>CM042896.1:21082352-21792352 GCA_023653625.1 Triadica sebifera | reverse complement strand
TATAAAACCTTTTTTTGACACCAATAGCAATCCTAAACACCCCCATAGTAATATATACCTGATAATTTTGCCTGTATAATTGCACAGCTGTTGCATGAGCGAGAATTAGATGATGAGCGACTCTATAAGGCTCGGTTCCTGAGTTTCCAGCGAGGCAAGCTCGATTCACCCATGATGAACATCGGCCAGGGGCATGGATGCCCAAATCATACCCTTGCCTAGTAAAAGTCCATGGCTCATTCACAGTGATCCAATGTTTCACTCGGTCACCAAACTTTTTGAAGCAAAAACCAGCAAAATCCCTAAAATCATCTCTGTTCATCCGACATTTATAGATAATTAACAACACATTTTACTAAAATTTAAACAAATATCAAATAAGTTTGCAATTGTGAATTTTTAGTTTGGCTTAAAACATATTCCACTTTTATATTTAGCGCCATTCATCAGTATATATATCTCTGTGTTAGTCATTTTTAGAAGCATGAAAACGGTAAATGTATTTGTTCATGTCAGCACAAAACAGAGGTATTAAATGTTAGGAAATGACAATATAAATGCTTAATTATATTAAGAAAATCAAATCTAAGTATTTATAAAGTCCAAAAATAGATATATGAGGAAAAAAAATGATAAATCGTCAACATGCTTTATATCTATACCGTTTTAGTTTCAAAAAATTTGTGCACTTACATTATAGATGGTGACAAGAAGCCCCCATATTTGTCTTCGAGGGCTTGAGGAACATCCCAGTGAAAAATAGTCACAAAAGGTTCCATGCCTGCATATTTTATTATTTAACATGTTTCAAATTATATACAAAAATTTCTGAAATTTTTTTGCTTAGAATTGTTTCTTGATTTTTTATGTGCAGAATCAATACCCCACTATTCCATTCTAACTGTCGTTTAAGAAAATAAAACTTATCCAATCCTACTAACCTTTTAGATTACTAATAAAATATTAACTCTTTTTTTCCAACTTTACATACGTTTTCGTTTACTAAAATAATTATAATTCATTATTACTTTTAGTTTTTTTTAAAAAAGAGTAATATAATTATTTTATACATATAATTATACCTATTAAGTAGTTTTTTTTGTACACTAGCTTAAACAACAGTTAGAATGAAATAGAGATAGTAATAATTAAGATACTCTACATTAATATAGTGTTTCTATTGTTGACTTGATTAATTAGTGAGAAAGTAAGAATAAAAAATTTAAGTGAGAATTGTAAAAATATACTGCTAGTTAGCTACAGAATTTTATAAACCAATGGAGGGGGAGATAATAGAGACCTTGCTTTATAGTCTCATTGATAACCCTGTCGTAAAATTGAATTCCTAGCTCATTCACTCCTTCTCTTATCTTTCCAGCTGAAATTTTATGAATTTGATGAGTATGCAATAAATAATAAAGAACTTAATTATAATAAGAAACTAATACAAATTGTTAGATTGGACCCTGATACTTACTAGGTATTACCCTAGACCATGAAATGGAAAATCTGAAAGCATTTAGACCCATCATCTTCATTTTAGCAATGTCATCCTGCAAGAACATATATATGTTCGTTATCTATATTTGTACATTATCTATATTTGTTCATTATCTGACCATTGATGAGAAAATTCATAATATATTTAGCTGAAGGTATTCTTACAATATAGTATTTATATAAATAATCCGCAATATCTCCATTGCTTTTATCAGCTATCCTTTCTGCACCATTTTTTAAGAAATTACTTTAAATTCAATTTTATGACAATTTACAGAAATATAACAATAGATGGAATTCGCAAAAACACTGGGAAACCTGGAAATTCATGAGTAAATGTATCCCAATGACTAGGAGATCTACCCTCTTTGTTAGCTGCACCTTCAGTCTGAATATATCAAACCATAATTTGAAAAATAATTAGAAAAAAAATAACTATATATATATGGCACTAAATTATTATACTTTGCAACTATTTTAGCTAGGCAATTTATTGGAACCATCTCCTGAACTATCAGGGTCTAAGTTTGAACAAATAAAATATATCAATCTGACTCTCCAAATACCCAATTTTATGGCCATTTTGCTGTTTATTCTCTAAAAATACTTTTTTTTCCACAAATTTTATCTACTATATGATTTTCTATATATATATATATATATATATATATAACTAACAACATTACAATGAATGGAAAAAAAAAAGTAAAAAGAGTGTTTTTTTTTTTAAGATAAAGTAAATCCAAATAACCATAAATTGGAAGTTGTGTAAATAGTTTGGAAACCGAATTCTTTTAAAGATATAAATAAAATAAAATAAAACAATGCAAAAATCTAACTAGGGCAACCATTGAAGGGAGGTGTAGACCTGGTAAGAAGATATGGCAGATCCAAAATAGAAACCTTTTGGAAAATAGTTTTTACCAAAGTTCAATGGAACAACATCATCTGATGTTACTGACTCAGTAGGAGGCAGTAAGCTTACTATGAGAAATAAAGCTATCATATTCATTCCTACACAAAAACAACTTCTATTAGCCATCATGATTTGAAGTGCTTATGGTTTCCACCCTTAGGGCAAAACCCCTTTATATAGATGTTATAACGAAAGATCGAACGTGGAAATTAATTCTTTTGTCCAAAACTAGGTCCATATTTTTTAATTTTTTTTAATATTATTTATTCAATCTGAATTCGTGTCAAACTGACTTATTAAGGAAATAAAACGTTCACTCTCAAATTTCAAAAGTGTTTTATACATAGGACTTAAAATCTTTGGTTAAGCGAGAAAAAATTCATATTATCTTATAGATTTAATTTATTTTAATTTTATTAATTGATTTAATCCATGAAATTTAACTTCAACTCACTGATATAAAATAGAGTTTCATGAATAGCACCACAAATTATGGATCTTCGTTACTGTGAATAAATTCTTCAAAATAATAATAATAATAATAATAATAATAATAATAATAATAATAATAATAATAATAATAATAATCATCATCATCATCATCATCATCATCTATTCATAAGTGGGATCACCCAAGGACAGAGCTAGGTATTGAACTCAAAAAATATTCTACGTATATGTTTACCTTATGATTATTTGTGATCCCCATAATCTCTTTGAGTGTTTCTTCTAAGTTCATCAAAGAATAATATGATCCTTTCTGTATTACTTATCGACACATGAGTTGATTTGAACTCTTTAATTTTTCTTTCTGTTCGGTCTCTTTTTATTTAGAAATATGTATTGAAAAAAATTAAATAGATTATACTTTTTATATATTTTTCTTTTATATATTTTTTAATCTTTTGAGTAACATATAACTCTTTTTTATGTGATTTCTACAATTTTAAAAATAAAATATGTATTTTTTTAACAAAAATTATGTATTTTCTTAAAGTAATAAAAAATTATAAAGAAGATATTTAATATTTATCTTATAATAATTATTAAATAAGAGAGAGAACATAATGAATTGGGTCCATATTTATAGCCCCATCTAAATAAATGGAAAGAGAGTATGATATTCATTGAGTGCAAATTTTAATTATATTTTTTTTAGGACCACAAATATATGTATGGTTGGCGTAAAATTTGTGGAAAAATGGGTGGGGTACCCCAATGAATAGGTAACGTTTGGCATTCATTTAAGAAATGTTGAAGTTGAATCTTTAAAAATTGGCTAAAAATCTCTTCCAGCTGGTTTTGATTTCTATTTTTATGATTAATTTATTTTAAAATTAATTTTTGGATTTAGTTAAATAAATATTTTTCGTTTTATTGGGTGATATCTCAAGGAGTTGTTCTTCGTCTCAATATTATAATTTGTAGCTTCCGGTTGTGGATCAATGTCACTGCCCTTCTCCGCATCGTTTACTAAAACAGTAATCTCATTATTGCCTATTCTAGCAAAACCACCCATCAGAGTCATCGTTAACCATTGGTCATTAAGACGTATTCTCAAAATGTCGATATCGACAGCTGTGGCAATTGACGCATAATTTGGTAATACATCAATTTGTCCACTATTAATAAATTCCTTTTTCGTAGCCGAAGTATTTACCGGTTCTTTGGAAAAATATGTCGGTCTAGCAGAAACAATTAGAGGGTTTAAATTGATCCTTTCCGGAGAATTAGATAGTCTCCCTGAACAGACCTTTTATTTGGTAGGTAATATTGATGAAGCTACTGCGAAGGCTACGAATGTTTTTTTTTTCTTTTCCTAATTCCCTTTGAAAAAAAATAAATAACTAAATAAAGAGAATTGGTTTGATTATGGGCACTTAGAATATCAGGGCCCACTTATCCACCATAAAAAAAGAATTTCAGTGCCCACTCCTAAGTCCTAACTTTTTGAATGGGCAGATCGAAAGAACAAATGAGAATTCTTTATCAATGAAATAAATAGCATTGTCTACTTCCATATCGGCACCACTGCCATGGGTGCGATCCATGTCTTTCAACTAGATTTTCATCCTCCAGCGTTTCCACAGAGTAATTATTCTATCCGCGTATATATATATATATATATACTTTGTGTTTTTTTCGAAAATCGAAGACATATTAATAATTATACCTTCAAGGGGACCAATGTTGTACCTGCTATAGAATATAGCCAAAACCGCATGCACTACTTAATGGATTATTCACATACTTAAATCATCAAACCAAGGCTCAAACTCAAGCATACCATTCATTTATAAAGCCTTAGCGTCATTCTTATCCTTTTAAAACCAATCACAAGTATCGAGAACATGTGCATTAAGAAGGAGATGAATATGTGGTCAATAAATATTTTGAGGCTAACGGATAATAGGGAATTACTTTGCAATGACAAAATAAAATATAAGGAGATAAAGATAGAGAGAATGAGGCTCACAAAATTTACAATGGTTTAAACAACAATTCATATCTAAACTTACTAATCACCTATTGGAATTTTTACTAATTAACTTTTCAATAAGTTATAGTGGTGAAATTTTCATTAGTTCACTTTTAACTAATTGTTTCCAAAGTTCACACCTAACCTATCTAGAATTTTTATAGAGGTTAATTCTAAAACTCCAGTGTTTACCCAATGACTCACACTCTAATCTCTTATAACAAGAGTTTTACTTAAACTAACTCTTAAACCCTTCTTAGAATTTTATTTCAGGCTTACTTCCAAGTGTTTTATCACTAAACACTTAAATTACTCAACTCTCAATTTAATACAATAAAAGAGTTACAAAGATGAAGGTTTAAATTGGTAAAATTTGGGCACTAGAGGTTATTTTACCAATGAATCGTTACTAATAAAACATTTTTTTCTCTTTAATAGCTAGTTTTTGCAATATTTATTTTTGTTATTAGACTTAGAATTGTGGTCGCACTTTGCCCTTTGTGATCGCGGTTTCTTTAGCTCCCAACAACTAGTTTTACATGACAGGATATGACTGGCTCTGAGCTCCAAAATTTGACTCCCTATAAATTTCGAGTTCACCTTTTATTGTCACAAACCTTCTTCTTGATTAGCTCTCCACTACAAATACTTATGTCTAGTTGGGGGTTTTGATGCAATTGATATAGTAGTCGCCCTTCTCCACTTCCTGCAGTTGCAAACTTTGTATTGTTAACCCTCTCGGCATGTGCTAGCTTAGACTTGATCAACTTTTAGTGGGTTTGGAATTATGAATTTCATGGTCACTAGTCTCTATCATAGTCGCTATTACCCTTTCGCAACGAATTCCACAGTCATGATTTTGCCTTTGCAAGCAATATCCTCCATCGCCATTGTGATATATAGTTCCGCCAAACTTTTTTTAAGTTTTCACCAAGTATTTGTACTCCAAATATTATGAAATTTATAGACATTCAAAATAATACTCAAACGCATTCGCAATTTTCAATTTGATTGTCAATATCAGAATAGAGATACACCATTTAGGATAACAATCTTTTTCTTTTTAATTTTGATAATAAAATTGTACAAAAATTAAATTGATCAAAATTAAAGGTGCACATAAAGCAATTAAAGTTTTCAAAAATAACAAGTCAAATTATTTTTCACTTTTTAACAAAATAGATTTCCCTTTTTCAAATTTTGCTTTCAAATAAATTCTCTCCCCTTTTTGTCAAGATCAAAAACCAAAGTTTTTGCTTAAAAATATTTCTCCCATTTGTAAATTTTTGCTCATCATTATTCTCTCCCTCTTTGTCGAGATAAAAAATAGTTTGTACACTACTTAAATGAAGGAGAGATGGAGAGAAACAAAAAAAAAAGTTTGAAAAAAATTAAATCAAGAAATAAAAGGGAAATAAAATACTTTTGATCATATTTAAAAAATCTTTTTATATGCCACAATATGATACCAAAAATAAATCAAACATGCATGAAGATGCTTATGATACCAATTTTAAGAAAAGAAATTTCTTCCTTATTTGTAGCTTGCTCCTCCTTAATTGGCCATCCACTTATTTATTATTTCTTGGGCTAGCTCCTTTTTAATTTGATCATCTCCTTCTTTATAATCACTCTCAAATGCTTCAATGCCCTTTTTGCTCTCCTTTAATTATTGATTTAAAGCTCCAATAGTTAAGGTGAAGGTGTTTGATCCCATTCATATCAGTTGTTAAGATATTACTTGTTGCTCAAGGTCATGATACAAATTATTGAATGTGTTTGATACCAAATGTTGACTTGTTGAGTTTTGGAGAGTAAATGTTTTTGGGATAGCACTTTCCATTAATTCTCTCACTTTTAAGGGATGCCAAGTTTTGGTTGTGTGTCTTGATCATCCATTTTTCTACTAGATGATACCAATAACATTTGTTGCGAATAATTAGGCATAAGTACAAAAAATATCAAATAATGAAGCCTTTTGGTATCTATTTTAACTTGGGTATACGGGGTTGGTATTAGAAGATTCTAAATGAGCATTTCTTATAAAATATTGAAAATTTAAATATTCAAATTTTATACAATAATGTTATTGTATATTGGATTTGAAATTTTTGTGCACATGTCATTTTATTTGTAACTTGGGTTTCACCACATTTTTATCAAAATAATGAATGCAGGGACAATTATTATGTGGGGTGTTCTAAAAGCATGCCTTTTATAAATATATGTATGATTAGGTCTATAAGGCTTGCATACAGGACCTTGTCAGTCTTTCCTAAGTCTCTTTTGAATTGAAGATTTTATGTGTGCCTTGATGTGAGCCTTTTTACCTATCACTTATATACTAGAAACTTGATATGTAGAGACCTTTATGAAATGAATAACATTAGATGAGAGAGTACATGATGAATCCCTTTTGAAACATAAACTAAGTTTAAAAGATACCTTTGAGATACTAAGAAGGTATCTAAATTTTCTTTCCCTTTTAAAATTTAGAAATTGAAAATTTTAACTATTCAATTTTATTTTTCAAAAACTCATTTTCTTTAATCAAAGAATCAAATAATGAAATTTTAAAAGAAATATTATCTTATGATTTTTTAAGAGAATCATTAGAAGTTTTAAAAATAAAATTTGATTTTCCAAATCCTCAAAACTATTCTCAATATAATAACATTTTTTCTTAAAAAATTATTTTCTTTTTAAAAAAATTCACATTTAGAAACACAAGACTTTAAAAAGTTCATTATCTATATTGTGCTAACTAAATGAACTGCTACTACTTCGAGAATTAAACATGGAGCATATCTTATTGGATTCGTCCTCCATAGCCATGAAGTATAAGGTGACAATCTCATTGTAAGCTTCTTTTCCACTTAAAGAGCTTTCACTCCAAATAGTTTTGTCCCTTTTTCTTCTTACTCCATGTAGGATCTCTCTTTATGCCTTTTGTACTTCTTGTTTGTTAAGGTCTTAGAGATTATGTTGTTTTTTTCTTGATATACTTCTTTATATGGAGTTTTTCAATATTTGTGGTTAGTATGACAAGGTCATCATTACTTGATTCACTTATTTTCACATCACTTAAACTCTCACTTTCTTTATGTTGATATTCGAATGTGTTTTGAGAGCTATTATCTTTCTTTTCTCTTCCTTTTTTAAGATACAACTCTTTCTTTCTAATCAAGTTCATTTCATACATGTGGAGTTTATCAATGAGCACATTTGTTGGAATAGTGGTCAATCTTCATTAGCTCCCCAATTTTGGTAACCCGATACCCATATTCATTCATGGAAAAACTTCTAAGAAATTTTTTTGTTAACCTCTTCAAGGTTTAGTACTTCCAAAGATTTTTTAAGCCATTAACAATGGCTAGGATCATGTTTGTCATATCGATGATGCTTTTAAATATTTCATTTTGAAGAATTCATACTTTGTCATATGTAATTGAATTTTCTTGAACCTTACTTGCTCAGTCCATTCATGATAATTCTCTAATGCCTTTAAATGTTATATGCACTTTGACAATATTACACTATTGAGCATTCTTTCATTGACAATGAGGGAAGGAGAATTATCATTACTATTTTATTTTTTCTTTCATGTTTCGTTGTGCTTCTAACCAATTCTTTTGTGGAATGAGTTCCACTTCCCCATTGATCTCTTTAGATGGTAGCTTACATTCTTTTAAGATAGTGTCTCATAAGTCCACAATATCGCCATCCAATATAGACCTCAATTTTGTGCTCCCATTAGGCGTAGTTCGACCTATCAAAAAATGGATTGAGTCAATGATTACTTTCATTTGCCTTATTCGATATTTTCTTACGCAATTAAGCTTTGAATGTGAAACCAAATGTCTGATATTAATTGTTGAAAAGATTTACACCAATAAGGAATGTAATAGCTCATGCTTAATTATCCTGTAATAACCTACAAATAGTCAAATCATGTAACTTAAAATAGTTAACCCAGATTATTACTAGTAGTTAGTGAATAACCTTATAAATTCATATTTCTTCCTCATTATTTCATATGTGGGATTTAGAAGCTAGCACATCAAGCTAATATCTCTCTAAGTTTGAGTTCTTTTTACATTCAATACAAAATCTCTCTTATATTTTGTCAATATGGAATTTGCCTAGAGATATTATAATTCATTGCTCCATATAGGACTCAGCGTCTTTGCTTAGAGTTGCTCTACTATAGCTCAAGATTGCACGTGAAGTGACTTTGATATCAAACTGTAACAGCTCATTGGTTAACCAAAGTTATGACTAGTAATAAGTGCATAAACTTATAAACTTTCATCCTTATTCATTTATTTTAGATGTGGAATTCAGAAGCTAGCACGTCAAGCTAACAGTTGAAGCTAATACTTTTCAAGGTTTGAGTACATTTAACCCATAATCTCTCTCGTATTTTGCCGATATGAGATTTGCATAGGGATGTTACAATTCATCACCCTATATGGGACTCCGTGTCCTCGTTGAGTTTGCCCCATTATCACTCAAGGTTGTACGCAATTTAGCTTTGATACTAAACTATAACAACTCATTCCTATCTATTCCGTGATAGCCTACAAATGGCTCAACTATGCAGCCTACAATGATTAACCTAGATTATCACTAGTAATTAGTGTATAGGCATACAAACCTATTATCCTTATTCATTTCTTTCTGATATGGAATTTGAAAACTAGCAGTTCAAGCTAGCACCTCTCCATGTTTGAGTACAATTTTTTCAAAATCTCTTTCATATTTTACCAATATGAGATTTGTCTAGGGATGTTATAAGAAGGATAAATAGGTTGTCAATAAAAACCTTTGAGGCTAATGGATAATGCATAATTACTTTGTAGTGCCTAAAAAAGGTAAAGATATAGAGATAAAGATAATGAGATACACAAGATTTGTAGCGGTTTAGGTAATAATCCCTACGTCCACTCCCCAATTACCTATTGGGTTTGTTCCATTGACTTCTCAATAAGTTAGTATGTTGGAGTTTTCACTATTTCACTCCTTAACTAAGTGTTTCTAAGACTCAAACCTAACCTATCTAGAGTTTTCAAGGGGCTAAATATATACTTCAAGTGTTTTTTCAAAGGCTCACTTTACTCTTACAATAAGAGTTTTACTTAGGCTAACTCTCAAATACTTTCTAGAGTTTTATCCCAAACTCACTCAAAACCTTTCCCTAAATGTTTTATGGCTAAATATTTAAATCATTCTTCTCTCACTTCAATATAATAAGAGAATTACAAGGATGGAAGATTAAATTGGTAAAGCTTGGGCACTAGAAGTGTTATTTTACTTTTTCATGTGACTTTTAGTGAGGTATTTATAGCCTTATTACATTAAATAGTTGTTACTAACAAAACTTTCTTTTCCTCCCTAACAACTAGTTTCTGTATAATTTATGTTTGTGGTCAAACTCAAAATTGTAATCACATTTTACCTTTTATGGTCGTGATTTCTTCAGCTCTTAACGACTAGTTCCATATGGTAGAATCTAATAGGCTCCGAATTCCAATGGTAGAATCTATTGTTGTGGCAATCTTCGTAATAACTTTTTCCACCATGAATGTTTTTGTCCAACTAAGGGTCCGTTTAACATTGAGTTTGCCAAAAAGAGCTATTGGAGAAAAAAAATTATTTTTAATTTTTTTGAGTTTTGAAAACTGTTTTTAGACAGAAGCAGGTAAATAGATGTTTTTTCCAGAAGCAGATTTGGAAAAAGCAGTTTACAAAAAATTAAAAAAATCAGTCAATTAAATCAAAAAAATTATAAACCTACTTTTTGAATACCTAACAGCAATCCCAAACACACCCTAAGAGTTTTGCTACAACTAATATCGCAGTCGTGCTTCTCCACTTCACGGTTGCCAACTTTGTATTACTCTAAACTCTCTGAACATATGGTAGCTTGGACTTGATCAACTTTTAGAGGGTTTGATATTATGAATTTTGCAATCACTGTTGCCTCTGTTAAGGTTGTGATTCTCCTTTTGCGAAAAATTTTACAGTTGCACTTAAGGTCGGAAACTCCATTGTTTCTTTTGCACCTTTAGCTATACTAAATTTGCAATTGTTAATGCTTAGGCGCAGTTGCAATTTTACCTTTGCAGGCTATGTCTTCCACTATGGTCATGATTTATAGGTCTGTCAAGCTTCTTCAAGTCTTCACCAAGTGTTTACACTCCAAATATTATAAAACTTTATAGACCAACAAAACAACATTCAACAAATATATTAGTAACTCTCAATTTGATTGTCTAGATCAAAATAGACATGTGCCACTTAGACTAAGCATTCAAAATTTTACACCAATAAATTTACCTGTAAATTAGGTATTGCCACCAAATAATCTTGCACAAATTGTGTTAGTTTCACCTTCTAAAGCACTTAGCTTGCTTGTTCAGTTTTTTCTAATTCATTAAGTATATTTTACTTTTTAATTATTTTCTTACTAAACACAAGCATTCAACTGTAAGAAAAATTCCACTTCTAACTACCAATCTTTTTGGCCAGACCTCCAATTTTTTATTTTTTTTTTCAAAGTTACTCATTGTTAATTATGTTTCAACAAATAAGCATATCCCATGGAATGCCAATTCTAAAATTTATACATAATTTAAAAAACAAAAATCAAGCTAAAGTTATTTCTATTTAACCTTATATAGCCAAATTATTTACACGCATTTTACTTTACTAGGCACAACATGTTTTACTGAAACGTCATCCAAACACTAAGTACAAGTCTCATTTTTTTCAACGGTATCAACATGAACTAACAAATTGACAAATCTACCAAAATTCTCATGCCAAGCTACGGCCACACTAATGGTTCACATTCTCATCAACTCAATGTAACACAACTATCAAATATTTAGTACATACCCCACATAACAATCATTTAAAATAGGTTTTGGGGCTAGTTGTAGCATGCCCATATCATCATCATATAAACAAAATCATAGCAACACAAAAGCATGCAATTTTCATTCAATTACTGCCATAAGTATATATGCACTTACTACAGTCAACGGCTCAAAATTTATCCCCTATTCTTTAAAACTTTCCTTTACATCTTTTCCTTGCCTTTGTCTCCATCACCTTCCAGGGCCACCTATCATGGATTCAACCCAACTTTAGTTATTTTCCCTAAAATTGATGCACTAACATCTCTCATTTATTTCTAGTTACTCCCCTAATTAACTTAATTTTAATTCTCACCAAATTAGCATAATCAAGGTCTCAAACACCCCAAAGGCTGGTCACAGTTTGCATTAATATTAGAGCTATCCGGTTTTCAACTTTCTCCAAATTTGTCTTTTAAATTCTTTCTCCATTATATTCATTTCTCTCATGCCTTACCATTTTGCCCTTTTTATTGTTAAACCCTAAAACCAATTTAACTTATTTTAGCTTGAATTAGATGACAAGAAGTTGAGGAAGAGAAGAAGATGAGGTCACGGGCTGTACTCAATTTAGAAGAAGAAATATATACACTCACTTCTAAACTCAAGCCAAACCGTAACCTCCCCTTTGGCTCTTCCTCCTTAATTTTCTTCAATTTCCTCTTCCTTAGGCTACTTCAAGGTGTATTGCCATATGGCCGACATGCAACTCCTTTTTTTTCTAGTTAATATCATTTAACTTAAATAATCATCTTATTTAATTCCTTAATCTTCTCACTACTCCTATGTTATCCTTTAACTTTATTTGCTTGCAATTTAGTCCATAGATGGGTTTTACTTCTCTGAATTTCCTTCACTTAAATCCTCTAATAAATTTTCCTTTATTATTTTTATTCACTTCTTCTTCGGATTTAGATTATCATATCGGTATTCAAGATTGCTTGCATATTCTTCCAGTCCCATTATTCTTCCTGCCTGCAGAAAAACAATCAGGAAATTAATTGCAGTTACCAAAATTATGTGATTCACCACATAATAATTTGGAAAAATGCGATTTTTTTTTTTTTGCTATGAATTTATCTAAATAGTTTTATTAAGCTCCTCAATTTAAATTTTTATTCTATTAAATTCTTTAACTTTTTGATTTTGTTTCTATTGAGTACATATTAAGTAAAAAGATAATTAGGACCCGTTTGACATTGAGTTTGTTAAAAACGTTTTTGAAGAAAAAAAATTATTTTTAAATTTTTTGAGTTTTAAAAACTGTTTTTGGATATAAGCAAATAAATAGATGTTTTTGCCAGAAGCAGGTTTGGAAAAAGCAGTTTACAAAAAATTAAAAAAATCAATCAATTAAATCAAAAAAAATTATAAATCTGTTTTTTAAACATCTAACAACAATCTCAAACACACTTTTAATAGTTTTAAACAAATGGGTATTAAATAAAAAATTAATTTTTTTAAAAAAAGCCACATTTCAGCGCCTAATTTTTTTTTTTTTTTAATTTTCTATGAAGTCTCGCTGGTCTTATTTCTATTTAATTAAGCCTTTTAAAAAATGCATTTTTCAATACACTCCACTCATGTGCGTACAATATATGCTAATTTTTTTTATTAAATTAAGTCTTTACAAGAAAAAAATTATAAATTCAGAGGCTCAATAAAATAAAATTTCAATTGAGGAGCTCAATAAATCAATTCCGACATTATATATATATATATATATATATATATATATATATATATATATATATTATATCTTGAATCCATATCCATAATGCATTATGGATATTATTCATTTACAAAAACGTGCATTTTTTATAATTGGATTTTAATAAATTAATTAATAAAAAAATTAAATTCATCATTTATAATTTATAAAATTATTTAGAAGTTATAGATTTATCGTTTATAAAACTATAGATTTATCTTTTACAATTTATAGATTTATCGTTTAAAACTTACAAGTTCATTGTTTAAAAATATAGATTTATCATTTACAATTTATAAATTTATTATTTACAATTTATTATTTTATCATTTATATGTTCATTATTTTATCAAATTTATCGTTTTCAACTATATTATTTATTTTTAGTTTATATATATATATGGGCTTGTAAGTATATTTTCATGGGCTTTTTACATAAAATATTACATAAAAACACCTACACAAATATACTTTCTTATTACTCTCAAAAATGAATTTATTATTTTTTTATTCACGGTGTATATTAAATATATTAATAAAAAATTAAATATTATGCATATACATATAATATATTTATATATAGTAACATACTGTATATTTAAAGTATATCTATAGATATTTATCGTATACTAGTTAAAATTTTAATATATTTATGTTAAAAGCTCATCTCCTCCTTCCCCGATCGATCATCATCATCAGCTTCAAATCTAGTCCTATATCGATAGTATATTTATCGTATATTTAAACCATCTTCTTCTCTTTCCATTCCTAGTCGCTTCACTGATCTCTCTGGTTCCCTTTTCGATTCTCTGACTATGATTGTTCTCGTCTCTTCGTCGTTCGTTCTTATTCAGCTCCAAATCTACCCAATTGCAGCTAGCGCCAGTGGGATTGCAGCTCATCAAGAAATTAACCAGTTCATCTCCTTCACGGTTGTAAACTCCAAATCCAAGAATGAAATATGTGGCTTTAATTCTTCGGACCCAGAAAACAGAGGGTAGATTTAGGGATTTTAAAGAGAAAATTAAAAATACGTATATATATATATATATTTGAAAGAAAGAAATATAGATCAAAATATTTTTGGTAAAGCAGATAAAGCAATTAAAAAAAGATATAAAATAGTATAATTTTCTCTATTTTGGTGCCAATTGATTAAAAGCTCTATTAAGAATAGATCCAACTTTGAAACAGCCTACAGGACGAATCAATTGCAATAGAAGCAATTACCTTTTCTTGTAAGAAAAGGAAAACCCTTGTATGATTAGCCACATTAAGGAAAATCAATCACTTAGGTAGCTATAAAAAGCTACTGCTAGAATATTATGTTAGAAATGCCAGGAAACGTAATTAGACATCCACAAATTCATAAAATCCGCGGTGGTGTGAGTAGCATTAATGGGATTTAAACAGTAAGTAGTTATAAGACAAAACCTCTAATTAATGTACAATAAAAATTAGCTTAATAGCCAAATCAAACAAAAGTTATATATATTTCAGAATTAGCCTAGGCTCTAACGAGCTCAGAATCCAAAAAAAAAAAAAAGATGAAAAGGAGATTGAGGAAAGTGCACGATGCGTACTATTGTTTCCCAAAGGCAATGAAGGTCTAGATATCGTAGAATTGCAGAAGATGTCATTTTCTCGAATTGGAAAGGAACATGGAGCAGAGAGAAAGATTGACCGGTGGCTTCGGCTTTTCAAACTGGACTACTTTGACGTATGAGCACACCGGATAAGTGCAGATTATTAATTTTTTTCTGGGATTTTTTTTGTTCCAAAACATTAATGATTTGTTCATCATGTTTAAGTGTGATCCCAATTATAAGTTCAAAATATGTTCCAAATTATAGGGGGAAAGTCAGGCTTTTAGTTCGACTTGCACAAAATTTAATAAAATCTTATTTGATTACAAATTTAAAATGTTCTAAGCTTTGAAATATCGAGATATCTCACACATAAGTTTAGATATGGGGGCCGCAAACAATAGATTCTACTTCCCAGTCTCCGCGGTTGGACATTCATGGGTCACATGGTCTTTAACTTGGTTGTGGATTTTGATGGATATGGTCCTCTTCCAGAAATATCTCTAGCCCTCTTTGCGGCTTCTCCATCGCCACCGCCAGCAAGAGTTCATCCCATGATCTTCAGCCTAAACTCATGCAGACCAACTTGGCGTCTACTTCTGGTTCTTTGGATCCCACATATTATTCAGAGAATTCAGCTTTCAAGGTTCTCATACGGACTCCTTATTTTTCTATAATTCTGGAGTTGATCATATTTTTTGTGCAATCTATGTCGATGACATTGTTGTTCTTGGCTCTAATTCGGGTTTGGTTGCAACAATTGTTGATCAATTGCAAACAAAGTTCGTTGTTCGCAATCTTGGTAACCTCCACTGCTTCTTGGGTATTGATGCTTCTTGGAGTCCTAATGGCATTCTCTTGCATCAATCCAAATACCAAATATATCCATGATCTTCCAGAATGGACTGGTATGCTAACTTGCAGTACGATTTCCACCCCTTCTTGCCCCACTGAGAAATTATATATTGCTGATAGTGCTCAATTTCTTGATGATATATTGTTTCTTAGATCGTTTCTGGCTTACAGTACCTCACTTTTACTCGCCCCTTATATCTCATTTTTTGTCAACTAGGTCTCTCAATTCATGCATAGTCCCACGGAAAACCATTGGGCTGCGATTAAGCGAATTTTTGTTGGTGCCGCAATTGCTCTAAAATTTTAGTTGGGGGCACACCACTATTTAAATTATAACAAATTTTGCCAATCAAATTTTGCCACCCACCATGGCATTTTTTGTTGAAAAATTCTCACCATCCTAACCAACCTTGTTGACATTATGCATATTCTCTGCCTATAAAGAGATAGAGAATTTACGATTTGAAATACAACAAATTCATTTAAGCATGGAGAGGAAAATTTTTGTTGCTTGAGAGAGTAGAATTTTGGAAAAGAATAATAAAAATATTAAGAAAAATATTTTTAAAGTATTTTTAAAAAATGCTTGTATGGTATTATTTTTAGATTTATTTCAAATTATTGCATTATCTCTTACATATGTCTAAAGAAATCTCTTTTTTTGTACTTAATTAAATTTTATTAGAGAAAGAAAAATATTCGGAATTTATCTCGTGGACTAGTGCAATTAAAGAATAAACCACATCAAAATTGTTAATGTTATTTTTACTGATTATTTTATTTCATATTATTTGTATTATTTTATCACTTGTGCCCAACAATTTTGAGGTGTTTAAGGTAAGCATGACATTTTTGATCTAGAAATATTATAATTGGCTTAGTATTTTGACTTTATATTTTTATTTTGATGGCTACATTATCTGAATCTTCTTACTCTCTGTATGTGTTCTAATTGCATTCTAGTACCTTTATATAAATGTCCTTATTCAGCTTTTAATAATATCAAACTAAATTATAATCGAGTTTGACTATAAAAATAATATAGTTTAATCAATAATCTATATTTGATAAAATAATTTATTTGAGAAACAAACTAGATTATAATCTTTAAAATAAAAAGATAGTAGAACTAGTTTTTTTTTTTTAATTTTTTACTCTTGTTTTTTATCATTTTATAATAATAATATAATTATTAAATATATAATATAATTATTAAATTATTTAATATGTACATGTATAATAATAAAAAAAAGTACAACACAACTACTAATTAAAAAATTTTCATTTTGCATTTTTTTTAAACAGTTGGTATTTTTTTAATAAAATGATAAAATTAATTTTTTTATAATAAAATACATTATATTGTAAATTTTTTTATTAAAAACAAAATACACTTCAAAATTACTATATTCAGTATAAAATATATTATATTAAAAATATATTAAATTAATTGATTATATTTATAAATTATAGATATACATTTGTGAAATATTTTATTTATAACTAATTATATTCTATTATTGTTATTATTTTAATCATTAAAATATATAATTATATCAAGTAATATATAATATTTTATTTTTTGTTTATTTAAACATCATAGAAAAATATATTTTTTAAAATAAATTATACTACTAATAGTAATTTTACATCCTAATAACAATAACGAAATTAATTTTACCAAAATTAGTACCAACTGCTAACTATCAATGAGATTCAATAGCTAAACTAAACACCTCTTAAAATTTAACAACATTAAACCCGGACTACATAATGTCCATTGCGTGCCTCTAAGGTTGCTTGGTGCCGACGGATCACCAACTTCATGCATTCTTATTGAATGATATCTATTTTCTTTGTTTAAATTAATTAAGATGCGCAATTATCTGAAATCATTTATCCTGTATACTGATGGGAAACTTGGTTTTTGTGCCAATGATGGAATCATATATATATATATATATAAGAGGTTACTTTGTCTATTTAATAAGAGAAGGTTAATTAATTTTCTCCCGTTTAAAATTTAATTTGTAACAAAAAAATATCGTTTGTTTTGCTGAAATATCTTTAGATTGAATATAATTAAAAACTGCTTGCCATCAATGTATATAAAATGCGAGAATATTAATAACAAAAATAATGGGCAATATATTTTAACAACATTAAATATTTTATCATACAATATCCTTAATTCTTTAACAACAACAAAGATATGTGCTAGAACCATCACACATTTTATTACGACAAATACTAGCTGTATATGCATGGATATATTGCTAGTGATTATTTGACATACACATGTGGGAACAACATATGAAAACGAACAATACTTTTTCAAACTTGATTTACTATTTTATTCATAAATCCAGTTAATGATGAATGTTGACCACATTGAGAGTAGGATCCTCGTTGATCTTGTAGGAAGCCAATGAACCATGCAAATTTGGATCGTCGAAAAGGGCGTCATCACTGAGAAATTTGCTGAACCATTGAACTGAATCCTTTGGGTACCTTGTTAGGTTATTTTCGTAGTCAACAAAGTACAAACCAAATCTCATAGTATAACCGTCTGCCCACTCGAAATTGTCTAAAAATGACCATGCAAAGTAGCCTTTTATATTAACTTTGTAATTGCTGCAATACCAAATAAAATTCAATCATCATAATTACATGCTCTCAATATTTATCTACATTGAATTTATCATAAATCGAATTAAAAGTTATATATTTAAAATAATTTTTGCTTTGCGTATAGAATCCATTAGAACCATGGAAAATCTGATCAAGGCAAGAAATTAAAATCAATAATTTAAAAAAAAATGAATAACGTAAGTTGGAGATGAACTTACTTGATAGATCCAAGAACATTCCAAAGATGTGTTTTATAATATTCTGTCCTCCATGTGTCATTAAGGGCCTCCTTCAAGGGTAGGCTTTCGTTATTGTATTCAGATACCCCTGAATATAAATATAACACAATTTGACTTGTAAATTTCTAGTGTGGATCCGATGAGAATGAGCTAATAATAAAATGTTATGTAAAATTGTAAATTTATTTGCTTTTCTATTATGTTATTTTATCATAAATACAATTCGTGAATAAAATTATAAAGGGAATGTAAATGTAGAAAAATTCTTATTTAGATCGGTTCATAAATTTTTTTCATATAATTTACATGGCTACATGTGATCGATTAGGCTCAAGAACCGAGAAAATAGTTGACTATAAAAGTAGATTGCATTTTACTAACCATTCTCAGTAATATAGATTGTTGGATTTTTGTAAGTATCTTTGGTGTAGTTCAAAAGATATCGAATTCCTTTAGGATAAATATATATCCAAGAAGAGTCAGTCTGCAAATTTATTTTTGTTTTAATGTTAGATATACGTAGAAAATATCTTTTATTATTATTGTTTATTTTTTTCTGTTTCAATTGGAATAAATGAGTTTATTGTGTACTAACCGGTGTACCAATGGGTACGCCATCTTTATAAGCTGCAAAACGAAAATAAACACACTCATTAAATATTATAGGAATAAAAAATATACATTTATTATTTATTTTTTGTTATTTCTTACTTTGCTTTATATGATCTATCACTTCCTTATATTTAGTTGAGGAATTAAATTATTTATAGTGGACAATCAATAGGAAGAAATTTGGAGATCCTTGAAAGGCTACTGAGATAATTTACCCGTGGTATAGACTTGGCTGTCTGTTTGATAACGAATATGAGTTGGATTAGGATCCGGAGTGAAATTGGCAGAAGCATAATATCCTGTGTAGTAATTTACCCCAATAAAATCAAATGATCCCTTCACTAACTTAGATTCTCCGCTAAGGAATTTAGGCAATCGATCCCCAACTCGAACTTGCATGCTCCTTGGGTACTCACCATATGTCAACGGGTCCATAAACCTATAAATAAAAGTACCAACTCAGTCAGTAGATTCAAATTAAAAAATAATAATAATATACAATCAGTAAAAATTTATTCATAATAAATTAATATAAACTTAATGTTGAAAGTCATAATTAGGTAGTCATAATCTTTGAATTTACTTTGCAAATTTAGGTGGTCACGATCTTTGAATTTGCTTTGCAAATTTAGGTGGCCACAATCTTTGAATTTAAGTTGTATTTTTTTGATTTTTAAGCACATGTATTTGTCTATAAAAGACACACAATATTCTTCATATCTACATAGCAAAAAAATTGAGAAGCAATTGAGAGTTCTCAAATTTGTGAGAGAAAGGAAAAAGAGAGAGATTTAAGAAATATTTGTTATTTTTGTTGTTCTCCTAATTTTTAAGAGATAGTTTATTTGTCCTCTTCTTAATTATTAGAGAGACGTTATAATCTCCTATTTTCTTTCATAGTGAATTTTTCTATTCTTGTTTGTGGTTTTTACCCTGATTTGTTTGAGGGTTTTCCACGTAAAATCTTTGTGTTCATTTTGTCTTTAATTTTCTCAAATTATTAGCTGTAATCCTGCTCTATTCAGTCCTAATTTTCTCAACAAGTGGTATCAGAGCCTAACTTGGGTATTAATATCTACTTATCGTATGATCTGTGGTTGCCACTAATTAGTGGACCCTCCACATCAGAAAATAAGTTAGATTATTATTTACTCTTGAAGGTTGTTATAGAAGCAATGGCGGCAAAATTTGATATCGAAAAATTCAATGGGAGTAATTTCTCATTGTGGAAATTAAAGATGAAGGCTATCTTGAGAAAATATAACTTTCTTGCGGCTATCAGTGAAAAGCCGGAGGAATACAAAGATGATGCTAAATGGAACGAGATGGATGAGAATGTTATTGCAAATCTTCATCTTGCATTAGCAGATGGAGTGTTGTCAAGT
Organism: Triadica sebifera; assembly: GCA_023653625.1. Taxonomy (NCBI): domain Eukaryota; kingdom Viridiplantae; phylum Streptophyta; class Magnoliopsida; order Malpighiales; family Euphorbiaceae; genus Triadica; species Triadica sebifera. The sequence goes on along the minus strand of CM042896.1, from coordinate 21,771,518 downwards.
ATTGAGGAGAAGAAAACTGCAAAGGAGATTTGGGATCATCTCACAAAGCTGTACGAGGCCAAATCACTTCACAACAAAATTTTCCTTAAAAGAAAATTGTACACTCTGCGGATGTCAGAATCTATTTCGGTGACAGAGCACATCAATATTTTGAATACTTTATTTTCTCAACTCACATCACTGGGTTATAAAATAGAGTCAACTGAACGTGCTGAACTTCTGCTTCAAAGTCTACCTGATTCATATGATCAACTCATCATCAATTTGACAAACAATATCATCACAGATCATCTAAATTTTGATGATGTTGCAGCTGTTATTCTTGAAGAAGAAAATCGGCGCAAAAATAAAGAGGATAGGTTGGTTAGTTCGCAACAAACGGAAGCCCTAATGGTGATGAGAGGAAGATCAACGGAACGTGGCTCAAGTGGGAGCCAAGATCAAGGTAGATCAAAGTCAAGAAGCAAGAAGATGAACCTTAAGTGCTACCACTGTAGCAAAAAGGGTCACTTGAAGAAGGATTGCTGGAGTTTAAACAAGAAAAACTCCAATCCTCAAGGAAATATTGCAAGCACATCCAATGTGGGTGATGCTTTATGTTGTGAAGCAGCGACAACTAGTGAAGGCAGAAAGACATTTGCTGATGTGTGGTTTATTGACTCATGAGCCACATTTCACATGACCTCTCGAAGAAAATGGTTCCATCAATATGAATCTGTCTCTGAGGGATCTGTGTACAGTTGCAATGATTATGCCTTAAAGATTGTTGGTATTAGAACTATCAAGTTGAAGTTCCATGATGGCACAATACGCATTATTCAACAAGTGCGACATGTGGAAGGCCTGAAAAAGAACTTGATGTCGTTAGGTCAATTGGATGACATTGGCTATAAAATTGAAGCCGAAAAAGGAATCATGAAAGTGATTCGAGGTGCACTTGTACTAATGAAGGGAGAAAAGGTGACTGTCAACTTGTATATGTTAAAGGCAGAGACTTTGCTAGAAGGAGAAGCATCAGTTGCTTCAAGTAGTTCAAGTGAAAGATCTGCAATGGTGTGACATCAAAAACTTGGACATATGTTTGAGCAAGGAATTAAAATTCTTGCGGAGCAAAATCTACTTCCAGGTCTCACTAAGGTGTCATTACCTTTCTATAAGCATTGTGTTATAAGTAAGCAGCACAGATTGAAGTTTAACACATCAAATTCTAGAATTGTTTCACTCTGATGTATGGCAAGCACTAGTTACGTCTCTAGGAGGAGCAAAGTATTTTGTATCCTTCATAGATGATTATTCCAGAAGATGTTGGGTGTATCCTATCAAGAAGAAGGCAGATGTGTTTCAAGTCTTCAAAGTATTCAAAGCGCGGGTAGAGCTTGATTCTGGAAAAAAGATCAAGTGTCTGATGACAGATAATGGAGGAGAATATACCAGCCATGAGTTTGCAGAATTTTGCAATCAATAAGGTATCAAAAGACAGTTCACTACAGCATACACTCCACAACAAAATGGAGTGGCAGAGCGGATGAACAGAACCTTGTTAGAAAGAACAAGAGCAATATTGGCAACTGCAGACTTGGAAAAATCTTTCTGGGCAGAAGCAGTAAATACCGTCTGTTATGTGATAAATCGGACCCCATCAACAGCAATTGAGTTGAAGACACCGATAGAGATGTGGACTGGAAAGAAAGCTGATTATTCAAACCTCCATATATTTGGAAGTTCTGTGTACGTAATGTACAATGCCCAAGAAACTACAAAGCTGGATCCAAAATCCAGAAAATATTTATTCTTGGGGTATGCTGATGAAGTAAAGGGGTATCACCTGTGGGATCCCACTACCCACAAGGTTGTAATCAGCAGAGATATTATCTTTTTAGAAGATAAACAACAAAGAGAAGAAAGGGATAACAGCACGGTGAAAAAAAATTCAGAAACTACGGTAGTACACGTGGAAAATGAAGATGAATAAAATAATTCTTCTGAAGCAGAACCAGAGCACGAGGAGCAAGAACCTATTGTTTATGAAGTACCAGAACCTCAACGGTCAGATCACTCCAGAAAACAACCAGGCTGGCACTCAGAGTATGTTATGGAGAGCAATGTTGCATACTGTCTTCTAACAGAGGATGGAGAGCCATCAACTCTCCAAGAAGCACTGAACAATTCAGATGCATCTCAGTGGATGACAGCAATGCAAGAGGAAATAGAAGCTCGTCATAAAAATAAAACTTGGGAACTTGTTCCGCTACCACAAAGAAGAAAGTTTATTGGAAACAAATGGGTGTATAAGATCAAACGTGATGGCGAAAATCAAGTGGAGCGGTATCGTGTAAGATTGGTGGTGAAAGGATATGCTCAGAAAGAAGGAATTGACTTTAATGAGATATTTTCTCCAGTGGTACGACTAACAACAATCAGAGTAGTCATGGCAATGTGTGCTACATTTGACTTACATCTGGAGCAGTTAGATGTCAAAACTGCTTTTCTTCATGGTGATCTTGAAGAAGAAATTAACATCCTCCAACTAGAAGGATTCGAAGAAAAAGAAAAAGAGAACTTGGTTTGCAAGTTGAACAAATCTCTGTACGGTCTCAAACAAGCGCCTAGGTGTTAGTACAAGAGATTTGATTCCTTCATCATGAGCCTTGGATACAGTAGACTTAATGCAGACCCTTGTGCATATTTCAAGAGGTTTGATGGAAATGACTTCATCATTTTGTTGTTGTATGTAGATGACATGTTGGTAGCAGGCCCCGACAAAGATCGTATTGTAGAATTGAAGGCACAGTTGGCTAGGGAGTTTGAAATGAAGGACATGGGACCAGCAAACAAGATTCTAGGGATACAAATTCACCGAGACAGAAATAACAAGAAGATTTGGTTTTCTCAAAAGAACTATTTGAAGAAAATCTTGCGACGTTTCAATATGCAATATTGTAAACCAATTTCTACCCCACTTCCTGTTAATTTCAAGTTATCCTCTAGTATGAGTCCTAGCACAGAAGCAGAGAGGATGGAGATGTCTCGAGTACAGTATGCATCAGCAGTGAGAAGTTTAATATTCGCTATAATTTGTACCAGACCAGACATTGTACAAGCAGTGGGAGTGGTTAGTCGATATATGGCAAATCCTGGTAAAAAGCATTGGAATGGAGTAAAAAGAGTCCAAAGATACATTAAGGGGACTACAGATGTTGCATTATGTTATGGGGGATCAAACTTTATTGTCAGAGGATATGTTGATTCAGATTATGCGGGTGATCTTGATAAAAGCAAATCCACCACCGGATATGTGTTTTTACTTGCTAGCGGAGCTGTAAGCTGGGTCTCAAAACTGCAGTCAGTTGTGCCTACCTCAACAACTGAAGCAGAATATGTAGCAGCTACACAAGCTAGTAAAGAAGCAATTTTGTTGAAAATGACATTGGAGGAACTCAGGCATGAACAAGAGAAAATTTCTCTTTTTTGTGACAGTCAGAGTGCTTTGCATCTTGCAAAGAATCCAGTATTTCATTCAAGGATAAAACACATTCGAGTCCAATACCACTTCGTTCGTGAGAAAGTGGAGGAAGGAACAGTGGATATACAGAAAATTCATACAAAAGACAACCTAGCAGATTTCTTGACTAAAGCAGTCAATGCTGACAAGTTTATTTGGTGTCGATCATCTAGCGGCCTAGTAGAAACATAAGCGACATGGAATGACAAGGAAGAAAGAATGGTGTGAAGATATGATTGACGCAATCAAATCTTCAAGTGGGAGATTTGTTGAAAGTCATAATTAGGTAGCTATAATCTTTGAATTTACTTTGCAAATTTAGATGGTCACAATCTTTGAATTTGCTTTGCAAATTTAGGTGGCCACAATTTTTGAATTTAAGTTGTATTTTCTTAACTTTTAAGCACATGTATTTGCTTATAAAAGACACGCAATATTCTTCATATCTACATAGCAAAAAAATTGAGAAGCAATTGAGAGTTCTCAAATTTGTGAGAGAAAGGAAAAATAGAGAGATTTAAGAAATATTTGTTATTTTTGTTGTTCTCCTAATTTTTAAGAGATAGTTTATTTGTCCTCTCCTTAATTATTAGAGAGACGTTGTAATCTCCTATTTTCTTTCATGGTGAATTCTTCTATTTTTGTCCGTGGTTTTTACCCTGATTTGTTTGAGGGTTTTCCACGTAAAATTTTTGTGTTCATTTTGTCTTTAATTTTCTCAAATTATTAGCTGTAATTCTGCAATATTCAGTCCTAATTTTCTCAACACTTAATATTATTATAATTAGAAATTTTTTACTTAAATCTAGTCCATGATTGTATCATTAATGTAATCCCCAAGCGATGGACTCACCAACCAAACATAAAATCAAGAGCTACTCCAGCAGCTTCACGATCAGCATAAGAATCCTCGTTGTAAGGTTCATACCAAAAGGAAATAAGCGTTATTCCAATCTTGCCTTGTTGAGTTTCCTACACCCAATTAACATTTATAAAAATCTCCAAATCTATCTAATAATATTAATTTATCTGAATCGAATTTATGAAGAACCAATCCAGTATATATAGGCAAAGATATGATTGAATTAGTTCATAAATATCCAATTTATACAAGAAAAATTTTAGATTTGTGAATAGCCAAAAAAAATCTATGTAATTTTGTCACATATTATATACCCTCGATACTTATTTGAACCGAATCCATTGGAATATGATAGGATTGATTCAAATGTTAATATATACCTGATAGTTTTGCCTGTATAATTGAACTGCTGTTGCATGAGCGAGAATTAGATGATGAGCTACTATATAAGGCTCAGTTCCTGAGTTTCCAGCGAGGCAAGCTCGATTCACCCATGACGAACATCGGCCAGGGGCATGGATACCCAAATCATACGCTTGCCTAGAAAAAGTCCAAGGCTCATTCACAGTGATCCAATTTTTCACTCGGTCACCAAACTTTATGAAGCAAAGATCAGCAAAATCCCTAAAATCATCTCTGTTCATCCGACATTTATAGATAATTAACAACACATTTTATTAAAATTTAAACATATATCAAATAAGTTGTTTGCAATTGTGAATTTTTAGACCTGATAAATACTCATTATATAGACCTTTCTAGTTTCATGAAATTTGTGCACGTACATTATAGATGGACACAAGAAGCCACCGTATTTGTCTTGGAGGGCTTGAGGAACATCCCAGTGAAAAATAGTCACAAAAGGCTCCATTCCTGCATATTTTATCTTTTAACATGTTTCAAATTATATACAAGAATTTCTTTTATCAAATGAAATTTTTTTTACCAAGAATTGATTGATGATTTTTTTTATGTGCCGAATCAATAATAATTAAAATGCACCACATTAATATAGTGCTTTAGCGCTGACTCGATCAATGAAAAAGCAAGAATCAAAATTTTAAGTGGGAATTGTAAAATTACAGTATAGTAGCTTAATTAGCTACAGAATTTTATAACCAATGGAGGGGGAGATGATAAAGACCTTGCTCTATAGTTTCATTGATAACCCTGTTGTAAAATTGAATTCCTTGCTCATTCACTCCTTCTCTAATCTTTCCAGCTGAAATTTTATGAATTTTGATGAGTATGCAATTGTTACTAAAGAACTTATAATAAGAAATTCATATTTAAAAAATTACTCTAAAGTCTAAATTCAAATTTCTAGTTTGGACCCTGATACTTACTAGGTATTACCCTAGACCATGATATGGAAAATCTGAAAGCATTTAGACCCATCCTCTTCATTTTAGCAATGTCTTCCTGCAATAACATATATATATATATATATATATATATATATATATATATATATATATATATATATATATATATATATATATATGTTTGTTTGTTTATTATCCGAGCATTGTTGAGAAAATTCATAATATATTTAGTTGAAGGCCCTCTTACAACATAGTATTCATAGAAATTATCCGCAACATCTCCATTGCTGTAATCAGCTATCCTTTCTGCATTATTTTTTAGAAATTACTTTAAATTCAATTTTTATGAAGTTTATAGGAAAAAAAAATAATAGACGAAATTTGCAGAAACATTGAGAAACCTGGAAAATCATGAGTAAATGTATCCCAGTGACTTGGAGATCTACCCTCTTTGTTAGCTGAACCTTCAGTCTGAATATATCAAACCATAATTTTAAAAAAATAGAAAAAAAAAAAGAAATATAGCATATTTTGCGACTATTTTAGCTAGGCAATTTATTCTCTAATTTTTTTTTTCCACAAAATTTTATCTACTGTGATTTTGTATATATATTGCAACATTACAATGAAAGGTTTAAAAAAAAGGTAAAAAGAGTTTTTTTTTTTTTAAAGCTAAAGTGAGTCCAAATAACCATAAATTGAAAGTTGTGTATTTTGGGGAAAATTACTACCGGGAAAAATAAAATAAAATAAAACAATGCAAAAATCTAACTAGGGCAAACCATTGAAGAGAGGTTTATAAACCTGGTATGCAGATGTGGCAGATCCGAAATAGAAACCTGTTGGAAAATCATTTTTACTAAAGCCCAATGGAACATCATCATCTGATGTTACTGACTCGGTAGGAGGTAGAAAGCTTATTATGAGAAATAAAGCTATTATATTTATGCCTACACTAAAATAACTTCTGTCAGCCATCATGATTTGAAGTGCTTATGGTTTCCACCCTTAGGGCAAAACCCCTTTATATAGATGTTCTAACGTACGATCGAACGTGGAAATTCTCTTGTCCAAAACTTGGTCCATAATTTTTATTTTATTTTATTAATTGAGTTAATACATGAAATTCAACTTTTGCGTCAGTGGAGTAAAATTCAACTCACTGATATAAAATAGTGCTCCATGGATTGTACCGCGCGCAAATTATGAATTTATGTTATTTTTCAAACAAATTAAATCATATCAAATCAATAATATAAATAGATTATATTTTTAATTAATTCTAACGCAAATTATGGATCTATGTTACTGTTAAAAATTCTTCAAAATAATAATAATAATAATAATAATCATCATCATCATCTATTCAAAAATGGGATCACCCAAGGACAGAGCTACGTATTGTTCAGGGGGTGCCTGAGTTGAAAAATATTATATATATATATATATATATATATGTTTATATTATGATTATTTATAATTTTTTTAGGGAGTGTTTGATTAAGCTGTTCAAAATAGTTGGTAGTTTATTCTTTCTTAATAGTTGATTCATAAGTTTTTTTAGACAGTTGATAATAGTTGTTTAAGTCTCAAACAGTTGTTGATAAAAAAAACTTTATTTTAAATTTTTTTTCTGATTACTTGGATTTTTTTAAAAATACAAACACTAAAATACTCTTATACTAAATTATCCTTATATACAAAAAAAAAGTACCAAATTTTTAATTCATTTTTTTTATTTAGGCTCCATTTGGTTTAATTATTAAATGTTAACTGACATTAGATTGATATTTATTGTTTGGCAAAAATAATTAAATTATTACTGTTATAATATAAAATTACCAATAAAAAAATTATTTATTTAATTCAAGATATATATTTTTGTAATAAATAAATAAAAATTATCAATATATTAATTATGTAATTTAATAATAATAATAATAATAATAAATTTTTAAGAAAATATATGATAAAAGAGTAATTAAATAAAAAATAAATTCAAAATCCATTACTTCTTTATATATAAAGATAATTTAGTATAAAAATAATTTAATCTTTGTATTTTTAAAAATTCAATTGTAAAAAAAAAAAGTCTAAAATAGAGTTTTTTAACAAATAATTATTTGAGTCTTCAAATAGTTATAAGTTATTGTTTAAAAAAATTTACCAAATATATATATATATATATATATATATATATATATATATATATATATATATATTTCAGTTATTGAATAAGAAAAAACTATCAGTTGTTTCAAACACTCATTTAATTTAACTGATAGATGCAGTTGGTAGCTGATAACTTATTGATATTAATATTCGGTAAATCTAATTGAGTTGTTTTTATTAAAATATAAAATTATCGAGATATAATTTATTTTATTCAAAATACATATTTTTATATGATATATAAATAAACAAAATAATTATTAGATATGACTGTAATAATAAAAATAATCAATTATAAATAAAAATTCATATATATAATTTATAAATAAAATTAATTATTTAATGTAATTTATGCTTAATAATTTAAATAATAACACAACAATTTAAAATATATTATATTTTTTTATCATTTAAAAATGAAAAAAAATTATAGTTTAACTATTATTTATAATATTTTTATATTTATAATTATAAATAAGTATTTTATAATTAACAAAATTTATAAAAATAATATAGTCTAAATAAAAAATTAAATTAAATCAGTTGTGGAAAAAAAACTAAAAATTTGAATTTTTCAATCGATCATTGGATTAACAAATTAACATGTTAGTTCTATAATATTAAAAATGAAAATATATGTAATATATAAATAAAAAAAATTATAAAGAATTATAATAATGATTAATAAGAGGGGGAATATAAATCATCATTTGACTAACAAATTAACGTGTGGAATGGATGTTTCCATACAGGGTAACCTTGATGACGCGAACTTTACTTAACTATTTTGGCACGTTTATAATTTATATTTTCTAATCAAATACAACGTTGAATTCCGTGTCACTTATCAATATCGTTAAGAAAACAGGAAAATAATATATAATTTTTGTTTTCTAGAATATCTTCAAAAATAAATAAATAAATAGATTATATTTACAATTAATTCTAATTAATGCCAACGCAAATTATGGATCCACACTGTTAAAGAAAAATCTTCAAAATAATAATAAAAAAAAAAAACAAAATCATCTATTCATATATAGGATCACCAAAGGAATATTCTACGTATATGTTTACATTAATTACCATTATTTGTGATTCTCTTAATCAATTTGAGAGTTTCTTCTAAGTCCATCGAAGACTAATAATAGTATAATACGATGTACTCCCTTTTTGTTTAATTAAATAGGCCATTGGTTATCTCCTAATTAAAGACATGATTGTATTTAACCATTAATTCCAATATTAATATGGTGAACAAATTAAAATTTTCGAGACGGGGAATTAATTATGATTCAGCTTTCCAGTAATTTTTAAAACAAAACAAGATCTCCAATGCAGTATTTTTATATTTTTTATACTATTTATATTTTTTATATATATTTTTGGTTTTTTGAGTAGCATGTAATTTTTATTTTTGTGAGTTTTATAATATTAAAAATAAAATATGTGTCTTATAAAAAAAACTGTATAGAAAATATTTTAATATTTACCTTATAATCATTATTAATAAGAGAGGGAACATAATCATCATTTGACTAACAAATTAACATTTGCTTAACTATATACTTAACAATTTTCTAAGTTATATTTTCTAATAAAGAAAAATAATATGGGATCCCGTGTTCCTTATGATCACTATCGTTAAGAAAACAGGAAAATAGTTTTGTTTTTTTTTCCTTTTAGAAATAGCCAGCTAGGCTATCTTCAAAAAGAAAATTAATAATAATAATAATAATAGCAATCTAGATATATATATATATATATATATATATATATATATATATATATATATATATATATATATATATGAGTCTTATTTTTCTTCTTAAAAAAAGGAAAAAAAATAAATATGTCATTATAATAGGAACAGGAACATGGTTGACTCAATAACTTAAATTTGCATGTGACACAAAAATAAAAATAAAAAAAATCCTTGAGCCTGGAATGTATTTTTCAATACCATTATTAATTTGCGAGCTGAAACCTAAATAATTTCGACATAATTAAATGCAAAACGCAATGCATGCTCTCCTTATTTTAATTCTGTAATTATTTAAGACTTTGGCTTGAAAAACAATTATGCAAATTATAACAAGTCGCAAAGCTGCCCCATAACAAAATATTATTAAACCTCACGTACATGGTACGTGAAGGAAGTCCGATTGAAACGGAGCCGTATTTGTCAGATGAGAATCTCTAAACTATATACCCCAGTATATCCCCCATACGATACGACCTCTTCCCATAAAGCATAAACAGAACAGAATGACTTCCCTAGAAACATGAGAAGATCGTCCCAATTATCATTAATTTGATTACTATCTTGCCTCTATAACTAATAACTATTAATGCATTCTCATCAAATGATTTATATTTTCTTTCTTGGAATTAATCATCTGAATTATTTCTACTGAAATGAATTTGCCAACATATATAAGATTTAGATTCCTATACGTATGAAAAAGAAAATAATAAGATAATTAATCAAGAATAATCAATGATTAATGAGTTATCAAGGATATACATGGCTAGCTAGGACATGAGGGAGAAGATTTTTCAGCGTTGTCTTCAATCTTGTTGCTGGATATATATTTCCCACGCGGACTGAAATCGAGCAGCTCATTTTCTGGCCACATTGTGCTCTCCTTATGCTGATGTCAAGTAATGTCTGGATTGAGGAATACCCTCACTTTATTTCTTAAGTTATAATGGACGATGCTACTTCTGTTTCCTCTTAATAAAATTTGAGCATCTTTTCTATAAAAAATAAAAATATAAAAAGTATTTCCCTATGTTAAGTATTTCTATTTTTTAAAATTTGATACCATATATAACAATTGAAAGTAAATATTCCTAACCATTTTACATGCTCATTAGAATAGTCACAAAACCTGATCTGTATGCTCTTCTAGATTGGACAATATGAGTTATGAAGACACTAGTTCCTCCTTTCCCATTTCTCCACTTGTTCACAAGCCAAAATGGAGCTGAACTCCCACTTTGTGTCTCCCAGCAACTAAAGTAGCTTCCTACTGGTTGGGTTGTAACAGCCATTGATCATCTCTGCAACCTCTGCCTGGTATTCGCTCTGGAGTTTGGATAGCTGGGTTGGAAGAAAATCTTCCTCATCGTCGTCTGCTGTCAAAAGCAAAATCTGCCTTTTAATTTTATCATAGAAAACATCTCCTTCTTCAACAACGTCATACATAAGATTATCATCCATCCCCATGTTCTTACTTAGTCTTGTTCATATTCTTATCCAACAACTTCTTACATCAAATTATCATCCATGCTCATGTTCTTTCTTAGTCTTACTAATTGTGTTAGTGATTTTTTTTTTTCACAAAAAGGTGAGCTAGACTCGCAATAAAAAATAACTAACGAGAATATGTCACACTACAAATATTATGCAAAAGCTATTGGGAAAGAACAGGAAGAGGCTCAAAGAAGGAATGCAACCCCAATCTACTTCTCAGTTTCATTAGCCATAAAATCAGTTTTAAAGTATCTGACTATATAGAAAAATGTATAGAGGGAAAAAAGGGAATAACTTTATTTGATTATGGTAAAATACAATAGGATTGTACAAATCCAAATGGATTATACAAATATAACATGCGTCAAATATTTCTATTTTTTTGTATGTTAGCAAATGTACTTGTACGTAGCTCTATATTGATTAAATTGGATATGAATAATTTTGAGAATCAATTTTTATTTGGACAAATTTGTATGAAAATTATGAACCTAATTTAGTTAGGCAAGTTTTCCAACAGCGACCACAACAACAAGATCAATTTCGGCTGCCTGAACATTTATTTTTATGACTCCCAGTAGAAATTACCCCAATTGTTGCAACTCCGAAAAGAAATATGGATGTGATGCTCCGATCTTTTTGACTAGTTTTGGTAATCTTTGGATGGTCGTATATTGCTCTTGCCTATAACTATATATTGAACTGCATATTTAACATATTATTGTTGAACTAATTTTTGCTATTTTTCATAACATATCTATTCTACAACAAAAATATTCATTTTAATTGTATTTTCCATTTTGTTTTTCATATTCATATTTCTATTTGAGGTCGAAACGACGTCGTTTTCGTTTCCAGGGCACCTAATAAGGCCAAAACCCCCAGCGTTTGGGTTTTAGATCGGGGTTTCCTCTTTCACTTAAAGGGAGCAACAGAGAGAGAGAGGGGCAGAAAATGGAAGGACCATCATACCAGCGCTTCCCTAGAGTGAAAATCCGTGAGCTCAAAGACGATATCTGCAAATTCGAGCTCAGAGACACCGATGCTTCAATGGCCAACGCACTCCGGCGAGTGATGATCGCCGAAGTCCCCACAATCGCCATCGATCTCGTCGAAATCGAGGTCAATTCCTCCGTCCTCAACGACGAGTTTATCGCTCACCGCCTCGGCCTCATCCCTCTCACAAGTGAACGTGCCATGAGCATGCGCTTCTCCCGCGACTGCGACGCCTGCGATGGTGACGGCCAGTGCGAGTATTGCTCCGTCGAGTTTCACCTTCGAGCTAAATGTATTACTGACCAAACCCTCGATGTCACTAGCAAGGATTTGTATAGCTCTGATCACACTGTTGTTCCTGTTGATTTTTCCGATTCTATGGGATATGATTCTACGGAGAACAGGTGATTTAGAATTTCTCACGTTTCATTATTTTGGTTTCGATTTGTATCTATAGGGTAAAGTCAGATTTTTTTTTTTTCTGGGTTGTTCTTTGTTTAGGGGAATCATCATTGTGAAGCTTCGCCGTGGGCAAGAACTGAGACTCAGAGCTATCGCCAGAAAAGGAATTGGTAAGGATCATGCGAAATGGTCCCCTGCAGCAACTGTCACTTTCATGTATGAGCCAGAGATTCACATCAATGAGGATTTGATGGAAACTTTGTCACTGGAGGAAAAACAGAGTTGGGTTGAAAGTAGTCCTACCAAAGTGTTTGGCATTGATGAGAATACGGGACAGGTTAGTTTGCTCATTTCTTTATCTATTACACTGTAATATGCTCAATAAATCGTAACACATTGTCTACCAATGATCAATTCTGGGCTCCCATTGTTATATTCAATATTTTTTAAAAAATTTTCAATTCCCAGTCTTCTTCTAAATTCGAGCGTATTTGGATTATAATCTTACTTTAATTACTAGATAACTTCAGTGCTCTTCTTGAAATAAGAAGGAAAGGGAAGATGGAACAACATATTGTTTTTTGTGTGAATATGAATGCTTGGATGACGTTTCTGGCTTTTTTCATGCTATTTTTGAAAGTGGAAACAAACACATCATTTGCGTTGCTGCTATTTTTGTGTTGCATTAGCCAAGTATAATTTGTAAGAACTTATACTCTTTAAAGATAAACAAAGTAGTTAGCTGTAGTATATCTTTTGGAATTTGAATTATTAATACACCATGTGTTCCACTGCCCTCCACATTTGGAATACCTATATTCCCCATTTATGTCCTGGTATGTGGGGGAATAGAGTTATATTGTGGAAGAGAAGTGTGGATGTTTCTACTTGTTTTTGGTTTTTTAGGTTTCTCAGTTTGTGTATATATCATGGTCGATTTGAGTTTTTATTTGAGACTTTAAGCAGCCTTCTTTGCATACTTATTCTTTGTTTTTGAAGATGTCCCTCTTCATTTGAACCCCCTGCTTAGGACTTAAAGTGAACCTTGGTAATATTTCCATATCTAATTTTCCACGTATGCAATATTTCCTGTATTTCTCTACTTGAATGTTCCATATGGGTGAGGGAAGTGAAACAGTTAGACAAATTGGTGGCTTATTAACCAGAAATGCAGCTTTATTTTCCAATCCCTGCTAAGAAAATATGTTCATATTTTATTTCTTGTGTTGGTGAAATTTTAGGTTCTAGTAATTGGCATGATGCTATTCGAATATCAAAATCTGTATGGATTAGTTTTAATATCTATGATGGTAAGTCTGGAACTATGCATAAGGTTTTTTTAAAGAGTTGATATGTGCTGTTGATTGAAGGCTGATATATGTTTGTACTTCGGAACATTTAATACCCATGAGGTTTTATATAACTGTGCAAATTAAGCTTAGACTTGGATTTAGAATCTGAAGATTCCAAGTAGAGCTGCACCAAGACAAGACTTGCAGGCTTGGAAATTTTATTGTTTCTCAGCTATAATTCCTAGTTATAGTCACAAACACATTTGAATATAATTCTTAAATGAGAATTGGATATTTTTTATTGTCTCTTTGATGGATATGGTGTTTTTTTTGGTTAAATATGCTGTGCACTATTGTCATGGATTATTCTAGATTTGTACCTCAGGTGTCTAGGATATGTCATATGTCATTTTATTTATTTTCAGAGATGTTTATGGTATTGCTTCTTTCCCCCCTTCGAGACTACCACTGTCTGTCCTCCAAATGGACTATGTAACTTTTTGCAACTATTTTCTAGGTTATAGTGATCGATCCTGAAGCATACACTTATGATGATGAAGTGATTAAGAAAGCAGAATCTATGGGGAAGCCAGGGCTTGTGGATATCCGTGCAAAGGAAGATAGTTTTATATTCACTGTCGAATCAACTGGTGCAATTAAAGCTTCTCAGTTGGTACTCAATGCCATAGAAGTTCTGAAACAAAAGCTGGATGCTGTTCGCCTTTCAGAGGATACAGTTGAAGCTGATGATCAATTTGGTGAGCTAGGTGCTCATATGCGTGGAGGATGATACAGTTTGCAGATGGAGTTATCAGTTGATCTTCGTTAGCTTCTGAGATAGTAATGGCCTCCCATATGCTTTTGTCAAACTTCTTTAGATCCCTGCTAATTATTGAGACATTAACTTCAACCTACTGCATGCAGTGCCATGATTTTTGCTTTCAGTCCAAGAGAGTGCTGTGATTATATATTATATTGTTGCTCAAACATTGGATATTTAACCACCCTTCCCAACAATGCGAGCTAAATCCCAGATGGCATCTGTTTACTGCGAGTTTATATTGTGCAAAATGTTTGGTTGGATTTGTCATGCATTTTAAAGATTGGAAGAATGATGTATTACAGAAGTATCTGCTACTGTTGAGTTTAGAAGACTTGTTAACATGCTACCTTCTAATCTATAGTTTGACTCTTTGAGATGTTTTTATATGAGAACTGAGATTTTAATTGTTATTTTGTGAATGTGGTAACGTAGCTTGAGCTGGGGGCAGATGGGGCAATAACCTCTAGAGCTTACTTATGAGCCTCATTTGTCGGCATTTTCACCTCTTTAGACAGTTTTCTGTATGGCACTCTGCAAGCTTCTCTGCTTGCTACAACTATCATAGACAATTGGTTTGTGACTTTTTCCTGTGATACCATATATGATTCAGTGATGATAATATTGCATTGATCCAATAATCTGAATTTTGATAGCTTGATACTGATTGCTTCAATAGAATTGAGAATGAAGCATTGCTTTGAATACAGTTGTCGGAGGTGAACTCATGCTGTCTGCAGTTTACAAGCCTTGTTTGTGGGCGTTTTATTCATAGTAATAATCTACTGGATCAATTACTCAGCTCCTTTTAAGGACAAATTTTCAGTGTTTTTGTAAGTTGAGTCAGAATATGTGAAGATATCTATATATATATATATATTCTTTTGTCATGGCTTGGTTCCTGGTGAAGGAATGGCTAACAACTGACCTTAAACGATATCAGGAGCGATTGCCAACAGAAGCTGCTTTCCACGAATTCAGACTAAGTTGCTTGTTAATTCTCCGTAATCTTTGGTTCTCTGAAACTTTGAAGGAATCTATTAGACATTGGAATTTGTAAATTCGATAACTGTCAGACATTATAAAACTAGTTGCATAAAATAGTTAAATTGAGAAGTTCAGGTGTTTAATAAATTTCCCAAAAAGTTCGAAGGGCCATTGGATTTTTCCGAATAAGTTATGAATTTATAGATTAAGTTTACACGCTCGCGGTGTATAGATATTTTATCATTTTATGATATGATAATCATCATCTTGAAATTAAATGAGTAATTATATATACAGATAATGTTTGTATGGACTCGGTCCATGATTCTTAATAGATCAAGCTCTTTTCCTAATCCAATAATACTTGTATGGAGTTGGCTCATGATTCATGATCGATCAAAGTCATTGTAAAATGTCATAGCATTCAGTTATCAGCTTAATTTATCATGAACCGAGCTTAAATAATAATAATAATAATAATAATAATAATAATAATTGTTAGTTTATAATGTTAGGGGTGAACCCACTAGGCCAAAACCTACCCGTGATGCCCTTGGTATCTTGTCGAGTTCAAGTACCAACGTGGATTATCAGGACTGTTTTTTCAGGTTCATAGTAAACTTGTGTACCATGAAGAATCACGGGTTTTAAGAAATGGTGAAATGAAAACTGTGGCCCAAATTTCCCACAATCATGGGGTGCAAGAATGGGGACAGACCTTGTATGACTAGCAGCAGAAAATGTTGGGACTTGGAAGCCCCAATTCATTTGGACTTAACAAGCTAATAATTGCTGGTTACAGAGACTCGTGTGCTGCAAATCTCTCTGCAATTCACAGCTCCCAAGTTACTTCCATATGATCTTATTTCATCTAGTAATATTCCAATTTTTAGTTTCTTATTGGCCCATCAACTTTTGTTATCCTTGGTCAAATTGCGCCCTCTTCTGGTGCATAAAACAGTAGTTAGCCAGGTACATTTTGGAATTTAAAACTCGTTATCTCATAATAATGAAGACAATTTTAATTTCAGTAACGCAGAATTTGTCCTCTCTTCTGGCCCATCATTTTTTTTAAAGAAAGAGACTCTAACATCATATTAATTAGTAAATTAATTAAGAAGAAAAATTTTAAACTCAGATGTTGAAGCCAAAGGAATTAATGGTAAATTATGAGAAAACCCTTAATAAGTAAACGATTAATGATAAAGAATGAGCTAAGAGTGGCAGTGACCAATGAAAGGATTAAAGAGCAACATATAATATTTCCAAAGAAACAATTGTGATGCGGACAGTGAAGAAGCTAAATAAGAGAAAAATGAACAAGTTACCACAAGCCAAAAGAATGTCTAGTCTCATAACTTGCCGAACTGTTGCAATTTGCAAGGAATTATGCTGCTAAGATTATGGGCAATTTGAAGATTCCACTTGAAGAATGAATTTGTCTTTCTTTTTTTTTTCTTTTTTCCATGATCCGTTTATTCTAGAATTAATTTTTAAACTCAATTAGTGTGTGATTTTAAATTTAGAGTTATTTTAGCCCATTTCATTCCAAAAATCAATTTATTTCCTTTTAGCTTTTAGAAATTACTATCTATCATGAATTGATATGGCAATTGTACAGTCAATTGCAAATTATATTTTCTCTTCAACACAAAAACCCAAAAAAAAATTGTAATAAAGAAAATATTTTTAGAATGAAAGAGATAAAATGGGTGCGAAGCAAAAATTATATACTAATTAGACTCAAAAATTAATTATAGAGTATATATTCTACAGTACCCTAAATGCCATTATTTTGACTAGGGTGAAATGACCTCCTAAAATACTCTCCATGATGAATTGACCCTCTCTTTTTCGCATAGGAAAGGTGAGATAAGAGGGAGGGGAACTGGGTCACCATAGCTGATAGCCCTGCCAAAAGATACTCAAAATCTTTGTCTGAGAGACCAGACATGCTTGCAAGATGGTAACCAAGTTTCACAGATTTGGGACATAGCTGACCCCTGAGAACACCATCAAATACTCCTTTTGTCCTTTTCTCTCCATATAAAGACCCTCTTGGACCATAAAATAAAAACTCTATCTACAATTTTTTTTAAATAATTTTTTTTTAATTTATTTTTCTTACCATTTTTCTCCTACCTTTTTTTTACCAGTTTGCTTTTGAATATGTATATATGGTACGGTGTCTCTCACTAATAGGGCATATTTATTAAGGTCCCACATTCAAGATTTTGGACTTTAAAGTTCTATTTAATGGAGGTTCCTACTGTGTACGGACATTGATAAGTCTTTTAAATTGGTACACACATCAATTGCTCTTTAGCAATTTTAGCCCACTTCATTTGGTGTGTTAGAAGATGGACTCTTTGGTTTGGACATTTCTTTTCGAGATAGGTTTCACATGTATACTTGTGGACAGATCAACTAGAATTATGTTTTTACTTGGGATTATAAAAACAATATTTTCTTATATTAATTCGACTTATCAATAAAAATATAGATAAATTACATACAAGGGATAATTGCTTTCGCTTCACTTTCTCTGTTTGAAAATATGGCTTTTTGTTTAGAAATATCTTGTTTATATCAAGACTAAAGTCAATAATAAACTCTCTTATTGAAAAATTTATTTTTACTTCACAACTAAGATATTGATTATATAAATATTAATTTTTTTATATGAAAATTTATTATTAACTCGTTTAATAAATGAAAGTATCTATCAAATTTTATCAAGTAAAATCCCTTTCGCTTCATTTATTGTGTCTGAATATAGGCCTTTTTGTTTGAACTTTTTTTTCTTAAATCATGTTCATCATTTTATTTATGAACTGACTTGAAAATAAATTATCATATAAAAATAAATTTTTATTTTAAAAATAAAAAATAAATTATATTACAATTTATTATTAGCTTGGTTCATTAATAAAAATATTGTAAAAATTTTAAAAAGTAGAATCAATTTTTTATTTATTCATTAGTTAATTAGAGCTGACATAATGAGTTATTCTACTTTTACGTATAGATAACTATGGTTATAATTTACACGATATATTTTGCTTTATCAAACTTCATCTTTACTTCTATTTATTTATCGAGTTAATAACATATTGTCATATAAAAAAAGGTTTTCATTTTTAATTTTTGAAAAACCCTACCTATTTTATAAGACTCTTTATCAAATTTTATCTCACAATTATCTTAACAATGAATTCATATTTCTTTAATTCAAGATGTAAAATAGTAATACTAATACAAATGATACAATACAATCGCAGAAAAATATCTATTTTAAAATTGAATATTGTAACAAAAATAGTAGGATAAGAGATTAAATATATCTATAGCTAAAATGGACCACAAAAATATTTCCCCTTTATCTT
The DNA here is from genome assembly GCA_023653625.1 of Triadica sebifera. Classification (NCBI taxonomy): domain Eukaryota; kingdom Viridiplantae; phylum Streptophyta; class Magnoliopsida; order Malpighiales; family Euphorbiaceae; genus Triadica; species Triadica sebifera. Next base: position 21,752,515 of record CM042896.1, on the reverse strand, counting down.
ATGGATCGTGTGAATGGCTTCATTGATATAATCCTAAAATCTCAAATTTTTTATCCATTATCATATTTATATATTAGTAATATATTTTCATATAAAAAATTAAGTTTTATTTTATAAATATTAAATTAATTATAAAAAATTGCTTTTTCTTGACATAATAATAAGTTATTTGCTATATTCGTGAATAAAAAAAGTGAATCAATTCTAGCATGGGTATGAAAGAATTTTTGAATGAAAATTGAAATGAGAGTATAGAAAATTCATTAAAAAATAATTTTTGGAATTATATGCTGAGATGGTGACCACTTGAGAAATTAATAAGAAGAATTTTAAAAACATTGGATACCCAATTGGAGTAGTATTTAATAAAAACAATAAATAAGGAAAAAGAAGTTATCTAGTTGAATCACGAAATGGATGTGCAATGGAAGGAAGATGACAGTGGTTTTCTCTTTTATGGGTCCTATGTTCTGCTCTCTTAGGGTCCATTATTTGCAGAACAGAACCTCAATACCTCTCTCTCTCTCTCTCTCTTTGGGACCATATTAATTCATGTAAAGGATAGTTGTTCTTGAGAGTTTGAAACACATAATTAATGTGTCTTTTTTATTTTTTATTTTTTATTTTTAAAAAAACTCCTGTCTAGATCTAATAGATAAATTCAAATTCATTCAAGAACTATATAAAAAGTATTAAATATGCTCTATGATTTATGGTAAAAATAATAAATATGTAGTGGACGTTTTCTGGATTTTTCGTTGGCTTCCATTGGTAAATATGTCTTTTATTTTCCAAATATCTATACTTCTTAATTGTTTTCTTTTTCCTTCTTAATTAAGTTGGACAAAGATTATTCTATATTGCCTGTGAAGATATTATTGAATGTGAGAAGGAAAAAAAGAGAAAAGAAATTACCAACATCTACAACTACAAGACTATAATCTACTTTTTTTTTTTCTTGTAAGAAATAACATGATAAATTCGCATGAACTTAATTCTGTCAACTATATATTTGTCTCCAAAAACAACATTTTTTGTTAAACAGATCAATAAAAATATCTTAAAATTAAACTGTGAAATTACAAATTTATATATATATATATATATATATATATATATATATATATATATATATATGGAATTTAAAAATGAAGTGTAAATAACATTAGAATGAGGGTGGTGATGAATGCAATAACAAATTTAGTATAATTTTTAGAGATTGCCTAAAAGCTTAGTGGGAGAGGGGGAAGTGTTAGAGATAATGCTACAGCTTATCCTCATCATTTTGTAAAGCTAAGATTTATCTTATGATTTGTTAAGATTGTTGTACAATATCTTATATTCTTATCTCTATCATAGTTCTCTCCATATGTATTATATATATCCTTGTACTTGATTAATTCAATACAATAATACTTTATACATTCATACGGTATCAGAACCTATATTTAGACTAAATATGGTCAATCAATACTCCTTCACCGTCGACTACACTGATCTATAGCTTTACTATCAATTCCTCTCTTTACTAATTTTTTGTCGCTAACAGGAAGAAAGGCTCTTAAGAAATGAAAGTTTTATTGGTAGTGATTCCCATGCATGGAATTTGCTTCCATTTTTCTCCAAATAAAACAAATAATAATTAATAGGGTTTGTAGAGAGAGAAAGAGGTCCACCATACATAGGAGGCATTTGAAATTGTTATTGGGTATTTAAAAAATGTTTAAAATTTTTTTATTTAATTGATTGAGTAATTTTTTATAAATTGTTTTTCACAAACCTATTTATGAAAAAAAAACATCAATTTACCTTTCCAAAAACAATTTTTAAAACTCAAAAAAATTAAAAGTAGTAGAAAATTAAACATGTGATTTATTTATGAAGCAATAACTTGCAAGATTTTGGTCAGGAGAGAGAGAAATTTCTTTTCTTCACAAGCTGTATCATAATTTTATTCATTAATAAAATATTAATTATGTAAGAATTACAAATATTATTTTTTTTACATATAAACTCAATCCATGAATAAAATTATAAATTATAAAATATAATTTATATAACTTTGCTATATCTGATAATATATATTTATTCTGCAATTAATGGTTAATTAATTGAGCAGGTTGTTTCCATTAGGAAAAAAAAAAAAAAAACCCAACAATCTCTCTTTCTCTATCTCTTTCTCTTTCTCTGTCTCTGTCTCCCATGAATCATGAGCAGTTGAGCACTAGGCATGAATACTCCACCAACTTGAAAGGGCATCTCCCTCGCTCCATTTTAATAGATTTTGCACTGTTAGCTTGTGTCATGGGGTTCATAGAAAAATAATTCACTAACTAACATACTACAAATCATAAAAATAAACAAGTTTTTATTCTTTTCGCAAAATAAAGTTCTTCATCCCTCTTAAAATTATATAATTCATTAATTCACAATTTTTGATTATTTAACAATTTAAAATATATAATTTATTCAGTGCGCTCGTGCACATATTTATAAGTATATGAAAATGTATTTTAACTTATGAATCAAGCTATTTTTTTAAGTCCCATTCAATATATACTTGATAAAAATTGATTTATCATTATATACACATTTAGGACCTTTCAGGATAATATTTATTTATCAAACTAATCAGCATTAAAATACTTTGGTCACCATTAGCAAATGAGAAATAGTTAAATTTAAATCAATCATGTAATGCAACCATAATTGTTAATTATTAGAAGAGAGATTTCAAAAATTTTACAGTTTGAAGCACGCATTACTTTAATAAATACAATCACATAACCTCTAATTAACAAGAATTTTTTATTAAAAAAAGGATGGTGTAATTCAGTAATTGCCATACATAAAATTAAAAACAAAACACTTTTTTGGTGAAATTGCTATCCCAGTGTAAATGGTTGGCTTCCACTCATAAATTCAATGGATTCCAATAAAATACTACATGTGAAAAAAATAAGAGAAATCCCATGAGAGAGAATATAGAAATTTAAAGAAAGGAAATGAAAGGAAAAAAATTAAAGAAATAAAGAAAAAGAAATACAAAAAGGGTAAGAATGCTCCATATAGCTTATAGAATCCACTAAAAATGGTTTATTATGAATCTATGACAATTTAGTAAGACCAAGAATGTGTAAACTTTGTTTGTATTCTATTGGTAAAAAAGCATATTTTAACCCTTGAACTATGATTTTTTTTAGTCTTTAATGAAAATTTTATTATTATTTTCACTAAATTCCTAAATAATTATTATATCATACATTATGTCCAACAAATTGAATAATTATTTAGGGATACAATGTGTTATCAAATTTCATCAATAGTGTCAAAATTTTGATCCAATGTATTCTAAAATTATTGCATAGGGACCCAATAGCTAAAACACATAAAATTATAAAGACTAAATAGAAAAAAAAAACTTTTAGTTCAAGGACCAAAATATATATTCTGTCTATTCTACTGGACATGCTAACTTTTGTAATTCTGTAACTTAGATTATTATGTTAATCAAATTAGTCTAATCCCCATTAACTACCCAAAAGGGGAGAATCAACAAAAGAATTATTGGTAAAGCTATACAAACGTATCCCAATTGTTTAGTGGAAGAAAAAGTAAAAACCAACATTCTTTCTATTGTCGTTTGGTAGTGCTAAATTGCTAATTAATTTAAATTATATTAGTAATTAGGTAAAATTTGTAATTCTAATCATAAATTTATATAAAAAATAATAATTTTATTCTTATATGGGACGGAGAAAATATATATGTTAAACCTTATAACTTGTATACTAATTAACTTGATTCGTGTCTTATATGAGAGTATCAAGTAAGCAATAAGTGAACAATATTTGCAATTACAGCAAATATTAGGAAGATCGGGGTAACCACGAAGAAAAAGGCACGTTTTATTATGATAGTGACTCCCATTACCTATCTTGGCTAGTCTTGCCTTTTGAATTCACAATAATCAAATGGAAAAAAAAAATTATAAAGTATCCATTTATAAATTTATCTTATTTATAATTAATTATTAATTTATAAATATAAAATTAATTGTATAATTTATTTTTATATTCTGCAAATTATTAAGTTGGTAAAAAAATGAATTATATATAAAATTTAGATAATAACGATGAACTAAATCAACAAAATAGCACATAAGTAAATTTTTTCATATAATGACATATCATTAACTTAATCAACTATATATCAAAATAAATAAGAAATTTCCCATAAAATTTTCAGTATACAAAGGTGATGCTATAAAGACTATTTTATATTGACCATTATTACGGAGCTCCAAGAAGAGCAATAAAAAAAAAAAAGAAGTTTATTAGGTTGGAAATTAGAAAATGGGTTTTGCTACAGAAAGAAGAAATTAGGGAATTAAACAAAGGGAAGGTTGGCTCTTCTAACGAGGTCAAAACCGGCTCCCCAATCCAAAAGTCTCCCTTAAACCAAACCCCATCACCCCACTGGCCGACAAGCTGTTCCTCTCGTCACATGCAAACAAACTCCTTAATTTTTTCCCTAATTAACAAACTAATAATCCTTAATCACGCATTTAATATATATATATATATATATATATATATATATGTGTGTGTGTGGGGTGGGGGGGGGGGTTATGATTACATAAATAGTAATGTAAATATCATATAAAATGATCATAATTACTGTCAAAGAATCATACATCTTATATATTTATATATTTAATGTCCCACATACATCCATCTTTATTTCATTTTATATAAATATAGAAGAATTTTAGATTACAAGTAACTATTATAAACTTTAATATTAAATAATATTATATACTATAACATTTAATTGCTATAATTATTGTAAAATTAATTAGAATTATTAAATTTTTTATTTAACGGTTAAAAAATAATATTTATAAATAAATAAAATAATATAATAACTATTAAAACATTACCCTATAAATATATAGAAAAAGTTAATATGTATTAATTGTTTAGGCTCTTAAATTATACATTATCTATGGAGTCTCACCTTATTTATTTCTTTAGATTAAGCTTTTTTAAATTTTATTTTATTAAAATTAAGTTTTTAATAATTGAGTAAATAAATTATTAACTCAATACATAAAGAAAAATACGAATAAAGGTATAAAAAAGTTAGCAACTCACCCAACAATATAAATTCAATTAAGAGGCCCACTAAACAAACAACTATTCTTTCTAAAATTATCAAAGGGGAAAACCAATAATCTCTCTTTGCAACATCACACCATCACAAAAAGGAACAATCGAGGCAATGATCAAAATCAAGCAAATAAAGATGAAAGAGTAATAATAATTACAAAATGAACAAAAATGGGTTGAATATTTTTCTTATGAATATGATATTAATTAAATATGTCCATATAAGAATTATTTCTCTCAAAAGGAGACTAATACATGAAAAAGGAACATTGTCAAAGAGGAAATATAATAAGGGGATGACCCTCTCATCCTTCCTCTTTTCTTTAAGAATGGCACCCATGTCCATGAATTTCCATTAATGGGCAATCTTGGAAATGTAGAGAGAGAAGGCAATTCAATAAAAGAAACAAAATAAACATAGTGAAAATATAAAGAGAAAGAGAGATTAATTAGGGCTGCCATTGCCAACAATGTCCACAAATACCCATTGGTCTTGGGCTCTCCTCTTCTTAAAAAGTGGTTCTGGTGATGAAGAGACTGAAGTCCCCATAGCCCAAGAATCGTTGGAGCTATCACAGCTAAATACAGTATTAATCACACCACTTGGACTGCTAGGGATTGTCTCATACTTTCTCTTCTTATTATTATAGGACTTGTTATGATCATCATACCCATCGTTTCTCCTTGATACCTCAAGTATCAGTTGATAACAATCGTTCACCTTTTCCTGTTACAAAATTTTCAGTTTCTACCCAGTCATTTAAAGTTATATGTAATAATTACCACATTATGTGTTCTTAATAATAATGACATGAATATAAACTGGTCTGTCGTAAACCATCCAATAATATTTACTTTACGTGCATAATTGGATTGGTTCATTAAAAATCGGTCAAAGCAAGAAAAATACATTCAAATGTACATACCTTGCTTATTTTAAGAATACCCAGAAGCTGGTTTTGATAATCAATGGGATTAAAGGGTTCAACTTGGTATATAACGTGCATCATTGTGGCAGTGGCCAATACAGAAGGGAGAAAATTGATGGATCTTGAATCTGTGAAAACCCATCAAAGAAAATGTGAACGTAATGATGAGCAACTATTTGTTCTTGTTGAAAAGTCTTAATTAAGGTCAAAAGATGGGATTTTTAGAGATTTATTACCACAGACTAGAGTGAGAAGGAGACTTTCACATCTCCTCAGGAATTCCCAGTGAAGATTAGTCTTTAATCCAAGCCTTCTGATTATATGATCAAGAAATGAGAGTGGAGTAACTGGGTGCATCTTCCATTTAAGTGAAGACAGCATTAAAAGCTCCATTCTTTGAATGGTTTTGGCCTCAAAAACATACTTTGTGTCCTCCACCTACAGAAGCACCAAAAACCCATGTCAGAAATCTTAGATTCAAAATGAAAACTGATAATGAAGTTACAATTTTTAATGCACATACTTGAAGGTCTAAGAGAAGAGGCACTTGGGTTTCTTCAACTTTTGCAGCCAAAGAAAGACAAGTAACAGCCACAAGTTGAATCATCCATGGCTTATCTCTTTGATAACAAGGGCAACAAAGGAACCTATCAAGATAGTTTATGGCCAAAATTGCAGTAAGAGCTGAAAACCCATAATGGGAATTGACATTAAGCATCCACTCTACAGCTTCTTGCCTAGAAACAGAAAGCAAAGAATCTTTTTCCACATTGTTGAAATTTATTTGAGATTGTAGCTCTTCTTCTTTAGAGAAGAGAGAGAGAAGCTCTCCATCTTCCCAGAATAAATCTTGTTCAAGCAAAGAAAGTGGAAAAAAACAACTCATGTCCTTTCTAGTTTCATTTTGACAGAATTCCTTCTGTTGCTCATCCTCTTGTTCATCTTCCCATATTTCTTCACAGTAGAGAGTATCGAGAAAGAAAGAAGAGGTTTGTTCATTATTTTGTTCTTGATGGATTGCCATCTTCTTCCGCTGGGAAGAGAAGAAGAGGATTAGGTCCACTACTCATTCTACAAAAGTAAAGCTCATTGTTCTTTCTCCTGTTTTTCTCTCTCTTTCTTTGTAGGAGGCAGAGAAGTAGAGAGTGTAGAGAGGCTGAATCGAAAGCAGAGAAGAGAAGGAAAAAGAAGAGGATTGATTTTTAACAGAGTGGGTTTCACGCTTGTCTCTTTTTGTTCTTTTATATATTGCATTTAAATTTGTCATATAAATCTAAAATTTTTATTCATTGATGGGGGCAACAATAAAATTTCGTGTCCAAAAAAATTTATGTAGTATTATATTATTAGCTTTAGTTATTATTATGAATATATTTTTAAGCAACATTCTATTATTTATTAATTAATTTTTTTGTACACTTATTTTATAATTAGTATACATCATTAAATTTTTTTTATTAAATAAAATAAAAAAAAAATTATAAATTAAAATTTTGATAATATGAATTAAGTATAAAATGTATGTCTAGAAAAATGTTGCAAACATTTCTTATAATGAAATATAAGAGTTATTATATCTTCCTAAAATTGTTGTAATTTAGTAATGAGATGTTTTTCTTCAGTGTCCTATTTTTACTTGTTAAAAAAATTGAGTAGATAAATATTTATATATATATATATAGTATATTATTAATTAGGTTTTGGTTATTATTATTATTATTATTATTATTATTATTATTATTATTATTATTAAATTTTGGGGGAATGGTTTCGGTAAGAATGGTTGGCGACTTGGCGGGCAGAAAATGTAACGGCACACACACCAAGCCGGGACCCCATGAAAGCAACCTCTTATACAAACCAAAATAAAGTCACTGTGTTTCTCTGCTCTCTTTGAAATTTGGAATTCACAGTCAGATTAGTATTGGTTAACTCATTCCTTTTTTTTTTTTTAATTTATTCATTTCTAATTAAGTAATTTTTTATGCTTCAGTTCTATCAACATTCATCAGAGATATGCTTTGTCTTCTCCCTTTTGCTCTCTTTCTATTTCTGCCCTCTGAATTTTTTCTCCACTCTCTCTCTCTCGCCCTTTTTCCAACAGAAAATACAAATAAATTAATTTCCTTCCAATAAAATAAGAGGAGTAGACAACTGTGAAATGCCAACCCAAGTCCTTCAGAGTTCAGCCTATTTGATTCGGCACTTAGGACTTAGCAGTTGTTGACAGCTAATTGTTAAAAAAAATTTGTAAGAAATTTGCTCTCTCTCTATATATATATAACAATTTAGAATTTACTAGTTAATAAGAAAAAAACTCAAAAATACAGTTAACAACTAGTTCAAATAAAAATAAACTATCTAGAATAATAATGTAAAAAAAAAAATCCAGAAGAATTATTAGAATTCAAACTCTCTCAACCTCTCAAATTGTATTCTTTTAGGAGTATTTTAGAAATTGAAAATTTATAAATCTTTTCATCCTAAAAGGATTAAATTGAATTAATCATTTTACCTGCTTCAGATTTTTTTATTTTCAACAGGCAAAAGTCTGATGCTAATTTTTTTTTCTAAGACTTTAATATTAAAATATTTATTTAATTTGATCTTAAATAGATAGTTATGGATTAATTAAAAGATTAGCAATTTAACTATCACATAGAGATACTAAATACTTCTTCCAACTTAATTTTTAATATTATAAAATAGATATATGAATGTAATTAAAATATGAGTAATGTTAACGATATTTTTTAAAATATTTTTAAATATTTATTTTCTAATTGATTAGTAAAAAGATATAAATTTTTTATCTTTTTATTTTTAATTTTTTTTCATTTCTAAATAATAAAACAAATAGATAAGTATCAGAAAATGCTTTATAAAAGAGAGTTCTTAGTGTTCTTATATATATATATAAACCCAATGTGGGCGTGCTGCTAATAAAGAAATGCAGAAGATTGACTCACTTTGGCTGTTGTACTTAGTTCTTAAATATAGATGAGAACAAAAACCAAAAAAAAAAAAGTGATTAAAACTTTGAAGGCGATTAGTCCAAAAGAGAAGAGACATTGGCAGCCTTTGAACTATATTATTATTAAACACTTCACTCCTCAGTACGTTTCTCTGCTTTCTCTACTGAAATTATTAAATGAGATTGTTGTCTTCATATACTCATAACTTAATGATTTAATTGAAAATTTTTTACCAAAACAGATTTATATTTTTTTTTGTTCATTGATGGAAATAATAACTTATTATTGTGTTAAAAAATCTTATTCATTTTGTCTATATTTTTACTTATAAATTGAGTTATTAACATGTTATTGTATAAAAATATTAACTTTTTAGTTTTACTATTCATTTAATATTTATAAAATAAGAAATTATTTTCATACATGGCAGCATATTATTCCAATAAAATCTAATGATCAAAGTGAATAATTAATCTAATGACCAAGGCTGTGATCTTTTAGGACCGGGAAGCCAAATAGACAGTAAAAATTTTAAAGATTGAAAATGACAAAGGAGCCAATTGACTAAAGGAAAGTTGCAAAAAGAAACTTCCAAAAATTCTAAAATCAGAATGACAAAAACTTGTTTAAAGAAAGTTGGTTGGTATTCTACTTTGTTGGGTTGCATTTGGATTTTCATCACCTAATTAATAAACACAACCACTCTTATGTCATCTTGTGGCTAAACACATTTTGGTAAATATAATTTTCAGAGACAATGTTACTGCAAATCCTCTTGTTTTTTCGAACTTTTTTTTTTTTAAATCCTCTTGTTTTTATTTGGTAAAATTATTCACTTTGATGTAGCTTTGTTTGTTGTAATTATTATTATCTTCAAATTTATTTCTAGCATGAACTGCTAAGATCTATGAATACTTAATTTTCTATCAAATAAGAAAATGTGAATAGTAATTCATGGCCTTTGTAAAATTCTTAGGATCCATAATAATAATAATAATAATAATAATAATAATAAGATTTTAATCTAATGATCAAGGCTGTCATCTTTCACTTAAAGGAACATTCTTATATATAGACTCTGATCATATCTTTATTTATAAATCAGGTTAATAATTTATTGTTATATCCAAAAAAAATTATAATTTATTTTTTATATAATAAGATATTATTAGTATAAATACATGGTACTATTCATACAATAAAATTTTTTTATTAGAGATCCTAAATTTACAATTGTTTATATATATTTTTAAAATTATGATATTATTATGTTTTTTTATTTTTTTCTTATCAATTAAGCACATGCCTAGAGAAGGAAGAGGAACTGTAATTTTCATTATGCTGTCTACTTAATTTTAGTTAGAATTTAATTCAAAAGGCTTATATAAATAAATTATTGATTTCTTATAAACTTATATGTCACTAAGTATATTTATAGGGAAAAAAACTTTATTTTTATACTATCTAAGATTTTGTTCATTAATTATGTTTACTCTTTATGGGTTTCCCACTTAACGCTTAGTTATCCAATCTTTGAACTGTTTTGAAAGATGATAGCAATTAGCATATAAAAAAAATGTTTAGTCAACAAACACATTGTCTGATATGTGTCTCTAATTAGTGGGTTTGGGTGTACTTAATACCATACCTTCTCGGCAAATAGCCCCAGAAAATTTTTACCATCATTCTTTCGTCTTTGTTCATTAACTATAACTACTACAATATCGAATTGCTAATCATTGTTCAATTAAAAATAAATCAAATATTTAAAATGAGAACTAACTTATAATCCCATTTATCCATGAAATTAAAAAATATAAATACTATAAGTAGAAAATTCTTTTTCTTTTATCAAATGTATAAATAGAAAATTATTACTCATTATCAAATAAGATTCAAATCTATCTTAATTGAAATATTCATATTTCTCCTATTAACTTAACCATTAGAGTAGATACATTATATCATTTTCTTTCCCTCTTACATTTAAATTTTGCCTGCAAAGTTATCACTGTCTATCTATTATTGAGATTGCTGACTTAAATATCATAATTAGTGAATAGCCTACCCTAGTACGATTGTGATCATCCTCTATATATATATGTCATAATGGCCAGACCATCCATAAAGGTTATGTCTAATCATCCATTAGTAGTTACCTAATCAACTTTATTAGTCTTTAATCAAATAGGAAATATGGCAAAGATGCAATGCTTTTCAATTTCAAGCAGAACCCTTCAACTTTTAGTAAATATTTGTGGATGACGTTTTGATTGTGCTCCATTTACTTTAAGGATTCAAAAACATTAGGCTCTTGAGATGAGTGTGTATATATATATAGATTATCATCCACTATAACCAAAACCTTTCAAACTCACCAATCATACCTCACATTCTCTTTGACCCAATCTTTAAAAAAATAAAAATAAAAATTTATATAAATATAATAAAAATGAATAACTCTAACATATATATCCCAACATATAAATGGAAACTGCCGCTTGATCATGTTAGCACCTTTGACTCATCTACTAAACCAGCCTCACATGGCAACCAGCAAAAGTGATTTCAAATTATCTGCGAAAAAAAAAAATTAATGATGTTTGCTTTTTTGTTATAGTCAAATTAAAACTTGCAACTTTACAGTTTTGAAAATAATTATAATATCTTTAAAATTAAAATTTAATTATTGTTAAAAAAAGTTTAATATATAAATTTTTTCACGTATTTGTGCAGAAAAATTTAATGCCTTCCTAAACATTTTGAGAGATCGATTAGATATTTAAATTTCTAAAATGGATAATAGTTAAACAATTAAATTTACAAAATTTATAAACTATGATTGAATCATATATAAATACTTAAAATAAAATGTCACATGATATTATGTTTAAAAATTATCGAATTGATAAGTAAGGTGTCTCTGAACAAATATATATATATAAATTTATGCAATAACCTGTCTTTTGAGAATAACATTTCATCAGTATAATCCATCATTTTCAAATAGAGAAAATTATGATTTATTATATTAGTATTTTTTAAAATTCAAAAATCTATTATAAGTCTCTTTGTTTTATTATATTATATTAATATGTCTTTCTGTTAAAAATTTAAACATTAGAATGTATTAGTGCAATAGATCAAATTTCAAAAGATAAATAATAATTTTTTTGGATTTTTTTAGATATATTAGTAAGTAATAATTTATCATTTCACCACAATTTAATATCTTTTTAACATAAAATTTAACAAAATGACATATTAATAGATTATGATAAAATAAAGAAAATATATCGTATTATTTTTTTCATCTTATAGGTCAAATTTAAAAGGGATAAATAGTAATTTTCACTTTCAAATATTCATTTTGACTTTAATCTTGGTTAATGATTTTGGAAGATCTCAATTAATTAATCCATGTGTAGATCCTTTACTACCAATAAACAAGCATAGCAGAATCTCTCGGAAGTAAAGAAAAAAGAAATTATTATGCATGCATATGTGAACCAAAGCAAGTGCTTCTTGTTAGCATATCTCATCAATGCTAAGTGAGAAATGATTGCTTGTAAACTCAATATAGAAAGCAGATCACTATAATTGATGAGATTAAAGTTCAAAACCTTTACCTTCTTTTATAGCTTTTCCCATTATTGACTTCTACATATGCTTAAGTCTTCAAGCTAATATCAAGTAAACTTATCGAAGCTTAATTATATTTTTCAATCAAGAACAACTTATATAAAATATTTCTGTGAATTTGAAAATCACATCAATGTCAACTTTTTTTTAAGCAGAACATCTTTGAATGAATTTTATTTGTATAAATCATATATTCATTCACAAACCGAGTTAATAATATACTATTGTATAATTAGAAAAAGTAGTTCTCATAATCAATTTCATTTTTGTAGTTTAAGTAAAAATCACTTTATTTACATAGCAATATATTATTACTTCAATTCATAAATATAAATATAAATGAATATTTCTAGAAATTTAAAATTCACATCGATTTGAACTCTCTTAAACAGGAGATGTTTAAAATAATTTTGCTTGTTTGAATCTAGTCCATATATACATTTAAAAACCGAGATAAACATACATTATCATATGAAAAAAGTGATTTTTATAATCAATAAATTATTAATTAGATACATAAGTGAATGAAAATATAGACCTGATTTAGATAAAAACATTTCCTTTTCGCATATTCTTTCTTGAGTTTCAGGTTTTTTAAGCAAAACTCAAACTCTTAAATTTGCCAATAATCATTCCCTTAGCTGTAAAAAAAAAAAAAAAAACCCTGTAATCTTGCCACTTTCCACTTTTTTGGATTACCACATGTCACTTTCAACTGTTTTGGATTTCCACAGGTTCTTTTATGAATCAGAGACACAGAATTAAGGCTTAGATCCTAGTGGGTTATTGAGTCATTTCTTTGGGGAGGAGAATTTACTATGGGGATAAATGAATAGATCTAACAAATGAATAGATCTATATCCTCTAAATGATATATATATATATATATATATGAGACATGACCATTGACAACACTACCTTATAATTACTATATTTTCGAAATCCATTGTTGAGAAATAATCAAGCATTCAAAAAATTAAGAATCCCTAAATCTTATTAAAATATTAATTTAGAAATATATAGAGGTTCATCACAAGTATTTTTATTAATAAGCAGTTTTTTATTTTTTAAACTTAAGCATCAGTGCTCCTGGGACTCGTTCAGCTTATAGCTTAGTACTCATCAGTACACTATCATCGTAACATATTAAAATAATAACAACAATAGAATATAATTAATTATAAATAAAAAATTTCACAAATGTATATCTATAATTTATAATTATAATCAATTAATTTAATATATTTTTAATATAATATATTTTATATTGATTTTGAATATGTGTATTTTGTTTTTAATAAAAAATTTTACAATATGATATATTTTATTATAAAAAGACTAATTTTGTCATTTTATTAGAAAATACAACAACTGTTTTGAAAAAACTGGAAAAATAAGTTTTTTCAATCAACAACTGTTTCAACTTTTTATCAGCTATCAACTGATATTACCAGACATTTATTTTTATCTGTCAATGATAAAAAAAAATTATTAGTTGTTTCTAATAGTTAAACCAAACACTCTCCAAAAAAACAGTCACTTATGATAATAAACAATCTCACATGCATGTATTAGTTGTAATAAAGTGATTATCTTTTTTTTATCTATTTACCTAATCATAGATCAACACGTTTCTATTCTAATCATGTCTTTGCACAACGCTGTAATATGTCCAAAAAAATGATAATTGAGTTTTCTTCTTCTTCTTTTTTTTTTTGGTAAATTGGGAGTTAATGTTCTATCCCTGTACAAGGAGACAGAAACGTAAGCATGAGTCTATTTTTCGAAACTCTCTATAAATTCAAAGTCAACTCTAGTATCTAAGGACAGTAAGATTTCAAATTGCAATGAGTAGTAACAATAGCCAATCAACCTGTATATCTTCATATCTTGACACAAAATCAAATTTTGAAAATCACTTCAAAGCAAGTTCAGATTGAGGGAGTCATTTCCCAGTTCCCTCCTGCCCATGCATGCAACTCTGTGGGAAATCATAGGTAAACTTTGCTTGATGATGCATAACTCTGGGGCTTGAATATTGAAATGGCACTATATTTTGAATTTGACATTATCATTAAGTTTTAAGATCTTTTTACTTGAAACATAAATCTTGAACAAAACACAACTCTCGACGGACTCGTTCATCCAGTCATGATGTTCTCGTTAATTACAGATGACTTAACTGAGTAGGGTCGAACACTAATATCATCTGTCGCTCCTCAAAAGATATGCCTAATGAAGTATGCAATGCTACAGGCTACCTCCTGACTTTTCCTGTGAATTTTAACAATTAGTAGGGGCAACATTCACAAAGTTATAAAAACGTTGTGGAAGCTTAGTTCTTTTCTATAGGGTAAATTCCTCCTCCAATAAAGTAAATTTTATAACTTCAAATTTGGTCACAAGTTCATGCAGTTGAGCTTTCTAAAAGTGCCTAATCCCCATATATTGAATATAGTGATCTGGGTTTGAATTTGGGAGATCTAACAAAATGAATGGAAACTACACTTCAAAGTCGGAACTGTGAGACAAGGACCTCAATTGGTCTCAAATTGGGCAGTAAGCTCAACTCCTAAAATGACGTGCTTAAGATGTACTGATAAACTAAGAATGCGAAATCCAGAGCCCCACAAGAGCATTCAACCCCATTTTCTAGGTGTTTGGCTACACAGAAAACAGGAACAAGAAGTCCTCCATCATCTCCTTTTTGCTCTCATATGATAAATCAATTCTAAAGTACATGACCTTGTCAATCGCTCAACGCCAATGAAGGATATTGATAAAAAAAAAAAAAAAATCAATAGCATAACGAGAATTACAACGCCAAATGAAAACACAGCTAATAACCTAGAAAAAATTTCAGGTACTTAATATAACTTGCAAAACCAGATATGTTAACATTTCAAAGACCATTGCCATGGAAAGGAGTTAAATCTCCGTCCAAGAAACTAATATGGCATCCAAATTCACAAGGTCGGTAACATTTGCATGTTCTGATAGTATACAACTTTCCCCTGGAATAGCAACTATACTGATTTTTGGTCTGAATCCATGACATCCAAGTCCCAGTTGAGAAACTTACGTTTGCATCTAAGCTTGCCCTTTAGAGAAGTGTAACTACCATGACTTAACTCTGATGCAATATACATGTCAGTAGATTCAACAAGTTGCTTCTTCATTTAGAGCTGCGGAGCTTCTTATTAATATGGTGGCGGAGGATAAATTCCTGGAAAAGGAGCTGAAGAGAGAAGACTTTCAACATTAGTGCTGAGATGAATGCCAGCATCGTTGGAATACAGCAATATAATATCAAATTACCTGGAGGATAATAGGGTGAAGCATTTGGAGGTGGCGGATATGACTGCAGAGGATAAGCCAAAGGTGCTGTATATGGTGCAGGGGGATAAGCAGTCGGTGGAGGAGGGTATGCAGAGGGTGGATATGCTGGATTAGGTGGGTAGGAGGGATAAGGCAATGAAGTTGTATAAGATGTAGTTGGTGGTGCATAAGGGGCTGTAGATACAAGGGGCTGTGCTGGATACAATGAGGCAGGAGGGACATGTGTTGCATACGGTGGGGCTGAAGGAGCAAAGCTTGCTGCAGGTTTCTGCAATATAGAGACAGAATGATTCAGCTTCAATGAATAAAAATTTCATGATATATGAATCAATGATCTCGACATAGCTTACTTTGGCATTTGCATAGTGCAATATAAGCCTCACTTCTCCAGCATATCTATAGCAGATAAAAAGACAACTTGTTAGAGACAAATAGTAAGATCATTTGCCATAAATCAAGAGGTATGTAAAACATGCAAACACAATTCCGCAACGTTATTTTCATAGAATTCAATAATTTGGAACAACTTCTATTGTAATTTTCAAATGAATTTTATATCACTTAGAATGTGAAATAACACCATAAATTCATAAAACAGCGCTCTTCTCTTTATAACTCGCTCTTTCCTTACATTCTCCCTCTGCAATGTGATTTAAAAAAATTCTAGTCTATAATGTACCAAATAACAAAATTTCTTTTGAATCAAGTTCTTAATAGTATTATCTGCATTGGATTTCAAGCGCACAGATGAAAAAATCGCTGGTATCTGTGCACATGAGAAATCATATAGAAAGAATTATTTCCATATCCAATAAAAACTTTCAGTTTAACATTTTTGTCTAAGGAGACTGATTCCTAGCAAATGTGCTCATGTGTGCACAAGATGTAAGCTGTTGAAATGGAGCATTCACAAAATCCAATGACTCACATCTTGATCTACACGTGAGGTTGTGCAGAAAAAAACAATTTTGGTTCTTTTTTATTCTAACTGCTGAACAATTGTAGAAGAGGGGAGCTGATCAAACCTACAGCCTCTAGTTAAGGGTTCATCTCATTTGGTGAAACATTAGGGGCCTAATGCAATTACGTAGCAATTGCAATACGACTAGTTAGCATATCAATAACTTTCAAGTTGACAGCGAAATCAAATGTCAAGCCTGAAAAGAAGGCTGTCTGAATCAATACAAAAGGTGAAATTTCATGTTATGCCTGGCATGGGAAGAAATAATGCATAGTTTGATTAAGTCATA
This sequence comes from Triadica sebifera, assembly GCA_023653625.1. NCBI lineage: Eukaryota > Viridiplantae > Streptophyta > Magnoliopsida > Malpighiales > Euphorbiaceae > Triadica > Triadica sebifera. The sequence goes on along the minus strand of CM042896.1, from coordinate 21,735,209 downwards.
GTTCAGAAGAGATAAGCTTGCTCTCTGATGCTCACAACTGAAGTTGAAGCTTTAGGAATAATCATGCCCTGAGGATATCTTGCCAGCCATGATGCAGAATTATCGAAACTAAGAATAGACCCTAAGAAATGTCTAACTATGAGTCCAGAAACCTAAAGAAGAGAAGCTATGCAAATGTTGAGCATAAACCTTAAATCCTTTCCTCACACACTCAAATGCATGTGCAGAAATTATTGGAGGGGGGAAGTAGAATGGAAACCTTAAACAAACTAAAAAATTGATTAGCTGAAAGGCAGAGTATAATTTTGCACAAACACAAATTTTTCCAATATACAAGTCCTAATCATAAATTCAGAATTCTAACATTACCCCTAACTGATATCATATTCAATGTATAGGACCCTTGTATTCCTCCATTAAGAATACCAAGTGAAGAGAAATTAGAACAAATGTTGTTTTATAAAGAGAAAGTAGCAAAATGTTGTTTTATATTATAAATTACTGCCTTACCCACTCAAATAAAGAATGTGAACAAAAATATGGAAATAAAATCACAAAGAACTTAACGATAAGCCACATGTAGTTTCGTGAAAATGCTCATTATGACTCAAAAAGAGGTAAATTGCCATTGAAATTACCTGCCGGTTTTAGTTTGAAGTGGCCAAGTGGTATCATCATAGCCCTCTGATAGAACCTTATGTAACTGAATCCTATACACAACATTGCAATTTAAAAAAAATAAAAAAAAAAAAAAAAAAGAAAGAAAGTGGGCTTAACTGAAACAAAGAGTCAAATGAGCATACACGAAAACAATAAGAAAATCAAAATCAAATAAAAGGGTGGAGAATAATTACTTTCCACTGCCAATAAAATCATCGTATGTTAAAGTATTGCTGTTCCACACCACAACGTTTAGCTCTCTTAGCCCTTCAATTAGAGTAAATACAAACTTCTCTTGGAATACAGGATTTTTGCCACCATCTAATTTTGTTATTCAGAAAAAAAAAACAAAAACAAAACAAAACAAAACAAAGAGGTCACATCTTAATCAACTTTGATTAAACCTTGAGAATAAACTTTCAAAAAAGAAAAAGGGGTAATACTCAGATCTGAAAGCTTTAAAAGAAAACTCATAGATACCTGTATGGGTTCTTGTACGGGACTTATTGCTACCATATTCAACAATAACATAAGGATCTTGTCTAGAAACCCATTCTGTATCTTTCAATTTGGTACACCCAACAACTGCAATCAAAAACAAAATTACCATATTAAAAAATGCCAGCAAAAAGATTAAAGGGTTTGTCTAATCTCATTCAAAGATGAAAACCTTTTTTTTTTCTCTCAAAAAGAACATACATACCAGTAACTTCAAGAAGCTGGCCTTGAATACCGTAAATAGACATGGGAGAAGAAGGGTATGGAGAAGATGAAAGCTGATGAGAGAATTGGTACATTGACTTAACAAAACGGAAAAAGTTTATCCCTTTATAGAAGATAAAAGGTCTTCGTCAATTTGATTACGAAATTACGAGGTAAATTAATTGTTTTAAGTTCGTCGTGTGAATAATTATATATTTTTTGGGTTTTTGCATCTTTAAAAAACCAAACTTTTCTCTTTATTTCTCTGTTCAGATCGTTCTATTTTTGCTTTCTTACGGCCGCCGTGAAATTTTAGACGGTCAAAAGTCGTTGACCTGTCAAAGTGAGCAAATTCATGCATTTAAGCTTTTATAAAATCTACGCGCCTAAGTTAATTCGTTCTTTTTTTTTTCTTTTTTTTTTTAGGAGCCCACCCCACGATAGTTTCTTGCTTAGACAAATAAATTTAATATTGTGATATATATAGAAAATAATAATTAATTTATATACATAATATAATATTATTTAAATTAAATTATAATGAATCAAATTTAAATAAATATTCTTTTAAATAATAAATTATTATAAAAATTAAAAAATTAGATAGAACACTAATTTGATTTTTAAACTTTTTTTTTTACTATGATTAATTCTTCCCTATATCAATTTTTTGAGGCAAATTAGTTCATAGCTTCTAATTTTCAGCTATTTTCCTATTATTTATATATATATATAATCTTTATCTATCATGAATTCTATTGCAATGATACCATGAATAATTTAAAAACAAATAAAATAAAGTGAAATAACATGAATGAAATGACTACAAACTAAAAATTATATATTAATTTAACTCAAATTTTGAATTTAGGGAAAATTAACTCTGAAGTAATGTTTAATTGCCCTTTATCCATTAAGTAATTGTCATACTAAAAAGTATGTTTTTTACTATCAATTTTATATTTGTAAAAAAAGAATTACGTGATAGAATTTTATATATTAGCTTGATTCTTAAAAAAAAAAAAAGATTCGGTTTATATCTCATTCATATACCAGATTAATAAATTACCTTATAAAATATAAATTTATAAAATAGGAATCAATTATTTTGTATATTATTATTTTATTAGCTTGATTTATTAGAATACATACCAACCTTATTTTGATAAAAAAAAATTTCAAAAAGCTATTATAATTTAAATACCAATTGTTATAGTTTTCAACGTTTAAACTTCAAACCATAATTTTAAATTATTAGATGAAGCCTTATTGCCTTGTGGTTTTTGAAAAAGAAAATCATTAAATTGAACAAACGCTCAAAATTACAATTTAATTTTCAAGATATCACATTGCTATTTCCCTCCTATTTCCCCTCAAATTTGCTCAATTATAATGTTTTTCAATTATGGATTTCTCTTTGTTGGATACTTTAACTAAGGTGCTTTTTGAAAAGAAAAAAGCAACAGGATAAAGTTCAAAATCTTGAATCTTTTTTAGGATGTTCAATTTGTTCCTTATCCAACTTTTAAATCAAGTTATTGTCAAGAAAATAAAAACTTTTAAATCAAGTTAATATGCAACTTTCACATTACTACTTGTTATTACTTAATATTAATTTATCTCGTTACTCATTTTTCACAAAATTATTACTTACTATTAATTTCTAACTTGATGACAGAAAAAATAACACAAAAACAAAGAAAAGAAATGAAAATAAGGGGTTTTTAGAAAGGAAAAAAAAACGAAATAAAGTAAATCAATTTTGAAACAAACGCATCATCATCAAATTGCACAGTCTGCCCCATAAAATCATGGAAGTTATATAACCAATTTTACAATATTAATCTAATAATATACATCTTTTTAATGAAAACAACGAAATAAATTCTCGTGCCACAATTTAATGCAAAGATTATTCATGCATTCAGCCTAATTTTGGCTTGCACAATAGAGATATATGCCAGGAACAGACATTTACATTCTCTAACAGATTGACTTGATTGAAGCACCATTGCCGGTATAACTTGCAAGCCGATTTATGTACAAAATATTCTTCCACGAAGACCATCTTCATTCACTTTCATAGTCTTCCTCGTCTCCAAAGGTGAAAACAGAAGCATCAGCAGCCATTGCTTTAAACTCACTTTCCGAGTTATTAACCACCTCACGGCCTAAGACTGCTCCACTGACAGCATCAGTTTTAGGCTGACTAGTAGATTGCGGCCCTTCATTCCCAATAGAGAATTGTCCCGTTGCATGTGTTAAACTTGAAACTTGATCTGATTTATCGTTAGTTTCAGAACTAGAGATGGTGGTGATAGCAGTTTCTCCCTCAGCAGAAGTAGCCTGCGCTTGCCTATTTTTTGAAGAAACAGAATCCTCAGCCTCGCTGTCTGAAAACACATCATCTTTATCATTACTTCCACGGTCTTTATTTTGGTTTGGAGCAGCTGCAGCTGGACCTGAATCAACTGGAGCAACAACAGCACTCGAACCTTCATTTGACTGCTTATCAGCAGTTACAATGTTGGGCCCTGTTGTACTGGGGCCACTATAATCAACTAGCACAACTTCGACCTGGAATCCAGGGGAAGGCAGTTTCCTCTGAACACCAACCATCCAGATTGTTAAGGCAAGTAGTAAGCATCAAGAAGAAAAGGCATCTGATAACAGTAATGTTGACAAAGGAAAAGCCTTTCACTGCAATAGTAAATATGAGAAGTACCCATGCAATAATGCAGAGAGAATCATTATTGCAAGTAATATTGTATAACAAGTGTTTAATCTTGCTTACCTTGTCGAACCCATCAATGTCAGTGGTGTTCAAAACCTTTCTATTTTCCATCATTGTTGTGTTCAACCAACTGAGATTACAAAGAGGAAATCAGTGATGCACCTCAATATCAACTTTAAATATATCTGCTCAGATGGAATCAGAGTAGAATACTAACAAGTAAAAATCTCCTTGGCGATCATGAAAATGGACTTTAAAGTCTCCAGTAACCTCTGTTAGACCGGGCTCCCCTGGCAAAGCAAAGACCATAACCCCTTTCTTTGGTGCACTAAACCAATAGTCTTCTGGCTGCAAAAAGAACATACACCTAAGAGAACTTATTTAGCAAAAAGCATAAAATAAATACCAAAGACAAAACCAGAAGTCTAAATAAGCTTTAATGGAGTATTGGCATGACACATCTACCAAATACTTGAGAAAACCTACCATCAAATCCTTGGTTCTGGGATGTTTCTTCGAGGAGAAGAGAACACCTGCAGACAAGGAAGCCATTAAGAGATACCCCCGTCTGTTATTGATAAGATGCCAGAGTCATATATTTACTCAACAAGAAAACTACAATTTTTTGGGCTCTACTTCGTCTGTTTGTCATACATTTTATTCTTCTTATTGTTCCCCTGTTGTCTCCCTTGTACATGTGCATAAACAAGTGAATGACTAAAGCTGCATCAGCTCTCGTGTCTCTCTCGTTTCAGTAATAGTCATTACTCTGAGAGTTAAAAAAGGCCTTGCATTCAAGTCCTTGGAAGGTGATTTCTGCAGACATGGAATCTGCACCATCTCTTTTGGTTTTCAGTGCCTAATACAATCCTCATATAGTAATTTACCAGCTAAATTAAATATATTGCCTCCTCAAATATGCAGGACTACCCATGGTACAGATGTGTGCTCGTTACAAACATAAAATTTTCAATATGCATCAACTAACAGCAACAAAGACATTTTGCATCATAGAATTTTCAGCATACCCCAATTTGCAGCAACATTGAGGATTTGCATAACAATCACAATGATAGAGTACATAAATACATGTAATGTCATATACTAAATTAGCTCAACCAAAAATTAAATAAAGAAGAAAGAACAAAACTGAGGAATTTGACCATACTTACAACTCATGACAGGTTAGGGGATTAGTGAACTTTGAGCTTATCATGGAGAACATGGATTGCAATTAAAAACATCTTTTCCCATAGAAAAAAAAAAGGAAAAAAGAAAATAAAAAGAAAAAGAAAAGAAAAGAAAGAGAACACAACACACCATTATGATTGGAAACAGTGATAGAGGGCCTGATCCAATATGGACATCGATGCAGCCGAAATCCCCTAAGCATGCACCTGAATAAAATGTGAAGTCATTAACCAAAAAATGAAGAGCTCATGCTAAACACTTAGCCAGAAGCATACCTACGCCCTGGTTGGTTTTCTCCATTGAAATATGTTAAAATGCGTTCAAAGTACTTCACATATCTCTGCAAGTAACAGAACTAGTAACTAAATAGTAAAGAAACTCAAAAAAAGACATGAAATATCCTTAATGCCGTCTTTTGATAAATATGGCAATAATCTACTTACAATTTGACTAGGCAGAACAAGCCCTTTTCCATCAAAGCACCTCTTCTGGTTGTAGTAGTCAATGGACTCTTCAGCAGTAGGGAAAAACTTAAGAAAGAGAGGGCATCAAATTAGTCTACAACTAAAAAAACTTGCAGCAAATGCAAAGCGGACATTTACAAAAATCATCATCATTCAAGAGTACAGAAATTTCATTTAGAAAAAGGAAAAAAAAAAGTACCTTTAAATACAGAAGAAGGCTAGAGATCATCAACCCTGTCCTTGCCATTCCTGCCTTACAGTGCACCACCACAACATTTTCAATGTCCTCCTTTAACCATGAGTAAGCACTTTGACAAAATGATATTATCAGTTGAATAGGAGGGCAATTATGATCATCAAAAGGAAAACTAGCCAGCTGTGGAAGAATTTGATGAAACAACTGTAAGAAGCTACATAATATTGTTTCTGAGGTTATTGGGTCAACTAAGGAAAAATCTCAGCAGATTAAACTTATAGAATATTCCAGTATTGACATCATATAAGTTTGATGCCATAAAAATAAAACAAAAAATAATGAATAACATCAATAGCAAGTTGAACCCCAAATATCATGCATCTAGTACAACATATAAATTGCAATGTGTTGCTCCATGTAATTCAATATAATACTATACTTGCTAATAATAATAGCACTTAATAACATCCATAATTTACATCAGAAATATGAATTCTTGATTCGTAGAGTTCTAATCAGATAATATACTCTCTCCTCCTCTCCCTCTTCGAATAGGTTTCAAAAGCATGGAAATTTCATATCATACCACCTATGTTACTTGGACTCAAGTACAAGTATCTGACATGGTTACAGATCTAGAAATCCAACTTCTTGTTTTTATAATTAGGATACGTTGATACAGTTAAAGATTATCCAAAATTAGGATATGGACACAGGTTTCATGTCTATACATATAAAAATGTAAATATTTTAATTTTTATATATAATAATTTAAGTTAAAAGATAGATAAAATTACAACACTTAAATTGCTAAATAAAATAAAATTGCAATACTCTATTTCAGTTTAAAATAAATATTTCAAACTACAAACTTAAAAGCTCAAAGTCTAAACCACAAAAACAAACAATAAAATAATATCACATAACTTAAAAAAATTAAACAAATGAGTATTAAATAAACTAGTAATGACTCATTTTTAAAGTTCAAGTAACAAGCTTTTACATCAAGAAGTACTCACTTTTAAAGTAAAAGATCCAGTAAAGATCTCATACCCATACTCATGTCATAAGTATCCGACACGAGTACTTATTCATTTTTGAAGTGTCCAAGTAACATAGCATACAACAGGAAAAGGAGAACACATTTAACTGCTTCACAAGTTTGAAAAAATTACATTGATATTGAAATGCAAATAGCAGTCTCTCCCTGAACATCAGATTCTCTACAAGCTTATGAAAGTTAAAACCAGTCAATCTATAAAAACTGCTATCAATCTTCAAGCTTTTCCTACAAAAAGTTACAATAAGTAGCTTTTATGCTAACAAGGCTCACATCTGCTTTCTATTTCTTGCATTTAACAAGATTCAAAATATGATATTAACCAGCCCCTCTCTTAGCATCTATAGTATCAACCTCAAACCAAGGAAGTAAAACATTTATGCAAAAATTATTACCATATATCAATTGATTCAATAAAGTAAAAGAAAGTTCATTTGTATGCGTGCCTAAAAGAATGCATATCTAGTTGCTCACTAAGAAGCTCTAACAACATTGAGATTATGTTAAATCAAACATTTGTAGCAAATGAATTTTCCATCCAGGTCTGGGTAGTAATTAGAACTACAATTTAAAATTAACATTTACTATAACATAAAGGAGGTGCTTTAGCAATCCTCCACAAAATCCTTCCAGTTCAGGATGCCGATTAATTTTTTACACAGTTTCAGATAATCACAACCAAATAACATTACCAACCTGTGAAAGATCCTTGTGATATTGAAGAGTTGAATTCTCTTCCACTTACGAAATCAATTGCCATGAATTAAATGGTTATCAAATGTATAAAAAGTTTTTGAATTCAATGGGGAATATCAGTTGTTTCATAGCAGTAACCTCAACATAAATGAGTCTTTCATGCAGCGGTTGGTATTTTTGGATCATATTCAACATCTTTTCCAATTTTTTACCATTACCATTATTTTTTATCAAACAAATGGAGAATCTGAATCTTTAATTCAAAACTTAATGAATGACAAGCCTTGCATATCCTGGATGATGTAAAGACTAAAAAAAAAACTCATCCCAATAAACTCAATTAACAATTATCAGAATACCTTTCCTTCAAATAATGATGCATCATAGAGCCTCTCAGAACAAAGATTGTACACTTTGTACTTGCCCTGCACAGCCAATGTAAAATTAATATATAAAATTATATAAACAAACACATACATAATGCTCTAACATAAAAATAATAATAATAAAGACAATTGATTGTTCAGGAGCTTAAAAAGAAAAGGATGGGATCCAATTTCAGAAAGAGGACAGAAGCAGACAGATAGGAAAATGCAACATTAACATGGCCAGAATGTAGACTTTCAACACATATAGATAAATAGGATCCTAATTCAAACTCATAAGGCATATTGTGCACATTGAGTACCACCTAAAACACACAACTATTGCATCCAAAATTGCACATATTCAACTACAAGACCGTCATTACATTCAACGGTTAAGCAGAAAATGTATCATATCGCATGAACAAAGAAAAATGCAAATGAAAACCACCCATTTCTGAGAGGTGAATTTAGAAAGATACAACTAAACATTCTTATGTAAAGAAAGTTCTCAAATAGAGACCATAACAATTACTAAGTCAAAATATTCCACGAGCCTTCAATGTCAAATCATTTGACATCAAACCAAGGAAAGACAAGCCAGAAGAATGTGGAAAGATAGAGGAGATATAAGTATCAACCTTGTGATGAGTTTCGAAAAACTTGATCACTTCTTCCATGTGATTTCGATAGAATCCCTGCAACATAAAGTCTAATAGTTGAACGAAATAGCCAAGACAATGGACTAGGAAACTAGTAGGCTATTCATAGGGCAGATTAACCTGATTACCTCAACATATCCAAAAAACCCAGAGCTCATATCACCAGCGGGGAACCCCATGGCAATTATATTCTCTGTGATATATGTCATATCCAAATCAAAACCTCCTTCCTGAAGAAAAGTGATAGACCTCAATTAGAAACCACATATGCATCATGTTAAAGAAAATTATGACAAATAAAGAAAACACAAGTCAAAAAATAAATGTAAATTATCATTACCCATGTAATCATTTAATCAAGCCATAATCCAAGTATGAAATATAGTGTCAATTTCAGGAATGCAGTTATCTTAGGATGCAAATTCACCTAGACATACACTTACTTAAAAAACATATATCATATAATAAAAATGACACAAAATATTGCAGAATATAGTTGTTTAGGATAAAGTAAAAGATATGTAACTCAAATAGATAGGCAACAATGCCATTTCCCAATAGACAGAGATGATTTCACTATTGACTGCAATAAAAATTTATTAACTCTCAACCAAAAATCACAGTGCAGCCATCTGACATTTTTCTCTCTTAAATACAAAAACATACATAAGTTTGTACAGGTCCTATGCGATGACCAAGGAAAGGTTCTTGAGGTGTTTTCTGTTTCTTCTAAAATAGTATATGACATCTTCAAAACATCATGGTCATTATCATTCACTATGACCTATGATACCAATATTGTACACAAATGACATAATATAATTTCATTCTTTTGTTTTAGGACTAAAAAAGAATTTATTCAATGGAAAGAACAAAGAAAAAAAAATACTACTTCAGATTAAGATATCCTCCTTTAAAAGATTGCATGGAATAATATAAAAGATAAACTTAACACACTAAAGCCTTCTATTCCCAATGGAAGTCAGCTAGAACATGTCAATGCATCTCCCCTCGGTCTATGTACACACACAGCAGATGCCATAACAAATTTCCCAGATCTATTATGTTTTCCGCACACCTTAAATTTATTATTCTCAGAAAGCTTTTGACCACCTAATAATTTGATTCAAACAACTAAATAACAAAACTAAGTTCTATCATTGTTGAGCGTGTCAGTGATTTCCCAGCAATTGCAGGTGGATGAGAACCCTTTAATGTTTAGCTCATAATTACTACAGGATTGTGATGCCTAAAGTTGGAAAATTTATTTATTTGGAGGAATTCTATTGATAAAGCTATGGAGAGGCATGGAACATATCTCCTCTGGCCATTTTCTGGACAAGATGGAGAGAGAAAATTTCAAGGCATTTGGAGATTAAAATTCACTTTAGGAAATTAGAGAGAGTTTGCAAACAGTTGATTTACAACGGAGTTTGGTTTCTAATCTATTGCTCCTTTATTATTATTATTATTATTATTTTTAAAGTTGATGGTGCTTTTCTTTTTTCCTTATGCTTCTTTCCTTTTGTGAAAAATAAAAAATAAAAAGATCAATTATGAAAGTCCACCACTAGGGTATATGACTGGCACCCACTACAGAATCTCTATTAATAACTATGATTTACTTGTGAAAAAACAATGCTAACTTCTTCATCTCAGTTGCAAGTATCTTCCTACCTGTTCCTATTGAACAAATTTAAAATGTGGCAGCAGAGGATGACCCCTACATTTTCTGCAAATTATAAAAATTTGAAGCTATATCCACACTAGGAAAATGATCAAGTAAAAAGAACCATCTCAGAGTTCAAAAAATTCCAGCAGCCATAATACCACCTGGTATCTTCGCTTGTTTTGAGAGACAGCATGGCGAGCCTTGACTTGTACAGCCTTCACTGCATTCTTAGATGTATCAACAAAGCCTTTAGTGATTGTTCCAATAAAACCAGGTTGTGAAGTTGGTGAAATTCCACCAAGATTATCATCAGGTGAAGGAGATTTTGGAGAAGAGCGCAATCCAAATCCACTAGTGAAACGAGCAAAGGATGATTTTCCAGCATTTTCATTTGGTGAGTCATCCTGTGAGGAAGCCAAAGGCTGGGGAATTTTCAAACTTCGGGCCCATGATGATATGCCAGCTACCGACAGCTTTGAAGGTGCATCACGTGGGGAACTATCTGGTGCAGAATCTGTGGCATCCTGAGGTTGTACTTCAAGAACTTTAGCAGATGGAGTTGATGAATTGGCAGATCCAGAATCCATTTCTCAGACAAAAAATTCTGCAATTATTTAACAACTGTATCCAAAATTAGTGAAGCATAGCGAGTGGAAAAAACAACAACTGCAAGCCTAAAGAACAAGAACTTGGAATCAACATTGGAGTACATGATACAGACTGAAGAAGCAACTACACATACAAACAATTAAGAGACTGATATAGGTCTCAATGTCCAAAGCAAGTGGAATAACAGGTAAGAAATAAACGCAAGAATAAATGAAAAAAAAGAAAGCACACAAATGATATGAGGCTCTAATTTCTGTCATTTACTTTTCTCTATAAGGGTTAAAGCTTCTTACATTCTCTCACAGAGAAATAGCAAGATGTGCAACTGCTACATGCTACTCCAAAGGTTTCATGCACAAATGGATCAACCAGCACCATTTTTTTTAATGTGCGCATAGATAACATATCTCCCTTAATTTTTCAATAAGCTTCTTAGGACTTCTTAAGAAAAATGGAAGACAAAATGGTCGCATCAACAGGTAAAACGAAATCCATATGCTCATCCCTTTAACTCGACAAGCAAATTCTTAGAACTTCATTTTCCGATCAGCAATGTTTATACATGAAGTGACATTTAACATCCTGAATGCAATGCTACATCTGTCAAGACAAGGTGCTGAACGTATGTGCAATCATCATAGAATGAAAGACAATAACAACAAGAAATGACTATTTCCACAAAGATTTTAGCTGCTTCCGCTACATTTAACACCAGGCAAATCAAATCATCCATTATTAACACCCTCTGCTTGATTATTAAATGATATTATATCTTGCTCTAGAGTAGCAATAAACTAAAAAAATCAATCGCAGAAAACACATTAGCCATCCGAAAATACCTCAATTCGTCTAAAATTCAATAAACACAAGCTTAGATTCAAATGTAATTAAAAGTAATTTGAGATCTATGATCATTATCTTACCTTAATGAGACTCCACGCGGAGCATAAGCCACGAGTCTAGTGAAGCTCAGTTAGGGTTTCAGAGAGAGGAACAGAGAGATTGGTCTGGAGAATTGTTTTTTTTTTTTTTTTTTTTGAAAATAGAGATCGAACTTTGGAGAATTGTTATTATCAGTTACAAAGGGGTGGGTGCTTTTGTCATTTACGTGCTCCGTCTGGTCAACGGTTCAGTAAACACAGTAATCGTGATTGATGGTCAATGTTCATTTAGTTTTCTGATCGAACGGTGAGGAGTGACGGGGAAAGTATTCTAATCGTTTTTTTTTATCCAAATGGGAAACAGGGAAAGTATCTATCTGCATCGAACGGTGAGGAATGATATGCATCTTCACTCAATCAATCCTCAAAAGGTGGACCAGACTAGCGATCATTAGTATATTAGTCATAAATGGTTGTATTATAAATAAATTTTTTTATGATAAAATATGATTAAAAATATATTATTTTATCAATTATAAAAAGATATCTAATTATTTTATATTATTCAAAATTCAAACTATATAAAAAATTTAAATATATATATATATTAATAAATATGTAAATAAATCTTAATAAATTAATTATATTTTATATTATATTAATTAATATTATATTAATATATTTACTAATTTATGTTTAATAAATAATTATTTTACACTTAATTAAAAAATTTAATAAAAAAATTTTAAGGTATAAATAGAAATATTCGTATTTATTCGTATATAATCGTATCATATCAGTTGTTCACATTTAGATATATTAAATAAATTATATATAATCATATTGTGTTGTATAATTTATATACATTTTGACAAGTTAAGTTAATTGTGTTGTCAATATAAATTTTAACCGTATCGTGTTCGTATTTCAAATTTTTAGCACGATTAATTAATCATGTCGTGTTTGTATTTATTATAATAGTATCATATTGGATTGAGATATGACATGGTACAAATTGTCACTCCTAGACTAGACAAACAATATTTATTAAGAAAAAAATCGACCTGGATGCTAAATTTATTGAAAATAATTTCAAACTTTTTCACGAAAATTAGTTTGTTTTAATTAATTGAAATGAATTAGGCACAAAAATAATTTTTTTTATAAAGACAAATTGACCCTTCATATTCTTTTTTCTCTTGCCTTTCCCTTTTCTTCTCATTAATTTTTGTAGTTTTTGAATGAATTCATGTCAGCAAGCAATAATCTCTCTTTTTGGTGTTGCTATTATTCAATAAATATACTCCATTTTTCCCCCCTTTTTGGATTTTTATCAATTTAATAGTCATGTACAAATTCGACCCGAAAATTAATTTTCAAACAAATTAATTATCATAAAAAAGATGAGAAAATAAATTATAAATTTATGACAATGAAATATGAATTAATAAATATTTACTTAAATAAACTAATGGTACTATCTTTTTTTTTTCTAAAATTCATATTTAGAGGAATGCTTTAGATTTAAGCATATACTTAATTTTGATTGTGTTAATATTTCAACCAGTTGAGATTTTTGTCAATGGTGCATTAAAAACTCATTAAGCTAAATTCACAGACATAGCCTGACTGTAGATCCATCTATCGAATTGAGCTAAACTAAAGTTTGGTTCCCCTTCCACCATATGCAAACCAAAAAAAAAAAAAGAACTCATTTAGTTGATCCATCATATTTCTAGAGGAATACAAAATAAATAATAGGGTAGGCAAACAAATCACTACAGATATAGGTTATGCTGATTTAAACTATAGTGCACAAAATTATGCAATAAAATAGCAAAAAAAAAATTGAAGAGATTTAATAGTTGTTGACTATACAAATTTGGCAAAATGTGTTTCCAATAATGTTTTTTCTTTGACTATGTACAATAATCACCATTAAACTGAAAACCTTTTACATATTTTCTCATTGAGAGAAAGGGCTTAAATAGGGTCAGATGAACATTGATGGGGCGGTTCCAGCCTTCTAAAAAATAAATCAGTAAATGACGACTGCATTGTTTATGCTTTTATATTTCAGGCGTTTGATTAGCCTCTTGCTGTGATGAAGGTGAGAATGAGTTCTTCTAGCAGAAGATCTTCTCAGTGCTCTTATACCCAATGAATTATCCTTGCTCCACCATCACAAGATTAAAATAAGAGAAGAAAAAAAAGGAGGAAGATGGTGTTAAAGTTAGTAATTACGTTTCTTTCAAGGAGAAGTGCTTTTACTTCCAGTCTTCAGTTTCCAGCATCAAGGTCACAGACAGGGTAGCCACTGTACTCATAGATACAGAAGCAGGTGCTTCCTTCAGGGCATGAGAAGTAATCATCACACTCGGTGGGTGCAGCAGCTATAATGATCATCACAGCAATAGCCACCGTACTCATAGATACAGAAGCAGGTGCTTCCTTCAGGGCATGAGAAGTAATCATCACACTCGGTGGGTGGCCTTGCCGGAGGTAAAGGATTCATTGGAGATGGTGGAGAAGGACCAGGATTAGGGGAATTTGGACCCTTCTTGATAGGATATGAAGGCTTTACTGCAATCCCACACTTGCCAGTTGCTGCATTGGCCACTTCCGCTAGATCTTGTCCTCTCCCCATTAAGGACCCATGAGTTCTACACAATCCAATAATCTTTACCCTTTTCTCTACCGTATCCAACAACCACCACACCATGGTCCAACCACCACACCATGGTCCAGTTGTGTTCCGCAATGACGGTAAAGACACCCTGAATTGAGAAAAAAAAAAAAGGCAAGTGATCAACGTTAATGGACACAAAGATTTGCTTTTTTCACTGTTTGATTCAGAAATAACTGACAAGAGGTCTTTTTATCATATATGTGATTAAGAAGCACAACAAGAGGAAGTTTATAGGAGTTGGTCACATTAAATTATTCAAGCTAAAAGATGGTAATCCAAAAGAGAGGCAGAGAGAAGTGTGGTGCCCTTGAATAGTTAAATGGATATGGGACCTAGCCTATCGACACCAGAATCACTCAATGCATAACAAATTAACAAAGCAAGCATACATATGAGTGCGTTTCGTTAGGCAATATGAACCAATAATATTACCGATTGGTAGAACTGAAAAGCGCTCCCACCAGCTTCAATAGCAACGCTAACAGGTTGATGCCCTACAGCCTTCATCTAGGACTTCTCATCATTTTCGGGAACATCTTCATATCCGTCAATGGTAACAGCTTTAGCATTTTTCTGCAGGAAGCAAGACGATTGAATAAAATTCAAATGTCCCATAGATGATTATAGAAAAAACTCAATTTTCTTGCAAACATGCTAAATGTTTCTTTCAAAAAAGAGCATACCCTATTTGGATCACATAATTTACCTTGTAAGGGTAATCTTGTTCAGTGTCAATGCCACCATTGTTGATAATGAATTGAAAGGCATAGTCCATGAGACCTCTATCGCATCCTTGGTTATATGATCTATCACTGTCCACCAATTCCTGCTCCGACAGTGAGATTAGTTTTATCTAAATCATTTATACATTAATAAATATTGATTGATTGTGCTTTTCTCACAAAATTGCCTAAAGATATAACAAAGCTGGTCAATATTAGTCATCTTGACAATTCCGGGTGTTATGGGTTGACTCATTTGCCACATGAGATTGGACAATTGACTCGCCTTGAGGAATTACCCTTATTTGTTATAGCAAAGGATAGTGCTGTCTGGAATCATAGCGGTGGAGTTGAAGAATTACATGGGTTGAACAAGTTGAGAGGTAAGTTGGTGATCCATAATTTGAGTTATGTGAAAAATGGTGCATCTGAATTTAAGGCGGCCAATTTGAAAGAAAAGCAACATCTTCAGCAATTGACC
Organism: Triadica sebifera; assembly: GCA_023653625.1. Lineage (NCBI taxonomy): Eukaryota > Viridiplantae > Streptophyta > Magnoliopsida > Malpighiales > Euphorbiaceae > Triadica > Triadica sebifera. The sequence goes on along the minus strand of CM042896.1, from coordinate 21,719,425 downwards.
TTTGACTATGGGCGTATTTATTTTGATCATTGTTACTGTCCAAATGAGGAAATGGAACTGGAAGAAATGCGACCACATGAGAATTTGAAGGAGCTGAAATTGGTGTCATACAGAGGAGCCAAGTGTCCATGTTGGCTTCATTCCCTCACTATTTTGGTGTCCATTGAGTTCAATTATTGCCGCTATATACAGCATCTGCCACCACTTGATCACCTCCCTTCTCCTAAAAAATTGTCAATTATGGACTTGACTAATCTTAAGTGTATAGAATTGTGGGATGGAGGATGTGCATTATTCTTTCCTTCCCTAACGAAATTCAAACTCTCCAATTGCCCTAATTTGAAGGGATTTGTGAGATGCAAAACATCATCATCAAAGGTAGAGCTACCCTGCTTTTCTTGTCTTTCTCATTTGTCCATTAGAGGTTGCCCTAACCTTACTCGGATGCCTCTTTTTCCATCTCTTGAAAAACTGATATTTGGAGAAGACCGAATGAAGTCATTAAAGAATATATTGAAGATGACGACTTCAGTATCAAAATCAACCCCTTAACTTTTCTCTTCTCTTTCTCAATTAAAAGAACACTTAATTTGGAGAACGGAAGACTTTGCAGTGGAGGGAATGGAGTGGCTACAGAACCTCACTTCTCTCGAAAAACTTGAGATTTCGATTTGCCTATGCAAAACTATGTGCAATGATGATGGCATGGAATGGCAAGGCCTTAAAAGCCTTCATTCTCTTTCAATAGAGATCATGTAAAACTTGGAGACTCTCCCAAAGGGGCTTCAATATATTACCACTCTGCAACGTCTAGAGGTCATGGACTGTCCTAAATTGGAATGCATACCAGAGTGGATGACCAACCTCACTTCACTACAATATTTGAGAATCATTGAATGTCCCCAGCTATCAAAAAGATGCAAAAAAAAAAAAAAAACAACACGGCTGAGGATTGGCCAACATTGCTACTATCCCAAATATTGAGATCGACTTAGAAACTGATTCAACGGAATGGCCGCTACTTGCTGTGATTGGAATTATCTCTTTCAATTTCATTTGGTATGTACCTATCCATTTGTCGTCTTTTTTCAATATATTTGGTGCCAATACAAAAATTTAACAAAAAACATTTTTTCCTCAAAATAAGAATTAAGTCATTTCCAAGAGACAGAGAAACTCCCTCCTCAAAAGGGAAAATTATTTTCAAGACATTTAGAAACTTCTAAAAAAAAAATTATACAAACATTTATAGATTAATATTTCTACTACCGTCCGTTACCCCTGAAAAACAGCTGATAATTTTTCCACTCTGTGATGAGCATCGGTTGATCACTGAAAATACTATTACACTATAAATTAGGAATATAAAAATCAAGAGTGTGGGTTAGCTTTTTACTTCAAGGTAAGAAAGTTCCTGGCCATTTTCCATCTTTAAAAACTCTATCAGATGTTTTATTTCAAAAAAAAAAAAAAAAAAAAAAGCTATCTGATATTTCATCCTTTCAGGAACATTTTGCTTCTTTTTTTTTTTTTTTGAAGATTATGAATTCTCATTATTTCTCTTTGATCGGTGTTTCCTTTCTATATTTTACTGTAAACATCAAATTTCTGAAAAATAAATATATTTGTGCACAGAATGCAAAGGAATCTGATTTTCTATATGGCTAGCAACACTGAGGAGCTTCTGTATCTCCAAATTACTTGCAACACAAAACTTCATTGCGGAGAAGGTTCAGGATGAGGAAGTTTCAACAAAAATATAGAGGAAGCTCGCATTGCCAAGAAGTGAGAAATTGTTTACTTATTTTCACAATGTTAACGAACAGTCACGCCATATGCATTTTTTTTTGTCTTGAACAATTTGGTTGACATGCAGTCAACTCGTGATTGGATTCTGTAAATGCATTCCCAAGACTATATATTGGCATGTTTTCAATTGGGGGTTCTCTTTTGATGCTGGCTACTATTTTTTGTGATGCTTGTTATGTAATTGACAAATACAATGTTTTGCATGCACAGGATGGAGACATTATAGAGTCTCCGGCCAAGAAAAAAAGCTGTGAGCTTTGAGGAAAAGAATTATATTATACTGCTGCCATAAGCCAGGTATGTTATAAATGCTTCAGTTTGAACCTCTTTGTTAATTCTCTTGTATATATATATATATTCATTTTGATAAGAGGGGCAAGTGATTTTCTCTGAGTAGAAGTATAACAAGAAAAAAGGAAAAAAAAAGACGAGCAAAGTTAACGGAAAAAAAGCTGTAAATGTATGAAAGTGGATTGCTGTATCTCTTAACTATTTCTTCTTTTATTTTTTTCAAAATGATCTATGGTTTCAGAATGATTATCTGCGGAAATTATCTTTGAAGATATGGAGAGACTGTCTCAAAATACAATTCCCAATTCTAAGCCACCCAACCCATCCGGGAAAAACAACAAACTCCAAGATCATAGAGGTAACACCATGATTGGGCATTGGAATTTCTTTGCAATCCTAGTCAAACTATTAACTGTTGTGGAAATCGGGTTAGTTTCCACCAAAATGAATAATTGTGCCAAAAATTAAGACAAAGAAAAATTCCCAGGTAGTTGGTGGAGTCACAAATGGTCTCCCTTAAAAACCAACTTCCTTAGACTCTTGAGTCTTGGTGACAGAATTTTTCTAAGATAATTTAAAGCACAATATATCACAAAGTAAAAGACCCGACAATAGCTATTAAATAGAAATAAAAGGAACACCAGAATTTAACGAGGTTCGGCCAATTATGCCTACGTCCTCGGACACTACTAAAATAATATTTCACTATTTCAAAGAAATATTACAAAGTGAAATATTACAAGAGAGAGAGGAAAAATACAATCAATCTTAGAAGTAGAGAGATTGGTGGTTTTTGGGATGAATTGTTAAGAGGGGGATTAAGCCCTTTTATAGGCTAATGCTATGGTGGAAAATTGAAATCTTTCCGATGTGGGATTGTCATATTTCAACAAATCTCCACCTTGACAATCTCACAATTCCAAATAAACATCCTCTAAACTCTTATATTACAAATTTCAGTAATGTCTCCAAATGCGCTTCAAAGCGCCCAATTTCAAATTCTAATAACATTTATCAAGTCCAAACAATGTTGGAACTTGACACTTGTCACAACTTTCGTTGCCATATCTGCGGGATTTTCAGCAGTCAAAATCTTCTGAAGAAGTATCCCACCATCTTCAAGAATTTCCCGTACAAAATGATATCGAACATCGATATGCTTCGTCCTTGTATGATAAACTTGATTCTTTGCTAAACAAATAGCACTTTGACTGTCACAATGCACTTTGACATGCTTCTGACCAATTCCCAAGTCATTCAACAACCCCTGAAGCCAAATTGCCTCCTTAACAGCTTCTGAAACTGCCATGTACTCTGCCTCTGTTGTAGACAAAGCAACTGTTGACTGTAAGGTGGACTTCCAACTAACCGGTGCCTTTGCAAGTGTGAACACATAACCGGTAGTAGATCGACGTTTGTCTAAATCACCTGCATAGTCGGAATCACAATATCCAACTATATATTGACCACTTTTCTCATCTCGCTCAAACATTATACCAACATCTACAGTATTCTGAATATACCGTAGAATCCATTTCACAGCTTGCCAATGTCCTTTGCCAGGATCATGCATGTACCTGCTCACAACTCCAACTGCTTGTGAAATGTCAGGCCTCGTACACACCATTGCATACATCAAGCTACCAACAGCATTTGCATATGGAACCTTTGACATATATTCTCGTTCTTCATCACTTTTCGGAGATAAAGATGCACTGAGCTTAAAATGAGGAGCAAGTGGAGTACTAACTGGTTTTGTATTCTCATTTATCCCAAAACGCTTTAATACTTTTCTCAGATATTGTTTCTGAGTCAAACAAAGTCTCCCCAATTTTCTGTCTCTGCATATCTCCATACCGAGAATCTTCTTAGCTTCCCCTAAATCCTTCATTTCAAATTCCTGATTTAGTTGAGCTTTTAACTTCTGAATCTCTCCTTCATCTTTTGAAGCTATCAGCATATCATCAACATAAAGGAGGAGATAGATAAAGGAACCATCCCGTAGCTTGCGTAAATATACACAATGATCATATTTGCTTCTTGTGTATTTCTGCCTTATCATAAACTTGTCAAATCGTTTGTACCACTGTCTTGGAGATTGCTTCAATCCATACAACGATTTGCTCAACTTGCACGCCAAATTTTCTTTTCCAGCAACTTTAAATCCTTCTGGCTGAGTCATGTAGATTTCTTCTTCTAAGTCTCCATGTAAAAATGCAGTTTTTACATCAAGCTGAACTAGTTCCAGATCAAATTGTGCTACCAAGGCCAACAGTATTCTAATGGAGGAATGTTTTACAACTGGAGAAAACACTTCATTATAATCAATTCCCTCCTTCTGAGCGTAACCTTTAGCTACCAATCTTGCCTTATAGCGGATATCATTCTTATCAGGAAATCCGTCTTTCTTTGCATAAACCCATTTACAGCCAATCGCTTTCTTTCCCTTTGACAGACTTGCTAGCTTCCATGTCTGATTCTTTTCAAGGGACTGCATCTCTTCTTCCATAGCCTTTCTCCACTTTTCTTCTTCTGAGCTTTGAATAGCTTCACAATAAGTGGAAGGAATCTCATCATCTACTGAAGATGTATAATTAGTCATATCTTCAAGTCGAGCAGGTTTCTTAATCTTCCTTTTCGGCTTTCGTAGTGCAATTGGCTCAAGTTGCTGAGGAGGTTCTTGTGCTGAAACCTCTGCTTCCTCATCTGATCCATTTTCTACCATTATCTCCTCTTCTTCCGTAGGAGTAATTTTATCAGACTCTACAATTGCTGGATCAACAATTCTTCTTCTATCAAACTCCACCTGTTTGGGAGTTTCCTCCACCTGCTGTGGAGAACCATCCGTCTGTTCCTTTGTTACCTTTAACATGGTAGACTCATCAAAGGTAACATCTCTACTAAAGATTATTTTCTTCGTCTCTGGGCACCATAGTCGATATCCTTTGATACCAGAGGATATCCCCATAAAGATAGCTTTCTTTGCCCTTGGATCTAACTTTGATTCCTTAACATGATAGTATGCAGTGGAACCAAACACATGTAAGGAATTATAATCTGTAGCAGGTTTTCCATACCACACCTCCAAAGGTGTTTTGCCATTGATAGCAGTTGATGGCAAACGATTAATGAGATGACATGCGTATGTTACAGCCTCAGCCCAAAACTGTCTGCCTAATCCAGCATTAGACAACATACACCGAACTTTCTCCAGTAGAGTTCGGTTCATGCGTTCAGCCACCCCATTCTGTTGTGGTGTATTTCTGACAGTGAAATGTCGAACAATTCCTTCATTTCTGCAAACTTTCATGAAGGGATCACTTGTGTACTCTCCGCCATTGTCTGTTCGAAGACACTTGATCTTTCTGCCCGTCTGAGTTTCTACCATCTTCTTCCAGATGAGAAAAACTTCCAACACTTCATCCTTTGTCTTCATTGTATACACCCATACTCTTCTTGAACAATCATCAACAAAGGTAACATAGTAGTGTTTACCTCCCATTGAAGCAGTTTTGGAAGGACCCCATACATCTGAGTGAACATAATCCAGAATACCCTTGGTATCATGGATTGCAGTGTCAAACTTCACTCTCGTCTGCTTCCCTTTGATGCAATGCTCACAGAAGTCTAATTTGCAGGTTCGCACTCCTTGCAATAATCCTTGATTCGCCAGAAGTTTCAATGATTTTTCGCCTGCATGCCCCAAGCGCATATGCCACAATCTGGTTATTTCTAGCTCATGGTCATCACTAGAAACTGCTGCTGTTGTTCCAACAACTGTATTGCCTTCATAGTAATACAAGTTGTTGCTCCTTTGAACTCCTCTCATCACCACAAGTGCTCCAGATATAACTTTCATTACTTCATTTTTAATGATTATAGTGAAACCCTTTCTCCCAAGGATTCCCATAGAAATGAGGTTTTTCGTCAGACTGGGCACATATCTTACGTCTGTCAGAGTTCTGATTGATCCATCACGATTCCTCAATTGGATTGAACCAATTCCAGTTGTTTTGCAAGGACTGTCATTTGCTGTATAGACAACTCCACCTTCAATTTCTTTAAAATCGAAAAACCATTCCCGATTGGGACACATATGGTGGCTACAGCCTGAATCCAGGATCCAAGCAGTCGAACTGCTTATTGATGGCATCAATGCTAATGAAAAATCTGAATCATCACATTCAGCTACATTTGAATCTGCAACAGCCTTGCCTTTGCCAGATTTGCTTCTCAACTTAGGACAATCTTTCTTCCAGTGCCCTTTTTCTCGACAAAAGGCACATTCATCTTTGCCCACTCTGGACTTTGATCTGTCTTTCTTTCCCCTGTTCTTATTTTTCGAACGGCCTCTTACTATCAAAGCTTCAGCTGCTCCACTGGTGCTATCCTTCTTGTCTTTTCTCCTCAATTCATAACTGTATAGTGCAGCACATATTTCACTAAGAGACACCTCAGCTTTCCCATGGAGTAGAGTAGTTTCTAGAAACTCAAACTCCTCAGGAAGGGATCCCAACAGCATTAGGGCCAAATCTTCATCTTCAAATGTCACATCCAAGTTCATCAGATCTGCTACAAGTTGATTGAAATTGGTGATGTGATCATTCATCGTGGTACCAGGAACATATGTGAATCTGAACAGTCTTTTCTTCATATGAAGCTTATTTTGACTGCTCTTTTTCAAGAATTTTTCCTCCAGTGCCTTCCACAATTTACTTGCAGAAGTTTCTTTACAAAAGGCATACTTCTGCTCTCTGGACAGGCACGATCGAATTGTACCACATGCCAAACGATTGATTGTCTTCCATTCCTTCTCATCTGCACCTTCTGGCTTTTCTCCCTCAATGGCAATGTCTAAGCCTTGCTGAAATAAGGCGTCTAGAACTTCACCTTGCCACATGCCGAAATGGCCTGTACCATCAAAAATCTCCACTGCAATTCTCGTATTTGCCACAGCAGTTCTCGCCAAAATTGATGAAGTAGAAGCTGTTGTGTCCATTGTGGATTTTTGTCCGTCTCTTGCCATTTCCTTTTTAAGACTATTTAATAGCTTTCAAATGCGGAATACCCAAGAATCCAAGGAAACCTTTCTGATGTGGAAGATCAGCTTACGCCGCAACCACAGAGCATATAACTCAGTAACCTTGGCTCTGATACCAATTGTTGTGGAAATCGGGTTAGTTTCCACCAAAATGAATAATTGTGCCAAAAATTAAGACAAAGAAAAATTCCCAGGTAGTTGGTGGAGTCACAAATGGTCTCCCTTAAAAACCAACTTCCTTAGACTCTTGAGTCTTGGTGACAGAATTTTTCTAAGATAATTTAAAGCACAATATATCACAAAGTAAAAGACCCGACAATAGCTATTAAATAGAAATAAAAGGAACACCAGAATTTAACGAGGTTCGGCCAATTATGCCTACGTCCTCGGACACTACTAAAATAATATTTCACTATTTCAAAAAAATATTACAAAGTGAAATATTACAAGAGAGAGAGGAAAAATACAACCAATCTTAGAAGTAGAGAGATTGGTGGTTTTTGGGATGAATTGTTAAGAGGGGGATTAAGCCCTTTTATAGGCTAATGCTATGGTGGAAAATTGAAATCTTTCCGATGTGGGATTGTCATATTTCAACATTAACTTCAGAATTTTGCCTATTTTCTCTGCATCTTTTGTACTTTCTGTTTAGGAGATGTGGTGGTGGTGGTCAAAATGGATGACAAAAAAATGAACAAGTTGAATTGTTTAAAATTTTGGAAAACTAAAGAATCTAAGATGATACATATCTCCTCCCTCTCAAGAAACCCAAAATGTTTAATAGCAATAGAATGTTCAGATTATACATATTCTCCCTGCACCTAATAAAATGGACAATCTTGCTTTTATGCAGAATGTACCTACCTTTATTGCAGCAACTGCCCGGAAGAACAGACAATGAAATAAGATCGTACTGGGAAACCCGCTTGAGAAAACTTTCAGTGCCTACAACTACTCATGCGCCAATTTTCATTTTTGAACCCCAACAGATGATCCCTTTGTCTGATGCTGATACTGATAATTCAGATTTAACTATTGCGCTCTATATTAACAGATTGAGCAGGGGCTGCTTCTTCGACCGTTGAAAAAGAAGCAGCTACTTTTTTCAATATATTTATTTATATAATTTTTCGTGACGAAAGGATCTGCCACCATTTACATCTTCGGAGGTGTAACTTTCGACGCAGTATTCTGTCGCCAGCAAGCAAGGGCTTCGTCACTAAATGAATAATTGTGGCGAATAGGGCAATGTCGCATCCCTCCTTTTATCTACTGGCGACCTAATCTCTGTCGCTACTGTTTGTTTCTGTAGCTATTCCTTTGAGCCATTTTTTTTTTGGTTACATTTGAGCGATATTTTCATTCCTGATAATCACTCTCTTCCTGAATTGGTGACAATTTTCTTGCCTCATTTTACATCGATTGATTTTAACTTAATCAATTCCATTCAAAGGCTAGAAGGATGGACAGACAACTAAGAATAGCAACTCAGTTGTCTTGAAATTTCTTCTTTGTACATACAGTCTCAGCGAATGCAAAACTCCTAATAAATTCTCAGCATATCAATATAGGAAAAAAACACATAAAAATCCTTTAATTTGAATACATATAGAAATGATGGTGCACCTAATCAAGGAAAATCCAAGAAAAAAAATATTAAGATAATTTGTTGATGTGCAACATAGACTTTAAGATGCACAGGCTGCAATCTGCATTACATGTATAAAAATTATCTATTGACAGAATATGATAATTCAGTTAGAAATTTATGCAGCAATGAACAACATTTTTTTTTTTATTTATCAATGTTCCATTACTGCATTGGCGCAAACTTTCCCAATCTGCTTTCAAACACTGAGTAGAGTTATAAGCATGAACCTTACACGGACTAAAACCTCAATTGATAGGTTATAATTACTGATTGCCAATTGGTGAAAAAGGTTACAACTTTAGGAATCATTTGTTTTAGTTGTTAAAAGTAGTTGTGGCTGGTGGTGGATAACTTATTGCTTATAATGATTTAATATTTGTTATTTGATAAAAAAAATTGAATTGTTACTGTTATAATATAAAATTATCAATTAATATATTATTTATTTAATTTAAGATATACATTCTTTTATAATAAATAAATAAATGTATAATCTATTACTTATTTGATATAATTGTTTATTTTAATAAATTGAAAATAATAATAATCAATGAATAAAAAATTTCAAAAAAACGTAAGATATAAGAGTAATTGAATAAAAAATAAATTCAAAATTATTATTTATATAAAGATAATTTAGTGTAAGAGTAATTTGATATTTATATTTAAAAATGTTTTAACTATTTTTTTTTTCAATTAGCGGTTATTTGAAACTTTAAAAAGTTTTCAGCTTCTCTTTAAAAAAATTTACCAAATATTTTTGTATGAATTATTAGGTAAAAAAATGCTGACAACTGTCACAAACAACTAAACTAAATGCTAACACATTAGTAAATTAAACCCAACTTCATACTTAGGCTTACAATGGGTCTAAAAATTGAATTGCACTTAAAAATCCTCCATTGTGTAACTGATAAATAACCAATGTCCAAAGGCAAAAATCTGATTTCCGCCTATCCTTTCCCTCCCTTTATATTTCCTTCTTAAAAATAAATTGTAACTGATACGTCCCACATCGTTTGCGGAGTAACTCCTAAACTGGTTTATAAGATTGAGTTCAAACCTTCTCATTTGAGCGCGCTTTTAGGGCAAAGTTAGGAGTCCACATTCTTATTATTTAATATCAGAGCCAGCACTGTACACCGGTATCCCTTCGGGTTACGACATATCTCTGACCGAGGCAGTCGGGGTCTCAAGGGGATGAGAATGATGCGTCCCACATCGGTTGCGGAGGAACACCTGGACTGGTTTATAAGGCTGGGTTCAAACATTTCCTTTTGAACGCACTTTTGGGGGCGAAATTAGGAGTCCACATTCTTATCAGTAACTACCTAGTATCCCTATATCCTGTGCTATTCATTCTTTCACTTGTTTTTCCTTCTAGCTAAATGGTTGCAGCAAAATTTTCCTTTAGCTAAATGGTAGTTAGCAAAATTTTCCTTTCAAATGAACCAAGATTTAGCCCCAAAAAGTTAATCTCAATGAAATACAAATAAATATCAGCTCAACATATTAATGGCCTTATAAGCAGAGTTCCAAGACAGTCAAATACAATATAAATATCATACAGCTTCATTCTCATTTGCGCCATAGGTCCATAGCTATAACCTACTAGCGCTGTAAATAAAAATTAACATGAATAAAAATTTCCAAATCTTTCTAAATCAGTAAGGAAAAAAACCTATACAACTTATAAATCAGGCTTGCTAAGAGAAGCGATGAATTTGCTAGCAAAACTAGTTACTTCCTCTTGCCTTCTATTCTTGTTGCCATCTAGGCTATAATATATTTTTTCTTTCCATGAAAATAAACCAAAAACTAAGTTGTAGTATGGAAAGAATGAACCCCAAAAAAAAAACACTCAGTGACCTCTTAATTCAATTATTGGACCAAGAAATTGACAAATATGATACCATCCTCGTGAAACACAGACCATATATAACCATACAAGGCATCATCTAATAATATGACTAAATTTCACTGGGTATTTTGTCCACCCTTTAGTAATATCAAATAAACCAACAACTTCCCAGAACCCATAGTTCTCTGAGGCATTTCATCAAACAGTTTCAGACATTCTCTCAAATTCCCAGATTTATAGTACACAGACATAATTATCAAATGCAAATGTCATCAAATAAAGCATAAATAGAAGTTTCTATTTCGTAAGTAGCTACTGCTCAAAACATAACTGGTGCATTAAACTATTTGGAACAACAATCATACAACGGCATCTTTAAAACAAATTTAGAGTTATTGTACAATTCTCTTTGCTTCTTTTTTTTTTCCTTCCATAACATCTATGTTAGTTCAAGTCTGATTACAAGCAGAGATGAAACGAACCCATGCTAAGCTCGGGTCTAACCCACCTATTATATGACTAACTTATGAAATTCACAAAAATCCATGGTCTAAACTCTAAACACAAAGTCCACATATAAATAATCATCAATTAATATCATAATTAATGGCATTATGCCCTGAAAAAGCCCATATAATTTATAAACCCTTATTCCATCTTCACCAAATAAAAAGAGAAGAAATGTACAAACCTTATTATTAGTACATGAAAGAAAAAAAAAATGCATCACATCACATATAGCAATTTCAGTTGATCAAATTCTAGTAGTTGCTCATTTTAAAGCTCTTAAATTCTTCCATCAATGAATTCAATTCAGAATGAGATGATCCGCCTTCTTCAACAGCCATCCTCGCTATTTCTTTAAGTCCCTTAACTCGGTTTCTCATTTCTTCAGCTTCTTTACCTACCATCACCTTCTTCACTGCCTTCTCTAAATTCTTTCTTGATCAAAATCTTCTTCTCACGCATAGACCATTCTTGAGCACCAACACCAACTCCAATTTTTCAGCAGCCACTCCTTCGAGTGTGGAGTTCCATCCACAGTGACTCATGAATCCACCAATAGCTTCATGCTCAAGAATCAGTAGCTGTGGTGCCCATCCCCTTATTATCAAACCTTTCCCTTCCATTTTCTTCTCAAATCCTTCTGGTAGCCATTGTTCTTGATCTCCTTTCTCTTCCTTCTTCTCTACCCAGATGAAGTTCTGGCCTGAAGCTTCAAGAGCCATAGCTATCTCCAGCAATTGAGGAGCTGAAAATCTGAACCTGCTGCCAAAACATATGTAAATAACCGATTCGGGTTTCTTCAATCCTAATCATTTTAAACATTCTTGTTCATCAATTGAAGTTACGTCTCCTCTTTGTGCTTTATCTTCAGTATCCTTATTGCAAAGAGAGAGTAGACCAATAACCCATGCCTTTCTTCCCATTTTCTTCCTGTAATGTTCCAAGTATGCAGATTCCAGCCCATGGAAACTGTTGATTAGGACTCCATAGCTCCTCAATTCGGATTGAAAATTTCTATTCATTGCTTCTGTATGCTCATTTGTTTCTTTTAAGTAAGTTGGTAGTTGTGATGTTGTCATCTCTATGGCATCTGGTAGGGCAGGTATTTTGAAGGGTTCGAAATTGGATGCTATGCCCCTATAGGGTTCATATCGTATTAATGAATCAAAGAGACAAAGGGCGAAAGTGCTTAGTCCATGGAAAACAAGCCTTGGAATCCCAAGTTTTCTTGCAACTTCTGTAGCCCATGGAAACAACATGTCTGCTACAAGAAAATCAGGATCAAGTTCTTCCAGGATATGTTCAAGGGGTTTTTCAAGCAGGCTAATTTCCTTAGAGAAATTTGGTAACATTTGCAGTAGGGAAGTTGATAATTTCGATACAGATTTCGAAACCCAGTTGTTTGTCTCTTCCAATTGTTTTGGAGAAGACAGGTGCATTCAAAGGAGTAGCAATAGTGGTTGCCTTCACCCCACTCCCAGCAAATAGCCTGGCCATGTCCATAATTGGGATCATGTGGCCATGTGCCATAAATGGAAAGAATGCAATGCGAAGCTGACATGGCTGTGAATCCATCCTTCTAATAGATGATGAAGAGGTTAAGAGATGGAGAAATTTGGAAGGAAAAAAGAGGTTAAAAAAAGAGATGGAGAAATTCTGGAGTTTCCTTTTTTTTCGCCTTCTTTCCTTAGTGTGCAGTTTGCATTTATAGGCAAGAAACAAATAATTTGCTGTTATGCAAAAAAAAAATAAAAAAATAAAAAAATAAATAAAGTATATAATTAACATAACTTGGCACTGGAGGAATAAGGGGGAAAATGATTATTAATTGTTAATTTCTAAGTTAATACAGTATAACTGACATAGTAACCAATGCTCGTGCATGTAATAGAGAAATTGATGCGAAGGAATCTCTCGTTTCTCTCCCTCTCCAAGTTCAAGTGTCCTTCAAGCACAAAAATTAAGTTTATGAACTACCCAAAAAAAAAAAGAAGGTTTCGTATGTTGTTTTTCACAAATTATTATAAAATAATTATTTTTTCATTAATTTAATTGGTCAAAATGATAGTGTATATAGTCAAAATTGAAATCAGTCATTCCTCTTAGGACATAAGATATAGTTAAAGTATTCGGCATGAACTTGATCACAGCTAATTAATCATTCCTCTTGCCCAAATGCTCGCTATGACTACATTTTCTTGTACAATATTCAGTTTTTCAGGTTTCCCTCGATTTCTAAGCATCCAAACATTTCTCTCTCCCTCTAATACGTACCCTTATAATCTTTCTTCGTCTTCTTGTTTCAGGAACCGCAAACAAAGCTCCTTGTTTTTCCCCTTAAATAGGAAAGACTAGCTAACTTCCTGCCAATTATATCATAATGGAAAATTTTTCAAAAGGTGTTCAAATTTGAGAATTCATTACTCTAATCACCAACTAGAACCATTGAATAATAGTTTAAATTTAAAATCTTTTAATTTGTTTAATTTAATATTCTTAATAAAAGTTGTATTAAAAAATTAAAAAATTAAAAAATTTATCATGTCACAGACACCATCATTAGAATTTTATATTTAAAGGTAATTTCCAAGAAAGAACCTGCTGCTTTCTTGGTTCACCCACAAAATCAAAATGGCTATCGCCATAGTTGGAAAATTTGGCACTTTGACATGTTTTGCAACATATAATAATATGGCAACAACTCCCAAGGTCTTGAAGAAGATGGTAAATTGTTGGCTTAAGTTACGGGATTTGGCTTTTGGCATATTGATTATTGACTACTAGTCCCAAAATTTGTGTTATGAGCAGCAACTAGCAGAAGAAAGGGAAAGGCAAGCCCAAGCCCAGCTGACTGAGAGCCAGAAGCCAGCAGGAAGCAAGGTGGAAATGGCCCAGCTTGTAGTGCAGGCGGGAAATGGCGATGAACAGCTTGCTTCGCTCCCGGCGCGCTCATTATGCGTTAGCTGTCATTTTCTTATTTCAGTTAGTGATGTTAGTAGGAAGCTGATGTGGAGAAATAGTGCATTTTCATTAGTTTGGTGAGGTGTATTGAGGTGGATTGGCTCTGTTGTAAATCCATCTCATTTATATTATTTATGGTCCATTTGGTTTTGTTATTAAGTTTGTCTTTTAAAAAAAATTTATTTTTAAATTTTTTGAATTTTAAAAATTAACAGTTAAATAGATATTTTTTTTTAAAAATAGATTTGAAAAAATAACAATTTATAAATTTTTTTTTTAATTTTTGGATTCTCATCGTCAATCTCAAACAATCCCTTATTAATTATAACTTATAAATAGAAAAAAAATGTAACAGAAAATACAAACAAAATTTCCCCATCTTTCTCTCTTCTCTCGATCTTCCTCTTCTCCTTCCTCTAATTCTTCTTCTCCTTCTTCTCTAATCTCTTCCTCAATTCTTCTTCTCATCATAATTTCTTATATCTCCTCTCCATCGAATTCCTCTTGTTGAGCTGATTGAGTTGAGGATTGTACAATGCTCTCCGCCAGCTGATTTATGTCCTCTGTCGATTCACAAGAACTTATTCATACCTATAAACTGGCGAAAAACAAGAAATCCACCACGGCAGAAAATTTCAGAATCAAAGAAATGGAAGGGCAACTCCTCCTCACCATTGACTCAAGAATCGACACTCGATTCCAGGAATTTCATGAACTTCAGCAGGAAACATTGAATGATATGGAGGCTTGTTTTCATCGAGCATTGGAGATAATGCTGTATAATCCAAATCGTGGTAAGGAACCGATGGAAGCTAACTACTACTGAAACAATTTCTAGTTCAGAAAAGGGAAATTTACCAACTCCTTAATCCCCGGAGAAAAAGGAAGTTTTGGAGAATGAGCGGCATGAACAAATTCCAAGCAAAGGACTTAAGGTGGAACTACCTCCATTTGATGGAGATAATCCTCGCAATTTCGTGAGGAAATGTCAAAAATTCTTCCAGTTTTATAATGTGCCTCAACATCAGAAGTTAGAATTGGCTTCCTTCTTGTTTGGTGAGCAAGTTGATAACTGGTTCCAAGGATGGCTTGTCCATCAAGATGAAATTCCCTGGGATAAGTTTGCAAAGGACTTGTGTGTGAGATTTGGTGAAAGGAATGCAGCAGATGTGATAGAGGAATTCAACAAGCTTCACCAATCTGACTTTGTTCTTAACTACCAGGAAAAGTTTGAGGACCTGAAGGCACTCGTGCAGAGGTTCAATCCAGGGTTATCAGAGCCTTATTTCATCTCCAACTTCATCAGTGGCATGAATGATGAATTAAGGCCAATGATTAAGATGTTTAAGCCCCAAGCTCTTAATTAGGCTTTTGAGGAAGCCAAGTTACAAGAGCAGTCCTTCAATGCCATCTTCAGCATGCGAAAGCGCTTCAGAAGGTCATCACGAGCTCTCAAACCACCCAATCCTCAGGGTCCATCCACCAAGCCAGTACCCATAGTGACCAAACTAGCTACACATTTTGGAGCAGTGCCAATTCAGGAAGGAACAATAAGACCAGCTTGTTTGAGCAACGAAAGGCAGCTAGGTTATGTTTCAATAGTGGAGAGAAATATTCTCCTGGCCACCAATGCAGAAGCAAACAATTTTTGTTCATGACTGCTGACATGGAGGAAGAATACCAGCAAGATAAGCAGGAAGAAATGATGATGAAATCAAAGGTGAGATATCTATGACAGTCTTAACAGGTCAGTCTTCTCCTAACACACCAAAAATTCAAGGAGTTAGTAATGGCATACCATTGGTGATACTTATAGACAGTACTCATAGTTTATTAGTGTTGGTTAAACTACACATGCACCATAAAATAAATGACAATAAAGATGGACGGTGCATCTTTTGTTGACAAAATATTTGGTAGGTAAGATGGTAGGTGAAGATTAATCTTGACCATCCATTTGGTGGGTGGGGATTAATCTTGACCATCTATTTGGTTGGTAAGATGGTAAGTGAAGATTAATCTTGACCATACATTTGGTAGGTGAGACGGTAGGTGAGAAATAATCTCAACCATCCATCAAAGTAGGTGAGAATTAATCTTGACCGTCCATTGAGGAGGTGTAGGCCTATATATAGCCTTAGAAATTCATTTGTAATGTATTCCATCAAAAAGTGAGAGAGTAGAATTAGTGAGAGTTTGTGAGTTGTGAGTGTTTGTAAACACTTGGTAAATTTCTTTTCTTTCAGTAAAAGATCTGCAGCAGTCCGGAGACGTAGGCATAATTGGCCGAACTCCGTTATCAACTTGTCTGTCTTATTAGTTCGCATTTTCTTCGCTTTCTCATAAATCTGACTATAGGGAAATTGGCGTCATTTCCCAACAACTGGTATCAGAGCATTGGTTACGTTTTTTCTGTCCTTTTTCGGGCGATTACTATTCATATGAATAGTAAATTTTTGTGAATAGTGAAATTTGGTCAGTTGTACCAAATTATCCACGAAGGTATTCTAATACACAGAGGTTCACAAGAATTGTCAGAAACGATCCAAAGGAAGTCAGATTCGAGTGGGAGCGATGGCCACAGATGAAGGAAAGGTAAAAATTGAGAAGTTCGATGGAGCGAACTTTGGCTTTTGGAAAATGCAAATAGAAGATTATTTGTATCAAAGAAATCTGTATCAACCTCTTTCAGGGAAGAAGCCAGAGGCTATGAAGGAAGAAGACTGGAGTCTTCTCGACAGACAAGCTCTCGGAGTTATCCGATTGACATTATCCCGTAATGTTGCTTTCAACATAGCAAAGGAAAAGACCACGGCAGGTCTTATGATGGCTCTCTCTAGTATGTATGAGAAGCCTTCAGCTTCAAACAAAGTGCACCTCATGAGGCGCTTGTTCAACTTGCGAATGACAGAAGGTGCATCTGTAGCTCAACATCTCAATGAACTCAATACAGTCACAACCCAATTGAGTTCGGTTGGAATTGAATTTGATGAAGAAGTACGAGCATTAATACTTTTGTCTTCTCTACCAGAAAGCTGGAATGCTACTGTCACTGCTGTGAGTAGTTCGTCGGGAAGCACTAAGTTGAAATTTGATGATGTTCGTGATTTGGTTCTCAGTGAAGAGATCCGACGGAGAGAGTCGGGTGAATCATCAACTTCTTCAGTTTTGCATACAGAGTCAAGAGGAAGAAATTCAACCAGAGGTAATGGACGAGGCAAGTCAAACTACCGAGGTAAATCAAAGGACAGAAGGTCCAAATCTAGGAATCCAAGTAATTTCCATAGTTCAAAAACTGTCGAATGTTGGAATTGTGGAAAGACTGGACACTACAAAAATCAGTGCAAGAGTGCATCGAAGAACCAGGAAGCAAAGGTAGAGGCAAATGTTGCTTCCACCTCTGGAGGCAATGACGCATTGATATGCTCTTTGGAAAGCAAAGAGGATTCTTGGGTGTTAGACTCTGGAGCATCATTCCATGCTACTTCACAGAAAGAATTCTTCGAAAGGTATGTCCCTGGAAACCTTAGAAAGGTATATCTTGGTGATGATCAACCTTGTGCTATTATTGGCAAAGGTGTAGTAAAGATTAAGTTGAACAGATCTGTTTGGGAGTTGAAGGATGTCAGACATATTCCCGACCTGAGAAAGAACTTAATCTCAGTAGGGCAATTGGCTAGCGAAGGCTACACTACGATCTTCCATGGTGATAATTGGAAGATTTCAAAGGGAGCAATGACGGTTGCTTGAGGCAAAAAGAATGACACTCTTTACATGACAGTGGGAGCACGCTGTTCAATCATAGTTGCAGCTAGCAATGAAAATCCCAATCTATGGCACCAGAGACTAGGCCATATGAGTGAAAAAGGAATGAAGATTATGCATTCAAAGGGGAAACTTCCAGGTCTACAGTCACTGGAGATAGACACATGCGAAGATTGCATACTTGGAAAGCAGAAAAGGGTCAGCTTTCAGACAAGTGGCAGAACCCCAAAGAAAGAAAGGCTAGAGCTTGTTCACTCTGATGTTTGGGGACCAACGACTGTCTCATCCATTGGTGGGAAACACTACTTTGTGAATTTCATCGATGATCACTCTCGGAAGGTATGGGTTTACTTTCTAAAACATAAGTCCGAAGTGTTCGAGGCTTTCAGAAGATGGAAAGCTATGGTTGAAAATGAGACAGGTCTGAAGATTAAAAAGCTCAGAACTGACAATGGTGGTGAATATGAAGACACCAGATTCAAGAAGTTTTGCTATGATCACGGTATCAGAATAGAGAGAACCGTGCCAGGTACACCTCAACACAATGGTGTAGCTGAACGTATGAACCGAACGTTGACAGAAAGAGCCAGAAGCATTCGTATACAGTCAGGTCTACCGAAGCAGTTTTGGGCAGAAGCAGTCAACACAGCAGCTTACTTAATCAATCGAAGACCATCGGTTCCATTAGAGCACAGAATACCAGAGGAGGTATGGAGCCAAAAAGAGATAAAACTATCACATTTAAAAGTTTTTGGTTGTGTAGCATATGTGCATATCAGTGATCAAGGAAGGAATAAGCTTGATCCCAAATCCAAGAAATGCACTCTCATCGGTTATGGTGAGGATGAGTTTGGCTACCGTATTTGGGATGACGAAAACAAAAAGGTCATCTGTAGCAGATATGTGATTTTTGATGAAAGGGTGATGTACAAGGACATTCATAAAACAGTCGTCAGCAACTCAGAACAGAATGAGTCAGTATTTGCAGATGCAGATGATGTCCCAGTTAGTTCCGTGACGGAACCCATTGTAGCAAGTCCTCAGCCAGAGGAACTTGTTGGACCAAGCAGTGCGCATCAATCCGACACACCACAGCCTCCTACTCCATCTCCTGTATTAAGAAGGTCTTCTAGGCCTCATGTGCCTAACAGGAGATACATGAACTATCTGTTATTGACTGATGGAGGGGAGCCTGAATGCTATGTTCTTGCAGTTATCTCAAGCAGAGTACATCAACCGTGTTTTGCAGAGATTCAACATGAACAATGTCAAGCCAGTTAGCACACCCTTGGCCAGTCACTTTCGCCTATCTAAAAATCAATCCCCTCAAACGGAGGAAGAGAGAGAATTCATGGCTAAGATTCCTTATGCCTCAGCTATTGGAAGTTTAATGTATGCAATGGTCTGTACTAGACCAGATATTGGTCATGCAGTGGGAGTTGTTAGCAGATTTATGTCAAATCCAGGAAAAGCTCATTGGGAAGCAGTCAAGTGGATTTTGAGGTATTTACGAGGCACCACGGAGAAGTGTCTGTACTTTGGTAAAGGAGAGTTAAAAGTACAAGGCTACGTAGATGCAGACTTTGGAGGAGAAGTAGATCACCGAAGAAGCACCACCGATTATATATTCACTGTTGGAACTACAGCTGTTAGTTGGATGTCACAAATACAGAAGATTGTCACTTTATCCACTACAGAGGCTGAGTATGTAGCAGTGACTGAAGCTAGTAAAGAGATGATATGGCTTCAAGGTTTGTTAACTGAGTTGGGATTCAAAAGGAAGAAGAATATTTTGCATAGTGATAGTCAGAGTGCGATACACTTGGCGAAAAATTCAGCATTTCATTCCAGAACCAAGCATATTGGGTTTCGTTACCACTTCATTAGATCTTTATTGGGAGATGATGTGTTAGTACTGGAGAAGATCCAAGGAAGCAGGAATCCAGCGGATATGTTGACAAAGGCGGTGACTATCGACAAACTGAAGTTATGCTCAACTTCAGTTGGTCTGCTAGAGTAACAAGACCAGAAAGGCTGCTGCATTGATCGAGGTGTGAAGACAGATTGAAACCAGTCTTCAAGTGGGAGATTGTTGGTTAAACTACACATGCACCATAAAATAAATGACAATAAAGATGGACGGTGCATCTTTTGTTGACAAAATATTTGGTAGGTAAGATGGTAGGTGAAGATTAATCTTGACCATCCATTTGGTGGGTGGGGATTAATCTTGACCATCTATTTGGTTGGTAAGATGGTAAGTGAAGATTAATCTTGACCATACATTTGGTAGGTGAGACGGTAGGTGAGAAATAATCTCAACCATCCATCAAAGTAGGTGAGAATTAATCTTGACCGTCCATTGAGGAGGTGTAGGCCTATATATAGCCTTAGAAATTCATTTGTAATGTATTCCATCAAAAAGTGAGAGAGTAGCATTAGTGAGAGGTTGTGAGTTGTGAGTGTTTGTAAACACTTGGTAAATTTCTTTTCTTTCAGTAAAAGATCTGCAGCAGTCCGGAGACGTAAGTATAATTGGTCGAACTCCGTTATCAACTTGTCTGTCTTATTAGTTCGCATTTTCTTCGCTTTCTCATAAATCTGACTATAGGGAAATTGGCGTCATTTCCCAACAACTAGATCCTAAAGTGGCCACTAAAGCTCAGGCCAATGTGGCCAAAACCACTCCCTTATTTGTTATTGTAGCTAATGGTCAAAGGGTACTTAGCAGATCTAAGTGTGTGGGATTTCAATGGGAGTTGCAAGGGAATGGTTTCCAATTTGATATAAGATTGCTAGATCTAGGAGGCTATGATATGGTATTAGGAGTGGATTGGATGAAAGAGCACAATCCTATGCTCTTTGATTTTGTAGAAATGCAACTGACTTTTCAGAAAAGTGACTATCAAATTGTTTTAAGGGGTATGCAGGAGGGGGCTTCTTTACAAATGATGAGTGGCAAACAGTTTAAGAAAACCTCGACTCAATCTACTAAAAACCAAAATTCTCATCTCTTCTCAATATTAGTCACACCTATAACTGAATCCCAGCCAGTAATATCCCCAACCCATGCCCATTTGCCATCCTCTATTACACAGCTGTTGCACCAATACCAACATCTAATCCAAATACCTCAATCACTGCCTCCTCCTAGAATACTGGACCATACCATAAACCTTCTCCCTGGAACCAAACCATGTGAACCTAAGACCTTATATGTACAATCATTTTCAAAAAATGAAATAGAGAAGCAAGTCAATGAGATGTTGGCATCTTCTATCATTCAACCCAGTCATCTCTTTTGCATCCCCAGTCTTATTGGTGAAGAAAAAAGATGGGACATGGTTCTGTGTTGATTAAAACAACTTAATGACATCACAGTGAAGGAAATATTTCCAAATTTTGTAATAGATGGTCTCCTAAATGAGTTACAAGGAGCAAAGTTCTTTACCAAGATAGATTTAAGGGCTGGATACCACCAAATTAGGTTCAGCGTGCAAGACATCCATAAAACTGCATTTAGAACCCAGCATGGCCATTGTGAATTTAAGGTGATGCCCTTTGGCCTCACCAATGCACCAGCCAAATTCCAAGCCCTAATGAACCATATATTTCAACCCTACCTTAGACAATTTGTATTAGTATTCTTTGATGATATACTAATTTACGGCAAAACCATGAAAGATCATGTGACTCACCTGCAAACTGTCTTTGAACTCCTTACCAAGCACCAACTGTTTGCCAAGCTCTCTAAATACACATTTTCTCAACCTCCAGTTGAGTACATGATCCACATTATTAGTGAACATGGAGAAGCCACGAATCCCAAGAAAATAGAGGTTATGACTCACTGGCCCAAACCAAAAACCCCTAAGAGCCTCAGATGTTTCTTAGGCCTCACTGGTGTTTACATAAAATTTCTCCAACATTATGGAACCATTGCTAAGCCACTCACTTGTATGGCTGTTGCTTCTTGGAAGCAGTGTATTTTCAACTTCAATGCTATCCCTTTTTCACAGCTAGTTTTTGCAGCTCTGCAGTAAATGGATGGTGATTCTCCGACAAGACTTTTTTGTTTGGCTTGGAGTTTATGGCAGCACAGAAATGATTTTCTTTTAAACCCGAAATCTTACTCATATAAGGATGTGGTGCGTGTGGGTTTGGCTTTGTTGACACATTGGAATAATGCTCAAATTTTATTCAATAAAGTTGTAACTGTGAGACCTTATGTACAGCAGTCACATCCTTTGGCTTACCCGCAAAGTTATTGGTCTCCTTCACCCAACGATATGTTGAAATGTAATCTTGATGCCGCCATTCTTCATGAAGAACGTTGCAGTGGTTTTAGAGCTGTTCTTAGAGATAATTATGAGAAATTTATTAACACTTTTTTGGGTTTTTCAAGTTTTTATCTTGACCCAAATCTTACCGAAGCGTTTGCTCTTTGTTAAAGTTTGGAGTGGATTCAGCGAGAAGGTTATGAGGATGTTGTTTTTGATGTTGATAGTCAAGTTATCGCAATAAGGTAAAAGATTTTAATTCGGAATTGGTTGTGATTATTGAGGATTGCAAAAATTTATTAAATAGAATTCCTAATTCTACCATCTAGTGGGTGCCTCGGTTTGTTAATGTGGTTGCTCATATGTTAGTTAGGGCGGCCATATCTAGTGCAAATCGTTTTATTTGGAATGTTCTTCCTTTGTTTCTTATTAATGTTTTCTTTAAAGATAAACTTTCTTTTTTGATATAATTGTCGATACATCTTAGGACTGAGTGTATGGAATTGGCCTATTGGTCAGAGTTTAGTTGTTTCTGTCGGCTTTAGCTTGATTGTGTTCTTTGTTGTCTTTTTTTCTCCAATGAAGTTGGAGATTTGAAAAAAACATGAACATAAAGAATATTAAATTAATTGCAAATTATCATTTCCAACAGAACATAGAACTGCTTGGAGAAAAGAAAACGCATAGACCCGACATTCATTTTTGAAGCCGAATGGACACGTGTTTCAGATTCCACTACCGCGCCTCAAGCATCATTTTCATCTGGATTTCATCGTACTTGTCCTCTTTTAATTCCTCATCAGACTCCAAGGATGTCATCAATGAGATTGGTGAAGACCAGCATACTGCGACCTCATCTGTACAATCAAAACACCAGCAATCTTATGCATAGTATTGAGAGACTGCAATTCCATATATAGATGAAAAACTAATAATTGGGGATCTTACTCTCCATCATGGTTTGTAAAATAGTTTCATTTTGGGTTTAATTTTTCTTTTTAAGGAAATTATTTCCTTGACATATTAGAAAACTCAAAGCTATTGCAAATTACACATATTTTGATAAAATTTGTGATAGTTCTGCTCAACAGAATTAGAATCACAGACATTATTTTGCCAATTTCTCTGCATCTTTTGTACTTTCTGTTTGGGAGATAGCTTTATATAGTAATACAGCTTTTTAACTGTAGTGTTGATGGTCAAAATCGACCCCAACAACATTAAAAAATTGAATTCTTTGAAATTTTTGAATTACTGAAGAATCTAAGATCGATGAATACATATCTCCTCTCTCCCTCAGTAAACCCAAAATGCTTAAAGGCAATAGAATGTTCTGATTATGCATATTTTCCATGCAGCTAATAAAATAGCCAATCTTGCTTTAATGCTGAATGTACCTCTGTTTTGGCAATGGGCCTACTCCATATAGTCTTGATTTCATCTTCTTAGGAGATTTTGCCTTGATTTCATCCTCTTTAGGAGATGCCACTGCTGTTCCTCAAGCTTCATTGTCAACGAGCTCCTATGGGATCTCAATTTCATCCAACTCTAATGATGTCATCGATGACCGGCCCAATTTATGATTAACTCTTGGTTGGTGATACAAATTTACACTAGTTAATTATCTTTTAGACATTGTTCACTTTCATCATTAATCGACAAATTGAAAACAATCATTCTAATATTTGGAAGATTTGGAAGCTTGACTTTGAACTTCTAAGTGAAGATTTAAGTGAGCTGTAATTTTCTAAGCGATTATCATTTTCTTAGCAAAATGTTTCGATTTGTAATCTCAGACTCGTAACAACATTAGCATCTCACAGTCTTGTAGCTCGGAATAATTCATTCAGATGCAATTATCATATTCAGTTTATCTTTTCTGTGAAATCCGTACTTCTTTTCAGCTTTTGCTCGTTGGTGTTGCTGAGATTTTTGGGATATGAAAGTAAGATTTTCTGCATAAAAATCCTGGTTTAGTTGGATTTGGTGGATGCACATGTGAAGGAAGTACGGGCAAGGAAGAATGAGCAGATTGATTTCTTGTAGTTTTGGATTTGTTAGTACACTTCTCACGTGAAGAATGGTGAAACATGACCATTATCTACTTCTATATAAGTAGCCCAAAAGTGAGGGTGTAAATGAGAGTGTGTGAGCTGATTTTGTAAGTTGTGAGGGGAAGTTGTATGAAAGTAATGAAGAACAAAAAGAGGAAGAAAACACTGTTTTTATGAATCAAATATGTTATGTTTGAGTCAATGCTATAGATTTGTTCATGTTTGTTTTTTGTCGCTTCCTCTCTCAAAATTCCAACACTGCTTCATTCCTCTCCTAGTCTTCTGGATATAATATCTTAAGAAAGTTTCCTTCCATTTCCCAGCATCCAAGCACATCTCTCTCTCTAAATACCCTTATAATGTTTTCTTCTTCTTCAGGTTGTTGGTAAGTTGTTTTATCCATAATTTTATATACTGCTTGAGTTTTCTTCTTCGAGCTAATGCGTGACAATTAATTTTGCTCCAACAACTGGACTACTCATTACTATTAGTAACATATCATTTTTCACATGTTAACCATGTGCAGGTTTTACTCTTTTTACGCAGTCTGTGGGGACAAATATATATGCTGCTACTATATATTATATGCAACTCTTTTCCAAATTATCATTAACAATTAAAAAAATAACAAAAAAATTTTTTTCATATACACATAAACTTGCAAGAAACAAAAAGAGAATAGACTTTGATACCATAATAATCAAAGACAAAGTTAAAATGTTGAGGTTGGACTTATGAATAAGCTTTCAACCCTTTAAAGAGAAAAAGATGAAATTAATGACAAAAAAACGAGCAATATATTTTATAACTATGATTTCCAAAAAGAAAAAAATTGTTTTTGTCACAAGGATTATCCATTTACCTATATTAATCAAAGATTTAAAAGAGATAGAACTAGAATTGTCAATTTAGACATCTCACCTCAAATTATGTCTCATTAAATGAGCGTAGTACATGTCCAGTTAGTCTTTAACTGCTTCTGCTTCACTTGCCACAAGTCTACCCTCTCCCCATGATTGTTAAATAGTCTTCAAGGTCTCGAGGAAGAACTTCAGAGATTAAGAAAATGGGTAGAATTTCTTTCTACTTTTTGTTTCTAATTTCCGCCATCATTTTATATTTGTTCTTGATTCATGAGGTTCCTAGTCATTATAATTATCTTTTAAATGGATCAGCAAAAAGAGCAGCATTAGAGATTATCACAGGCAGCGTTGCTCATTCTCCTGCTCCCTCTCCTGAATCTCCTCCTCCCTCAACCCCGCTGCTTCCTCCTGCCCCGCCTCCTGCTCCTTCTTCTTCCGCTCACGCTCCTGCTCCTCCTCCTGAACTTCCTCCAAACATCGTACAAGATTCCAGAACAATCCAGGAATTCAGAAACACAATTACGGACGACCCATTCGACATAAAAAAATCATGGAGCGGCCAAAATGTATGTGATTTCAAGGGTTTTGCCTGCGACATAAGGCCTGACAAAGGCATTCTTTCTGTAGCAGCTTTGGACTTCAATGGCTATAACTTCAATGGCTCCGATTTTCAGATCAAAGGTTTACTGGAAAACTTGACCGACTTAGCAATCTTCCATGCGAACTCCAACAATTTCACAGGTGAGGTCTCCAAAGAAGTTGGAGTCAAAAACATCAACTACCTATACGAGCTCGACCTCAGCAACAACAAGTACACAGGTGGATTTCCTAAGTCAGTTCTTGAAGCCAAGAACTTAACTTTCTTGGACCTGAGATTCAACTAGTTTTCAGGGCAAGTTCCAAGAGAAGTATTCAACCTGGACCTGGATGTTCTTTTCTTAAACAACAACAGATTCAGCCGACAACTTCCTCATAATGTCGGCAATACCTCGGCCTTGTATCTCACTTTCGCTAACAACTTCTTCACCGGGCCAATTCCAAGAAGTATAGGAAGCGCAAGAAATCTCCTTGAAGTTCTATTCTTGAACAACAATTTCTCAGGTGTACAGTTAATTATATTTTTCTTGAGCCATTATTTGTCATTAATTACACATCTGCCTGCTGTCACTGCGTCCGTGAATTTATTCATGCACTAAACCGATCATAACAACTGAAAATATGACAGTTAATCAGTAGTTTGATTCATGAATAAATTTATGGACACGGTTAATGTACGCATTCTTGTGGTACTTAGAAAACTCCTGCTTTATAACCTATCAGTCCTTTCTAACTATATGGGGTATAACAACAGGATGCATCCCGTACGAGATAGGTTTGCTTGCAAACACAACATTATTTGATGTGAGCCAGAACAAGCTGACAGGGCCAATACCATACTCTTTTGCCTGCTTAGCAAAGATGCAGATATTGAACTTGGCCAGGAATAAATTCTATGGGGCAGTGCCTGAAATGATCTGCAAGCTGCCAAATCTACAGAATTTGTCACTGTCACACAACTATTTCACTCAGGTTGGAGTTGAGTGCAGGAAACTGATTGCTCTGAAGAGACTTGATGTTAGATATAATTGCATCTATGGCTTTCCACATCAGAGATCAGAAGACGAGTGCACAGCTTTCTTCTCCAAGAAAAGACGGTGTTCTAATGAGAAGTCACTCACCCATATTCCTTGCAGGAAAAATTGGTACCTGAGTTCACTGGAGAATATTGATGATCAGCAATCTATGGTTATAGCTGCACCTCCACCTCCAAGATCATATCATGCTCTTATACCAGAAAATATGTTGCGATATTAGTTTTTAAATTGAATCATCTAATAACAAGAACTTTATTATCTGCTTGGTTTAATTATGAATAAAAGCACATAGATCGAATATAGACAAGTAAAATCTGTTGTATCAATATTTATTATATATATATAATTGTTGATGAATTATACAATTAAAGAATAATTTATGCAACTTTTTTCTGCTTTCAAGTAAATGCATTTGCAGTTTCTGGGTAGGAATCGGAGATCATTCATTGAAGGAAAAAAAATCGTTAAAGACATACTAGTTAATATTGCAATCATAATTAATAAATATGAAAATTTTTTATATGTATATATTTGTTTATGAATGAAGCCAAAAATACACTATCATGTAAAAAAAATCTTATTTACAAAAGTTAATTATAAAAATATCAAAATAATTCTTATCGGATCAATTCATGAGTAAAAATATGAATCAAATTTAACTAGGAGCATGCATTCGGTAAAACCGACTACAAAGTAATAATAATTTAATTTGATTTTGTTTTATCCGATTCAATTTGGTAAAATAACAAAAAAAAATTATGTGATCAATTCAATTAAATCGAAATTATACCATTATTTCTTTTAAAAATTTTAAATTAAATTGAACCAGATTTTAATGGATTAAGTTTAATTTTTAACTTCGATTTAGAAACCGCTAAGCTCAAATAAGACTCTTCTAAGAAAGATGGCTTGATACGTATACAAGTCCTAATAAATAAATAACTAATCCCTTAAAAAAGGGTAATGATAAATGTTTTTTTTTTAAATTGATTTTATAATTATATTATGTTACAATGTTTATAAAAGTTTTTCTTTTTTTCCCCCTAAAAGAAAGATAAATGAAGAACTAGCAAGATTTTCATTAAAATTTAAAAAGGTGATGATGTATTTTTTAAGAGGACTGCGCACTCCCGACAGGTCGAATTGAAGTCCATTATTAATTGGTGGCTATAAGGAAATTTATTATTTAAATAAGCTCTATATATTTATTTATGAATCAACTAAATAATATTGGATTTAATTACTGTGTCGGCTAAATTAAAAATTTCAAGTTAATGCAAATACTTTTATTTATTTTTGATAGATTTTGTTGTTATTATTTATATGGCTCTTATTATAATTTATGTTCGATACCTCATTATTTTTTAGACGAAGAACTCACTGATAAATTCCCTTGGTGAGAGGCTAATGTTATTAATAATTCTTATTTCGAGATTTAAATCATTAAAATTTAACCCCCCAAAAAAAACTCATCTAGTAAAAAAGCTAGCGAATATTATATTATAACAATTCTAAAATGCAAAAAAGCTAAAAAGAAAAAGGTTTTCTTTTTGTTTTTTATTTAAAAAAAAGTGAATTACTGAAAGAATTAAGTGAAAAGAAAAAGGTTAACCATTGCAATGTATTTACAACACCGCAATCGACGGAGCAATAATTGAATAGAAAAATTCTTATTATTCTTAACTTATATCAGGCCAAATTGAATCTATATTTTTCCTCGTCAATAAAGTTAATTATAATTTATTATACTGAAAAAATAATTTTATATTTATAAAATAAAATTATTATTTATTTATTTATTTATTTGGAAGAAAGGGTTTATTTAATTATAATCAAAGCAAGCAAAGAAACAATCAAATTAGGAGGGCAACTCTAAAATTAAGGATTAGCATACAAGCAATTCTAGCAATAGAGTAATCTACCAAATTAACTTGTAAATTTTTCATTACAATTTATCCCATACCCTTTTATCATGTTTTAATTAGGAATAAAAATGCGTTAATATAAAAAAGTGTTTCTCTTAATTTCTTAAATTGATCATATTAATTAGAAGTGGAAAAAGAATTCCAAAATCAACATTTAAAGTTGAATGAAAAGAAATATATTATTAATTTGAATTCAAAATGAATAAATGGGTATTTGTTTTTGTAAAAGATAAATGGGTCCAATTTAAACAACAAATTTGCATTATGGGATTTGCAAATCATCTCCTCATATTGCGGTATTCAATTGTCACAAAATTTGACTTTTCTTCACATAATTTTCGTCCATAATTAATTTTTAGACTAAAATTATTGGAATCTCTAATTGTCACATCTCGTAGAAAAAGATTATTAGATGAAAGCATTTATCAGCACATGGCTGTAATTGACACTCACTTACACATAATAAGCCCACCAGGAACTACAAGGATTAAGACACACCAAGTTCAATTAAAAACATTTCATGCTGACTTTAATAAAGGTTAAGACCCACTTCATGTGATAGCCGATCGAAACCAATAATAAATTCATGGAAGAAAAATACTATGGACGATTCGAATGATCGTATGATACTCCCTTCGATTAATTTTATATCTTCGAGTTTAAATGTTCATTCCAAAAATAATGTAGTATTTAATATATATTTTGTCACTTTATTCTTATTTATTGAAGTTACAAAATTTAATATTAATAATTTTACAGTTTTAATAGAAAAAATAATGTTTATAAAAAGTAAAAAAGTAATAAAAAAATATTATAGAATTGATTTCAACTGTATAAAGATTTCAAAATCAACATTTAAAGTGAAAAAGAAGAGTAATGCTAGCTGGTGAATCTTTAACTTTTTGCAACTAAGAGTCTCCTCTCTTTCCATTTATTTAAACGGGGCATTAAATATGGACCCAATTCGATATTTGCAGTTTTCTATCTATAAATATGTTGAAGTTAGTTTTAGGAATAGTCTTTCCCATAAAATAAAAAGGGTGAGAGATGGGTAGCATTTCTTGGTTTTTAGTTCTTTCAATCTTTTCTTATTCTTGTTTGATTCATCAAGTTGCTTGTGAAAATGCTGTGATTATACCACAAAGAGAAGCACTAGAGCTCATCATTGGTGGTGCTGGTGGCTCTCCTCCTGCTCCTTCAACTGATAATGAAGATTGCCCACCTCCTCTTCCCCCTCCTCCTGTCTGTCCCCCGCCACCACCCCCTCCCTCTCGGCCTGTTTGTCCCCCACAATCACCACCACCTCCACCTCCACCCCCTCCCTCTCCCCCTGTTTGTCCCCCACAATCACCACCACCTCCTCCTCCTCCTCCTCCCGGACTTCCAGAAAATCTCGTAAGGGATTACCACACGATTAAACAATTCAAGGAAATAATCACATGCGACCCTATGGGTATCACAAAGTCATGGAAATCTTTTAATGTCTGTGATTATAAGGGATTTGCTTGTGACAGAAGGCCTGATAGGCCGGAGAAACTTTCACTAGCAGCACTAGATTTCAATGGCTACGACTTCAATGGCCCGTTTTTTCAAATCAAGGACTTACTTGATCGTCTGCCAGACTTGGCAATCTTCCATGTGAACTCCAACAATTTTGCAGGAATTGTGCCAAAAGACATAGGAGTTGATAAAATCAACTTCTTATACGAGCTTGACCTAAGCAACAACAAGTACAAAACAGAGTTCCCCATGACTGTTCTTGAAGCCAAGAACTTAACATTCTTGGATATCAGGTTCAACTCCTTCTACGGATCAGTTCCAGCAGAAGTTTTCACCCTGGATCTTGACGTTCTTTTCCTCAACAACAACCAATTCTCTTCCAATCTTCCTGACAATATTGGCAAAACTCCTGCCCTTTATCTCACTTTCGCCAACAACCGCTTCTCTGGGCCGATTCCAAGCAGCATTGGGCGAGCAAAAAACCTGCTAGAAGTTCTTTTCCTGAACAACAGGTTTTCAGGATGTTTGCCTTACGAGATAGGTTTCTTGTCTAAAACTACATTGTTTGATGCGAGCTGCAACAAGCTTACAGGGCCCATACCGCATTCTTTTGCCTGTTTAGCAAAGATAGAGATCCTGAACTTGGCCAAGAACGAGCTCTATGGCCCAGTGCCAGAGCTCCTCTGCAAGCTGCCTAACCTGAGAAACCTATCACTGTCCAGTAATTATTTCACTCAGGTTGGACCTGAATGCAGGAAACTGATATCCCTGAAGAGGCTTGATGTTAGAAAGAATTGCATTTTGGATCTGCCGAATCAGAGATCAGCTTATGAGTGTAAGAATTTCTTCTCCAAGACCAGGCAGTGCCCTGATGAGAGATCACTGAGCTATGTTCCTTGCAAGAACATTTGGTATTTAAGTTCAAAGCACAAGGTTGATCATCAACAACCATTGGCGGTTGCTTCACCTCCCAAATCATATGATGCTCTTTCACCAAATAATAAGTTAAGATTTTAGTTTTCTTTCTTTTCAGGGATAAAAAAATAGATGGGAATTGTGGCTATGTATGCATATATATAGATTATGGACTTAATTAATTTCCTAATTGTTGATGCATTAAATAATGAATTGTCCAAGTAACTCAGCTCTGTATATTTGAGCAAATTTATGCAGTTCCTCTTTGGTTTCTAGTAAATTTGGATATTTAAATTATTATTGAAAAATACATAATTTGGAAATAATTACTAGAAATATATAAATTTAACATATATTAACAATAAAATTAATATTTCAAAAAAACTATAAAATTACAATTTAATTTTTAATAGCGATAGTTAGATTTTAGTAAATAACCAAAATAAATATATAATAGAATAGGTAATTTTTGTAATGGTGTATTCTCTAATTATTATTATTTTTATATAAAGGTGAACAAAACTGACAAAATAAATAAATAATATATGAATAGCAAAAATATATAATTCCAACAAAATCATACTGCAAACAGGGAAGAATTCGTTGAGAAAGATCGGAAAAAAATTGTGCCCCAGCGCAATAATTGTATACCATACGAGAAAGATAATCAACCCAAAGATTACTTCACGAAACACATGATAAATAGAAAAAGAAGAGAAATAAACCACCAAACTTCGAATTTGATTGATAATAGGGAGAGGGTGAATATCTGGAGCACACGAACAAACACACTCGAATGGTTTTGCAATTTTATGACGAGAAATTTGCCTAATTTTTAATTTATTTCCAAATTTAATATTAAGAAATTCTTCTTCTACATTTTCTTCCAGGAAAAGCAAAGAGATTGGGACCCAAATTGTGTGTGTGTGTGGAAAACTTGTCCTATCAATATTTATTTTATCATATAAACTCATATTAATTTGTCGGTTGTGTAGTTTATTATTTATCCTATTAATGGATGGATGACTCGTGACCGTCTGACTATGGTTGACCTAAAGTCTATTTTCATTCAAAAAAGAAAAAGAAAAAGCCCTAAAGTCTATTTTCATTAAAAAAAAAAAAGAAGAAAAAGAAAAAGGAATGGACCCAATTTTTATTATCCAGCCTATGGCTATCTAAGAAAAATTGAAAAAAAGAAATCAGAAGAAGACTCAAAAAGTAAGTCCTAAATTCTTAATGATTGATAAATGCCGATTATTCAGGTAGGAGTATTCATTTACTAATTCCACCCAAAAAAGTATTTGTAAAAAAATGAATTTAAATTTTATAAATAAAAAATTAATTATAAAGATTCTTTAAACGTAATAAGTTATTAATTCAACAGTATCTTTACACATAAGTTAATTTTCATTTAATGATATGTAACAAACACTGTCGGCATGAAGATGAGATAATAATGGGCAAAAAATGTTGTGGCCAACCTCCAAAAGACAAGAAAAAAACATGGAGATTCAACCTCAGTCCCCCAGTTGGAGCCAATTACCCATCATTTAGGCATTTGCGTGATATTGACGCCACTTTCTGTCCATCAGTATCTTAATAGCCGTGAACAGTGAAAACCCTTCATAAAAGTCCCATTTTTATTTTCGATATTAATTCATAAACCGAGTTAAATATTGATTTTGAAGGTAATTTGACATTGAAATGAAATAAATTGACGGTAAAAGAAAATTTTTAACTGAATTAAGTCAAATTTTTTAGGTAAATTAATTGTTGAAAGAAAAATTAAGAAACAAATTGATAATTTATTTAAAATTACAAATTAAACAAATAAATAAATATGCAAAAAATCTGTTTGCAAAGGCAACTTTTGAGAGCGTGAGTGTGTGTTGTACTTGTTTATTAAATTAAATGGGCCTTTGGCTGAGGGTAGTTTACCGGCCTCATGATGTTATTCAATGTTGTCCTTTTTAAATTCTTATTCAATTAATCTTCAATTTTATTTTCAGTTGATGACAACGTTGTCATTAGTCATTGGCCAAACAAGAAGTTATTTCATTTATAAACTGTTTACTCTCGTACGTACGTGTATATATATATATATTTGAGATTGTTAAAAAATAGATTTAAAATTCATTAATTTTTTTAGTTTTTTTTTTAAATTTAATTTTTGAAAATAAATATTTATTTATTTATTTTCTTTCAAAATAATTTTTAAAATTTAAAAAGTTAAAATTGTATTTTTTTTATATAGAAGCGTTTTTTTCAAATTCAATAAAAAAAACACAGGCATATATAGAGTACTAATTAATGGAAATAGTAAGGCATATCATTATAAATGAAAATTAAACTATATATATATCCATTATAAATTGTTTAGAATCCAATCCTGCATCAATTTGGAGTCAGGCTATCTATTAATCCTGGCCTATATGTATGTGGGTGATACACACCTTAGTTATCAAACACCTCTTTTGAGGTAGCTCACTCGTGATAGTGGGTTATAAGTATGTGGAATAAGCAAATGAGGGTGGACAATAATTGTTAAAGACTTAATTAAATTAATAATAAAATAAGACAAAAAAATTATTTTTCGTATGTGGCACGTACTCTGTGATTATTAATATTTTATCAAGCAAAAAAATTTCAATCTCTATGTAAAATTAATGATCACCAACTAACTAGTCACTATAGCATTGTGCCCACTAATTTTTGCCGCACTATATAGTTGAACATTGCTTCTTTCAGAAATGATTGTCTATGGACCAATACTGGAAGGCATAGCAACCATTTGTGGACAAGAAAATCATTAACCAAACCCATTATATATAGCACCTTCATATATTTCTGTGAATCTTAGTACTGTTCATAATGTGCCGCTGATCATCAATCCAAGCAGAGCACACCAACCATTTGTGGATGAGAAAATCAACAACCAAACCCATTATTGCACTTTCATATATATGCTTTTGTGAATCTTAGTGTTCATAATGTGGCACTGATCATCAATTTTCATTTTCTTCATCAAGCTTTTGGCCCGGAGAAAAAGACTAAATCTTTTCAAGATTTCGTGCCAATACATAAAAGTTACTTTTATACTAAAAAAAATTAATTCGAATGATCCCATAAATAAAAATAATCCATTCACTATTTGATAATTTATATATAATTAAAAAAATCGATCCATTAAGTAATTCATTTAGTAATGTAATAAAAGTGGTTTTTTCATTACAAATATAAAATGAATTATAAACTCTATTTTTCTTTACATTGCAGTTTATCGTTTACTTGATCAATGAATAAATTCATAAATCTAATCCAATGAGTAATTTTTATCTATTTAACATGAGAAAATAAAATAGTTTAACTTTTTTTTTATTCGATTGAAAATGAAGCACTCACCCACCACACTAACTAGTATATAAAACACCAGTAAAATCTTTTATCTTCATCTAACCGGCAAAATTTCTCTCTCCCTATGCATCAAATGACAATAATTTCTCTAAACACCAAAATCTTAATAATCCTCTTCCTCTCGTGGTGTCCTTGCGTAATTAGCCAAAACTCTCAAACCTCATCACCAATATCATCACCACAACCATTAATACCACAAATTGTAAGCTTCTTAGATCAAAGACTAGCTTTAGTATACCCTATAATCCAAACCTTCAAGAACAGTGTCACATCGGATCCTCTAAATATAACCCAAACATGGGTTGGCTCTGATATATGCAACTACAAAGGCTTCTTCTGTGATCACCCACCTGATAATATCTCTGCCATTGCCCTAGCTGCCATTGATTTCAATGGCTTTCAGCTTTCTGCCCCAACTATTGTTGGCTTCGTTGATCAGCTCCCTCATCTTGCCATCTTCCACGCAAACTCCAACAATTTCTCTGGCGCCATATCACCAAAAATTGCAAACCTTCCATTCTTTTACGAACTTGACTTGAGCAACAACAATTTCTCAGGAAATTTTCCCATGGAGATTCTTGCCATCACTGGCCTATCATTTCTAGATATCCGATTCAATTTCTTTACCGGGTCAGTGCCTCCTCAGGTTTTCATACAAAGATTAGACATACTTTTCCTTAACAATAACAATTTCATGCAAGAACTCCCTGAAAACCTAGGCGCAACCCCGGTTTTTTATCTAACCTTAGCTAACAACAAATTCATCGGACCGATCCCACGGAAAATCTTCAACTCTTCATCGCGATTAACTGAAGTTTTGCTGTTGAACAACTTGTTGACTGGTTGCATACCGTATGAACTAGGGCTTCTGAAAGAACTAGTACTTTTTGATGCAAGTAACAATTTCTTGACAGGTCCATTGCCTTGGTCATTGGGATGCTTGGCCAAAATTGAACAGCTCAACCTCGCCGGAAATTGGTTGTACGGTCAGGTACCGGAGGTGGTGTGCGCATTAGGGAAATTGGCAAATTTGTCCCTTCAGGGTAATTATTTTACAAAGATAGGGCCATTGTGTAGGAAGCTAGTGAAGAATGGAGTTCTTGATGTGAGAAAGAATTGCATTCATAACCTTCCTGATCAGAGATCAGTGTATGAGTGTTTTGCTTTCTTTTTGCATCCTCGGTTTTGTCATGATCATCCTTCATTCTTTAATTTCATCCCTTGCCAAGTTCATCCA
The DNA here is from genome assembly GCA_023653625.1 of Triadica sebifera. Taxonomy (NCBI): domain Eukaryota; kingdom Viridiplantae; phylum Streptophyta; class Magnoliopsida; order Malpighiales; family Euphorbiaceae; genus Triadica; species Triadica sebifera. The sequence goes on along the minus strand of CM042896.1, from coordinate 21,683,717 downwards.
CCTATTCATCCTCGTATGGGACCAAAGAGAAATTTGATAAGTTATAAAGCTCTATTCAAACATAGACTGTGAGGAAGTACCACCATGATTTGGGCAGGATCGGACATGATGGAATGAAGAAGGGCTGAATTGCAAATTTTTGAAAGTTCTATGTGGGAAAATTTGTCATTTTCTGAAAATTTAGAGACTTTTTAGTAATTTTCCATCAAAGGTCTTTCTACAAGCTCTTCAAGTTCAAGGTTTCAGGTGCAACGTTATATCTTCATATTCACGTGTGTGTATATATATATATATAAGTTAAAAATTATGAACTTATCAGTGGCTGAATTGCATACACAACTGTCATTAATATGTTTGATTTTCCTATCATTAAACTTTCGTTTTTTTATTATAGACGGATAAGCAAATTTTTTTTGCTTAAATTTGATTTATATATTATTTATATATTTATTCGTAAAATAAGTCCATGGTGTACGAATTATTACACACAAAAAATAATTTTCATTTTATAATTACATTATTAATTATTAAAATACATAATTACTATTTCATAATACATTAAAACAATAATTTGATTCATAAAAAAGGGATTTAGATATAAGAATTTTCCGACGTAGGAAACTGGATATGCTTTTCTAGTGTTGCTTTTTCAGTTCAGAAAATTATGAGTATGCCACAAATATGGGCTTTCAGCTCTCCCTCCTTTTGACATCCATTGCATATTATTCTTGTTCAGGGACATATTTAATCATAAATATTGTTAATTTAGCATGAAAAAATAGAACTAAATTTCATTCTCTTACATTTACTGGGTGGTTGACAAAAACTGTTAAAGTGCTTTTGACTGGTATATGAGATTTTGCCCCAGTGAATTGTCTCAATTCTAATGAGGCCAACTTCTCAAACGGGCCGACTTTCAAAATTGATATTCTTTGAATTTGAATGAAGATTGTCGGATTGAGCATAAATTTGTCTTCATCCGATAATTAATTTAGTCTTATTATCTTATTAATTGAAAAAAAACAACAAATTACACAAATTTATCTGAAATTTTAATAAATTTCAACTAAAAATAAAATTTTAAAATATAAACAGTACATTTTCTATCATTTGAGATAATACAAATTCATTTGATACTGTATGAATTTCAAATATTACAATATAATATATTACATGACTATTCCATATTTGAGATATATGTTTGCATGAATTCTATATAATTTTATATGTAATCTAATGACTTTTTTAAAAAAGTTTGAGAGTTTTATAATAACTGTAATTATAGATCAATCAGTACATTTAAATTACAATTTTTTAATTGTTATTTCAAACGATATTTTTAACAAATAAAAAAAATATACTGTTAATTTTTAAAAATTTTATTTTTAACTATAATTTATTAAAATATAAAAAAATTTTCTGTAATTTTCTCGATAAAAAATACAACGTACATAGTTATCTTACTATAAATGGTTATCCATTTATTTTGTTTTTTATTGCAAGCAACAAACATTAGGGATTTCAAAACTTTCATTCATTGGTCGATCCAACGTTTTTTTTGGAAGTCATCTTCGATCGGGTAATTTAAACAATATATATATATATATATATATATATATATATAATTAATGAGTGGATGTGTCATAGAGCATAATCATAATCTAAAAAAGAAAAATAATCCTAAACAAGAAAATAAACCATAACCCTAAAATGTATATAAATTAATATAAAATTCTTCCAATTTAATTAAAAATTTTAAGACAAAAAAAAAAGCATGGCCCCAATCTTCTGAATAAATTAATATAAATAATTTAAATATTTTCAAATAGGATAAATCAAGTTGGCTGATTTATGATAATTTTGACTAATTTAAAAAAGAAAAATAATTTCTTTATCAGGATTATGAACTTCCAATTGAATAGTTTGATAAATTGATCTTTGATATGAAACCTCAACCTCTCACCTAAACCAATATCATCCTCACCGACACATTTACCAGTTTCCGCCCTCTCTCTCTGCCATAATTAACGCTTTAGTCACGTGCTCCACGTGACCGTACAAAATAAAATGTGGAGTTATGGGTTTCACTCAGTCAAGTCTTTTCTTTTCCTGGCGTATTATCTGCATCATCAGTCCCACTAAATTCTAAGAACCTTCTTAAATACACGCGCCATTATACCCAATAATAGAGCGCGTTTACCTTACAACTAACACAGCGAGTTCGGTTCCTAGGTATACAAAATCTTTAAGTAGAAGATAAACAAATCCAAAAGCTACGGGAGGATTCCTTGTCTGCTACCAATACCATATTACCCTCACCGACAAAATTCTTCATTGTTTTGTAGGAATTGAGGGTGAATTTGTCCGAATATTTTTACTATAATCACATTCACTTTCAAAATTAAATTTATAATTATTTTATCTTATGTATTAAAAATAATTTTTTATTTCTTGTAAAATACTTATATATCATAAATTCTGATTAAAATTTTATATTATGTAGCAAGTGCATACTCATTTTTGTAATAAAAATATATTATTTTTTTTTCAAAAAAAAGAGAGATTTTATACTTAGATTAAAATGAAATTGAGAGAAATTAGTAATTTAGAAGGTTATACTCATAGTTTTTCTTTATAGGGTAAAATGGGACAAATCCAGGTAAATATTTGTTTCTAGAAAAGATTAGGGAAAATATTAGTAATTAGAATTGATAATTATCGTCTTGCTTCTGTACAATTGTCGTTTTGGATTTGATTATACTGTAAAGCTCACCAAACTGGATAATCCCCTTGGCTAAGTCAAATTAAGGGGCCTATTATGAATATTCAAGTCTTTGTTTCAAAACTTTTCCCACCTTTTCATAGCAACCAAACAGGATTAGATCACATGAAGTAAATTTTGAGAAATCTACATTTTAATTTTTTTTTTACCATTGTCTCGTAGACAACTTTTGACAGTTTAAACCTGTAAAAATTACATTTCTATACTTAGAAAAAAAATTTAAAAAGAAAAAAATATGTAATGATTCAAGCAATAACCACCAACCTAGAAGTTCAATCATCAGTCATCACCAGCATCATCTCCAGATGATAAAGATGCAATCACTGTCGTAAATTATGGTGACCACGATTATCATGAAGATGATTATGTGGAATATTCACAGCAATAATCACAACTAAGAAGTTCAATCATCATCGCCGTCATCTCCAGATGATAAAGATGCAGCCTTTGTCGTCGATAATGGCGACGGCGACGACGATGAAAATGTCGAATTTTCACAGAAGTCGAAGGTTTTAGCTTCCATTTTTTCCACCACAAAATGCCCCAATGAATCCACAGTTTCCACCAAATTCTCTTCACATAAGAATTCCTCACTGTAAATCCTCTCCACTTCTCTGTGAAACTCATGCACAAACACATGCGTCTCTTTGCCACCTCCTTTCTTGCTTCTCGCCATTACAGCAGCTGTAAATATCGGCGACATCCTCCCCGGCGCCGCCGCAAAATACCCACGTGGCCCATCGATCAGAATCACATCCCAAGCAACTTCATAGATGTGATTCGGCAGGTCGTTTATGCCAAGCTTACAATCGGAGAATAATAAATTCTGTACAGGCTTACACTCATCTTTTACCTGAGATTTTACGGCGGAGAGAAGCTCAGCCATTTCGCTTACTTTGGTGGTGTATTGTATATCATAAGCTTCGATTTCTGGGTGATTCTTCTCAAAGTTCGACACAAAGTACTCATTTTCGTCAAGAAAGATCGTCCGGCCATGGAAATTTAGTGATTTCCATAAAAGGGTTTCGTGGGTTAGGCCGAAAACGAGGAAATTACAAGGGGAGAAGCAGTGATGGAGAACGGTGGCGATGGTGGAAAGCTCAGCAGAGGACATGTGGGGAGTTGTAGAGTTGGAAGTGGAAGCATAATGAAGTAAGGCAGTAGTGACGGAGAGCGGAAGAGAGGTGGAGGAAGAGTCGGCGGCGGAACCGGAGGTGGAGACGGAGGGGATGGTAGTGGAGAAGAGGGTGAGAGTGAAAGCTAAGGTGAAGAAAGTGGCTATGAAGAGCAACCAAAGGCGGTGGGAGGAGGCGGTGGTTTTGTGAATTGAAGGGTGCAGGAGAATGAGCTTTGCATTGGTATTGTTCTTCATTTTTTGGATAGATTTGATTCAATTCGAAGATTGATGTTTGAAGTTTGAAAGGGATAAGTGCTTGTATAGTGTTTGTTAGATATTTTCTTGGTATGAAGTGAGACAGAGGAATCTGCGGAGGAGATTGAGAAAGGGTATGAGAATCCCAATAAGAGAGGTTGAATGGTACGGCGGTGCCGCGGTGGGGCTATGTATGTGACTGCGGTGGGGTATGGATAAATTGGGGGTTGGGGGAGTTTCATTTTTTGAGAATGCCTACCATTAATAGATGAACCATTTTTGATATAATATATACATTCTATATAGATCAATCAATAAATTAATTAATGATTCATAATCCAAATTAGTGACAATATCATATAAAAATAGTATTTTTATATGATAGATAAAAAGGTTAAAAAATTATTTTTAGATTATAAACAACTTTTTTATTTAACAATTTATTATTATCATTATTATTAGTAAATAAATTTATGAATCCAGCCTAGTTAAATATTTTCCATTTTTAATAGCTTACCAAGTATATAACTTCAAAGTCATTGACCATATTAATGCAATTGGATACCTAAAATGAAGATTTGTTGCTTAAATTAACTCGGTGTGTTCGTTTTATTATTCGTGACAATAATACATTATTATTATTATTATTATTGGTGACATAAAATAACTTTGCAACTATAAATTTTATTATAAAAACTATAATTTTAATGTAATTAATAAATTGCTATTTAAAAATTAATGAATGAAAGTTTGAACGTGCGGGTAGAAATTTTCAAATTAAAAATTTAGGAATATCTATAACTAAAAATTTATGCAAAATATACACTCACTAGAAGTTAGTCCCTATAAGATTCTCATTATGCATAGTGAGTCTGAAATTGATAAGGTTTCATATAAAAAGACAAAAAAAAAAAAAAGCATTGTTTTTTTTTTATTTTTCTAGGAGAATTCCTTAAAACTTTAAAGTTTTTAAATTTTGAAAGTTCAAAATTGGAGTAAATAATTGATTGCGAAAAATAAATTCAAAAGCAACTTGATTTGGACAGGTCGAATCATGAACCAACTATATTAATTTGGACAATTTTAAAAGAGAAAGTTAAAAGGATTTGAAATTTTAACTTATAAATTTTAGTTTAATAATATTATTCTTAGAATATTTAATATTTTAAAAAATATATTTTAATTTAATTGATTGATTATTTTAATTTTTTATAAATTATTTTTTTTAAATTTGTTTATGAAAAAAATATCTATTTATCTAATTTTTTTAAAAAAAATAATTTTTAAAATTCAAAAAAAATAAAAATAATTTTTTTTATCCAAATGCATTTTTTCCAAATATAATACCAAACGAACCCTAATTAAGTCTGTGAAATTTTGAATTCGAATTTTCATTCAGGTATCTTGTTCCAATAAAGAAAAATTAGCTCCACAGCTTCCCTCTTGCTATGTGATTAGGTTCTGTTATAAATTAAAATTGGAAGGATGTTAGATAATGTTATTAAGTGAAAAATGAAAATTACTCTTTTTAAAAAAAATGAAAATTAGAATATAAATGAAGGCAAGATACGACAGCATAACCGATATCTTGCTTTACATAATTATATATGTATATAATTGCCTAAATTTTGGTAGGCAAAGTATGAAGGAATTTATTATTGCATTAAATGAAATAAATTTGGCAAACGTATAACCACAGAAAATCCATGAATTTAATAAGTTTAAATTTAAGCATAAAATATTAGAAAATTATACTGATTGAGAAGTTGCCATGTTGTACCCAAAAAATCAAAAATAAAAAAGTCGCCATAAATTGGCATGGCGAAGAAGAGGACATGTTTGGTGAGAATTAACTCTTGCCAGAAGAGAGAGGATTTGTTTGATTTGTGTTGAGGATGCAAAGAAATATAAGCATATCCTTCTCAATTAAAAAAAAAAAAATGTGGGTCTGCATTTAGTAATTTTCAATTAATAGCCAAAATAATTTCTCATTTTTTTAATTATTTTGATATTTAAAAACAATTAATAAAATTCACACAAGTAGTAGGGGGTCTACGTAGGTTTAGTTATTTTTGTATTATAAAAAATTTTAATGAAAAAAATTTCCCACTATGGAAAGCAAGTTTAGGAGAATTAAAAAGTCAGAAAGAGGAATGATAAGGAAGTGAGTCCACCCAGGATTTCCCGGGTCTTACGGTGGTTGCTGTGGCTGTGCTCATCAGCGGCCGGCAGTAAAAAAATAATTACAAAAACTAATACGCAGATTCCGTTATTAACAACCAACAATTAATAATAACTTTCCATAAGCAAATTTGGGTTTGAAGTGATGGCGGAGAATGTCTTTTACTGTTTTTTTATTTTTTTTATTTTTTTAATATCTCAACTCCAATGTGGTAGCTCTTCCTTTAATCTAACAATCGAGATAAGATGAACTCTTTTCGAGGAGCTGTTGTCCTAATTCATATTTTTATTGAGATAAATACTTGTCACCTTCTCTATAATTTTTTCTAAATATATATATTCTTCTTTTAATGTTATGGGACAATATCATAAATAAAAAAAATATACTTGACAAATAATAATAAAAAAAAAGTTAATACATGCACAGAAGATAATAATTACTCATCTTTTATTTAAAAATTATATATGATATTTTTTTGAGTCATTTAAATTTGAATCCATATTTTCATTTAAATCCATATTTTCATTTTGTAAATAATGAAAAATTTTAAAAAATAAAATTTATAATTATTTATATAATTATAAAATAACAATTCATTTTTATATGTCAGCCTATAATTACTATAATTTATGAATAAAAATATGAATCTGAGATTCACCAAATTTCTTACTTTAATGTTTGCATTGTCTTTAAGTCGTAACAATATATATATATATATATATATATATATAATCTAACTCTATCATTGACTTATCTATAAATAAAACCATACATCTTATTTAGTAATTATGTCTTTTTTTTTTTTTACTTTCCAACAATATACCAACATTTCAATTCAAAAATTAACATTTTCAACATAATTGGTCAAAATTACTGTTTAATTTTGATAACAAATTAAGGAACAATAGCTTCTTCAATATTCTACCTTAAAATAATACGTACTTATACATGATATTGATAGAAGAAAAATTTTTAATTATACGGTCAAATTCATTTATTTATCGAACCAATCATAATATCATATAATAATACATTATACTGTATTTCAAATTAAATTAATATAAATTTGACGGTAGAAATTATTTTGTAGACATGACAAAAAATTATTATTTTGATAGAGTAATTAATAAAGATAGAAACTTACTATTCTAAATAAGAGTTTTTCTAGATAAATATTAAAAAGCAAAAGTATGGGAGCTGAAATTTTAAAATTTTAAAATTTTAAGAGGGGTTGGCCAAATGAGAAGCAACTTTAACAAAAGTCGGTAGTTACAAATAATTGCCAGTCTTTTGGTTATATGTAAGACATGCTTTTCTCAAGCACTATGTTATCTTTATTCCTTATTAAAGGTACCAATGATGCTAAGTTCGGCTGGACAATTATAACAAAAACCCATCTTTCTTCCTTAAAAACATGGTTACATCTTGATAATGTTGTGGAAAATCCATCCTCGGATCTTGTCCAACAAACTACGTGTTTAAATCATGAATTTTACTCAATTAAGGAAATTTAAAGAATAAATTGTGTATAAATCATATATCTTATAATGAAAAAAAAAAGCCCTTTACTTATGATTTTTTTTTCTTTCTAAATCAGTTTCATGATATATTAAGCCAATAATAGAAAACTACATTAAAGTTGTGTAAATTACTTTAGTTAGGTGATATTTAATCATTGGTTTGATCTATCATAAATTTAACCTATATAATTATTATCCTCTTTTTATAAGGTTTATATTTTTCAATTGTGTCTATATAAAACTTTTAAAATTATTTTTTTATTGACTAACTATATTTTAAAAAAAATTCTTAATAATTTCAACAATAATAAATTTTTTGAAGTTGAATTAGGTGGGATGTATTTTAAGCTTTTAACATTGCATCAAAATCATCAACATTGAAGTGTTGGACTCCCCGCATATTTCTAGCTTAGCTTTTAGGCTCGAGTTAGCTTTGGTTTATTTCAACATTTTTCATTGTAAGCCTTCAATTTATTTATAATTAAGTAAGGCTATGAAATCATATATAGTATATTCAATTTTGATTTACTTTTTTTTTTTAATTGTAATGATTGGGTCTATTGGGATATATAATTTATTTATGGGAAAAGATTCATGATTGAGATATATATTGAGCACAAAATATTGTTTGCTTGTGATGGTTGTTGATTCCATGCAAGCATGTGATTCAATTTTGTATATGCACGCGGGAATATTAGCATTTTTTAATATCTAATTCGTACTTTTAGAATATATATATATTCTAACTCAAACTCAATTTTTTTGGGTGATCTTTGCTCTAACTCAAACTCAATTTTTTGATAGCAAAAAATTTAAATTAATTTTATATTCAATTTATCTTTTTTTTTTTCCCAAGAGTTAATAAATTTTCATCCTTTTTGTCTTTGTTTTTATATTGATTGTAAAATAATGTGCACATTTATCTATAAAATTATAATGAAAATTTATGGGAATTAAGAATTCAATTAGTAATTAATAAAATGAAGAAAGAAAATTTGAAAATGAAATGGGTTAAATCACTAAATTATGTGCATGTTTGATAATGATGAAAAAGATAATAGGAAGGGAGGATCTTGTCCCTCTATAGGGCCAGTCTCCCCAACCCTTCCAGCAAAAGTGTCAAAAATGGGCCTAGGCCTTTTAACTCGTGAAAACTCATATTAGAGCCAGTCAATGGCTCAACAGAGGATTGGAAAAATATGGGATAAACCCACTATATAATAAAACTAATAAAAATAAGAAATACTAAAAATATCATGAATTTACCAACTATTAAATCCATTTGAAGACTCTTCAACAATATAGAAGCAACCCAAAACTTAAGAGCCTTAATGAGATAAATTTTTATAAATAATTTATTATTATATAGTTCGTAATATAAATTTGAGGAATTAATATTTATTTTATAAATATTAATATAAGATAATAAATATTAACATAATTTATAAATAAATACATGAATTAGAACTAGATAAATGGCTTAATTCTGCATTACCATTTACAAGGAAACAAGGAAAATGCTCATGGTGATTGCAAATTTGCAATGTTGAACAGAATCCTTTTTTTTTTTTGAGAGAAATGAACTAAATCAATAGGAAAACTGTGATTTTGATTGTTTGTATATCTACGTCTTTTTTAGGAAAATTTCAATTAATTATTCTAATTGATTTTGGTCAAAATTTAACTTCAATAGTCCTATCCCATGAGGATTATAATTATAAATTGGGACAAAACTGAGCATAACCCAAACTAAACTATTTTGAACACTCCTACCTGCCTGTGAGAGCATCACACCCAAAAAATTTATCCAGTATATATATATATATATATATATATATATAGTTGTCTCATTGCTTTTTTATGATGGAAATTTCTTATTTAAACTCGATTTGATGAAGATAATGACAAATTATCAAATAAAAATTAAAAAAATTATTCCAATATTATTGACTTATTTTATTATGGATTGAGTTTATGGACGTATTATATTTTTTTTTTATGCTTGGCTGCTATAATTTTATTTATAGCTGATTTTATTTTATTATTTTAATTTTAATAAATAATTATTTTTTATTTATATATCATATAAAAATATATATTTCGAATAAAATAAAATATATTTTTATTAATAATTTTATATTATGATAATAATAATAATTAATATCAATAAGTTATCAACTAACAGTTATCCACTATTAGTTTTGTTTAACTGTTAAACCAAACATAATTTAACTACACTTTATCATGATAGTAAAATAGAAAAATTTTTATATAAATTCAATTTACCACATTATCTGTAGATTAATTTAATTACACAATTATTTTTATAAATTCATTAATTGTTATATTCATAACTAATATGAGTAAAATAATTAAATGTGTATCAATATTTAATTAGTTTAGTTAAAAAAAAAAAGTAAGACTAAATATTATTCTATATCAGTGAATGGTGACTCAAATTATGGCAAGCCTACCTGAAGCATGATAAGATTTCAATTCTTGATTTAAAGCTCCCAAATCATTGTAAGATGAGCCGCCATATTCAGTAGCCCTTCTTGCCATTTCCACTGCCTTCTTTGCTCTGTTACTAATTTTCTCTGCTTTCTCCCCCGCCATTATTTCTTTCACTGCCTTCTCTGTCTTCTCACTCTCCACAAAATCCCCTACCAATCTAACCCATTTTCGAGCACCAACACCAACTCCAATCTTTAAAACATCAGTAATCGACTTCTCATTCAAAATTTGATCTGCGAAAGTTGGCCATGTCACCTTTGGCAACCCAGCACTTACACCTTCCAAAACAGCGTTCCAACCACAATGAGTCATAAACCCACCCACTGCTTCATGATCGATAATCAATATTTGTGATGCCCAATCTCTTATAATTAATCCCTTTCCTTCCATCCTTTGCTCATACCCTTCAGGCATCCAATTCTCTTCATGGTCATCTTCTTTCTTCTTTCTCCTTACTACCCATATGAATTCTTGCCCAGAAGCTTCAAGCCCTACTGCAAGCTCTCGCAGCTGCGAATCAGAAAAACTCGCAACTGTTTCAAAGGGAATGTAAAGAAGTGAATTGGGTTTTCTCGAATTGATTCATTTGATTCACTCATGTTCATTAATGACTTGGGCCTTGCCTCTTTGACCCTTTGCTTCAGGATTTCTGTTGCAGAGTGAAACAGGGCTATATGCCAATGTTTTCTGCCAAAACATTCCTATAAGGATCTGCATAATCTGATTCAAGCTCATAAAAACTATTAAACAACATTCCAAAGCATCTGTTCTCTAATACATTTGCCCATCCAAGCAATCTTATAAAAAAATATGGGTGATCAACCAAAAGGGTATCAGGAAGCTGAGATCTTGAAAACCTTACAGGATTAGAGAATCTAGAAAGAGTGAAGAATTCAGTATCAGAAACAACCTTCTTATGAGGGTCGTGTTGTTCAAGATTGGCCAGGCAAGACATGGAGAAGAAGCTAGTACCATGAAAGATTAATCTTGGAATCACAAAACTTGAAGCTAAATCAGCCTCTTAAGAAAAGAAAATATCTGAAACTAACGCTTGCGGCTTTAACTCTTCCATGGCTTCCCGTATCGGTTCTTGAAACAGAGAAAGACTGCCAAAGAACTTGCCTGAGCAAGAGGATCGGTGACAGAATAAAGATTTTAGAGTCCTCCCGGTAGGCCAGCTTCTTTGGAGGGGAAATTGATGATATCGAGCGTAATGGGCGAATCTTGAATTGATTTGGCGAAGCGAGATGCGTTTGCCGGAGTGGTGATGATGGTGTTTTTAACATCTCTGGCTGTGTGTAATGAGGTTTGGCTATGTCTGAAATCAGAAGCATATGGCCTTGTGCCATGAGTGCATCAATATAGGCTTGCAAAGCCAATTTCAAAACCCTAGGTGGCACTTGCTATGAGAATTTTATAAAAAATTTGCAAACCTGCAATAAATGAATAGAAGGAAAATTTTAAAGGTCTCATTTTGTTATTATTTTATAATAAATTTAAATAAAAATATTTCTATTAATTAATATATTTATAATTAATTAATGTGTAATTAGTAATTAATTAATTAAGTTGATATAGTATAAAATGTAAAATTAAGTTAATATTATATTTAAATAATATAAATATAATTATTAATGTAATTAATATACAATTAATGTTAATTAATATAAAAATATTAATAAGATAATTATTTATTTTTTGAAGAAATAATATAATTATTTATATTAACTTAATTTTATATTGTATTTTTTAAAATTTTTATGATGAATTTTAGTTATATTTTATAATTTTCTATGTCAATTGTTTTATTATAAATGAAATGTTATGTGGTTTCTTTAATTTTTATTAATTTTTATAATTATTTTTATTAATTCAATTTATTATTTTTATCTCAACTAATTAATTTTAATAATAAAATTTAATTTGTTTGAAAATAAATAAATAAAATATAACATTTTAAATATAAATGTGAATAGAATATATTAAAATATTAAATATATCTCATAAATTGAAATTGATGTAAATTATAAAGATAAAAATAATTTAAAAGTGTAATTAAAATTTTTCCAATATTAGAATTTGATAATATCCTCACGGAATTAGAAGTTTAATAAAGTAGAATTTAAAAATGAGTTTTTTTTTGAGCTAAAATTTATTAAAGATGTTTTTTCAACTGAAATTTAAAGTTGAGTTAAGAATGGTAAGTTTTGCGTTAAAGACATTTAGAACTTTTGCCTTTATTTCTTGACTGATTTGATAAGCTTCCCCTATCTTCTTTAATAGGTTTGACAACAGTTTTTGAACAATTCTATGTCATACAGATGGACTTAGAATTTATTTTTAGTCAGAAAAATATAATTTAACAGGTAATAAATTAAAAATTATATAATAATAATAAATATATAAAAAATATAAAAATTTGAGTATTTATATATTTTTATAGAAATAAAAAATTTTACATGTATAATGATATAATAATATGAATATTATGATATATTTTTCATTGAACACCATTTTCTTAATATAAATAATTAAATAATTATTCAATAAAACAAGAAAAAAATAATTTTTTAAATATTTTTAATAATTTACTACATAAAATATATAAATGTCTTCCTTTCTGTAAAAAAGTGGACCTTGGCACCACGGTTCTAAAAGTAGTAAAATAGATAATTTAAATGTAAATATACTTTTTAAAAAAGTTGAAGTGTATATAGGTTTATTAAATTAAGTAGTTATTTACTTGTATATAATTTGATTAAAATTGATCGATGAAGATGCGATTTTTTAAAAAAAAAAACTTTTTATGCTAAAAATTAAAGTGTTGAATTGATAAAATAAAAAAATAATAATAATTATGTGCAGCTTTTTAGGTTTAACAATCAGTAGATGAATAAATACATTTATTGGGCTGATGTAAGTTCTTAGATCAGGAACTTTTGCGTACTGGAAGAGTTCTCTTTTCTTTTATGAGAGTGAAGGATTGGGTGATAATTAACCACAAATTCAAAAGGTTGACTCCTTTATCAATTTAATTAATTATGAAAATGAATACGCTATTCTCATGGAAGAAATTAAGAGGAGCTTACATCAAGAATAAACCAAGCTTTTTATTTATTTTTATTTATCTTCCCAAGCTTTTAACTTTCCTCACATCATAAGATAATGCCTGGAAATCCACCATTAATATTATCTAATTGAGTATATTTTAAAATTGCAATAATCCTGAATAATTTTATAAGCAACCCAAGAAAAGTAGTTTTAAAGAGAGACATTAGTCTTAAATTGATCAACTATAAAAGTTGACTAAATTAAATCTTATATGATGTTTCTTTAGAAATGCTAGCTAAAGGTTTGCTGGTGGACAACTTCACTAATTTTTTTTATTTTCTATAAGATTACGTAACTAATTAAAATCATGCCCAACTTGGATTTAGGGTTTGCGCTATCCAATTATGCGATCTTGAATTTGTCAAAGAAATTAAAAAAATAAAGGCTATGTTACTTTTGATGGAGCTGTACTATTAGACAAAAGTTGAGTAGATGGATCCAATTTCATAGTAATTTCTTTACAAGTTTGATGAAGTATCAATTTGATTTTTAATTTAGTACCCGATTAGTTCAGCTAACATTTCGAATAATATTCTTTATTTAAAAAAAATATATATTTAATAGAATAAAAAATATTTTAAAATATAGAGTAAATTTTTTTACAAGTCCAATATACTCTTTATTTTACTTTATTCTATACAAATTAATATTTAGCAAAAAAAAAAATAAATGAATTTTATTAAAAGGAAAAAATATTTTTAGAAAAACACAACAAATAAAGAAATAGAATATACATAAAAGAAAAGATATATTAATTATAATTAAAACTAGAGAATCAAACTTACTTTTTAATCTAAATTTTAAAGATAGAGAGTCAATTAGAGATTTTTTTATGGGACAACTATTTAAAATAAAGAAATAACTTAAATATAAAATTTGTTCGAAATATTCTAATAAACTAAAAATTGAACTGAATTTTATAGTTTTTCTTTTAATGATCTATCAACACAAAAACTGAATTGAATGTTTGATTAAATAATATTAAAAATTAACGATTGAAATTTTCATCTCGGCAACTTTTGAAATTTATACTAAAAGTTGACTTTCTATCAAAAGTTGTAATTTTCAACATTTCATATCAAAAGATAGCTTTAAAATTTTTAATAATTAAAATAAAATTTTCAACATATCAAAAGTTAGCTTAATCAATAAATTATTATTGATTAAGCTGATCGTCTGCTGACACTGAAACTCTGATCGCTGAACCAAACAAATCCTAATATTTTATTAATTAATTTGCACGTAAGTCAATTTTAAATGTAATTCGTTTGTACTATTAAGCTTCTTTTCATATGAATTCTATTGCAAAAGTTTGTGTGCAAGTCACTCCAAACATACATAAACAAGATCGTATCATCGAAATGTCCCTTCTCGAGCTGCCAAACACTTGTTTTTGCAGATGCTTTTTCTTGCATTTACCTTTGTATATCCTAACTTTTTAACCTTATTGCCCTAAAAGGAAGGCCATATTGATCTTTATGAGTACCAACCTCAATATGACTTTTTGTTTCCAAAAAATCCAGAATTTTACTAATGTTCAAAATTCCGATTTTTACTGTCTCCCAAAATTTCAGTTTTTTGCTCATATTTAAATTCCAGATTTTTACTCTTTTCTGCCATGCCACTGTGAAGATCCGTATATGTAGATCTGGTGATGCCCTTAAGTCGCCTTCGTTCAAGAGCTAATATCTATGATTGCTGTGATCTGATGGTTTTTCTTATCAAGGCCCATTTTATGAATGCATGTTATACAGTACATATTTTTGTTTATTTTACTTATATATGACATATACTAGTAATAGATTATAATTATGAATCTAAGTATGATTATTAAAAGCATTGCAGCAAATAAGATAGATTAGGGGAAACTATTATTATGACTACCATTATGTTATAATTTTTATTCACTAATCTAAGTTAATTTTGCATCTCCATACTCCTAAATTCTTGAATGAAGGAATTAAAATCAGAGTGAGAAGATCCACCTTCTTCAACAGCTTTCCTTGCCATCTGCGCTAAATTCTTAACTCTCCCTCTCATTTCTTCTGCTTCGTCTCCTACCATGAGATCTGTTATTGCTTTGTTTATGGCTTCTTTCTTCACACTATCACCAACAAGTCTAGCCCAATTCCATTTCTTTGCTCCAACAGAAACTCCAATTCTCAAAATCTGAGTCACCAACTTCTCATTGTAAAACTGCTCTGCCGATACTGGCCATGTCACCATTGGCACCCCTGCAGTTATGGCTTCAAGGGTAGAATTCCACCCACAGTGGCTCACAAATCCTCCTACTGCTTCATGTTCAAGAATCATTACTTGTGGTGCCCATCCTCTTATTATTAGTCCTTTACCTTTTGTTCTTTCCTCAAATCCTTCAGGTAACCATTCCTTCTCATCTTCTTCATCTTTCTTGCTTTTCTTCACTACCCAGATGAATTCCTGCCCTGAATCTTCAAGCCCGATTGCAATCTCAAGAAGTTGAAAATTCCGTAAGTCTGCTATACTTCCAAAACATATGTAAACTACCGAGTTTGGTTTCTTCGAATTCAGCCACTGTATTATTTCATCTTCATCAATGAAAGCTTGTTTTCCTCTCTTGGAACTTTCTTTCTGGTTACCATTCCATAGCGATATGGGACCGACATGCCATGCCTTTCCTCCTAAACCATTCCTGAAATGGTCTGCATAAACGGGTTCAAGCTCGTAGAAGCTGTTGAAGAGAACTCCATAGCTTTTAAGCTCTACTTCTTTCGCTTTCCTGTAGAACTCAGAGAACCCAGATTCCTGATGAACAAATTCTGGTATCTGGTTCCTTGTCAGGATGATTTCTCCGGGGAAATTCGGAAGCACAAAAGGGTCTGTATCAGAAGATACGTTCCTGTAAGGCTGATACAGTCTCATACACTGTGCAGCACAAGTTGAGAAGAAGGAAGTTCCACTGAAAGCAACTCTTGGGATTCCACACCTTGATGCAACCTCATTCGACCATGGAAAGAATGTGTCCGAAACCAGACAGCTAGGATGATACTGTTTCATGATCTGTTCAAGAGGATGAGCAAGAATTGAAGTTGCCAAGAAGAATTTTAATCCCATTTCAGGTGAAGGAATCAAATCCAAATGTTCACATCCTTGAGGCAATCCAGCTTCCACACAGTGGAATTCGATTGTCAGGATCTGAATCTTGTGACCCAAATTCCTGCTGCTCTCTATTGATTTGGATAATCCAGGAGCATTTACTGGAGTCGTGATTATGCTTACCCTTACGCCTTTTGCTGCAAATAGCTTGGCCATGGCTAAGAGTGGAATACTATGGCCTTGAGCCATAAATGGGAAGAAGAAGATATGAAGCTCATCATGTCTTGTTTCAGTATCCATTAATGATCCAAGAGAGCTTAAAATTTGCTTGCTGAGAAGGGAATTAATTAACTTATCTGTGCTGATTTCATTCTAATGTATCGGCAATTGTATTTGTCCTTTCCGTTATATTTGAATATGTAAAAGACATTAAGACGTAGGATAGGGGTTCCGCATAATTAAAGACAAAACTTGTTGACATAAGCTCTTACGTCATATGTAGGTCAAAAACTTTAGGAGTCTCTTATGTGATTATTGCAGTATTATATTTTAGCTAAACTGTGATTATATATTTGTTATGAATGAATTATAAATATAAAAAGATAATTTTTATTTCATAAATATGATAGGGTAATATTTTGTATGTTAAGGGCTGGAAACCAAAATCCAAGAATGCTTGGGACTTTAGTGGCATATATCTATATTTTTCACCAAAAGTATTGATTTAGACTGAATTTTTATAAATTAATTCAATTATTTCCTACCATGTATGCATAATCATTTCATAAATATAAATAGCATACTCATGTCAATATATTGGTCATACAATCAAAGAGAAACAAAATTTTCTTCTTTCTACACAAAAACTAGTGTGTTTTTTTTTCCTGCTCCAAATCTTTCGGCTTAAAACCAATATTAGGCAACATGGTTAGTTTGGGCCATCGGCTTTGTATATTTTTCTTCCCTTTGATGGGTTATGGCCATATGGTACCGGCTGTAGTCCTGTATACATGGCCAAGCCGTTCGCTTCCCGAGGAGTAAAGACAACCATAATCACTGTTGAAGATAATGTAGAAATTTGTTAGTTTAAAGTCTTTGATTTAGCCAATAATTGTTAGTTGTCAGTAGTCCTAGTCTTTAGCATGTAATTGAGACTGTTGAGATGGTGCCTAGAGTTTAGGGATTCCGTTCATATTTTTCATGTATTAAAGCAGCAGTTTGCAGTTGAATTAAAGTGTGCCTTCGGCCAAATATTCCTGTGCCGATAACCTGTTTGATAAAAGTCCTCTTTTTTGTTTACCTCTTTGTTTTGCTACACAGAGAAGTTTGTGAGTTATAGCCATCACTTTAACAATCTCTCCTCTTAATGCAAATCCCATCTCCAAAACAATCGAAAGAAGCAAGAATTTGGTTTTCGAAAGTTGCATTCTTAACACATTATTGTTTTTTGGATAAAAATATCGTTTGAAACTACACTTAAAAAAGTTGCAATTTGAATATATTCGAAGCCCTAAAGTTAAAATAATTGAAAACGAATATAAATTCTAAATTTTTATACGAAATTATTAGACTATATATAAAATTTTAAAAAAATTTATATAAAAAATTCTTAAATATAGAAAAATTATGTGATATATTATACGACAATATTTAAATTATCACAAATATACATTATTATTTTTTAAAAATTTATGTTTAGAGTTACTGTAATGTAATTTGTTGTTACATATATGACAGAAATGCCATTCAATTAGTTTATAATGGACCTTCTGGACAAAACAAAAAATCATAATTTTTATAAAAGCCCATTGTATCTTCTTTCTTCAGTATCTGAAGCAATCATGAGTAGTAATGCTCATAGATCACATATACCTTTCTTTCCCCTCGTGGCTCGTGGCCATATAATACCGTTAGTGGAGTGGACATAGCCAAGTTATTTGCTTCAAGAAACCTCAAGACAACCATCATCTCCACTCCTCTTAATGAACCTCTCGTTTCCAAGCAAATCCAGAGATCCAAAAACTCAGGTTTCGGTATCAGTGTTCGAATACTCCAATTTCCCACCATTGAGGCTGGATTGCCAGAAGGGTGCGAAAATTTGGACTTCGTCAGTTCAAACAACTTGGGGTGGGAATTTATCGACAAATTTTCCAGGGCAACAAACTTGCTTCAGGATCCCTTAAATCCTGACTGATATCCGGCCGGATTGCCTTGTTGCTGATATGATGTTTCCTTGGGCTACTGATTCTGCTTCCAAGTTTGGAATTCCAAGAATTGCTTTCCACGGAACTTGTTTCTTTGCTTTTTGTGGTTCAATATGTGTTGGACTATACCAACCACATAAGCAAGTTGCATCCGATCCAGAACCCTTTATCATTCTGGATCTTCCAGGAAAAATCAAGATGTCGCGGAAGCAAATTCCAAGTTCCTGGAAACTGTGAAACTGTTCAGTCAGCCAGAGAATCAGAACTGAAGAGCTTTGGATTAGTTTTCAACAGTTTCTATGAGCTCGAACTGGCTTATTCTGAATATTACAGAAATGCATTAATTAGGAAGGAAAGCATGGCATATTGGCCCAGTTTCGCTCTATAATAGATAAAGCCAGAAGAGGAAAAGAAGCAGCCATTGACGAACATGAGTGTTTGAAATGGCTGACTTCCACGAAACCCAATTCTGTTGTTTACATATGCTTTGGCACCATAACCAACTTCAGAGAATATCAGCTAAAGGAGATTGCAATTGGCCTAATTGAATATCCCAGGCAGGATTTCATCTGGGTCGTCAGGAGAAGCAACAATCCTAAAAATGATGATGAAGATTGGTTACCTGAAGGATTTGAAGAAAGATTGGAAGGAAAAGGACTAATAATTCGAGGATGGGCCCCGCAATCACTAATTCTTGATAATAAGGCAGCAGGAGGATTTGTGACTCAATTGCGGATGGAATTTCTCACTTGAAGGAATAGCTGCCGGGGTGCCAATGGTAACTTGGCCTATAGGAGCTGAGCAGTTCTACAATGATAAGTTGGTAACTGATGTGCTGAAAATTGCTATAAGTGTTGGTGTTCATGGATAGACACTATATGGCGACAGCATTATAAAGTGTGAATCTGTAAAGAAGGCTGTGAATTGGATAATGGAAAGTGAAGAAGCTGAAGAAAGGAGGAAGAAAGCTCAGGCACCTGGGCATATAGCAAAGAAGGCTGTTGAAGAAGGTGGATCATCCTATTCCGATAATAATGTTTTTATTGATGAACTGAGGTTGAATCCTAACTAAACTAAGCTGAAATTTTGAATTATTCATCAGTGAAATTCAATTGATTGAACTGTTGACAATTATTATGTTATTAGTTCGTCCAGTCTAAATTTTTCTAACCTAAACCAGATCCTTAAACTTGTTTAATTATTCTTGTATATACAAAGTCAGCCATCTTTGCATACATGATGCATATATTCTTTTCTTTTCTTTCTTTCTTTCTTTTTTATTTTTTTTGTTACACTATATATCAGTTATTAATTATGGTACCAGTTTATTCTTTTTTTGTGTGTGTGTGTGCGCGCGCTTAAACATAGTATTTATGAACCAATTTATAAAATGGAACAAAATCACAAATACAATAAGATTCAAAAACCATACAACAATTTTCCTTGACAATGATATAAAGTCGGAATAAGTATAGTATATAGGACAAAAGAAGAATTATATAAAAAATCATCAAACAAGTGTGGATATTTTTGATTTGCGTGAAGCCACACAAACAGAAAGGCCAGTCAGCCCATACAGAGAGACCAATAACAACTGCCACTCACTCAGCTTTCAACTTGTACGATCGGTGATAATTTAGGTGAAGGGAAAATAAAGAATTCCTTCCTCCTCGTCGTATTATGGCAATTTTATTTAAGCAGGAAAAATAAAATTACATTTTGGATAAGTAAAATAATAAAAGAGATAAATAAAATAAATTTTTTTTATTTGGATAATTTTATTGTGAGAAGAAAAAAATTATATTATTATATATTTACTATTTTACAGTTTATTTTATAAAATAATAAATAATTTATTATAATAATCAATAATAAAAAAATAATTTTATTAGTAATAGTGATATTTTTTTCAGTCTCATATTTTCTTTCCAAAATTAAGAAAAAATGAGGAGTAAAAAATAAATATTATTTTACTCCCACTCTTTATTTTTAGTTCCTTCCTAAGATAAATAAAAATATCTCCTTATTTTTCTTTCATATTTTTATTCTCCTATATTTTCTTTATATCCAAACACTTGAAAGTGAAAAATAAAAATTATTTTCCCTCTACTATATTTTCCTTTATTCCCAAATAGGATAAAAGTTAAAATATCTCTTTATTTTACCATTTTACCGTGCATATTTTAACCTCCTCCTAAATATTGACTTAGCTCGTCAATCATCATCCCATGTCAAAAAAAATTATTTTATTATTAATTTTATATATATTGTATAAAATAAAAACTAATTTTTCACATAATAGTATATTATTAACTTAATTCAAAAATAAATATATAATTAAATTTGAAACGAAGAAGAATTTTCAATTAATATCTCGTGCATCCATCAACCTTTGGATCTTCTCAACTTCCAGAAATTTCTTTGCTCGTCTTTTATGGTGTTTGCCCCATTTAGCTAGTGATGTAAGAGATGATGCTATCTATGAGAAATTTTCCACAATTGACTGTTTCTTTTTGTTAGTATATTATCTTTTTACTTGGAATGTGATATCTGATTCCATATCCAATACCAAAAGGAAACTCTTATATTTTCCATTATATCAATTCACCGAAATCAAATATATAAATTTTATTAAATTAATATAATATTATTCATAAAAGAATAATGGAAGCTGTCTATAAATTTTGATATTAATTAAGGATCGATTTTTTTATTTCTTTCACGGGTCAATTTACATAAAAATTATACCAGTAAAATAATTAATATCAACTTTCTAATTCATTTCTTACATTGTATTTTTTTCCTTTATTATTAAGGTACTTTAATATTTAAATAGTTAATTTTAGGGAGTGAAGTCATTATTTTTAATTTCTAATTTTAATAATTAAAGTTATTTATAATTTTGTTTACAAGTTATTTATAATTTATTAATAGTCATAATTAAAAATTCTAAAAATTTACAAGATAACCAAACCTTTTCCTCCAAGTTAACACCATTGATTTGCTATGCATATGGATGCGCCCTTGTTTGCCAATTAACATGATATATGAAAGGACATTTTTTTAAATCAAGCCTATGTATATATTTAGGGATCAAATCAATAATATATCTCATTTTAAAAATTATATTTTTTACATAATACTAATTATAACTTGATTTATATATGAACAGCAACATGAATCAATAGTAGGAATTTAAAGGAAATCCGTTTGGGAAATTGCATATTGGTATGGAGTACAACTCCATCACTTCTCATTTGGTGTATATATATATATATATCGCTATCCCATGTACTTTTCCATGAAGAATCCTTTTTATAAGAATACAAGAGAAAGGATGGCGAATTCAAAGACGTCCGCATACTAAGAAGTAAGAACTACGCCTAGGCTGGAAAATTCAATTCAACACAATTTAAGTATCAAAATTTTCTTCCTGCAACACATACCCATATATAATTTCATAATTTTTATTCATAAAATGAATATGATTGGATTGATTATTTGTGGACTTCGTCCGATTTGAGACTAAAAATCCATTTGGTGCATATAAATAGCATGCTCATGTCTTTGTATTGGTCAAAAAACCAAAGAAAAACAAAGCTACAACCTATCTTTGTTTCTTCATCTGCAATTTAGTTTCTTCTTTTATTTAGAATTAAAATTAGTTTTGTTTTTCTTTCTGCTCCAAAAATTTTGGCTCTTAACCAATATTTGGAAATATGGGTGGTTTGGGTCATCAGCTTCATATATTTTTCCTCCCTTTCATGGCTCATGGCCATATGATACCAACCGTAGACATGGCCAAGCTATTTGCTTCTCGAGGAGTCAAGACAACTATAATCACCACTCCTGTTAATGCAAATCACATCTTCAGAACAGTCGAAAGAAGCAAGAATTTGGGTTTCGAAATCGATATCCGAATCCTGAAATTCCCTTCAGTGGAGGCTGGATTGCCAGAAGGATGTGAAAACGTGGACTTGCTCTTCTCCTATGAGAATGGTCAGCAAATGCTGAGCAATTTTTTTCAGGCCACGAAGATGTTTCAAGAACCAGTTGAGAAGCTACTTCAAGAATGCCACCCTGATTGTTTAGTTGCTGATATGTTCCTTTCTTGGGCCACTGATGCCGCAGCGAAATTCGGAATTCCAAGGCTAGCGTTTCACGGCACGAGTTTCTTCTCTTTGTCTGCCATGGAATCCATTAGGCTGCACGGGCCACAAAAGAATATTTCATCAGATTCCGAACCTTTCCTCATCCCGAATCTTCCCGGCGAGATAAAGATGACAAGGAAGCAACTGCCTGATTTCTTGAGACAAGAAGTTGAAACTGAGTTTACCAAGATTGTGAAAGAATCTAGAGAATCAGTGCTAAAGAGCCACGGGGTTATTGTCAACAGTTTTTATGAGCTGGAGCCTGATTATGCTGATTATTACAGGAAAGAATTGGGCAGAAGAGCATGGCATGTAGGACCTGTTTCATTATGCAATAGAGGAGTTGAAGACAAAGCACAGAGAGGAAAAGAGGCATCCATTAATGAAGAAGAATGTTTGAAATGGCTCGATTCCAAGAAACCCAACTCCGTAATTTACATATGTTTTGGAAGTGTGGCGAATTTCACTGCTTCACAGCTTAAAGAAATTGCAGTGGCTCTTGAAGCCTGTGGGCAGGAATTCATTTGGGTGGTAAGGAGAGATAAGAAGAGTGAAGAAGATGAGGAAGAATGGCTGCCTGAAAATTTTCAAGAAAGAATGGAAGGCAAAGGGCTGATAATAAGGGGATGGGCTCCGCAAGTGTTGATTCTTGATCATGAGGCCATAGGTGGATTTGTGACTCACTGTGGATGGAATTCTGTACTCGAAAGTGTAACAGCTGGCAAGCCAATGGTAACATGGCCTGTTGCTGCTGAGCAATTCTATAATGAGAAATTGGTGACTGAAGTTTTGAAGATTGGGGTTGGAGTTGGTGTTGCGGAATGGGTTAAATTTCATGGTGATCAAGTGAAGAGTGAAGCTATAGAGAAGGCGATCAGGAGAATCATGGTGGGTGAAGAAGCAGGGGAAATCAGGAGCAGAACAAGAAAGCTTGGAGAGATGGCAAGAGAAGCCGTTGAAGAAGGTGGATCCTCTTACTCTGATTTTAATTCTTTACTTGACCAACTGAGGCCAACCTAATGGAAGGGGAAGTAAAAACCTACCTAAGACAAATTTAGTATATCATGCATGGATTGGATTGATAAAAAATATATTTACTCAAATACAAGTAGATATACAATAAAATATGCAATTTTAATTCTAAGTTCAACATCATATATTGATTCTATTTTCTCTTTATTTGTTTAATTTTTATATTTATAATTTTTTTTTACCCAAAATTCCATCATTGGAGACATGAAGACTTTGAAACCCCATGTACGTAGTATCATGCACCCTTGCCCATGCCATTATGTGTATTTGTATTTATTCATTTTTAATTATAACTATATGCAACTCTTTCAAATATATATAACTATGGATTTTAAAATTCTACATAATTCATCCAAAAAATAATAATATAATGATACAACTATATAAAATCTCGTATATATTTTTTACATTAACGACTTATTATTACTCGATTGATGAACAGCAGGATGAATCAAATAGAAACAATTAAAACACATAATAGGAATTTAAAGCTAAGGAAATCCATAAGTGATAGATCTAGAGTATAACTCCATGACTTTTCCACTTTCACTCACTCACACACACACGTATGTATATATGTATGTATATATGTATGTATCTATCTATCTATCTATCCCAAGTACTTTTCCATTAAGAATCCTTGAATTTTTATAAGAATACAAAACAGAAAGGATGACGAATTCAAGGACGTGCGTGTACTAAGAACCACCCCTAGGCTGGAAAATTCAATTGAACACGATGTTTAAGTATCAGAATTTTCTTCCTATGTCATCACACGCCCTTTGTCGCTATCCCAAGTACTTTTCCACGAAGAATCCTTTTTGTAGGAATGCAAACAGAAAGGATGACGAATTCAAAGACGTGCGCATACCCCCTAGGCTGGAAAATTCAATTGAAAACGATGTTTAAGCATCAGAATTTTCTTCCTATGACATCACATGTTTTATATGGAAAATAATATAATTAGATTGATTCATAGTTGACTCGATCTATATTAGATTTATAATAAAGAGAGCATAAAAGTAAGAATTTTCTCTTTCTTTATGTACACGACTGAATATATAATTTGCTTGATCCATAAATAACATATGAAAACAAGAAAAGTTCCTTTGTGTATTCAAAGAGAATGCATGGACGAACGAAATTCGAGCTAACCTGCTATCTTGGCAAGGAGAGTCAATATGATACAATTACATATGCATTGAATGCCGAACTATTACAAATTCAATGATTGCTGCCAAAGTTGACTCTTCAACTGATGGGTCTGAATTATCAACTTAAATTCGGTTTCTTCCTCTCTCAAAGTGAACATAATGATGATAATTATAAATATGATCAGATTTACCTGTCGGAAAGAACGAGACTAATAATTAAAAAAAATATTATACGTTAAAAAAAGTTAAAGAATTGCAAAAAAAATATTTATCTAACTAAATTAAATTTAAAGAATGAGATTAATAATAATAAAATAAATTTTAACTTAGTGACACTGATATGAAGATCAGGGCTTGTCAAATTCCTTCACCAAAAAAAAATTATGTAGACTAAATCAAATATAAATAAAATTATTTATCCACCAAAAACATTTGAATAAAAAAAATGAGGAAGAAAAACAAAAATAAAAAAAAAATGTACAAACGCAAACACAAGGTGGCAGCGTAGAAAAAACACACAGAATGAGGTGGATGTTGTGATGTTAAACGCCTACAAAATGCACTTTAATTATATTCATTTCTTCCATTTTACTCTCTGATTTAACTTTCTTTCTTTTTCTTTTTTTTTTTTTTCCAATTTAGTCTTTGAAAGCAATCTCATCAACTTCAAGTTCTTATTTCCTCACAAATTCACTCGAAAGTGAATTACTTCGATCATCATATCTTTGTCAACAATACTAATTTCGACCATCGGGCCAAATTTTTGTTTATTTATTCCAAATTTTTACCCTGTAATTATCAGTTTTATTGATGTATGTGAGCTATTAATAATAAATGTAAACCTGAATTTTTATTTATAATAGTAGGTAATTTGTTAACTTGCTACAATACGTGGGAGCTACCTAATTCATTAAATTTGAGCTAACGAGTTAAATTAAGTTTGGATTAGAACTCTAATAATAATAAGCATTACTTCCACGATTTATTATCCGGGAACTATGAGATTTTCATTTGGACATTCTAGTTAAAAACAAGTACTGTCATAAATAGTATTTTTCCTCTCAATAGCATAGAAGACCCACTTTTGTTTTCACATAAATTGTAAAAAAATAATTAATTTGATTAAGAATATATACTTTTTTCATCATACAATTTTAAATTAGGATCAAAATTGAAAAATTAAGAATGAGAGCATTATACTGACTTAAACTAAATTGCAAATGATTAAATTAAAAAAACTCCAATTTAATCTAAATTGTAAATTTAATAAAATAAAATTCAATTTAAGCTTAATCTAAGTAATTTAAATCCATTTAATTACATGGATTTCAATTTAATCAATTGAATACCAATTGAGCTTAATTTGGTTAAATTGTAGTTCTATTGATTGACATAAATTATGATTAATTAACTTGAGCTTAAATTGAAGTTCAAAAGTTCAATTGATTAATTGAGCTTAATTGAATTAAATTAGAGTTTAATTTTATTAAATTGGAGTTCTATTGATTAAATAAATCTAAATTATTTAAACTTGATTGGATTAAATTATGATTCAATTAATTAAACTAAGGCTCATTTAATTTATTTAATTTAAATTGATTCAACTCGGGTTGTATTATTTAATTAAATTGGGAATCATCATATTAAATTGAATTTAGATTGATTAATTGAACTTCAGTTTATTAAATTGATTAATAATAAATTGAATCTATTTAAGTTCAAGTTAGAAAATTTATGCATTCGGTTTATGTCTTCCATTAACCATCGTGCCTACTAATAAATAAGAATGATAAAAGAATCAGTGATGTTGCAACTGCAAAATAAGAATGATAAATGCTAAGACTTGCCTTCATACCCTATCTAAAAGATTACTGCCTCAGAGAATGTATTGAATATATCAGCATATCAAAGATAGATACTCAATATCGATATGGTTCTTAAAGAATTCTTTAGCAGGGCAATTGAACTCAACATCTTTCTCATAACATATTTCATCGTCATTGCATGGAACCACCCTTGACCCTGACCTCAATCTAGCAAACTTGTAAATTTTATCTTCTCGGGCATTACTAAAGAGGACACGTTTGCCCAGATTCAAACACTTCAGAATCACACCTTTTGACATCATCTCCACAACCCATATCTTATGGAAGAGCAATTTCGATTTTTATGGCAGATGTTTTCTTGTGGTTATTTTATGATACATTGCCATCTTTGAATTGTCATGGATACTCTTTAGAGGGTTGTGTTTCTGGTAGTGGTCACAGCTGAAGCATGTGAAGGGGGACCTCAGGCTCCGATGCTGCTTCTATCGCCATTGCCAAACACATCGCAGCACTGATATGAGCATTTAAATCCTGGTCAAGAGTTAACAACTCGATAAGTGACTTAGACATAGTAGAAAACGGCGGCTTCGTGATCTGCGATGACATAACAGTGGTGACCTCAACGCAAGCAGATTGAACAATATAATCAGGGTCACAGAGTCGATGGGTGAGAATGTATATCATCTTAGATAGGAAAGGGGAGAGAGAGAGAGAGAGTTGTCGTGGGGGTTAGAGTAGAGTCAAGAGATTGATGCATTACTTACGAACATGAGACTTAAAGGAGGAATCAGTGTTGTGAATGCAGTCGAGGAAAGGGGAGAAGGAATCCTAGATTAAGGTCTTAGCTATTGACTCGAGCTTAGTGGTGGTAAGAGTAAGAGTGTCGAGGTCGGAGAGCTTGTTCATACAGGTAATGACTTAGTGTCTTGGAATAGGAATATGAGTGCTAGCATAGGTAAAATAAGTTGTACAAATTGTAGGTTGACTTTATTTAAATTAATTAACCTCTTTAGGTAGGTAACCAATTATATAAATTTAATGGTGAAAATTAAAAATGATTGATCCAACAGTTATAAACACATAGATTTATCAATAAGCCTGATTAGTTGTAGAAGGACTCTTATTAATATATTCTAGATCTCATATTTTTAACTTTACTGACACAATTTTCTACAAAAAAAAATACAAATTATTTAAAACTTTTTACAATTAAAATTAATTGCTGTTTGCATCGGGAATAAGAAATCCAACAAAAATAGATTTGTGGTCCATCTTAATTATCAAGGCTTACAGTGTCCCTTTAATATGAAATTATAATCCTATATGGGGATTATGGAATTTATTCGTATTTACAGTCAAGTAATTTTAATTGTGATTACTTTTGATTGACTTACATTCATATTATATCACTCTAGAATCTATCACCATTTAGTTTGCCCAAAAAAAAAAGAAAAAAAAAATTGTTCCTCCCCTATATATAAATATATATACATGCAAGTAATTAAGAGTTGCAGTCTGTTAGGTGGGTCTTTGTTTGAATAAGACCCTACTATTATCGAGGTAAGAATTTCATTGGCTTAACAAACATGCTGTTATTTGAATAAAATCCACAACATTATTCGAATAATTTGATTAAATCAAGACATCTTTCAACAAGCAATTAAACTCGAGTTCTGATTTTATAGTAAACTTAGTTGAATGTCAGAAGAGATACATTGTATACTCTAGCGAGAGTATAAGCCATTGTTTGCTTTATCTCCTAGATTCTGCATTTTCCATACAATGTATAACACAAATCAAGCGGCAACTTGAGGTTATATATGTGTTTATGATAATTTAAATCGATTACAGAGTGTTATATACAACAAATAATTTCTACAATTCTTTGTTAGCTGGACACATCATTTACTTAAAATTTAAGTATGAAATTTCCTTTGAATGTATCAGTAAGGCTTTAATTTATTTAGGTTTCGTTTAGATTGAGGATTTTAAAATCTATGAATTTCATAAAATCCATAAATTTTAAATCCATAGATTGTGAAATCAATTAATTATAATAATTCTATCATCTACGAATTAATAAAAGTAATTTCTATAGACCACAATTAATTTTAAATTTTATCATTTACTAAATATTGATAATTTATTATTAATTGAGCATTTTCTAATATTTTTTATCTTCTTTATATTTAATTATGAAATAATATAATTTAGAGCATTTTTAAAAAAAAATGCAATTGATGAAATTATTATTATTGTCAAATTTGAAATAATTACAATTTTTTTGCTCAAAATTCTATATAAACTTATTATTTATATTATATTTATGAATAAATTAATCCATTAATATTTTTATCTTTTTTGAAAGAACTTATTAATATTTTTTTAATTGATATTCAAACTAATAGAAATAAAATAAGTGAAAATAAAACAAAAAAAATCGACAAATGATGTTTGTTGTATTTTAAGATTTAAGAATAGTTTTGGAATACTATTAATTTATTATGGATAATTTTGGAATAAAAAATCTAATAACAATTTCTCATTGATAATATATATATATATATATATATATATATATAGATTTTGAATTTTCCCATCTAAGATGTGAGAAAATTTGGTTGGTGAATAATTTTCTAAAATTTATGGATTTTAACATTTTTTAAGTAGCTAAATAATTGGTTTCACATTATTGTTCTAATTCTCTTATTCAAAATTTCTCAATACAAACACACTATTGTTGTGTAATATATATATATATATATAAAGCAAAACTGTGCCCACAAGCGGCATATCATGTGTGTTGCAGTTTCTGTTAGAGGAAGAAACCAAATTTATGTGCGTACTCCTCAGTTCACGAGTCATCTTTCTCTGAAATAATTCAAAATGTCCATTTCTAATGACAAATTTATAGTTTTGGGAGGTAAAGAATTAAAGATCCCAATCTTAATCTTTTATTTTTATTCATAAATTCGATGCCCGAATTATACCGAATAAAAGATGGAGAGTTTAATAGACAAAAATCAGCAAGTTGAGGGACTTGATAAAAAAGGTCTTAGTTCATACCTAGTCTGGAATCAATGCATGTACATGTCTAGATATATCGGATAACAATATGGCTAGCTAGAATTTCTTCCATCCATACATTCGCTTAATTCGTATGCTCAGAAATTAAAGTTTATTGTCAATTTTTCTTTTATTCTTTGTGATGGTGATGAAAAAATTCATTGAATGGCAACAAGTACAATGTGGATAACATTTTCAGCTGGAATCTCTTCCATCCACAAGACTCTTTACATAGAAAAGCAGACCAAAAAGACAAAGTTCTTTGTTTTCTTGCACACAAGTTCTATAAAAGGCAATTATATCTTTTATCTTTTTAGTATCCAAGGAAATCATGGGTTTTGAAGCTCATAAACCACATATACTTTTCTTTCCTCTCATGGCTCATGGCCACATGCTACCATTACTGGACATAGCCAAGCTATTTGCTTCAAGAAACCTCAACACAACCATCATCACCACTCCTCTTAATGAACCTCTCGTTTCCAAGCAAATCGAAAGAACCAGAAACTTAGGTTTCAATATCAATGTTCGAATACTTAAATTTCCTACCATGGAGGCTGGATTGCCAGAAGGATGTGAAAATTTGGACTTCATCACTTCAAAACATTTGGATTGGGAATTCGCCGATAAATTTTTGGGCGCGACAACCTTGTTTCAGGATCCCTTAGAGAAAATCCTGACAGAGATCCACCCGGATTGCCTTGTTGCAGATATGATGTTTCCTTGGGCTACTGATTCTGCTTCAAAATTTGGAATTCCGCGGGTTTTTTTTCATGGAACTTGTTTTTTTGCCTTATGCACTACAATATCTGTTGAACAATACAAGCCTCATAAGAAAGTTCCATCAGAATCAGAATCCTTTATCGTTCCAAATCTTCCAGGAGAAATAAAGCTACTAGCAAAGCACATTCCAAATTTTGATAGAATGGAAAGTGAAATTCAGATTGTGAAACTGTTGAAGTCATCCAGAGAATCAGAGCAGAAGAGCTTTGGAGTACTTGTCAACAGTTTCTACGAGCTCGAACCGGCTTATGCCGATCATTACGGAAATGTTTTAGGAAGGAGAGCATGGCATATTGGCCCAGTTTCGCTCTGCAATAGAGATGCTGAAGATAAAGCACGAAGAGGAAATAAAGCGTCGATTGATGAACATGAGTGTTTGAAATGGCTAAGTTCCAAGAAACCCAATTCCGTTGTTTACATATGCTTTGGTTCCATAACCAACTTCAGAGAATCTCAGCTAAAGGAGATTGCAATTGGGCTTGAATCTTCTAGGCAGGATTTCATCTGGGTTGTCAGGAGAAACAAGAATCCTGAAGATGATGATGAAGATTGGTTACCTGAGGGATTCGAAGAAAGATTGGAAGGAAAAGGACTGCTAATTCGAGGATGGGCACCGCAATTACTAATTCTTGATAATGAAGCAGTAGGAGGATTTGTCACTCATTGCGGATGGAATTCCACACTTGAAGGAATAGCTGCTGGGTTGCCAATGGTGACTTGGCCTATAGGAGCTGAGCAATTCTACAATGAGAAGTTGGTGACTGACGTACTGAAAATTGGTGTAAGTGTCGGTGTTCAAGAATGGACATTTTATGGTGATAGCATTGTAAAAAGTGAATCTGTAGATAAGGCTGTAAATCGGATAATGGAAGGAGAAGAAGCTGAAGAAATGAGGAAGAAAGCACAGGAACTTGGGAATATGGCAAAGAAGGCAGTTGAAGAAGGTGGATCCTCCTATTCTGATATTAATGCTTTCATTGATGAACTAACTAAACTAAGCAGGAATTAGCATTATTCATCAATGAATTTTTTTTTTTGGGCTATCAGATTATTATTATAATTGTTTTACAAAATTTGAAGAGTCTAGATATTGGATCCGTGGCCCAACCTTTTACCATGAATACATACAAATAGATGCATCAGATTGTTCATTTTATGTACTTATCTTCATCCGTCAACCGAGCTAAGAAAAAGTAGTTTTTACTTCCGCAAAAATAAACAATAATTCTACTAATCTATAATTTGCATAGACCCAGTCTGCCACATAAAAATAATTCACTACTCTTTTTTTTTACATAATATTTTATCATTGCATATTCATGAATAGCACCTAGAAAAAAAGATTCCTTACGATATGTTTTTGTATTTATAGTTATTGATAATACTATACCATAAAATTAACGTACATCCAAAATTGATGTATGTAACGTCAAAGTACCACTTGTTTTGAGCATCTCATGATGTTCGTTTTCTCGAGAAAGCAAAAGTGAGGAGATAAAGCAAACAATGGCTTCTTCTTGCTACCATAATCTCTTAAGGACCATAAAATAAGAAAAATTTATATATAAGGCCAATAATATATTTCAGATACATATTTCTCATAACTTATAATTATTTTTATAAGATCCATAATGGATCAAGCCAATTACAATTATAAAATGGGTCTAACTAAGAAATTTCCTTGAATGACTTTCCCTGAGTCTGCAATTAGATCATTCAAATCAGATTATGAAGATCCAGATTCCTTAACAGCACTTGTTGCCTTATCTCCAATGGCCTTTGCTCTTCTTCTCATTTCCTCTGCTTCTTCACCCCCCATGATTGCACGCACAGCTTTTTGTATGGCATCACTCTTGATGTTTTCATCTCCATGCATCCATGTCCATTTCTTTGCACCAACATCTATCCCAATCTTCAGCACCTGAGTCACCAACTTCTCATTGTAAAATTGCTCTGCAAATATGGGCCATGTAACCATTGGATTCCCTGTTGATAATCCTTCAATGGTTGAGTTCCACCCACAATGAGTGACAAATCCCCCAATTGCTTCATGTTCTAGAATTAGCACTTGAGGTGCCCATCCTCTAATTATGAGTCCTTTTCATTTTATCTTTTTTTCAAATCCTTCAGGCAACCATTCTTCTTTTTCTTCTTCTTCTTTAAGTTTCTTCTCCTTCCTCACTACCCAAATGAATTGTTTCCCTGAAGTTTCGAGGCCTAATGCAATCTCTTTGAGCTGCAAGGCACTGAAATTGGCTATACTACCAAAACAAACATAAACAACTGAATTGGGTTTCTTGGATTACAACCATTTTAGACACTCATGTTCGTCAATGGAAGCTTGTTTTCCTCTACGTGCTTTATCTTCAACTTCCATGTTACATAGCGAAACCGGTCCAATATGCCATGCCTTTCCTGTAAAAATCAGCATAAACCGGTTCGAGCTCGTAGAAGCTATGGACAACAACTCCATAGCTCTTCACCTCAGATTCTTCAGCTGTTGAAATGTGGCAATCCCACATCGGAAAGAGATCATTTTTTCATCATAGCATTAGCCTATAAAAGGGTTTCATCCTCCTCTTATCAATTCATCCCAAAAATACCAATTCCTCTACTTCTAAGATTGGTTGTATTTTTCTCTCTCTCTTGTAATATTTCACTTTGTAATATTTCTTTGAAATAGTGAAATATTATTTTAGTAGTGTCTGAGGACGTGGGCATAATTGGTCGAACCTCGTTAAATAGCTATTGTTCCTTTTATTTCTATTTAATAGCTATTGTCGGGTCTTTTACTTTGTGATGTATTGTGTTTTAAATTATCTGAGAAAAATTTTGTCTCCAAAACTCTAAGAGTCTAAGGAAATTGGTTTTTAAGGGAAACCATTTGTGACTCCACCAACTACCTGAGAATTTTTCTTTGTCTTAATTTTTGACACAATTATTCACTTTGGTGGAAACTAACCCGATTTCTACAACAATTGGTATCAGAGCCAAGGTTACTGAGTTATATGCTCTGTGGTTACGGCGTAAGCTGATCTTCCACATCATAAAGGTTTCCTTTGATTCTTGGGTATTCCGCATTTGAAAGCTATTAAATAATCTTAAAGAAGAAATGGCAAGAGACGGACAAAAATCCACAATGGACACAACAACTTCTACTTCATCAATTTTGGTGAGAACTGTTGTGGCAAATATGAGAATTGCAGTGAAGATTTTTGATGGTACAGGCCATTTCGGCATGTGGCAAGGTGAAGTTCTAGATGTCTTATTTCAGCAAGGCTTAAACATTGCCATTGAGGGAGAAAAGATAGAAGGTGCAAATAAGAAGGAATATAAGACAATCAATCATTTGGCATGTGGTACAATTCAATCGTGCCTGTCTAGAGAGCAGAAGTATGCCTTTTGTAAAGAAACTTCTGCAAGTAAATTGTGGAAGGCACTGGAGGAAAAATTATTGAAAAAGAGCAGTCAAAATAAGCTTCATATGAAGAAAAGGCTGTTCAGATTTACATATGTTCATGGTACCATGATGAATGATCACATCACCAATTTCAATCAACTTGTAGCAGATCTGATGAACTTGGATGTGACGTTTGAAGATGAAGATTTGGCCCTGATGCTGTTGGGATCCCTTCCTGAGAAGTTTGAGTTTTTAGAAACTACTATACTCCGTGGGAAAGCTGAGGTGTCTCTTAGTGAAGTATGTGTTGCACTATACAACTATGAATTGAGGAGAAAAGACAAGAAGGATAGCACTAGTGGAGCAGCAGAAGCTTTGATAGTAAGAGGCCATTCGAAAAATAAGAATAGGGGAAAGAAAGACAGATTAAAGTCCAGAGTGGGCAAATATGAATGTGTCTTTTATCGAGAAAAAGGGCACTGGAAGAAAGATTGTCTTAAGTTGAAAAGCAAATCTGACAAAGGCAAGGTTGTTGCAGATTCAAATGTAGCTGAATGTGATGATTCAGATTTTTCATTAGCATTGATGCCATCAATAATCAGTTCGACTACTTGGATCCTAGATTCAGGTTGTAGCCACCATATGTGTCCCAATCGGGAATGGTTTTTCGATTTTAAAGAAATTGAAGGTGGAGTTGTCTATACAACAAATGACAGTCCTTGCAAAACAACTAGAATTGGTTCAATCCAGTTGAAGAATCGTGATGGATCAATCAGAACTCTGACAGATGTAAGATATGTGCCTAGTCTGACGAAAAACCTCATTTCTATGGGAATCCTTGTTAGAAAGGGTTTCACTATAATTATTAAAAATGAAGTAATTAAGGTTATATCTGGAGCACTTGTGGTGATGAAAGGAGTTCAAAGGAGCAACAACTTGTATTACAATGAAGGCAATACAGTTGTTGGAACAACAACAACAGTTTCTAGTGATGACCAGGAGCTAGAAACAATCAGATTATGGCATATGCGAATGGGGCATGCAGGCAAAAAATCCTTGAAACTTCTGGCGAATCAAGGATTATTGCAAGGAGTGCGAACCTGCAAATTAGACTTTTGTGAGCATTGCATCAAAGGGAAGCAGACGAGAGTGAAGTTTGACACTGCAATCCATGATACCAATGGTATTCTAGATTATGTTCACTCAGATGTATGGGGTCCTTCCAAAACTGCTTCAATGGGAGGTAAACCCTACTATGTTACCTTTATTGATGATTGTTCAAGAAGAGTATGAGTGTATACAATGAAGACAAAGGATGAAGTGTTGGGAGTTTTTCTCATCTGGAAGAAGGTGGTAGAAACTCAGACGGGCAAAAAGATCAAGTGTCTTCGAACAGATAATGGTGGAAAGTACACAAGTGATCCCTTCATGAAAGTTTACAGAAATGAAGGAATTGTTCGACATTTCACTGTCAGAAATACACCACAACAGAATGAGGTGGCTGAATGCATGAACCTAATTCTACTAGAGAAAGTTCGGTGTATGTTGTCTAATGATGGATTAGGTAGACAGTTTTGGGCTGAGGCTGTAACATACGCATGTCATCTCATTAATCGTTTGTCATCAACTGCTATCAATGGAAAAATACCTTTGGAGGTGTGGTATGGAAAACCTGCTACAGATTATAATTCCTTACATGTGTTTGGTTCCACTGCATACTATCATGTTAAGGAATTGAAGTTAGATCTAAGGGCAAAGAAAGCTATCTTTATGGGGATATCCTCTGGTATCAAAGGATATCGACTATGGTGCTCAGAGATGAAGAAAATAATCTTTAGTAGAGATATTGTCTTTGATGAGTCTACCGTATTAAAAAAGGTAATAGAGGAGCAGACAGATGGTTCTCCACAGCAAGTGGAGGAAACTCCCAAACAGGTGGAATTTGATAGAAGAAGAATTGTTGATCTAGCAATTGTAAAATCTGATAAAATTACTCCTACTGCAGAAGATGAGATAATGGTAAAAAATGGATCAGATGAGGGAGTAGAGGTTTCAGCACAAGAACCTCATCAGCAAATTGAGCCAATTGCATTACGAAAGCCGAAAAGGAATATTAAGAAACCTGCTCGACTTGAAGATAAGGCTAATTATATATCTTCAGTAGATGATGAGATTCCTTCCACTTATTGTGAAGCTATTTAAAGCTCAGAAGAAGAAAAGTGGAGAAAGGTTATGGAAGAAGAGATGCAGTCCCTTAAAAAGAATCAAACATGGAAGCTATCAAATCTGCCAAACGGAAAGAAAACGATTGGATGTAAATGGGTTTATGCAAAGAAAGACGAATTTCCTGATAAGAATGATATCCGCTACAAGGCAAGATTGGTAGCTAAAGGCTACGCTCAGAAGGAGGGAATTGATTATAATTAAGTGTTTTCTCCAGTTGTAAAACATTCCTCCATTAGAATACTGTTGGCCTTGGTAGCACAATTTGATCTGGAACTAGTTCAGCTGGATGTAAAAACTGCATTTTTACATGGAGACTTAGAAGAAAAAATCTACATGACTCAGCCAGAAGGATTTAAAGTTGCTGGAAAAGAAAATTTGGTGTGAAAATTGAGCAAATTGTTGTATGGATTGAAGCAATCTCCAAAACAGTGGTACAAACGATTTGACAAGTTCATGATAAGACAGAAATACACAAGAAGCAAATACAATCATTGTGTATATTTGTGCAAGCTACGAGATGGTTCCTTTATCTGTTTTCTCCTTTATGTTGATGATATACTGATAGCTTCGAAAGATGAAGGAGAGATTCAGAAGTTAAAAGCTCAACTAAATCAGGAATTTGAAATGAAGGATTTAGGGGAAGCTAAGAAGATTCTCGGTATGGAGATATGCAGAGACAGAAAATTGGGGAGACTTTGTTTGACTCAGAAACAATATCTGAGAAAAGTACTAAAGTGTTTTGGGATAAATGAGAAGACAAAACCAGTTAGTACTCCACTTACTCCTCATTTTAAGCTCAGTGCATCTTTATCTCCGAAAAGTGATGAAGAACGAGAATATATGTCAAAGGTTCCATATGCAAATGTTGTTGGTAGTTTGATGTATGCAATGGTGTGTACGAGGCCTGATATTTCACAAGCAGTCGGAGTTGTGAGCAGGTACATGCATGATCCTGGCAAAGGACATTGGCAAGCTGTGAAATGAATTATATGGTATATTCAGAATACTGTAGATGTTGGTATAATGTTTGAGCGGGATGAGAAAAATGGTCAGTATATAGTTGGATATTGTGATTCCGACTATGCAGGTAATTTAGACAAACGTCGATCTACTACTGGTTATGTGTTGACACTTGCAAAGACACCGGTTAGTTGGAAGTCCACCTTATAGTCAACAGTTGTTTTGTCTACAACAGAGGCAGAGTACATGGCAGTTTCAGAAGCTGTTAAGGAGACAATTTGGCTTCAGGGGTTGTTGAATGACTTGGAAATTGGTCAGAAGCATGTCAAAGTACATTGTGACAGTCAAAGTGCTATTTGTTTGGCAAAGAATCAAGTTTATCATACAAGGACGAAGCATATCGATGTTCAATATCATTTTGTACGGGAAATTCTTGAAGATGGTGGGATACTATTTCAGAAGATTCTGACTGCTGAAAATCCTACAGATATGGCAACAAAAGTCGTGACAGATATCATTTTGTCAGTGTATTATTGGCCCAATCAATAAAGGAATACAACGATTCGATGTATGCAAGAAATTTACATGCTTCAATTTCTCCGGAGAGACTTGAGTTGCTTTATCAAAGCAACAGAATCCATATATGAAGATCCACCTTCTTGGACAGATTTCTTCGCTTTAACTCCAAGCTCTTGAGCTCTTCTCCTAATCTCTGCCGCCTCCTGCCCACCACCCATTACTTTCTTCACCGCCGTCGCCACCTTGCCTCTTCCAACTAAAGCCTTAGGCTCATTGTAGGGTTGCCACTCCATGCTCCCAACTTTCACCCCAATTTTCAATACATCAATAATCTCTCATTGGTGAATTGCTCTGCTGTAATGGGCCATGTTATCATTGGCAATCAGTAGCTCACACCTTCTAAAGTGGAATTCCATCCGCAATGAGTCACAAATGCTCCTACAGCCTTATGCTTTAAAATCAATAACTGGGGTGCCCACCCTTTGATGATTAGTCCCATCTCTGATTTCCTAATTCTATCTTCAAATCCAATGGGGAGCCAATCTTGTTCTTCCTCTGTGGGTTTTGAGATATTTCCAACCACCCAAATGAAAGGATAAATGGCAGCCTCAAGAGCATAGGCAATCTCAGAGAGTTGCTGAGGAGCTCTATGAGCTAAGCTACCAAAACTTACGCAAACAATAGAATTGGCTTATTTATTATCAAGCCAACTCAATATGCTCTGCTCATCAATGACGGTCTTCTTCCCTCTCTCGGATTTATCTTCTATGTTTCTGTTACACAACGAAATCGACCCAACAAGCCATGTTTTTCTCCCCAAATTCTTCTGCAAGTACTCAACATAAGTTTCCTCCAACTCATAGAAACTATTGATCACAGTTTCATAGCTCGTCTCCTCAGATTTCTTCATCCTGTTCGGAAACCCACTATGATACTGCTGTCTCATGAAGATTGGTAGCTGAGATCTGGTGAGCTCAGTTCTATCAGGAAGATCTGATACAACAAAAGGCTCCTCATCAGAACCTACTTTCTCATGGGGTTTATATCTTCCAATATTTTCTTGAACACAGCGAGGAAGTACCCACTTCCACTGAAAGCGATTCTGGGAATTCCGGTACCGTCAATGGCATCGGCGCACCACCGGTGAAACACATCGTGGACGATTCAGTCAGGTCTTCGCTCGAGCAGAAGATTCAGGAGAGGCTGTTGAAGCATGGAAGTATCAGTGAAAGGAGCCGCATAAATGTTTGTATCAGCTATGTCGAAGCTATCAGGTAAGTGGATGGAGATAGGAAAGCCGGAATTCTGGTCACAATGGATGGATTTTTGGAAGGAAAGAGAGTGTTTTGCGGTGGTTTTAATGGTGGCTTTGGCACCATGAGAGGCAAACACTCAGGCAATGTCAATCATATGGATTTGGTGACCTCCACCCACAAATGGGAAGAAGAACATCACCCCTGGAAAAGAGTTTGAGTCCATGATTGATAGATGAAGATTTCTCAAACAAGACTAGTTAGTTGCCGTTGCAAAATTGTTATACAAAAGAGCCATATAATATACAGAGGATGAAGAAATGACTCAGATCCTAAAGAAACAGGAAAATCAATAATAAAGCAAATTCCGCAGGAGTGTTAGCAACAATGCCAAGAACATTCTCCAATGCTAAAAACATTCTTCATTTTTCAATACTCTCCTATACTTATTTTCTTTCTGATTGGTTGGTGAGCAGAAATAAATTGTTAATTTTTTTTCTCACCAACCAATAAGGAATGGATATTGAAGATGGTTGAAAAATTGAATATCTTTATATTCTTCTACATAAAACTGTAATAAAAATTTATGGTAGATAAAAGTTCTAGAAAAAATAAAAATAAAAATGGAGAATCAATGGGGATAATTTGACTGCAAATTCAGAATTGCATACTAATTAGATTCAAAAGTTCTTTATATTTGAAATAAATTTCACTGAAAATAAAATGGAAGTACATTGATCGTCCATCCTGAGGACGGCCTGCTTTTATTAGAGCTTTAACACATCATACTACCTGCTTGTATGATAAATTCAGGAAATTTCAAGAAAATTTCTTAGTGTAGCTCGACTTTTTCTTCATAGGTAATGATATGTGTGAGATTAACGTTTTTTTTTTTTTTGAAAAAAGATAACAAAAATTTGCAGAAAATAAACTCTTTTTGTTCTATTTAGCATAAAAGAAAATATAGTTGCTGATATAAATAAATTTTGCATGCTTTGCTTCTGATGTCAATAATTTTACCAACATTGACAGCAACCTTAGCAAAAAAAAAAAAAATCAAATTTCAGTGATTTTATATTACAAATTCAGTAATGAAATTAGTCACCATATATGAAACTATAAGAATTGATATGTCAACATATTTTATATATACCCTCACACATCTACATATAATTAGAATGCTGTTCATATATGATACAGAAACCTAGTAGGAAATTATTCATCTACACCAAACCAATTATAAATTATCATAAGAAATATAGTTTTTACGTTACAAAAATACAACTGATGATAAACGTTACTTTTCTTACATGATAATTTATCATTGGTTTGGTCTATGAATGGATTCGTAAATCCAGTTTAGATAAATATTTTCCTATTTTCCACCTTGGCATTAGACTACTACCAAGTGGAATCTGATTCTTAGATAACTTGTCCCAGAGTTTCCAACCTATATATGTATAAAATTTAACTTAGAGTTGAATATTGTCTAAAAATGATACACAGAAGTGAATCTCTTTTATGCCGAAGATTTGACTGAAGAAACGCAGCAGCAGCAACATGACTAAATATAATAATTTATGATCCAAAAATTCAACTCAATCTTAACTGGCACGTTTTATCTGAAGGGCGGCTCGAACAACATTATCCCGTGCAATCATTCCAACCTTTTGCATTTCAACAGAATCAATTGTAAACTACATGCTGTAATAAGAAACTTCTGATAGAAACTAACTAA
Source organism: Triadica sebifera (assembly GCA_023653625.1). NCBI lineage: Eukaryota > Viridiplantae > Streptophyta > Magnoliopsida > Malpighiales > Euphorbiaceae > Triadica > Triadica sebifera. The sequence continues at coordinate 21,642,849 of CM042896.1, read as the reverse complement.
ACAAATTGGTTGAAGTTCTTACTAGCTTTCCATCACTATCTACCACTGGAAGGTGATGATATTTTGTGTCAAGCAGCAACCTAAGATTAGAAAGATTTGGTTAAGTCAATATTTCCACTATTTCATATGGAAAAGCTGCAACTTATGATCCATTTTATGCACGATTCAACATTGTCAAATATCTAATAAAGCTTGAGGCAGCTGCCAGCAGGTTTCTTCATACCAAAATTGGTGAAAAAATAGCTTGAAGCAAGAAAAATTGGAAAATGCACATTGTCCATATGCTGTAGAAGCACTTAACAGATGTAACTAACAACATAATGATTGGTCATTATGTTGCTTGGATTCGGGTATGAGTATCCGATACGGATATATATCTAGAAGTATGACTTTTATATCTAGATACCACTAAAAATGATTCAAAATTAGGATACGGGTACGGAAATATATCTATGCACCTATAAAAATAAAAATATTTCAATTTTCATATATAATTATTAAGTTAAAAATTGATCAAATTATAACATTTAAATTGCTAAATAAAATAAAATTGCAAACTACAAATTTAAAAGTTCAAAGCCCAAGCCACAAAGATAAACAACAAAATGATATTACATAACTTAAAAAGTAAAACAAACCAGTAATGAGCAAAAAATGTTCACTTTTGAAAAGGTTCGAAGCGTGTATGATATTTACTTTTAAACAAGTTTAAATAATTTCAACAGACTTGAAGCGCCCATGGTATGCATTTGAAGTTTCTAGTGCTTAGAGAAATTAGTTGTATCCTCTCTTAAAGTAAAGGATCCAGGACCATACCCATGTCGTATTCTAAGAACATAGATATTTCTTCATTTTTTTAAGTGTCCAAGTAACATGCAATGATTATCATAAGAAGAATGATAAATGAGTAGCATCATAATATTACCTAGCAGCATCCTCCAAATTGGTGGTTTCATAAACAACAAGCGGAGCAGGAGTCATCAAATCGCCGACAACTTTACCACTGTTCTTAGTGACTAGTTTCTGCATCTCATTGAATGTCTGTAAAATTTTTACCGACAATTAGAGAAGTCATTAGCATAAAACAACTTTCCATAAGAAAAATGGAAAGTCATTGGGTAAAACACATCTGGTGCTTTAAGTATGAAAAGCTGATTCTGTCCAATCCATATAATCCCAGCTGATTAAACGATTGAACATTTTGAATCCATCCTTAAGTATAAAATCAGAAACATAATTTTAAGTAAATAAACAGGAAATTTCTCAAACACCTAGGATGTCTACCGTTTTTTTTTTCTTTTCCTTTGGTTGAAAATACCAATGTAATATCTGCATAGCTACATATCCTAATATATAAGTAGATTAGAGCAGGTGATGACATATATAAAACTTCAAATTGAAAAAATCCAACATCCATAATATGAAAGATGATACAGCATACTTTCCAAGAACTATCAGCATCAGGAAACAAGTTTGTGCCACTCTGGTTGCCACCTAATAATCATTAAAGAAAGAAATGAGTGGCTTTTTCATCTTAAAATTCCAGGAAGAAATATAACGTTAAACCAACATAAATAAAAGTTCAGACCACTTTATTAACAAAAAGCATTAGTAAATAGTGAAGTATAGGAAGCCAATTTTCAACATAAAATATAATATATGAAAGGCAATTAGAATGTGCATTAGACAGCTGGCCTCTTCAAGACTAAGAATAAATCCTCAACCATTGAAATCAAGAACCATTATCATTTTGCTGATGAAAGAGATGCAGAATATTGGTTTCTTCTGTTAAAGACCAAATGCCAAGTAACTCCTCGAACTCTATTTTCCACTCATTTATCCATTTTGAATTCTATCTCAAAGTTGACCAAGTTCCTTCAGTCTATTTTGAGGTCAATATAATTAATTTTTTCTTCAAACACATTCTAGCTGACTTTATGACTTCCCTGCCATAACTCAAAAGTTAGAGAATTCACAAAGCTATTATGTCCCAAGGAAAATCATGTGTTACGATTCTCTCTTTGACAAGTTCAAATATAGGAAGAGAAAAATTCAATAAGCTTCCCCTAAAACAATCTAAGCAAAAAAAAAAAAAAACATGTAGTTAATGAATATTGGAATTAGAAGACTCAAAAGTACCTGATATAGAGTTGAGCGCTAACAAGTCATAATCTGAAACAACACCAACCTGCAACAAGAATTAACCTAAAATAAATTACTGAGCAAATACCATCTTAAATGAGTTGCTGACCAACAAAAATCATTAGGTAGCTAGGTGGATAAAAAAAAAAGGTATATCTTCAAAGAACAGCATTGAAAAAAAAAACTGAGCTGGAAATATATATCGGAAAATATCTAATTAAGCTGAAAAAATAATTTAAAGAAGAAATTGATCGTCAAAGTACATTAATTATAGATAAAAACTATGCTCAAAAGTAAAGATCTCAAAGGAAATCTCGTCTAAACCAGCTCCATGTATTCACTCATGGAGCCAGCCAACAATGGACTGTCTTGTAAAAATAATAATAATAATAATTTTTTACTTTGCATAACAAATTATCGACTAATTCCATTGAATAAAGATATAAACCAGGTCTAAATAAGCTTAACTGCTCAAGGGCTTAATTAATTAAGGACACAATTGCAGGTAGTAATCCCAGATTTTCAATTACAACATAGGTAGGCATCCAACAAGCAAAATCTAGATAAGCACTGTAGCACAATGCACATAGATAAGTTTCTGAACTGTGAAAGTGATTAATAAAGTTACCAATGTCCAATCATCATCAACCACAGGAAACCCAGATAGTTTCTTCTCCACAATAGCCTCTAACGCTGCATTTTAATCATAGAAGCCAAAATTCGAATCCCAATAAAAAAATTTGAAAAAACAAAGCAGATTCCGAATCAGAATCACTTCAAAAAGGAGGAAAAAAGGAAACATACCTTCATCAACAGTTGTGATAGTTTTCACCGCATGCAAATCCTCCTTTCTAGTCATAAAATCAGCAACAGAATATGACCCATTTCTCGGCTAAAAAGAAACAACTGCCAATTATGAAAATTGAAAAAGTTCAAAAATTGAATATGAAGGCAGATAGTTATTTACCAGGCCATTGTTGGTTAAATTTGAGAAAGCGCGAATGGCAGTGCGACGAGATAAAGCATGAGAAAAACGTAGTCGGCGTCTTTTAGGCATGGAAGTTGCAGAAAGGGAAAAAGGTAGCCATGATGAGCGGTGATAATTGAAGACATAATGAGGCACATGAAGGGCAGTAGCAGTTAAAGATACGGACGCCATGAAAGCTATAACCGAAGCTGAAACAGATAGTTAAGGTTATTAAAGAAAGAAAAAAAAGACAGAAGAAGGAGGACAAGATTCATAAAGATTTTTTTGCGGTTAGTTCCACGAAAGAAGGAAATGTGAAAACAGAGAGAAGAAAGAAAGTGGAAAATAATTGGTGGCTTCCCCTTTTTTTCATTTAATTTAAAATATTTTTTAGAAAAAAAATATAAATTCTAATAATCTTTTTTAAGTTTCGTTATTAATTTATGCAATTAAATTTCAATTGAAAATTTATTTAATTATTAATTTTATTTAACTAATTATCTGACTTGGGAGATTCCAAAGCATCAAATGAATCCTTAAAATTCTATGAAATGTATGAATTCGGCATCATATTTAACACTTCAACGTCCTACTTCCTTTTATTTAAGCATTTCTTTTTTTTTTTTACTTAAATGTTGGATGGCAATTTTCAAAAAATTTGGGATCACTTAATTATTTTTTCTAAAATCATATAGTCTATTTTAAGAGAAATTATTAAGTATGTGTCGTCTGTAGACTAATATTATTTTAAAGGCATTATTCATATTCATTCTGCTCATAACTTTATCTTCTATGGATAAATTGATTGATGCAATCAAGTTGTCTTATAATTTAATTTAGATTAATTTTCAACCCAGAAATAATTTATTTATATTATAATGTATAGATTAACATTTTTTATGATAGGAAAGTGGTAGTTACATTCTTTTTATTATATATTTTTTATTTTTTTATTTGAATGACATATAATAATTTTTAATATCATGAAACTCATAAAAAGGGTTATCTTCTCTAAAAGCATTACTCATACAATTCATAATTGGAATGAGTTGATAACTTAACAATTAAAATTATATTAGAATGATTTAGATTGGAAAAATGTTATCTGTCACAATTATTTTTATCTTAATTTCTGTTTAATATATATTAAAATATTTATAATTTATTAATTTATACTGTTTAACCTGCATTAAATATATTTTAATGTAGTTGATATAAATTGTTAATTTTTTTTTGAAAAAGTAACGTTACTCTTTAGATTGCAACGTAACAATTAATATTTTTCTTGTATTATACGAGACGTACTACCTACCTTTTTGTTTTAAATTTCTTCGTTAAATGATTGATATGCATCAATTTTATTATTACCGGACTTGCAAGAACAAAAAAGTTTAAAACATTTGTAAACTCAAATATTTGTTTTTTTTTTTCAAGTCATTTTTTATACAAACCTCTATTTGTACATTTTTTTTAAATCATAATCAGCTATTTTATTTCTCATTTTATGGTATAATTAGATCTATTAATTTGATTTAGTGAACATTCTAATTTCTTCCACATTAGAATCATGTCAGATTAATAAGAGTAATTAAAATTTAAAATAATGAAATGAGGGATTGATTGTAAAAAAAAAAAGTACAAACCATAATTTATACGAAAACTAACTACATGTGAAATGTGACAAAATATAGTATGAGGTTATACATGTATTAGGCCAAAAAAAATATGCATTATTCATAAAAATATAAACATAAAAATTAATAAAAAGAAGTTAACTTTTTTTTTTTTTTGCCCAATGAGGTTAACTTTTATTTACGATATTTCATAGACAATAAAGACATGCTTTTGCTGCCATAAAAAGGAGGGAAAAATCATACGGTTTGTTGCTAATATATATATATCCAAACTGCCACGTCATCTATTTAATATTTTAATAAATTCTATTTTATTTTTATATTTTAAATGTTATATTTTTGTGTTTATTGTCAAATAAATTAGATTTTATTTTAAAAAATTAATTAATATTAAATTTGATAAATTGTATAAATAAAAATAATTATGAAAATTAAAGAAAGTATATAACATTTTATTTATAAAAAAAATTTTACATAGAAAATTATAAAATGTAACTAAAATCTTTGGAAATATCTAAGATTTATGGTCACTAATTACTTATTTTGGTTGCAAATTTTTTGTCATTTATATTAATTAACATTAAATTTATTTAAATTAATTTTATTAACTTAATTATATTAATTAATAAAATATATATTATTTATTTATTTTATTTAAATATATTATAAAATAATAAATATGCAACTCATTAAAAATTTTTATTCAAATGAAATTTTATTCTCTTCTAGCTTACAAATTTACCAATTAGCAATACATTCATGCAAATTTTCTTTTTTTTGTAAATGGCACGTAGATATTTGCAATTACTCTTGTGGATAAAAACGCTCTAAGAACAAAAGTGATGTGCAAAACAAGAAAATTTAAGAACAAAAATCACATAGAACCTCGTAAACGACACAGTTTAAAAGTTTTTGACAATTAAAGTAACAGTCAAAATTCCAACTGACCTAGGGAACAGTCTATCCACGCGCTCTTGCAGCAAGTATTATCAACCCGCTGGTTCCCATATCTTAAATAACAAATATCCCGTCCACGGTTACTCCGTTTACCTCTTCACTCCGTCATTCGGGCCCACAAAAAAACTACCAAATCCAACGGCGAATATCTCTCCATCACATCATCTTAGGGTTTTCTTTTTCCTTTATATCCTACTTTCAACTCCCATTTTCTCTTTTCTTTTCTAGTGCAGTTCTATTCTGCTCCCTACTCTCTCTCTGTCAATTCCTCACGCGCCGCCCCCCGCCCCGCCCTCCCGGCGGCCAATATCACTGTTTCTTTCTTCGCCTTCCCTCTCCTCCCCCATCATAAAACAAACCCCCCCCCCCCCCAAAAAAAAAAAAAAAGAAGCCAAAAACTAAGTATATCTCTATAAGTCTTTTATCAAACACTCGGTATGCGTTTTTGTCGATTAGGGTTTGGTGTTGCGTAAGGAGAGATGAGTTAAGATTGGTGTTTGCTTAATTACAATAAAAAGAGGAGAGGGAAGAGAAATTGAAAAAAAAATAAAAATAAAATTGAAAAAGAATTTTTACAGAGAAAAAAAAGAAAAACAGGAAAAGGAGAAATGGCTCAGGTTCAGATTCCAGTTCAGGCGCAGGGTGTGAACGGTGGAGCCAACCCGCAGTTCGTGACGACTTCCCTTTACGTTGGGGATCTGGAGGCCAACGTGACTGATTCGCACTTGTATGATCTATTTAATCAAGTCGGGCAAGTGGTTTCCGTTAGGGTTTGTAGGGACTTGTCTACCCGACGATCGCTCGGTTACGGCTATGTTAACTATAGCAATCCTCAAGATGGTTAGTATTTTTTTCAAAAAAATATTTTTTTGTTCAGTGAGTAATTGTGGCCTGAGTTGTTTCTAGCTAATTGAGTGGAGAAAAGAAAGGAATTCATAATTTTCTTTCTGGAATTGTTTGATGACCGTGTCGTAATATTCATCTCTCTCTGTAACTTTCTGTTTGTGGTTGAAGCTTTCAATTTGAAATAAGGGTAACGGCTGATCTTGTTAAGCTACATGCACTAGTGCCAGTTGTCTCTAAAAATCTCCTATGACGTATAGTGATTATTTTTAGCTGTGATTTGGGTAGTTTAATGTTGCAAAATTCGAATGCTAATCCTATTTTTTAACGCAAAGGAGGAGAAAAAGAAAACTGCAAATGTGTTTGTGGTTTTAGTCGTGGCTTCAGAATTCCTGGCCTCTTGTGCCTTCAACCGATTGATGGTTCATGAATTTCACATTTACACAGTTAACATTTTCATGGCTTAATGGCCTTTATACGAAGAGGGAACTTAATAAGTTGCCCATTAAGGATTTTCTGTTGCTGCATTCTTGGGGTTGATAAAACAGGTGTCCTTATGGAATAGCCACCTATGGAATTACACAGTTATGGTTCCAATTTCCTGATATAATTTTTATGATTATTCATGTCCTTTTGTGTTTCTTGAACCTTGCTTACAATGTGACCTGCCTGAAGTAATTGTGTCCAACAAAGTTGGGGATGAAGCTGAGGTTTTGTTCTTTGTGAAGTATGCACTTCTTTTGAAATAATTATCTTGGTCTCAATTGGAGATGCTAAAATCTCACATTGGGAAAACAAAACAAAAAATTGGCAATTTATAAGACTAAAGGGGGGTCAAACCAAAAATTGGTGAAAAAGTCTCCCTAAAATTTTTAAAGCCTACAAAATTCACACTATTTTCATTTGCATTGGACTGTGCCCGTCAAATTCAACATGATATAAGAGTCAATTGTTTAGTTGTCCATGGAGATCCAATTGATTTAAGAGTACAAGTCCAAACAAAGTAAAATGAAGACTTAAAGTCTTTAAGACTCAAAATGGATCTGCAGTCTCTGAGATTTAAAGAGTATAAGCCCAAGCAAAATAAATATGGAGACTTGAGGTCTCTGAAACTCGTTGAATATAAGCTCATGACATAAAAACGATGGCAAGTAGCAACTGAACAAATTCAGTTGGACTTAAGAAAAAGTGTTGGAGATACTAAAATCCCACGTCGGGAAAACTCAACAAAAATGGACAATTTATAAGATTAAAAATAGTCAAACCAAGGCATTTTGGGGAAAAGTTTTTTCCAACAATTTTCAAACTCACAAAATCCACTCTCTTTCATTTGCAATTGACCGAGTCTGTAAATTTCAACAGTCTCTCTAGTGTTCCAAGGCAATCATCATGCCTTTGCATACTATAATGAATTTGGAACCATTTGTTGTGGGCCTACCAATTATAAACTTAGAATGCTAAGTGGATCAGTCATCTTAATCTCTGGATGATCGCAGGCTGCACTCTTCACTTTTAACTAGGCTGTTGCATTTTTATGTGCTACTTTTTGCTGATTTCAATTTTCAATGTGATTTAATGATCTTATTATATATGTTCCTTGGTAACTGCAACTTCATAAATATTTGATGGATATGAAAACATAAGCACAGAATATGTTACAAATAGTTTGCAATTACCTCATTGTAAAAGTGGAAATACATAACTTGGTTTCAGTATGCAGTATTTTTGCAGTGTGCCTGACTAATAACCTTATGTATTTTTGTAGATTACCAGTCTAAATGTGTATGCACAAGACATGAATTGCATATTTTAAAAAGTTTAAAATTTTGATTGTTCCTTCTTGTGGCTGCATTCAACTCTTAATCTCTGTCTCTCTTAAAACCATTCACAGCTGCAAGGGCATTGGACGTGCTGAATTTCACGCTTCTCAATGGAAGCCCCATTAGAATCATGTATTCACATCGCGATCCAAGTATTCGCAGAAGTGGGGCTGGGAACATATTTATCAAGGTATTCATATCTGCTGATGAGGAGCTATGCTTGCTCCAATGTTTACATCTATGATTTTAGCTTTCCAATACTTATGTTTAGTTTCTAACAGATTCTATTTGTACATTACTTGACAGAATTTAGATAAGGCAATTGAGCACAAAGCATTACATGATACCTTCTCTGCATTTGGGAACATTCTCTCATGTAAGGTAGCTACTGATTCTGCTGGGCAGTCCAAGGGCTATGGATTTGTACAGTTTGACAATGGAGAATCTGCCCAAAAGGCAATTGAGAAATTAAATGGTATGCTGTTGAATGATAAGCAAGTGTATGTGGGACCCTTCCTTCGCAAGCAGGAGAGAGAGACTGCTATTGACAAGACAAGATTTAACAATGTCTTTGTAAAGAATCTCTCAGAAGCAACAACAGAAGAAGATTTGAAGAGGATTTTTGGTGAATTTGGTACTATCACTAGTGCTGTGGTGATGAGGGATGGAGATGGAAAGACAAAGTGCTTTGGATTTGTCAACTTTGAGAATGCAGATGATGCTGCTAGAGCTGTTGATGCCCTTAATGGGAGGAAATTTGATGATAAGGAGTGGTATGTTGGGAAAGCTCAAAAGAAATCTGAAAGGGAAACTGAATTAAAAGTACAATTTGAGCAGAGTATGAAGGAGGCAGCTGACAAGTTTCAGGGGGCCAATCTGTACATTAAAAATCTAGATGATAGCATAGGTGATGATAAGCTTAAGGAACTCTTCTCTTCATTTGGAACGATCACGTCATTCAAGGTATGAAACAATTGGTTCAAGTGGACAATATGCATATAATATCCTTGGTTAATCTATTGACTGAAGCATCAAGCACATGTTCAATGCAACAGGTTATGAGGGATCCTAATGGAATAAGCAGAGGTTCAGGGTTTGTTGCATTTTCGACTCCTGAAGAGGCATCTAGAGCTGTAAGTGGGTTTTTCCTTTTGTGCATTATTATTCTATAAAGACCATAAAATAAAATGACTCATAACTTTATTGTTTTGATAGCTCGTGGAGATGAATGGTAAAATGGTAGCTAGCAAACCTCTATATGTTGCAATGGCACAACGAAAGGAAGATAGAAGAGCCAGGTTGCAGGTATGCCTTTTCTTCATGAAAAGTTTCCGGATAAAATATGTAAATTTTCTTGCAATTATTTGATAGATTAAATGGATAGATATAAAAAAAGTTCACTAATATTAACAAATGCTACAAAATAATGATCATAAGTACAGGAAATAAGACTTTAAGTTTTTTCACAGGCTCAATTTTCTCAAATGAGGCCAGTTGCAATGGCACCATCAGTTGGTCCTCGTATGCCAATGTATCCCCCTGGCGGTCCAGGACTTGGACAGCAAATATTTTATGGACAAGCCCCACCTGCTATCATTAATCCCCAGGTAACCCTTCTCTTTCAATAATAGCATTGGCATGTTTCTTTCTTCTGATTATCTTATGTTCTTTTGCTTTTTGATTGTTCAATATTTCTTTCATCATTTCACAAGAAGTAATTTTACTGATAAGTCCATTTTATGATATGATTTATACCCTTGCCAGCCTGGATTTGGTTATCAGCAGCAGCTTGTACCTGGTATGAGGCCTGGGCCGGCTCCTATGCCAAATTTCTTTGTGCCAATGGTGCAGCAGGGGCAGCGTCCTGGTGGTCGACGGGCTGGAGCTGGTCAGCAATCGCAGCAGCCAGTCCCAATAATGCAGCAGCAGGTTGGCATCAGTCTCTCTCTCTCTCTCTCTCTCTCTCTATATATATATATATATATATATATATATATATATATCCTTCTCTTGATTATTGACATTAGTTCCTTTATCTGATGTATTTTGTTTAATAACAGATGCTTCCAAGGGGGCGTGTCTATCGCTACCCTCCTGGCCGTGGCATGCCTGATGTTCCAATGACTGGTGTTGCTGGAGGCATGCTTTCTGTTCCATATGACATGGGTGGTATGCCATTGCGTGATGCTGCTCTATCTCAGCCTATTCCAATTGGTGCTTTAGCTAGTGCACTTGCAAATGCTTCTCCGGAGCAGCAGAGAACGGTATGAATAGCCTTCGTCTTGTTTCTTTTGTTATAAAAAACAATTGTTCTTATTGTCTAGGAGGCAATATTGGGACTTGCAAGACTGTCGTTTGTTATGATGGTCAATGAGCATGTGTTTCTTGGATGCAAGAGGGTGGTCAAGAAGATCCCACTTGAAGCTGTGATAGATAGCATTGGCAGTTGTTAAAGTCTCTATTCTTCAACAATTTTGAGCTGCATATCCTTGTAAATGGCTTTTGTTCACCAGCTGGAGTTTAAGCAGCTAATAACTGAACCAAATGCCCACTTAATAATAGAAGAGCTGATGTTTAAAATTGGTATTATCTTCAAAAAACATAATCTTATTTATTCACTGGATGAATTAATGTAGATGCTGGGTGAGAATCTTTACCCTCTAGTCGAACAGCTGGAGCCTGATGCAGCGGCTAAGGTGACGGGCATGCTTCTAGAGATGGATCAGACTGAGGTTTTACACTTGCTGGAGTCACCAGAAGCTCTCAAAGCAAAAGTTGCAGAAGCAATGGAGGTTCTGAGAAGTGTTCAGCAGCAACAAGCAGGTGGTGCAGCTGATCAACTGGCCTCGTTGTCATTGAATGATAACCTTGTTTCTTAGGCTGAATGTGAGGATTGAAATCGTTCTGGATGTGTTCTGGTACATTTAGACTAGTGTTTTCCTAGTAGCATAGGAACTGATTTTGGTTAACTGAGATTTTTCAGGACTTGTTATGATGATTGTGACATCCATTCTTTTTGCTTATGCGAGTGATGAGCAATAGAATGGCGTTGTTTTGCTTGGAATGGTAACGATATTTTGTTTTCTTTAGATCCGTGTGAATGTTTATGACCTGCTTCAGCTTGAAATAAGTCAATTCTTCAGCGCTTGCGTTCAATATTTGATGCAAAATAGATGGCAACAAATAATGGATTAAGATTTAACGGTCCATTGGATTAAGAGTATAGTTGGCTCCAATTTCATATGAACAGTAAAATATATTGCTGATAATTTGATTTATGCATGTTACAAACTTGGATTGGATGCGCTTTAATTAAACCTAATCACCCTCAGGAGTTGAAGTTGAGCAGAAGCATGAATCATTTGATTACGCATCTCCTATTTTCATCTTCCTCTTGCTGTTTTAGGGTTTCACAGAGAGGAGCATTTCTGGTCTCAGGTAGCCATAAACTGAGAACCCCACTGAAGATCGCAAGGAGTCCGAATATGACAAAGGAGAGGGATGAACTCAACCGACCAAGCACGACCAGCAGAGGTGCGATAGAAGCTCCCAGCATCAGGGATTGCCTCAACATTGAAACAGCAAAGTTTCTGACATTGGTTGGGAAAAGCTCCACGCAGTAAATATAGAGGATGTCAAATGCTGTTGAAGCAGCCATGAAACCGATCCCTTCAATAATAAGTTGTGGCCAACTCCCACCAGATTCATCAGCCTTTGTACGGCCTCCTCTCTTCGAGAAAACAATGCAAAGAATGCATGAAACTCCAGCTGTATATGCAGACAGCGAAAAGAGCAGACGGCGGTTTGTGAAGCTCAAGAGTACAGTTCCTATAAAAACTGCTGGAATTTCCATTAAACCATTGAGCGCAACTGTGAAGTAGAGATTGAAGTTGAGGTTTTCAACGTTCAGTTGGACGCCATAGTAAACAAATCCAACACCAAAACCAGCAACCATAACTGTGATCATTCTCTGAGCAGCCCACGGGGTGGTCCACAGGCTTTCATTTTCACTTGGCCGTGTTCCGGTTAATGCTTCATCTCCTTCATTGCCACCACCAGCCACTTTCGATATGGATGGATTTACAAGGCATAAATTGGGAGGGAGGTTCTTGCCGTTTAATCTTGCATATCTCTTCAATATATCTAGGGCTTCTTTGCTTCGACCTCGAACAAGAAGCCAACGAGGCGATTCAGAGACAAAAGGGAGAAAGAGGAGTGAGTAGGCAAGTGGAAGAAAGGAAATGATTTTATATAAGTTCCTCCAATCAGACCTAGTAGGGTATGCAATTAACGGAAGGGAAAGAAAACCTGCAGTGAAGAAAAAGAAGCCGTATTGGCCAACCTGACCGCGCCATTTTCGACCAACAGCTTCGGTTGATAGGACAAGACAGCATATGCCTATTCCTGATCGAGCGAAACCGTTTGCAAATCGAAGCAGCGCATATATGGTAATGTTTGGGGAGAGAGAGGTGAGGAATGAAGTTGTAGAGGTTAATATGCATGAAAGTAGCACCGTTTTCTTTCTACCCAAGCATGCATCAGCTAAGTAGCCATAAACTGCAGAACCTGCACACAACAAACCCAAGCAAAACAGAAATTGATCAACTTCTGAAACTATACTATTTGGACTTCATGGGATGAAAATGAAATTAATTAAAAATTTATCACCATCTTAATTTGATTAATTTATGAAATATTAATATCTACAGGTAAATTCTTATTTAGATACTGTATTTTCATTTGTATTTCTAAAGTAAAAAAATTCGTTTTTTTATATTATATTTTTTCAGTTCATGAATAGATACAACGTACTTTACATCATTATATTTTTTATATGAAAACTATGTCTAGATAAGAATTTTCTTATACAACGTACTATTACGTGAAGGAAAAAAAAAACTAATTTTTACATCTGACTGTAAAAATTTTACTTACAGATATAGAATTGATTCACCAAGAATCAATCCTGCGTATAGCAACTGAAAATTAAGAACAATATTTGCCTAAAACTCGGACAATGATAAATCAAAGCAATAACAAAATGGTACATAAGGAAAGCAATTTTCACAAACCAGAGTTTGGACAAGAAATGTCCGAAAAAGTAATTAGCAGATGGTAAATAGTATACCCAGTAGAGAACCAAGAAAGAAGAGAGAAGCAGGCACGCCAGCCAGAAACCTGCGGTCACAGATGAGGCCCCATTCAGCAATGGTGGAGGTGGTGTTTCCGCCAATCCACTCCCATGTTCCCGGAGGCAGCCCACAAACAGAGCCACCATTGACGGTGTTATTTGGGGGGAGGAGATGAGAAGATTTGTATTTCCAAGAAGGTGGCTGAGCATCACTGAAGATGGTAACTAAGGTGTTCTGGGAATCGAAAATCCAGGCCAAAGAGACCAAAAACACATGTATTAATTGTGAGAATCCTAAGGATCCTATGTACCCTTCGACTACTTCATCCACTGTCAGCTCTACTTTTGTAGTTGTTGAGATTCCTCTTTCTGCCATTTCTATGTTTCCCTGCATAAGTTTTTGTGCTGCTTCTTCTTCTTTTTCCATTCCCATCTAAGTTTTCCCCTGTTTTTATTTGGCTTTGCCTTACTACATCTTCTTGTATTTATAGGAGATAGGATTACTATTGTTTAGAGCCCGTTTTCATGAATTAATTCAATTATACTTTATGCTGTACAAAAATTATAATTATTATTATTATTATTATATATATATATATATATATATATATATATTGATAGATTCAGTTTAGATAAATATTTTCATGAATATTAAGAAAAATACAATGATGTGATATGACATATTGAAACCAAATTATTTATTTAGTACCAGAAGTAGTAGGGGTTCCACAATCCAATTTTTTTGCAAGATGGGGAAATTAAACATGTCAAAAGCGTGAGCATGTGCTAAAAAGGATTAAGATCCTCTCCTATAAAGTTTTTTTTTTTAAAAAAAAAGAGTATTTTTATTTAAAATTGAGCTAATTTTTTGTTATGTTAAATTTTATAAATTATAATTTCTTATATTAATTTTTTTAAATGTTAAAGTTTCAATTCAATTTAAATGTTCAATGTATAATTTTCTAACAAATAACTATTATTTTATGAAAAATGAAAATTTTTTTTAACTAAAATTTTTTAATCATTTATTTTGAATTTAATTAAAGATTAATATTAGGTAAAAACGACAAGTAATCAATATCCAATCCAACAACCTTAATAACACTAATAGACATAAAAGTTGGGCATTTAATGTTTTGAGTAAGGAGTTATCTCACTATTTCAGGAAAAATGTTCCTGAATGAACTAACAAAATATAAAGAGTATAAAAAGTGTGAAGAATAGAGAGATAAAATATCTTAGATAAGAGTATGAAACAATTGGAGGGTATAGGGGGCAAAAAGAATACAAAAATTATATACTAGTTAGGGCAGTTCAATTGGTATATTTATGCATGTATTCATAGGACAGTTCAATTGGTACACTTATTCATATATTCATGGGACAAATTTAGCAATCATAATTAAGTTATGCTTATATTGCTAAATCATAATTTGAGGATTAAATTAAGAAACCAATCATAAGAGCTAGAAGTAGAATGTAAAACCTTGCCGAACAAGTATTTCCCATGAAAAGATGGCAGTTGAACCTATTTGAGGATTCTCATACATACATATTGCTTTTTGTTCTTTTGAAGATTAAGTTATGTATTAGGTTGTTTGCTAATCCTAGTTATTGGGATTCTCCTTTTTTTGTTTTTATGTATATATATATATTTCACCTCTTTTAATTATTGAAGCTTGAATTTCTTTTAGTGCTGAAAAAAAAAGATTAAGGGTAACAGTTATCTAATTTAAAACAAATTCTTCATTAACTGTTAACATCCTTCTTCTACTACTATTGTTATTATTGGAGTACTTCTGTTTTTGTTCTTTTATAAGTGTGGAAGATGACACTCATATTCAAAGAGAAAGGGGAAAGAAAGAATTATGTTTAAAGAAGACAAACAAAAAAATGAAGGGTAAATGAAAATTTCCCTATGCCTAGAATCAATGGAGATTGATGGATTAAGGTTAATAGTAAAATATTATGTAAAATACTTTAAGTATCATTGTTCTATTTCATTATGAATCTCAGTCCACAAAAATATTATCCCAAAATCACACCATATTTTATCTTTTTCGTTTTATTTTCTAAAATAAAATTAAAATATTTCAAGTTTGAAGTGGGTTATTTTGAGCTCCACTAAAAAGCATCATATTTGATTCATGGAAATTTTTAAATGTATAATGCTAAAATTCAAACCCCACTGAGTTTGTTGGTATAATTGTAACAGTAATGCACTATTACCTGGGACCAAGGCATACATGCATGACATTTTAGCAAAAAATGTGAACATTCAAGACACATATTGGATGTCCTTGTGGCATGTTATCCAACTAAATAAACCAAAATATTTCACCTAATGACGATCTTTATTTATTTTACATAATTTGATTATCAAACATACATTCTTATTTATTTTTTATGGATTCTTATTATAATTTTACAATTATTTATGAATTAACAATAACCAAAAAAATATATATTAAAAAAATTTCACAGATGGGATTCAAAAATTAATTTAGAAACAAACTAATGATCGCAACAAATTGATACTTCATCTTTCTATAAAAATATTATCCACAGATAACTCAAGTAGTTGCTCTTATATAGGACCCGTTTGGCATTGCGTTTGCCAAAAACGCTTTTGAAGAAAAAAATTTTATTTTTAAGTTTTTTGAATTTTGAAAACTGCTTTTGGCCAGAAGCAGGTAAATAGATGTTTTTGGCAGAAGCAGATTTGGAAAAAACAGTTTACAAAAAATTAAAAAAATCAGTCAATTAAATCAAAAAAATTATAAATATGCTTTTTGAACAACAAACAGCAATCCCAAACACACCCATAGTGTTTTTCAAAGATAAATTAGAAAGATGAGAGACATGGATGGCATTAGGGGCATTTGATCCTATAAATATTCTATTCAGAGGAAGAATGGCTGAAGAAGCCATTGCTTACAAGGAATCCACGAGGAATTATTAGATCAAGAATTTTGAATAGAAAATGGAAATTAAACAAAAACTTGAAATGGACAGGGATTGAATTAATGTCTACAACATCGAATTGAATGCCACTAAAATAAAAGAAAAAGATTGTACAAATCCTACTCTACTATCTGCCCAGGTTATGAGGAGTAGAGGTCTCTGGTGGCCACACAAGCACAGAAAATAGCCTCTTTCCACTCAAGTTTTTTAAATGAATTTTTCTTAGCCCAAAGTGCTGTTCAATGGTAAGCCACTAAACATTGTTTTCAGCCTCAACTGTGCATTTTTTTTACAATAATAATCATGAATCATGATGTTTTGAACTTCAATTTTATAACAGAAAGAAAATCCTCAGTTTTAATTTTTACAACACAAAAAACCATTCAGACGTTAATCTCTCTTTGTACCTTTTTTTTTTCACCCCATATATTTAGGCCACTTTCACTCTACCTGTATGAATTACTCTTTCCTCATAACTACCGGAAGGAAGAAGAGTGACCTGAACATACCCAGCACAATGGCAGTACAAAAAAAAAAGGACGGAGGTTTAAATTTTAAAAAAAAAATAATCAAATGGTAGTCACATCATTGTATTTTTGTTTTTGTTTTTGTTACGATAAGAAGTTCATTAACATTATTATTATAAAATACAGAGTTCAGAAACAGTGGAATAAATTAACCCCCACCATCGACAAAGAAATCAAACCTTTTAAATGTCAAAATATGACATTCTAGCAATTAAGCAAAGTCATCAACAGCCCCATCAACCTAATTCATTGCATAAAAGTCTACCATGATAGCAGCATTATTATGTACAGTACACGTTTTATGTAAGCACCATTAACTTTATATGGGTGCGATCTGTGTCAAGCATAATTATCATATTAATTGAAGGACGTGTTCCTCATTCAAGACAGGCAATATAAAATTGCAATTAGTGGTTGTAATTAAAACCCAACCTACCCCACCTCTCACACACCACCAAAGGAACCTAATATGGATCTATGAAGAAACATTTGTAGTTTTGTACATTCTTCAAGGTGAATAAAGGAGAATAACTTGCAATAAACGATGTTACCTCAAATGATGTCTGTTCTAAGTTTCTAACTACTAATTTAACATATAAAATATGCACAAAAATACCCGACTATTGAGTAAAATAAAAAATAAAAAAGAAACCGGACTAGGAATTCATGAGCACATGCTGTAAGTCTTCCAATGCTAAATCCTATTATTAACATTTATGAGTGGTTGCAGCCTCAAAGTGAGATTACAATTTCTAAACACCTGCCTTGTCGATTAAGCTGCCTGCTGATTAATGCGCCTCAACCTCAACCCTACATCAATTTCCCTATCATTTTGAATAAAATCAGCATGTGGCATATTCGAACTTTCTCCTTCAGAGGAATTCCCAATCTCATTTCGCTTCTCCTCTGTATCTTCTCCAAAATTATGAAGCCTCCGTCCGATGAGATAACGATCGTCACGTATGGAGTTGTGGAGGTTGGTGAACCAAACATGGAATCTCTTAGCACAAAAGCACAACAGGCTGAAGCAGAGACATCCCAACCAAGCAAATCGATATACAGCTGAGTTTACAACTAATGGGTACCCGAGCACAGGAAACACGCCTCTTGCCAAAACATAAGGTACACACAGGGCCGTCAGCAGCTTCATTATTATAGGGAACACAATCTCTCGAAGGACCCAAAGGCATTGCAGCCTTGAAAAACCATCTTCTCTCACCCTTTCAAATTTTATCCGCCAACTTTCATCCACCAGTGGCATCATATGATCCAACATAACCTGTTCAACCACCCAAAACAAAATTATTTTTTTTTAAAGAAAAGATACCCTTGTCAAATTACATTTTCTTCATTTTGTCCACAACTCCAAGCACAAATTAAAACTAGAGCAGAAACCAGCACAACACATGCTGGAAAGTAGGCATATTTAACATTGTGGTACTACAGTTGTCAATCTCAGCGCACAGTGTTTTTGCAACTTATAATCACAATTGGTAGTAGTACAACACTGGTAAGCCATGGAATCTTATGAATATCATTCTCGACATAAGAAATTTAGTTCATTAATGCTACATGGCTAAAAAGTCTAAAAAAATTGAACTTTCTTTCTCAAACCAAAGTTCAAGAACCTTAATACTAATTCACATCAACTAAATTAACATCTCCTTGCCAACAATCACATCAAACTCATATATGACCCTAATATTTATAAATATTAGAGTTAATCTGCCAAAATTAATATGGCAAGCAAACTTCAGGATTTTTTTCCTATTGTTGGCCCATTCTAGAATGGGATCAACTCCCATACAGCATATTTCATTCTTATAAACTTAATTAACCAAAAAATAATATGCATGTGGTGAACCCAATAAAATTTTCAGCTACACATCGTAGTTAAGATGCACAAGTCTGATAATAGCTTACCAGCCTGGTCCAAATCTTGAGAAAGATGAGTCCCAGTGCCCAGTCCTGATACAAAAGGAAAACTGGACTTTCATCAACAGGCACTCGCATAGGCACAATCACCAAAAGTTCAAAGAGCAGCCCAATCAATACTGGAATCACAAATATCTACACCAGGAGCAATTTTACGGGTCAAAGTTTAAAAGTTTCCATGGCAAGAAATGATAATATTGTTCAACAGACAGAGGCCTGACAAGTGAAATAACACCCACATACCCATATTGACAAAAGTGCCGAGCTCTTCAAGACAATGCCACACCACTTCCAGATTTGGCTAAATAAAACAGTTGCTCTATTTGTTCTAATATGCTCAATAGAATATCTGGCTCCAGCTAAAGCAGTCCAAATGACATAGCTTCCAATGATGAAAGCATAAAGATCTAAGAAAAGATACAAAGCACAAATAAATGAGCATTCTCAATTCACATACATCATGCATCAAGAGAAACAGAAAGATTCAATACACACACATACCATTGCACTTGATACCATGAGTTATTGGGAGAAGAGGGATAGTATTGAAAAGGGCACGCCCAAGTGATATAGGTACAACAATTAAGGCAGAATTGAAGATAAGTAGAGTCATCCAAGCCACAATAAGCAAAAGGACAATGCGGAGAACAAAGCTGTACCTGCTAAAAAGATGAATTTTAAAAATATTAGATGGTACTGTAGAAGTCTTGAAGCAACACACAACAATAAAATTTCTGAGGATAACGAAAAAATAAATCCAACATGTTAAAAACCTTCCCTTTTTTCTTCAACCTTTTATTATCTCTTCTAATTTGGCAACATAAGGATGTGAGCGTAACATCATGTATAACATTGCAACAGAAAGTTGTAGTTGACAAACCAGGTAATTTAGGTAATATAGTGCAGAACAATATTAGCAATTGCAGAACATCAAGGATGAGTACACAATCACCTATCAGAATAGGATTTTACAAGAACATTTATTTCCTGCTGTTTAAGATTGAAAATGAAAATATATTATATTACTAGTAGGCAATAAAGAAACTCAAGTGTTGTTTGACAACACAAAATCCATATAAAGCAACAAAGTATTCACAAAATGAGCATGGTTGAGAAGAGAATATTAATGCAGATGTAGGATACAAGACTAAAACAGATAAAAATGATTAAATTCAAGGAAAGGTTAATGTACCACGTATAAAGGACAAGTTGATGGAGAAAAGATTTGTACATATTTGATGGGAACTTGTAGATGCAACGCAGCATAAAGGCAAATATCAAGCAGAAAAATGTTGCAGAAAAGGAAGAGAGATGTGCAACTAAAATGTCATGAAAAAAGTGATTGAAAGGATTTAATATCACAACATTTAGGAGAAAGTAAAATTGAAAGGAGGTGAAGAATCCATATGCCAATCCCAACTAAATTGGAACTGAGATTGAGTTCAAGTGAATTGAGTTTAGGTGAACAGTACATACAGGGTTTAAGACACGAGGAGGTATGAAAATAATACCAGGGAGAACAATAGAGCAACAGTAGGCAGTC
The DNA here is from genome assembly GCA_023653625.1 of Triadica sebifera. NCBI lineage: Eukaryota > Viridiplantae > Streptophyta > Magnoliopsida > Malpighiales > Euphorbiaceae > Triadica > Triadica sebifera. The sequence goes on along the minus strand of CM042896.1, from coordinate 21,622,386 downwards.
ATCAAATTCAAGATGCCCTACTTCCAAGTTTAGCCAAAAGGTATTATTTACAAGAAGGTAATGGAATTCACAAGGTAATAAAAAAAATATACACTTAAAGGAAATAACAGATAGCTGATAAAATGAAGGTGATAGTGAAAAAGCTGTAAAGACCACTAAGAAAGTGTTATTGAAAGAGCTTTAAAGATTACTAATGCCAATTCACACCCTCAGAAGCAAGTTATGAATAGACAATGATGTAATTCAGACCAACTGAAACAATTAATATTGTAATGCATACTCTGAATCAGATTGTTCATCAGTATCATATTCCTCAGCAGCATTAGAGTTTCTGGCATCAAGAAGACCTCCATTTGGATCATCACCAGCAGCAAGTGCTACCAAAGCTCGGCCCTGACCACCTAGTTGAACTGCAGGTAGTCTATCTTGCCTTCCTTGTTCTGGATTTCCATTGTCCTGGCCACTATTATCCTCAGGCCTGGGCAGCAAAAATTCTGTTAAACCAAGTGCCCACCCAACTGCTGTAAACCAATAGCGCAAAAGGGATTTGATTGTGGTCCGCAACTTAAAATGCTCAATGGCAAATGGAATGCAGATTTGAAAAAGAAGCATGTCAGCTGGAATTTCAGTAAATGGATCTGATACCCTGAAAAAATGACATACATATGTAAGAAGACAAGGAAAAAGGAGAAATATATGCATGTCAGCTAGAATTTCAGTAAATGGACCTGATACACTAAAAAAATGTAAAGACAGATAAAGGGGGAATTATATGCATCATAGAAACTGCACAAGAATACAGTGGGTTCTTACGAAATGTCCAGTGGAAATATTGAGGGTGCCACCCGCATTGCAAGTTTGACAGGTAAAAACACCAGCATCACAATTAAACTTCCATAAACGGCAACAGATAACAGAACTCTGCGAGCATGCTTGTGCACGGGATCATCAATCAAATCACGAAATGGGTTATAGTTAGGATCTGCAGGATCTCGAAGAAAATACAAAACTCCTTGACGTAAAACCTGAAGGGGGAGAGAAAGAGATTATAAATTTATTAGAACCATACATTTGCAGGATTTTTCTAATATATTAGACATGGCTAACAATGATTAGACATGGCTAAGAATGATACCCCTCGAAGAAGACTGACGAAGATGCTTATTTGTAGCATGTACACAATTCCTACTACCCAATGAACCAATGAGCTTGCTAAGGGAGAAACTGAGAAGAATTGAACTCTTTGAGCCATTGACTTCCCAAACATCCTTATAGTACACACATCCAGCCACCATCCGCACATCAAAGGAAATACACCAAGTTCAATCACCAAAAGGAATGCAACCTTAATCATAGTCATTAAATGCCTTATTGCTGACAAGAACTGCCTGATAAGGGATGGAATTGTTTCTGCTATAGAAGCAATACCATAAAATCTCCCCAGAGTCAAAGGCTCACCTTTAGTGTATCGAATCAATGCAACAATTCCAAGGTAGAAAAAGACTAGAGCAAATATAAACAAGTATCCAATTGCAAGAGTTGTGACATCAGAAAGCCGTGATGTGCCAAAACTTGCCCCTTTCAAGAGATCTGCTGACAGCGGAGAGCTCATGTTCTTTGAGACTTCACTTAGTCCACTAGCATTTACTTTTAACATATCCGCAACCTGGCCAAGAAGCCCACCATCTTGGCCTTCAGATGTTAAATTTGTAACAGCAGTAAGTGCATTCTTCAATGTAAAATTGGCTATGGACAGGGCAGTATCTGTAAGAGGCATGACAGTTGACAACAATGGACCACTTGCAGAAGAGAAGAGCCATGATACATAGTAGAGTATAATCCGTCCTAACGAAAAAGGCACAAAGATGACAACACCGAGGAATATCATATTGCTAGCCAGAACCTGCAGAGAAATACAACCGCAACGTGAGAAGAACACCCCCAACAGATGTGGAGAAGAGGTTCTATTTGTTAGCTCTTTGCTTAACATCAGAATAGCATAACAAACCCAATCCCAAGAGAAAATAACTCATGAAATATTCTTTTTGAAAAAATGAAAGTAAAACTATGAGAATGAACACTGTCCATAGTCCAAAACAAATAGTGAAAGGAGAAGTGCAGAAATTTGATTCAGATTCAAAAAATTATACAAGTGAATGTAATGTTGCAAAATATTTTTGAACATTTATCAAAGAAATCAAAATAGAAAAAAAATAAAAAATAAAAGAAGTGACTGGGAGAGAATTTGTACTCACAGTAAATGCATTTTCAACTAAATGGAAAACTGGACCCTGCATGCCAACAAGCTCATCAAAGGGCACATCCTCTGCACCATCAGCATCATCTAGACCATCAAACATTTGTTCAACATGAGCTTCCAGACGAGCTGCCTGCATCTCCCATCGAGCAGCAACATTTTCTGCATTCCTTCTAATTATTTGACCAGCACCAGCAATTCCTTGACCAGCCTCTTCAGCATTTGCCTCACCAGCAAAATTTCTATTAGCTGGTCCTGGTGGACGTCTTGCAGCACGAGCACCATTTCTCTCACCTTCATCCTCTCTCTCAGCATCCTGACCTCCAAGCTCCCTCAAATGCCTGAAGTAATCTCTTAATGAAGTGGCTCCTAGAAAAATGAAAACAATGCTAGCAGAAAGTAGGAAGCCATGCAGACAATCAGTAAGAATAACTGTGGTAGAAATATGACTTAAAAATAATCTCTGCGCTTCACCAAAACTCCTCACGAAAGCCAAGCGCCATATCCAAAATGTTATAAAGGGTATGATGAGAAGCCAAACAGAAAGTACAAAACTAAGGCGCAAAAAGAATTGCAGAACATGACAAGCCTTCATTGCCATTCCAACTACAAACTCCTGAAAAGGAAGCCTTGCTGGGGCATTCTCAGCATAAACAGGAGAGAAGGAGAATGCATACTTGCAGACCTTCAAATATGAAGAAAATCAATTAGAAAATGTAAGGAAAAAAATACATATATAACCCAAAAGAAAATAAATAATTCGGATTGCAAGAGCAAAAGGCAACAATATTGTAAAATGCGACTCACTAGATAAAAAGGAAAAGGTCTTTCCAAAAGATAAGAGAGGAAGACTTGATAAAGCCAAATTCACTCAACACCTAAAACCATAGATTTCACATTTCTATTTCACACGCTGCTTATCTTGAACATGGGAAGGGGAGAGAAAGAAAAAGAAGAACCTTGATTAGAATTAATACTTATTCATAGCCCCTTTATTAACGCAAGTCATGCAGTTCATCTGTTTTTTTTAAACTTTCATCCCAAATATATGAACTTTAGCTTAAAAGTTCCTGAGAAAAAGCAATATATTCAAAATATTTCTGGCTCCAATCGCATTATTCTGGCATATCACATAAGGAATGAGCAAAATTTTTTCTTTTGAGCTTATGTAATTTGTTATCGGAGAAATTGTCTAAATCCCTAATTAAACCTTGGTCAATCAATTTTCAGCATCTCAACACCAATCCCAATTCATATTATCGAATTTCCCAAAAAAAATTACAGAATTCCTAAATGAGCAAATCCAATCGATTGTTTTACTTAAATTTTCGATTCTAATACATTCAATTACATTTAAAGAGATTAAGAGAGCAACAGGTACCTCGCATTGACGAGCGTTGCTGTGATTCAACCACTGCAATAAGCAATCCTGGTGCACGAACTTAATACTTCCGCTACACGCACACGGATACCGTAAAGGATTCTCAGCATCTCCCGGGTTCCTACAGATCCGGCATACATCCTCCTCCTCCTCATCGTCCTCGTACCTCGACGCCGAAGCCGCTGCGGCAGCCGAAACAAACGAAGCTCCATTACTCTCCTCCTTCCCAATTGAATCACGATTAGACGCAGTAGAACTCGCGGAAGACGACGAGGACGAAGGAGATAGCGGTCCCAGGGAACCGTTAGGCGGTGGCACCCCCGCGATTTCCATGACGAAAGATTAGGTAACTCCGGGGAGGAGGATGCGAGTTGGAGGTGGAATCGACTCAGGTGAGTTGAGGGAACGAGTTGGGATTGGATACAGAAGCAGAGATTAAAAGTCGTTGCGACTCGGGGATTTTTTTTTTATTTTTCTATCCGGTCGGAGTTCGAGTTTTGAGGTTTTATCACCGAGGCGGTCCGTCACTGCAAAACGGTCGATGAGGTGGCCTCCTCCCATTGGCTATTCCCTAAACAAAGTTGACAGTAAATGTGACACTATCCTCGTTGATATTTTTTAAAAAAAAATTATTAATTCCTTATTTTTTTGAATAACATAAGATACTTCATTCATAAAGAAAACTAGGGAGATTTTCATCAGTTATAATTAAAAAAAAAAAAAAGAGTCTATAGTAGATTCAAGAGAAGTGGCCACTATTAAGGCATCTAATTCCACTATAATATTATCTCATCCTTTAGTAATGGCTCATCTGAGACTCTTTAGATTGCTCAAGGCTTCAACGATCGATGGATCAAAATGGCCTTCCATTGACACAGTCTCCACCTACGAAATGTCCAGCATTATTCCTAGCAGCAAATCCTATGCCTACAACATGCATGTCCTCAAATACAATACCATCTACGTTAATTTTAATCCGGTTTAGTGGAGAGACAGACCAACAATCCAATACCTGAGGGACGATGTGAAAAAGAATGAGAAGCTAGAGATTCCTCCACAATTCTCAAATCATTTAGAACAGTGTACACTAGATGGAGAACATGATTGACACGTAGTTTTCCATATTAAATTAAATTATTTATAATTTTCCACAAAGCCCTACTAAGTAATTGCTCATTTGAATTCATATAATCATTTCTCCATATAGAAAATCATTTCATAACATTTTTTTAAAAATAAATATATGTAAACTTTGAAATTAAAATAAATGCATGCAATGTTATTTTATAAAATTTACCCAAATTCATTTCATATTAAAATACAAAATATATTTAATATTATAATCAAATTAAATACGTATTTAACTATTACTATAAGAGTTCGGACAAACTTGATTACATTTTCCTGTATCTATCAGATTTTGTCTTTATCTTACAAATATTTTATGGTGTTGACACGTATAATATAGATTATTTGTTAATAAGCGTCTATTTTAAATCGAGCGGATGTATTAGCACAAAATAATAAAGGTAGGCCTTTACTCTTATATTTATTTCTTTGTCACTTAGGTTTAAGAGCTCTTATTTAAAAAAAAAGAACTTAAATCAAAATACTTAATAGTATGGTGATACAAAACTTCTATCCCAAGCACACACAATCCTCCTTCGCAAAAAGGCTTTGCACAATTTCATAACCTTCAATAATAGCATACTTTATTTATATTCAACTGTCCTTTATAATTTCCATTGATTACCATTTTTTTCTTACTAAATATTAGGTGCTCCTTTGTTTCTAGCTTTTACTGCAAATTATAGTTCTTATCTTCAATATTCGGTTTTATCAAAATTCAACCTCAACATGTATCGAAACTCATTGCATATAATGTTTAATTCCTTTTTACAACTTTCTTCTAATCTATTTCACTCAAGTCAATTTATGCCTTAATTAACTTAAATCGTTACCTTTGTGTGCTTTCCAATTTAAAAATATTTTTAATTAAGCTCTTACTTAATTAGCTCATCGATTAATCACTCTTTAATTGAATTAAAATAAATTCTCCAAAACTTCATTCTAAGCCTCGGCCAAGTATAAATCAAAACCCACAAATTAGATTCTCAAGCTTTCTATGCCTCGGCCTCCCACCACAAGTCTATCTCCAAGTCCTATTTATAGTTTAAAGTCAAACTTCGTCTCACAACTTAGCTCAATTCAATACCTCAAAATTTATTCTTACCAATAAGCCTCAATTAAAATTAATTCCTTCTTGAAAATCATTTCTCCTAATTAAACTTCTAATTTGGTTAACTCATCACTTTAACTAAATTTTAACTTAAGTATTATTTATTTATTTTTATTTCTTTAACTTAATTTTCCAATTTATCACTATCTACCTACACTTAATGTCTCGGCTTAGAGCCATCCACACTACCAATTTCTTTTCCTTTCTCAGCCTCACAAATTCATATTTTAGGAAATTTTAATCAACTTCATCACAAGTTCAAGGCTCCCTTCTTTTTATGCATTGGCCTAGACCTTCCTCCATATATCAATTCTAGTTTCAATTAAACAAGGAGAAAGGAAGAAAGAGAACTATAGATTAGACTTTATCATTATTTGGCTTAAAATGAAAATGTAGATGAAAGAAGGAGAAAGTGGCCTCGGTTTACCTTAAAGAAATTGAAATTCACTTTTTGGTTCACTAATTCAACTACCAAGCCTTAAACCGTCGCCTTCTTATCAATCTCCCCCATCTCTTTGCATTAACCTCCACATGCAAGCTCCTCCTTGTGCAATTCAAAGTATGGCCGTGGCAAATTTCCATGAGTTTCATCTTGATACCGTCGGATTTAGGTGGAAAATGGGTGGAAGAATAATTTTTTTCTCATAAAACTATAAATACCATGGCTCATTCAATTCACTTGATCCTTGCTTTTCATTTTGCTAAGAGCGAATAAGGAAGAAAATGGTGAAAGGAGAATGGGTGCATGGGTGGAAAACCAAAAATGAATGGAAAGATTATTTTTTTTCTTTAAAATGGTGCCACGTCATTTTCTAAGAAAGAAATGTGGATGATTGCATATTTTCCAGGTGGGAGACATGCATTTGGCTCATTAGGATGATAATTTGGATCGATCTACAGTGTTTTGTTCTAAATAAGGCAAAAAAATATTTTTTCCACTTGGACCCTGAAATTTTTTTATTGAAAATGATATATACATGTTCGTCCCGATTTATATATATATACATATATTAATATAATTAATATTTTTTTAAAATAATAAAATAAAAATATAACACTCATTTAAAATAATTTTTAATTATATATTTAACTAATTAATTAAAATAAAAAAATAAAATTTTTAATATTAAAATAAAATTTTTTTTAATACAAATCAGGGAAATAAGGTGGGATCAGGGATCTCCGTCTTCATGTGGTACGAAAACGGAAATCCTAAAATTTCCTGGATCGAAGGGACGGGACGAGATTCGAGATCAAAGATGAAGAATCTCGCCTCATTGTCATTCCTAAGGCTCATTATATATTAATTAAATTTAATTAATCTTATTTAATATTAATCGTATTAAACTTCAATTTAATTTTCAATCTTTTTCCTTTTTCAATTTAATCTACATTATATTTTAATTTCTTTAATATGACGTCCTAAACTAATTAATTTTTAAAAATTAAATATACCAATAATCACGACTCAATTTATTCTACGTACATGTATCTTTATTTTTGCAATTCGATTATCAGAGCGAAAATCATGTTTTCCAATATTCTTACGGAACTACACTTTAAATTTTATTTCTTTAATTTTATGCCCTAAATCTTATAGTTTTAACATAAAATTATATTAATAAAGTCGTCTTAATATTTTCTACATTCCAATATTCTTAATTTGCGACTTGCTGAAAAAACAAAAATTACATATTTTTTTTATCAGACCCCTTTTTCTCGACTTTCATCAAAACTTTTTATATCACATGTTTGTAATTAAATTTCTCATTTGTTATCAATTTGAATTTAGACTCTAGTCATATCACATTTGTTACGATTGTGAATGTGTTCAATTTCTAGTCAATCCGGCACATTCAATTACAAAACACCTGTTTTGGCAGGGGCATAAACTGGTAGGCATGACAATTTCTCCAATAAAGCTAAATTAAACTCATGCACCTGCCTAAAATCCAATCCACCATATAATTTAGAACCATATATTCACTGCTAAAAATGTCAATTGATGTCCTTAGTCACCCCCTTTTTATTTCCCCACCAGTAGGGATTCATCATGGTCTCTAATTGATGATAGAGATCCAAAGGGAAGAGGAAGATTCTCATAGCACAGTTTGGAGTTGCTTAGGCCACCATTTTTAGTAGAACCTCCTTTTTTACTCTCGACAAGTATCGTTTGTTCCACCCTTGCATGTGTTGCCAGGCTTGATCGTTCACAAAAGAGAAGACTCCTTTCTTTTTTCGGCCAACAAATGAAGGCAAGCCCAAATAGAAGTTATTACAGCAACTCAAAGGCATATCCAACACTGTACAGACCCGCTCTCCATTAAACTGGCTTGTGTTCATACTGAACTTTAAATAACACTTTTGGAGGTTGATCTTTGGTCTCGAGGCAACCTGATAAACCGAAAGAATATTCTTAATGGTACCAACATCTTGCCCATTAGCTTTATAAAGTAGATAAATTTCGTCTGTGAAGAGTAAGTGTGACATTGAGGGTGTACTGATGTAACACACATCATTACTATAGAAATCCATTCAGAACTAAATTGCATATGTACCATAATTGCCTGTAGAAAATCTCATTCCAATCGATCATAAGCCTTACTCATATTTATCACCAAAGCTAAACCATTTTTCCCTCGGCTTTTTCTCTTCAGAAAATGCATTAATTCAAAAGCAATTAGTGTTTTATATGTGATTGTCGATCTAGCACAATAGCACTTTGATTATTTGAAATAAGCCGAGAGAGAACTTTTTTTAGTTGATTGACAAACACTTTGGCCACCACTTCATATAAGACGTTGCATACAACAATAGGCCTCAAATCATACATCGAATGAGCCCCTTTGGAATAAGTTTAATTGTACTATTATGCAAATGGGGCACTAAATGTTTGTCTCTGAGCATTTGGAGGCAAGCATCTGACACATAACATCCCACCATAGACCAGCTGTGCTGATGAAGGGATGGATTCATCCATCAAGCCCTAGTGATTTGTCTGAGTTCATTAAGCACATAACTCATTTCATTTCATCTCATCTCATGTGAGGGATCTAAGAAGAAACTGGTTATCATTGTCAAGATTCAGCTACAACATTTAGAAAATCAGAATTTCTTGTCCACAAATTCTCAAAAAGAAAACGGTATTGCGACAAATTATAAGTCTTGGCATCTGATTCAAGAAGGATGGGAGTGTGATTTGAGCTTGGGTCTCAAGATTTGTCACTTTGTAATTAGGAAAATAAGATACCCATGTCAACAAAATAAGAGTCTGGTCCAATCGCTTCTCGACCCATGTTTTCGTTCCTCTCTCCCTCTTCCAAGTGTATTGGTATCCTCCCACACTCAAATCAACAAGTCCAAAGGTTGTTATCGCTTATTAGAAGCCTTCAGACATCCATTCTGATAATGGGCAACCTCTTCTTTTTTTCTCAGCACGCAAAATATTATTGAAGTCACCAATAATACACCATGATAAAAGTGATCTTCAAGCCAAGCTTTGCAACAAATTTCAGTAATTCCTTTTGCGCTGCCATCTCGGGAATCCGTAAAATCCCATTATTCTCCAAATATGATTATCCCCTAGGTCCATTGATATGTCTATATGGTTCTATTTATTGGTTTTGTGACCAATAAGAAACAAATTCCTTGTTTCTTTATGCTCTTTTGCAACGATTTCATGCAAAAATAACTATATAACTAAATAATAATCTTAAATTTAACGTGATAATCATAAAAACATTAATCTAAAATAAATATAAAAAATAATAATAACAAAATGGTCGGATACTTATAAGTTGTTAACTTTATATTTATCTAAAACTCATTTTTACTGAAATAAATATTTTATTTCTATTAAAAATAAAATCTGCAGAAAGAAAATCTTATGGCATATATTTAGGACTATGTATTTTATGATTTAAGGAAAAAATTAGAAAAAAAATAATGAAATATAAGTGGGTTCTCTTCTCTCTCGATTATATTTATAAGTGTGTTATTCTCTCTCGATTATATTAATTTTGTATGCATAAGTAGTTATTTAGAGAATTAACAAAATAAATGCAATAATTTTTTTTTTTAGCTAACAACTTTCGTATAGCTGAAAAATCTTATTTAGACTTTTCGGAAAGGATGACAATTTAATGTACATAGTATTCAAAAGAGAAGGAACAAATGTATTAGTATCTAACTAGAAACCTAAATGAGGAATCAATAGACGTTCAATTACGTTGAATTAATAGCATAGGAAATTCAAATACCACCAAAAGAGAATCCAAATCTTGAGATTTGACCAACCGAGTCACCATGCTTCAGGAAATTATTGTAATCACGCCGAGCCCAAAGTAACGAAGCAATGACGTGGAATGGAAAATGATACTTTAAAATTCATGAAAAAATATTTTTATTGTCCTTTAATATGTGGTTCTAATTAATTAATTAAAGATATCGGTAGTCTCAAAAGTCATGAAGCAAAAGGGTAATATCATTCATTGATAATCTATTCATACCCTATTAATTCTCTTAACTCATGCATTTTCATCCTTTAATTAATATACATCCAAATTTTAATATTAAGAGATTCAAATAAAATAAAAATAACTTTAAAGATGAAAAAAATATTAAACAGTAATTAGCACGATTTTAATTTTAATATTTAACTTTTGATATTGGCTTTGATTTTTCTTTTTTTAGTGAGGATGAGACTAGGCTAACAGACAAAATCCGAATATAATTTGCACATGTTAAAAAATTAAAAATGAAAATAAAGTTAAAAAAAATTCATTTTGAAAGAAGTGAAACTGTGAATTGTGAACTATGGTATAGTTTTAGATGTTATTATATTATGAATTCAGCTTCATGTTATATTATGGATCTTTTTGTTTCATAAAAGCGCGGATTTTTCTGAAAATAGATTTTGGTAAACAATCGAATATTAAACAATAAATTTATTATTTTAAATTTATAAGTTTATCAGTTATAATTTATAAGTTCATCATTTTAAATTTATAAGTTTATCATTTTTTACTTATAGATTCATCATTTTAAATTCATTGTTTAGAAATTATAAGTTTATCGTTTATAAACTACAAGTTTATTATTTTAAACTTACATATTCATTATTTAGAAGTTACATATTTATTATTTAGAATTTACAGGTTCATCATTTACAATTTATTGTCTCATCATTTACAAATTTATCGTTTATAACTTGCAAATTTATCGTTTTGAACTTACAAATTTATTTTTTTGAAAGTATCACTTGCAAGTTCTTCTTTTGAAGATATTTATTCATTATTTACAAGTTTATCATTTTCAACTTATAAGTTTATCTTTTTGAAACTACAAATTCATCACTTTTAAACTTATATATATCACTTGTAAGTTTATCATTTTTAAAACTATAAGTTTATCATTTACATTTTACAGGTTTATTATTTACAATTTACAGATTTATCATTTTGAACTTGCAAATTCATTATTTTGAAACTACATATTCATCGTTTTTAAATTTACATACATCACTTACAGATTTATCATTTATAGTTTATATGTTTATCATTTACAGGTTTATTATTTTTATCAAACATATCGTTTTCAATCTTTATCAACTCGATTTTTTCTCTATATTACTCATTTTTATTTCAAATATATTCACTTTCAATCATTTTTTTTACAAAAAATCAAAATTAAATATTTTTATCCCAAACAATAATAAGTGATAATTAAAATATTCAAAAATATTAAAAATAAAATCAAATATCTAAATCAAAAAATTATTTTTCTCTAAAAATAAACTTAAAGTATACAAATTTTTTTTATCTATATAAATAAGAATAATATATTGAAGAAGAAGAATACGCTAAAAAAATAAAAATATGATAAATATAAAATTAAAAAATAATATCATACTAATTAATAATATAAAATATTATATACCCGAACCTATGAAATAATTTGCGTTAGTTTTAGTCTTTAGGCTAAGAAGTTCATAATTAATCCAATTTGGGCTTTTTATGTTTAATCTTTGATTTGCGGGCTAATTTTTTCTTCTTGTTGGGCTATTAACATTACTATTACTCACTTTCGCATATAAGATAAAAATTTAGGAAAGAGAATAAATTTCCGTCTTATTTTTTTTTCCTATTTGAATTGAAATAAAATAATAATAAAAATAAAACAAAATAAATTTAATTTTTTTATTTGAATAATTTATTGTGTAAGAAAAAAAATTTAATATTATATATTAAATAAAAAATTATAGTATTATATATTTACTATTTTATCTATTTAAATAAAAAAATAATTTTATTAGTAAGTGTAACATTTTTATTTCAATCTTTCATGTTCCCTCTTTATTTTGAAGAGAAAGTGGAGGGTAAAAAATAAAAATTATATTTTACCTTTCATTCTCAAACAGAATAAAATAAAAATTATTCTTTATTTTATACCATTATATTTTCTTTCTCTCCAAGTACTGGATTATACGAACTAATATTCTAAGAAAAATGCTGAAGTGTTTGATTAGTTGCTCAAAACTTCTAAATTTTAATCTCTCTTTAATTAAAAAAACGAAAAAACTTTTAAATTTTAATTACTTGATTTTGATCCCAATAAAAAAAAATCACTTGATAGCTTTTTCAAACTCCAAGAATTAGATAAACTAAAAATATCAACATCTTAACAATTTGAAATATAGAAGTGGTAATTTTGGATATGAAGGGTCTGATTTTCAACCTCTTAACTTAAGAAATTGAAATCATTGTTGGACATTTTACTTACCTAGTGGATAACTATTGATTGCTCTTTAATTATTGTGCTTACTCAAAACCCATCATTTTTCACTTTTCCTACGGACATTTTTTCTTATTGGAGCCGTTGCATTGAGTTTCTCTGTGCAACACCTAGAAATTTGAGAAAGGCTGATGTGAAATGGGCTAAATTAGGAATAAAATATTGAAGATAGGATGACCTTTTAGGAAAAATAATAATAATAATGAAAGAGATTTATTACTCTGAAAAATAATATTATAATTTTTAACATATAAATAATTTAAATATTAATTCTAATGATGATTAATTTCTTTAATATATGTAAAATGATTAATTCGGCCTTTAAATACCACGTTCATATAAGAAAAATCCGACAAGGAGAGTGAGATATACGCTCGTTACTTGGAGCAGCTTATATGTTCAGTCCATAACTCACATTACGAATAGGTCCAGCATGAAAATGAAAGCTAAAGAATCCATTAATCCATCTGATCTTCTTTTCTCTTTTGCTCTTCACCTTTAGCCATTTTTGCTGGTTCTTTTTCCTCTTTTTTCATTTAATTCTTTGTGGGTTTTCCTTTCTCTCTCTCATATAATTAATGTCCATACTCCTTACGTTGTTGTCGGTAGAACAGTATCATAGCATCCTATGCAACATAACAAACTATCCTCACAATGTTCTCTGTATGTCAGTGTTGCAATCATAGTAATCTTCCTGTGGTCTGTACCCTGTACCTCACCTTACCATACCTTACCCATAAAGGGTTTTAGTGTATTTATGGTCTTGATAGTCTTCAACAACTTAGTTTCTTTTTTCTTCTCTCTCCTCATATGTATCTTCAGCTAGCTGCTCGATGGTTAAGAGGCAATCAAGGCAGATGACCCATTTTACTGCTGACAACTTCTTGCTAAGCTAGGGTAGGTAAGAATTGTAAACTTCCTCAATCACTTTAGTTTCAGCCTTTTCTTGCCGTTTTTGGATTGTGCCTTCATGGGCATGCTTGCACTTTCTTTAGAATGGTGTGAGTTTAGACCTTTGTGATATGATGACAGTGAAATCCAAGCTTAAATGACGAAATTTTAGAATTATCTTATGATTAAGTTTTTTTGAAACAATCCTTTGAAGCAGATTGTCTTTTTATATTTTAGATACAGTCAATGGATTAGGCCAGTATGATAATCTTTTTGTAGGCAATTTGCTAATTATGATTACTGGTCAATAGGAATTTGATTACCAGTTTTGAACCTTCTTGCAATTTGAAAATTTAGTGCCTAGATTGGGTTCATGTATCACTTCATGAACAGAAAATATATTAACATGAAAAAAAAACAAATTGATCCTTTACAAATATTACACTGAGGTTAAATTACTTTTTTTGACATGATAAGTTATTGACTTGGTCCATGAACGAACATACAAAGGGTGTCTAGACTCTAGGTGAGAATTTTCTATGCAATTTTATGATTTTAGTGGTCCTGGTGATGATTGAATGGGAGATTATGCTTTATTCACTTTCCTGTTTCACATGTATCTTTGAGTAACTGCGGGTAACAAATTTATATAATTTGCAATCACTCACCTCAGTAGATTTTGCTGTGTGCATTTGTTTATTTATTTTTTTGTTTATCCATTTTTGTTACATGTAGAAAGTGGAACCATGGACAACAAATCTTGGCTCTGGCGGAAAAAATCTTCAGAAAAGACAATCACTGCAACAAACAAACTTGGCATTTCTGTGAAAGGCATCGATGAAGAGGTAACTGAATCTTCTCTTGTTCAAATGTCCTTTTGAATTCGATTCACCTTCCTTTCTCTTCAATGGGAATCCTGTTATGATCTCTCACATAAATTTCATTAAATCCTCCTTTCTCCTTTATTATTGTTGTGGTACTCAGATAATTATAAGATGAGGTTCATGATGCAACTATTAACTTAATTGGTAAAGAAGATTAGATCTGAATGATCTATTTATATTGCTTCGTTTTACTAGATACAAAAGCTTCCAATGGGGAATGAAGTAGGACAAGTTAAAGCTGTAAGAAGTTTGAATGAGAAATTAGCTTCGGTGCTCCTTGATTCTTGTGGCAAAGATGACCTTGTGTTAAAACAAGAAAATTTGACCCATGAAAACGTTGCAGGTGATTTACTAATATTATTTCCTCCTTTTTTTTTTCATGCTTACTTTTGCTTTGGGTAATCTGATAAAATATCTATTTTTTCCTTTTTATAGGGCTGGAGAAGGCAGAAGAAGTAATTTGCCTGAAAAAAGAACTAGATAAAGTTATAAAGCAGGGAGTCGATGCTAATGAAAAATTATTTCATTCAGATGATGCATTGCAGCACTGCAGGCAGCAGCTGAGTTCCTTTCAAGAAGAACAGGAGCAAAAAATTCATGATGCTGTCATCAACTCATCAAGTGAATTTGAAAAGGTACAGAAAAGATTAGAAGACAAGTTGAAGGAGATGAGCAAAAGGCTTGCAGATTTAGCTATTGAGAATGCCAATTTGAGTAACGTCCTTGCACTCAAAGAGAAATTGGTAGAAGAACTGCAGAAGTGTTCATCTCAGGCATCAGCAGAATTCAATGCCCTGATGACTAGATTGGATTCCACAGAAAAAGAGAATGCTTTCCTCAGGTATGAGTTTCACATGCTTGAGAAAGAGCTTGAGTTTCACAATGAAGAACTGGAATATAGCCGTCGGTCTGCTGATGCATCTCACAGGCAACAGTTGGAGAGTGTCAGGAAAATCACAAAATTAGAATCAGAATGTCAGAGACTCCGCATCTTAATGGGAAAAAAGCTGCCAGGTCATGCTGCTCTGGTAAAGATAAAGAATGAAGTTGAGATGCCCGGAAGGGATCCAATAGAGTCAAGAAAACCAAATCCTACAAGAGATTTGGTTCTTAGAGATACCACCTTGGAAAAATCTCCTGAAATTCCTGTTAAGAACATGAACTTCCTGATTGAGCAACTACGGGGTATGGAAGAAGAAAATAAAACTCTCAAAGGCATTCTGAGCAAAAAGAATGCTGAACTCCGATCTTCAAGATTCTTGTATTCACAAACAGCTTCAAGGTTATCACAAGTTGAGGCTCATCTTACAGAGCTTTGTAGAGGTCAGAAATCTATGGATTTGCTGAAGTGTAGGTCAATATCAACTGAACTATACCCAATACCAGGTTTTGACACTGGCAGTGATGATGGAGTGAGCTCTTCTGGATCATGGGCTAATGCTCTAATTTCGGAGTTGGAAAATTTCAGAAATGCTAAACTCAAGATCCCATCATCAGATTGTAAAGCCATTGAAGTTTCAGACATTAATTTAATGGATGATTTTGTTGAAATGGAGAGATTAGCTATAGTTTCTTCGCAAACAACTTCTGGAGGCAGTACTTACCCTCCCTCAGCTGGTAAGGAGCTAGTTCCAGTGAAAGATGTGGCCACGGAAAAATCCTTTGATTGGCTTCAAGTGGTCTTGAGTGCAATCTTCAGACAACAGCTCATTTCAAAACGAAGTCTAACTGAACTTCTTGAGGACATCAAAATTGCTCTGGGTTATACAAATTATCCACATGTCCCTATTTCAAAGCACCTGGTGGAATCTGATATTAGAAGACATATCACTTCGAAGTCTACAAAATTATCTTCAATTGTAGGGTCTTTGAGTTATGCTTCCAGTATTGACACCTCAGCCAAAGAAACAAGTAAACAAGGTAGCCAATCTAATCTGAGTATCTCAGTCTGCAAGATTGTAAAGCTGATTGAAGAAATCAATCAAAGCATTGAAACAACAGATAATGTGTCGAAGAGGGAACAGAATTCTTCACTGTTGGCAGCACCTGCAGACTACTTTGTTCATGTTCTGCAATGGAGGAGTTCCGAATTAAGTGATGTCTTACAGAGGTTTGTTCATACTTGTAATGCTATGTTGGATGGAAAAGCTGGTCTTGAAAGTTTTGCAGAGGAAGTGGCACTTACGTTGGACTGGATCATGAACAACTGTACCCCTAAAGATGCGTCAAGCAGAAGAGATAAGATAAAAAGGCACTTCAGGTGGAGTGAATCACTAAGGGAAAATGAAGCTGGACTTGCTGCAGATTGTCCACTAATAGAAGTGAATTCTAAGTCATCATGTTTGCCCATGGTTACTTCTTTGCTTGATGACAAGATTCCAGTTCAAATGAAATCCAAACAGTGTAGTCTGCAAGAAGAGAACAACAGATTATTAGATGAGCTGGAGAATATGGAATCTGACAGGAAAGATATGGGTGCAAGGCTTCAGTCTGCGACTGATAAGATTGAAAATTTAATATTGCAACTTCAGGAATCAAAACAAAGTATTGAAAGCTTGCAGCTAGAACTGGAAAATACCAAAGCATCTAAGGGAATGATTGAGGATGAGATGGAAAATCAGAAATCAATCAATGAAGATCTTGATACTCAGCTTACAGTTGCCAAAGCTAAACTGAATGAAGTTCTACAAAAATTCACATCTTTGGAAGTTGAATTGGAAGAAAAAAGTAACTGTTGTGAAGAATTAGAAGCAACTTGTCTTGAGCTTCAACTCCAGCTGGAAAGGTGAACAAGTATTTCATTCTTGTGTCCCATTATAGAGAAACCTTTTTTGATTGAAAACTGATAATTTTTAAAATAATTAGTGTCTCAAAGAAGGATTGTCTCAACTCCAGCATCAATGAAGAGGGAGCACAATACCAGAATGTAAGTTAGTGTCCTAATGAGTACATTTCCACACTTCATCACATATTTGTCAGGAAATAGCTTACTATTAGAAAGAAAAGAAAAAATACTCCTAATGATATTTTTCCATACATGTCTTTTGTTTTGCATCAACGTTATGTTCAAATTTGCAGGGTTCGGAGATCGCAGCAGCTTCTTTAAAGTTGGCAGAATGTCAAGAGACAATCCTCAACCTTGGAAAACAACTGAAGGCACTAGCTACACCAAGGGAAGCAGCACTGTTTGACAAGGTATTCAATACTACTAGTTCAACAAGCACTGCTGCAATTAATAAAAACTTGAACAGGCGTTGCTCCCTACGCGATCAAATGGTAGCTGAAGATAGTGCTAAGACAATCATTCTCTGTTCTCCTACAAAAGATGCGACAAACCACTCTAATAATGGTAATGTTTTAAGTGCTCATAATGTCCTGGCACACACCCCAGAAGCAAAATTTGATTCAAAGCTCAAATCTGGTAATGACTCAGCTGGATCTCTTGCTATTGTACCTCGTAAAAAGCAAGAAGTCGGTTTGCTAAGGAGGCTGCTAATGAGAAGGAAGAGAGGAAGTAGTAAAAAGTCCCAATCTTTAGAAAAAGTATGACTGGAAAAAGTTGCAAAAGCAAAGTCTTTAGCTAAGCTCATGATGTTTGGTATTTAATTTTACAACCTTAATGATTTGGAATTATGATAGTTTTGGGCATCATTATGTCTTAGGAATCTTATGTCTTTTTAACTTTTATTTATTTATTTTGGGTGAAAGAGAGATGTGTAATGCCCTTTTAAGTACTGGTGATGTGTGTAAATATCTGGGTTTTCTAATCTTACAGCAACATCCAAAAGTGGGAAGATAGGATGATAGATGTGCATGATTCTGAATATTTAGCGTATTGATGTTGTTAATAACAACGGTTGTGAATGTTTAGATGCAGTACATGGTGAGTCTTGATTGAATACAGCTTGGAATTACATGTGATGATCTTTTTTTTTTTAGGTGAAGGAGGGAAAAACCCAAAAACAACAAATCCAATTGATTGGGAACCATCCCATTGATGATCTTTATTTCATAAAATGAAAAATAATTTAACTTTGGAAATATTTTCTAGAAAAATATAATGTTTTCTGTATTTGTTTGTAAAACTAGAAAATAAAAAAAAAATGTAGTGGTCATTGAGCCTTGAAAAATGATTTTCTATTCTTAGAATAAAAAGTTATTTCTCATATTTTTGAAGTATTTTATGTTAATTTAGAAAATATTTTTTTTTAATTTATTTTCTAAAAGTAAACTAAACATAAGAAAATAAAAAACAATTGGAGTCTTAAGAAAAATAATTTTTATTTTGCAATATAAAGTATATTTTATGTAACAACATATTATCGGCTGGGCCTATAAAATGAAAATCCATAAATGAAATGCCAATTTAAGCAAGCAAGATCCATTAACTTTCATACCAAGGTAGCAATAAGGTAGCATGAGCCATATCCAGATCCAACTAGAGATGAAAGAAAAAAGTAATTGATTCGGCTTTATTGCAATTTAGAATCTCTGCTTTTAAGATCATTTAGTGAATTATGTGCTCAAAATAATGAAGATTAGAGGGGAAACTTGTTCAAATCTTAATAATCAAAGAAAAAATGGTTACAACCAATTTCGTATACAGAACCCGTGAAAAAGAAAGGGCAAATTAAAAAAAAAAAACATTTCACAACCAGATACTAAAATCTTTTTAAAAATTGACATTTTTAGAGAAATCTAGTTGAATTCCTAATTTTTGAAGTTTGAGTATTGTTGTTCCTACACATTTCAATTTGTTAGTTTAATAGCTAGATAAAAATAAATCAGATGTGGAAAGCAACATTCTCTCTAGAAAACAAAAATTGTGATCTCCGTCTCCGCACTACATAGTTCGGGCGGAGTTCTCCGTGTAGTGCACGGAGAGGCTCAATTTTTTCTTTTTTGATATCGAAGTTGTGATATGACGGGAGCTCCACCAGACCCAAATAAACTGAGTTGAAAGAAAATTTTAACCGGACCCATTTCTCCTTCTGTTTCCTACTTAAAAATTATTATTGAACCAAACTTGGGTAAAAAATAAGTTTTTCTTTTTCTTTTTTCTCTTTTTTTTCATGTCTTAATGTGAAAGTGTCTTCTTGTACAGGAAAATTGGCATTAACTAAGGAATCAGCAAATTTTTTATAATTTATGTGCTGATATAAGTACGTAGATATCATTTTATTGATATGGGAACTGCTGCAGCGGCTTCCTTCATTTCAAGCAAAGAGTCTTCGAAGCACTTAGCAAGAAATTCTGGGTCAGGAATAATATCTTTGGCCACCACAATTTGCATATCAGCTCTATTTGCATAGCTTACCATGTGCATTGCCACTCCCTGCAAATGTCATTATGCATGTACCCAACTACAACATCAACGCTTACCCACTCTATATATTTTACAATTTTTCATTCCCTAGATGAAGTATCAATCTGCCTCATCAAACTTAATTTTTTTGCTATAATCAGTTTTGTCTAATATTCAATTCTTTAACACTTAATTCACATGCAATTCTCAAAAAAAAAACCTAAAAATTAGGAGAAACTTTTTGAATTTAATTACAATACCTGGGGTAAACTGGATGTGTTTACTCTTAGGAATGTTATAGGGTTGCCTGCTATGGTAATCTCCTCTTTTGGACCGACCACATTCGAGATTGTAAATGTTGTATTACAAAAGATTTTGTAATTAAGAAATGAAGCAGCCTACATAGAAAAATATGCAAAATCATGAGACTAATTTTCCCTACCAATATTAGAATTTAGAAATAGTACTCATGTTAGTCCAGAGTTGCAAATTTTCTAACTGATACTACTCTAATAGAATTACTTTGAATTTAGTTCAAGAAAGAAATGATTTGTTTTAGTATACAGACATATTGATCACCTTTGGTCCCAACCAAGACGTTGCTAAATCCGCTACTATATATGAGAAGTGAGCCTCTAATGTTCTTTTCTTCGTGTTTGTCATTTTTTGTGCGCTCTTCACATACTGCAGAGGTTCAGCGCCTTTTTGATAATAAGCAGGCAAGAGAACAATGCCAAATTTGTTTCCCCATCTAGATTCTGAATTTCTTTCCATCATCTCAGTTAAATCCTGAACAATCCAGTAATATCCTTATAATCCAAGAAAATCAAATTTCGATATATGAGAACAATATTGCTAAAGAAAAGTTTACTGCATCAGAATATTTTGTTTATATATACATATATAAAGAAAAGTAGTTTTTACAATTAGTTTTATATTTATAAAATAAAAATTAAATTTACAAAAATTATTAACTTGGTTCATGAATAAATATATAGACTTAACTTAATTAAGAAATTGTCATATAACTGACCTGCAATCCTAGTTGCTTTCTTAAATTAACCATGGCTACTCCTGTTAACTGTTGGCCCTCTTGTAGAGCTAACAAAGAGATTTAAGAAAATGTTAGGAAATAAGAATATATGATCTTTGCATGTAAAATTGGAAAATGCTTACTAAGCATATTAGAAATGGGCAATATACGTACTTAGATTCAATTTATATATAATGATTAATTAAGGTGATGATGGATCTTAATCCATTATAAACCAAATTTAAGTAAAAAGAAGAAGAACTTTGCATTAAAGGGATAGGATTTATTACAATTTGGCGATCGGTGAATCAAGTATCTTGAGAGTCCAGCTGATATTACCCCGAAAAGAACATCATTAATGGTCTACATTTTTACAAATAATCAATGTCATTCTATCATCAACATGCAAAAACAAGTAGAACTCATATATATATATATATATATATATATATATATATATATATATATATATATATATATATAAAGAAAAAACCATTTGCATATATGTATTCATCTAAACTAAGTTTATATAATTGAAAATCAAGTCAACCACTTCTTGAATATGGATCTAAATAAAAAGGTAAAAACCTATCATTAATTTGTTCCCTGAAATTTTTTGTTTCAATCAAATCCATGTATATATTTTTTTAATCTATAATTATTATCTTATCCATTGTCATGACTGTTTATTAGACGAAATAAAAAATAAATAATTATTTTTTAAAATAAGAATAATTAATTAATTAATTAATATCCACGGAATTATTGGCTTGTCTCCAATTCAAAGTCAGAATGTAAAGACAAAGTCAAAAGGATATATCATACATAAGAATAAAGAATCAAACACCAACTCATATGTGATTATAGATCATTGACTTTTTTTGTCTTTTGCTTTTTTGTGTTTGGATTTTACAAATAAAAAATTATTATTTAAAAAATTTGAAAAAAAATTTGAAAAAAAATGACTAGCAACTGTTTACAGACATATTATATTAGCATGCGTTCCACAATATAAAGTTTACTGACCATGATGTCTAATTCTAATAAAAATTAGATATTGTACTATTAGTTGAATCGATAGTATATATATTATTATATAATTAAAAATCTAATATTCTTATTTTATAAATACAAAACTAATTAATATAAAAACTATTTTTTTCAATACGATTAAAAATTACTATCTTAACTAAAAATAAATAAAAAATTATCTCTAAATAAGAATTTTCCATTAGTACATAGCATGAAAATAAAAAGCTCATGTTAGATTTGTGCTTGGTAACATTGTAATGTGGTATCATAATTTTTTTTTTAATTTTTAATGATATTTAATCATAAATTATAGTATATTTAAATGGCAATTATTGTATATAGCTAACAAAATATGATTTAATAATTATTTAATTTAAATGAGTATTGTCTATTGAAAGTAAAAATTGTAAGCATATTACCGCATTAGCCACTGATTTTTTCACAAGCTTCATGTCTTCAATGCAGAACTTGGCGGTAGCAACTTTTCTCGGCCACAGCTCCACCCCGTCACCACCTGAGATCACCGTTTTCCTATCACGAATCCACGAACTCCTCATCCCAAACTCCAAACAGAAAACTAAACTAAACAAAATCATCTTCAAAAACTCCATTAAAATTCCTCTCCAATGCTTCCCTTCCTCTCCTCCCCGACGGCCAACAGCCGCCAAGGTAGGGACCGCCTCCGGATCCTCCGCCTTTCTACAGCTAGCTAACAGCATCGACATCAGCGACATTCCGTCGCCGAGGGCATGATGAATCCTGAATATCGCGCACTTCTTCTCCAGCATAATATGAATTTCCCATAGTGGTTTGTCAGTACTGAGCGGGGTACTTACGGATAAATCTGCGATGTAGTCATTCACTATTTTCTCAACATCATCACTATGAGAGGCAGCGGCGATGGAGGTGTCGACCACTAGGATGTGTTTGTCGATGTCGATCTCTGTTCTTCTCCAGTGTTCGCGGCCATTCTTGTCACGAACAAGAAGGCTAGAGAATCGCGGATGCCTGACCATGAGAGAGTTTTTAATGGTGGATTTTATGGAGTTTATATCCATGTGGTGTTTAACGCCAAGAGCACAGTGGATTATGGTGCTCAACTCCGGCTGCAGAAATAACCGGCCGGCGGGAGTCAGTGGCTCGTCTGAGAAATTCCCGGACGAAGCCATTTAAGGTAGGCTTATTCGTTGATGTCGGGCCAAACAGAAACTTCTATATATAGAACTTCATATGCGTATATAATATAATTTATATAAATATATAATAAGTTATTAAGAAATTCAAGATATAATAATAATAATAATAATAATAATAATAATAATAATAATAATAATAATAATAATAAAATTTGTGTCCGCTTTTTTTTGTGTTGACAAATTATCATTTTAAAAGTATTTAAAATAATTATATATTTAAAATTTAAATTTGAGACATTAACTTGAAACCGTCTACCAACTTATTAAATTCTTTTAAATAATTTATGTCCACTTTTAAATAAAACAAATTATATATCATATAAATTACGAAACTATTATTTTGCTAAAGGTTTAACTGAAAGAGATCTCATTGTCTAATCACCAAATTAATATTGTTAAGTTCAAGCTAACTCATTGATTTAAAAGGCAATTATTGAGATTAGACAAAATTTGACTCTTAAGTTTAAATTCCATTAGCTCAAATAAAACATTTATCCATTTTAAGATTATTAAATTGAATTTCAGTCAGCCAACACAGCAAAACATTTTACCTAAGTTTAATTTATATTTTTATTTATAAACAAAAGTTAATATTTGTTGTAATTATATTTATCAGGTAATATTCAATCATTAGTTTTTGTGCATGATAATATACTATTCATTTGGTGTATGGATTCATACACGTATGGAGTCTATACATTTAATTTTCATTATTAATATTGACTTGTTATGATTACCTATACACACACAATTGATTAAATAGTGTCCCAAAATTTTAATTTTATAATAATTAATTCATTTTCTTCTAAAACTTTAATCTGAAAATTTCTTATTTAATAAGTTAATGTTCATATCCTTATTTATAGATTACACTAATAACAAATTATCATTTAAAAAGATTTATGAATTAAGTAAAAAATAATTTTCATAAAATAATATATTGTTAGCTTGTTTATCTGATTTAATAGATTACATGAATTCAATCTATAATTTAATAAAGCCGAATAAAACATACGTTAAATATTCGATAATCATTGTATTTATTTAAGTGATTTTATTATGGAGAATCATTAAAAAAATAATTTAAACAGTTTTTTTTGGTTAGTCACGTGGGGAACGAGATTAAAGGCATGTTAAATCACGCGGCGGCCTAAGCACGCCAAACGTGTAGATCGGCGTGCTTGCCGATGCCAAGCCTTAACAGTCATGTGACAGAACACCGGCTCTCGCGGGAGCACTCCTTTTGTTTTCCTCAATGCTTCGCCTTTTCCTATATACGATATAATACTTTATTCCAACTTTTTTTTAATGTTACACTCGATTTCTAAATAAAAAGAAAATTTTTTAAATAAAAACAGAAAAATTTTATTTCTCTATCACCCACTAATCGTAAGGAAAATATTAGTGATTATTTTAAAAAATATAATATCCTCAACATTCTTCTTATTTTTTTTATTTCTAAGAAAATAACAGAGTTAATAATTTTTTAAGAGATCCAAAAATAAGATTCGACACAGTTTATTTTTTTAAAGAGCAGTATTATAAATAAATTAAAATAGTCATACAACATCTACAATAAAATTTTAATTTAATAACAGGATATTGAAATTTGACAATAAAAAATAGATTAAAAATCTAAAATGACTACATATAACATATTACACACAATTTTGTTGAGAATTTTGATATTTTAGTATTTTTAAAAGAGGAACACACATAAATATTAGTCCGGTCCGTTTAAAAATCATATTTATCTTGTATTGTAAATTAAGAATAATCTGAATTAAATGATACCAACTATAAGAGAAATCTTACAAAAACTAATAAAATATATAAATTGAAGAAAATACCCATGGAGACAAAAGAACAAAGCTCAAAAAATGGAGAAATAGACTATATTTATAAAGATCTAGAGTTAATGTATGAAATGGAGGATTTGAAGGCTGCCGAAAAAGGGAAAGAGGAGCTGTGAGTCCTAAAGAGAAAAGAGACACCGAGTAACAGATTTTTAACAAAATTGATTCGAAACAGTATATAAGAACTATAATTTAAAAAAATTCGAAATAATCTAATTTCGAAATGATAGAAGTTTCCAAGTATAAATTACAAATCAAGAAGCATAAAAATGATATGAAATATCATTGAGTTGGCCATGATTGCTCTGTACTAACACATGAAATGATTCAAGCTTCAAGGTATATAGGAGATTCAAATTCTGAAAGTAAATGGCAAAACTCATCCCAGGTTACTGACATTTAATTAAATATTTTATTTTTTTAAACTTTTTATTTTATTTAATTGAGCCCTTAAATTTTAATTTTAAGACATGTATAATATGCTCATTATGTGAGCGAGTGAAGAGATTAAAATAACAATTTTTATATTTTCGAAATACAAAAAACATTATTCATTTTATTTGGGGAAAAATAAAAAGAAAATTTTAAAATAATAAATGAGGGTAGAGTTGGAGAGAATGAATCGAGTTGCAGAATTTGTTGAAATACAAATTTTATAAATAGCATATTAAACGCATATTGAAAAATATTAATATTTAATTTATGCCATTCATTTTGGATCACGAGTTTTGAAAAATAAATTAAATAAAAATCAAAGTTTATAGACATAATTAAACAAAACAAAAGGTTAAAAGCGACAAATGATAGGGATTTAGGAATTGATTTTGCCAAAATAAAATAAAATAAAGGGTCAAAAGTTCAATTAACCAAGAGAACAAAATAGATCACATTTGATTGGTTGAGGACTGATGAATAATGCTAGCTAGTTGAAGGCATCAAATTGGTAATTGTTTGATATTCTCTTAATTAATAATTTTCCAAGTCCTAATCAAGTATTATATATATATATATATATATTTCTATGTTTACGCAGATAAAAGTAAAGTTATCCTTGATTATTTCCTATGTTATATAATTAAAAAATAAATAAATTTATTTTTTTATATCCCCACAATTTTTTTTATTTTATATAAAACATGAATATTAAAAATAACAAATATATTCATTTTTATACCCAATTTGAAAAGAAATTTATAAATAAATTTCCATAAATTATGTGAAAATTACTTGCTTATTTATATCAAAAATAAACTTAGCATTTGTATCCATCTTTAAAATATTTCACATAAAATTTTCTCACAATAGTGAAATTTTGAGTTTAAATTATTTTCAAAATAGTTATAAATTTACTTCGAAATCTCTAAAATTTTCCAAATTTTATATTAACTCTCAACTAAAATTTTTATTCGAATGAGTATTAGATGTCTAATTTTTTATTTTATGGAAAACCTATTTGATGAAAAATGTTAGTATGTATTGCACATAAAACCTAAAAATGTATATCTTAAAGAGCTTAGTATAACAAAAAATGAAAATTGAGAAATCTAATACAATAAATTCAAAAAAATTTAGCGACTAAATATACATAATTTTAGTTTTTTTTTATTAAATATGTTTTCTCAAAAAATACTAATACAGTCTTGCAGTCAAATAAAGTCTCATTAGAATTAAAATTGAAAATTAAGAGGTCGAACAAAATAAAAATTCAGTTGAATGGTCAATAAAATAATTTTTACGGGATATTTAGAATTCTTGTTAGATTTTTAAAAAATATATTAAATTTTTTTATCTAATTGATTGAAATTTTAAATTTTTTTATAAATTATTCTCTCCAACTTACTTTTAAAAAAACATTTATTTATTTATGAGTTCAAAATGCATTTTTGTCATAAAAAATATTTTGTATATTAGATTGGGTTGGGGGGGACCGACATTGATTTTAGCCATCTAAGCCCAATTGCTAAAAACGCCTCGTTTAGCCAAAAACCCTAAACGCCCTACTGTACCAAGTACTAAACCTCAAAATTGCTATTCCATATTTTATCATTAGCTCCGCGTAGCGAGGCCTCAGTCGCCCTCAAACCCTAACAATGGCAGCGCCAGCGGCACCGACCGAGTCCGTCCAGTGCTTCGGACGCAAGAAGACTGCCGTCGCCGTCACTTACTGCAAGCGCGGGAAAGGTCTGATCAAGATCAATGGCTGCCCAATCGAGCTCGTGGAGCCGGAGATCCTCCGCTTCAAGGCCTACGAGCCTATTCTCCTTCTCGGACGTCACCGTTTTTCTGGCGTCGACATGCGCATCCGCGTCAAGGGTGGCGGGCATACCTCTCAGATCTACGCCATCCGCCAGAGCATCGCTAAAGCTCTCGTCGCCTACTACCAGAAGTATGTGGATGAACAGAGCAAGAAGGAGATCAAAGACATTTTGGTTAGGTACGACAGGACTCTGCTAGTCGCTGATCCTAGGCGCTGCGAGCCCAAGAAGTTCGGTGGTCGTGGTGCTCGTGCCAGGTTCCAGAAGAGTTACCGTTGAGTTGGATTTGATGTTATGTTTTTTACGCTTCTATGATTTTTGCAAATGTTTGCAAGTTATTGATTTTGGTATTTGAGAACTTAAATGTTAATTGTTTGGTCTATGGAGTTAGTTTCTCTTCATAGACCTTATCGTTGTTAAAGTTTTGAACCTTATTATCAGGATAATTTAATCACCATAGCTAGTTGTTTAAATGCATGATTCTCATGTACCTGCATTCATGTTTTGCGATTGGTATTGGTATGTTGTTTTACTTGTTACAATTGTTCTCTTTACGGTTTCAAATGTAAATGGTCGTGGGTTTTGTTAAATTTGAACTTTTATTTGTTTAAAATGTTATGATTTCTATTTGATTCTGATGCTCTTTGTACTTTGTTGATACAGCTGATAGATATATAGGGATGGGATATAGAATGCAGGATGTTTGAGGGTTCAATTATCATGTTAATGTGTTATTGTGAATATCTTCCTAGACTTTATGGTTGTTGTCAGGGTAAATAACATTATAGCTAGTTGGCTAGCTTGATTCTCATATATCTGCATTTGTATATTGCAATTGGTATGTTAATTACTTGTTGCAATTGTTCCCTACGAAATTTCAAGTCCTGTATATGGTTTGACAGCTTTTATGTTCTGCATATTAGTGGGGTTGTTTGATTCTAACTTTGACTTGTTTAAATTTTTATGGTTTCAAATTGGTTGGAATGGTCTCTGTACTTCATGAATATTCCAGCTGATGTATATGTGGTGATGAGATGTGGGATGCAGGGTGTTAGTGGATTCTTTTACTATGTTAATGAATTCATGCTGTTTTTGGTCTTTGAAGTGAGTTTCTCTTCATAGCCCTTATAGCTGTTGAAGTTTTTGATTTTGTTAGCGCTTGTCAGGATAATTTAATCATTATGGCTAGTTGGTTAAATGCCTGATTGTCATATATCTGCTTTCTCGTTTTACTCTTGGCATGTTGTTTTCTTATTACAGTTGTTCCCTACAAATTTTCAAGTTCCATAAATGGTTTCACAGCTTCTTTGTTTGGGATATTAGTGAGTTTTGTTTGAAATTTTATAATTTCTATTTGATTTTCTTTACTTTATTGATCCAGCTTATGGGTATGTGGGGATGGGATGTAAGATGTTGGATATTACTCAATTCTACTATCATGTTGGCGGAGTGCTTAGGTTTGGTCAGCTAGAGTATGGTCCTGTTATTTGTGTATGTTAATATTGCAATCTTGATTGATTAATACTCGAGTGAAACTTTTTAGAGGTTTCCTGTTGTTTTAGACAGGATTTTAGAGTTCTAATTTTTTGCTTTCATTTCCACCTTGATTATAAGCTTTATTTATACTAAGAATCATTGCTTTACAACCCTTTTTATAGAGAGGCAGCTATCATGTGTTATGGAGTTTTTATTGGTAGACCGGTTTTAATTGGTCGGTCTTAGTTGTTGTTAGTTGTATTAGATATTTGCATAATGAAGATTGTTATTTGTTGTTATTAATGTTTTAATGTTGACGCACTAATGCTGGAGTGAACATTTTCAGAGGTTTCCTATTGTTTAAGCTTAGGATTTTAGAGTTCCATTTATTTTAGTTTTGAGCAAAATCAAGCTGATCCAACCAAATTGAATTGAACCGATAAGTTCGATTCATATTGTTTGGGAGGAAATTTTCAAAGGACAAAATTCACTTGATTTGGGTCAGTTTGGGTTGGATGATTTCTTTGTTATTTGACTCTAAAATTGGTTTAACTGACTTGATTGGAAATTATGGTTAGTTCGGGTTGAATTAGGTTAGACTTGAGGAAAGGTTATATGCGTAATAAGGGTTTCGGTTGCATTGCTCACCCTCCATTTACATCTCTCACTCTTTTTTTGAAAAATAGACATACAAATTCTGTTATGATCCGTTTGGTATTGTGTTTTACTTTTAAAGAAAAAAATTTTATTTTTAATTTTTTTGTTTTGAAAATTATTTTTGAAAAAATCAAATAAATAGAATTTTTTTTCATAATCAAATAAATTTTTGAAAAACTGTTTATAAAAAATTAAAAAAATTAATTAATTAAATAAATAAAATTATAAATTTGCTTTCTACTCTTATTTCCTAACCTCTCGTGATCAGTACATCCTAACTGCGACATTGAAAGCTCAGCTAGATTCCTTGTTGAGTCATCATTCAATCATTCTACAACTATATGTATATAAAAAAAATTAGTTAATAAAGTTATTAAAT
The DNA here is from genome assembly GCA_023653625.1 of Triadica sebifera. Classification (NCBI taxonomy): domain Eukaryota; kingdom Viridiplantae; phylum Streptophyta; class Magnoliopsida; order Malpighiales; family Euphorbiaceae; genus Triadica; species Triadica sebifera. The sequence goes on along the minus strand of CM042896.1, from coordinate 21,592,753 downwards.
TAATCAATATACAACTTTCATCAATGGAATTCTTATGTAAACCCTATTAATATTTTTCATTCTTATTTTATTCCTAAAATGAATCAATGATTGATAAATAAGCCATAAAAATAATCTTTAAATACAATTTAAATATATTATGGCTAATTTGCATTTCGAGTGTAGGACATGATTGAGTGAAATTTTAATGCATTGAAATGGAATTTTCTCAAATCATCCAACATCCATATAGGTACAATATTGAAAAAAGAAGGAAAAAAAATTAGATACATATCACTTGTTGTATGCATTATCAATCCAATGGTCAACATCAGAAAGTTGGTAAATGAATCAGAGTCAGTTGATCCGACGGCAGAGAGTGATTCCATCACCAACTGGTAGCATACAAATCTCAATCCTGGGGTCCGCAGGAAGGGCCTTGTTGAGCTCCCACACAAAATCTCTGTAATACCTAACATACTTCCTTAAAGGTGCATCAGGTGGTGCGACCACAGATCCATTCCATAAGGTGTTGTCGTATCCGATCAGTCCCCCTACTTTCACTAATTCAATCAACCTCTTGTGATAATTCAGATAATTGTCCTTATCAGCGTCCACAAATATGAAGTCAAAGGTTCCATGGTTCTTCTCCTGTGGTTCACCACACACAATTAATTTCATTTAACGATTAAAAGAGAGAGCAATACAATGTTTTAGTGAAATAAACCTCCAATTAAACCTTGAATTTATCTAAAATTAAGAACTTTTGAAAGTGTAAAAAAATTACATGTAAAAAGAAATTTCCTTTCCTTTTTTTTATATGGAATAAAAATGATTTTTCAATTTGCTCTGTTAGACCTTAAAAATATTTTCAATATTTGCTAAAATGTAAAGTTAAAGAACTTAATAAAATAAAATAAAAAAATGCATGTTTTATTTCATTAATATCTTTATATTTTTTCTGTTAATGAGGAAATTGAAGAATAATTGAATAAAGAATGAATTCTTACATCTGCAACCATTTCATCAAGAACAGGCAATGCAGGGCCTTCTTTGAACTCAATCTTGTGAGCAACACCAGCTTTCTCGATAATAGGCAGACCCAACTCATAATTCTCTCTGTTTATGTCCATGGCCAATATCTACACCAATCACCAAATCACATATTAATCAATTCAAATACCTAAATAGACAAGTCTGCATAGACCAATTCGATAATCTGCTTTACATGCAAACTAATTATTACTTTTCACTCATGATAAAATACCAAATTATAATTGGATTGATATATAAAAATTTGAAGTAATAAAAAAACCATCATAACCAATTTAGATCCAATGGGTTATTATATGTTTTTTTTGCCCTTTATCCTTACCTTTCCATCATCAGGAAGAGCAAGAGCAGTAGCCAAAAGAGAATAACCAGTGTAAACACCAATCTCCATAGTTTTCTTGGCATTCATGAGTTTCAAAAGCATATTCAAGAACTGTCCTTCATCAGCTGATGTTGTCATTATATTCCTACACATCATTAATTTCAAATTCAATCATTAATCATCAACCCACAAAATAATTTCAATAACCAACAAACTTTAATTACATATCGTACAATAGTATATATGGAAAATTCTCATCAGTCATATCTTTGTTAATGAATTCAACTAATTATCTATTCACATGTAGAAGAAATAATTTCTATAATCGGTTCAATATTTATAAAATCAAAATCATTTTTTTATCTTATCTCTTCAAAAATTTCTCTGTCCATATATTCATCATTAAGTTCAATAATCAATCCACAAAATATATTTCAATAACTTAAATTGATATATAATAGACTCTTCTAAATAAATATTATCTTATTCAAAATCCCATATCTAAATTAATTAGATGTTGAAAAGTTAAAAAAAAATCTTTACAATCAATTTATTATTTTTAAAATCAAAATCAAACTCTTTTACGTAGCAGTCTATTATGAATGAAATCATCCACACTATCTGCTCAAGAAATTCTCTTTCTCTATCTATATAAACTTCATTACAGATTCAGAGATAACTTTTAGATCAAGAAATAGATACAAACCATGGATGCTTCGCAGTAACCTCCCTAAGCTCCTTCATGGGTGCAGGCTCTGTTGGGTATACACTGGTTTCAAGAATGTACTGAAAACCCAGATGAAAAAGAGAAAAAAAAGGTTACAAAATAAGGAGAAGAAGAAGAAGAAGATGATGATGGATTTATGAACATAGATATAAACAAGAAAAAGAAAGAGTACCTGGTAAAGAGCATCGCTCTGCAAAAGGCTTTTATGGCCAACTTCTTGGTGTCTGCCTGCCTGATTCTGCTGTTCATTGTTGGAGTTGGTGTCAGCCATTGATGCTATTTTGTTTCTCTTTCAAGCTAGAAATTACTTAAAAGAAATGATTCTGTGCTCAACAAAAACCTGATTTGGAAATGGGAAAGATGGAAAGGGGTTTATAATGGAAATAAGAATCCGGTTTGAACTGATATGGTAGTGGTTGAACCGTCTGCCAACCGGTTGGGGGTTGGTGAAGTCTAGGCATAGTAACATGGAGTTGCCCAATTTTTATAGGTTTTGGTCTATTTGTGCCTGCGTTAAATGGAGATGGTAGGTGTGATGATGTCATTTTTGTAATTTATGGTACAATAATTCTTAACAATTTTCTCTATTTATATAAGAGAAGTGGGTGGAGAAGTTGGTGACTTGCCACATCCTTTGAGAAAGAAAGAGTCAAACTTTGATGATTGACCCATCTTATTTTTCTCTCACAAAAAAAATCATTAATTATAATCATCTTCTTTGCATTCCAAATGTTAGGTATGGAACTTCCATTTTCATTTTCATGTTCTCCAACACCTCAAGAACCACATGATACTTGAAGTAATTTAATCATTATCATTATAGTAATAAAGACACTTTCTCACCTTAAAACAATTAAATTTGAATGTAAAATTGGCTATTTAATTTTTTTTTTTGCTTTTATTTAGATACAAAGTGGAAATAACAAGCATGGAAAATGAATATAATAAGAATTGATTAGGTATCAATTCAATTCCTTCTTGGTGCATGTTGAGACAACATTTGTTTAAGAAAAGTGATTGTGGCCATATATTTCTATCCAACATTCTGAACTTTTATGTCATATTGCAAATTGATGTTTTTACTTCATAGTGTCTCTCATGTCAATTGCTTTGGCAAAATTGATTTAAGGTTTTTAAGTATATAATGAAGAGTATTTTTAAAAATACTTAATATGATAATGAATATTGGATTATAATTCATGTTTTTTTTTTCCGAAAAAAAATTAAAGTCGTGAAAATAAGGGGAGGGCTTTATGCTTTGAGTCAAAGCTTGGGGCTACCTACCAACCTTCGTTAAAATCCAGACGGGGAGGGCTTTGTCTGCTTATCTATTTGTCCAATTTTTATCCTACTGCGGATCCCATTATCAGATCCATTTAAGGTCGGGTTTGGATCCAACTCAGTCCGACTTGATTTTTAATGAATAAATGGTGAATTTGTTCCCTAACGTTTTTCCAATTATCGATTAATTAAGAACTGAACTATGCAATTTTCAAATTTATGACTAATTTAAATTCTTATTTTTAATTGCAGAATCTCGCAACAGAATTGCAGAATGCATGATATCTACAAAAATTAGAGGTAACAAAAGTGTTTTTTAGGATGAAATGAAATAAAATATCTATAAATTGAAAGCCATATATTAATTATACTCAAAAATTAATTTTGGAACAAATGAATAAATAAATAAACACTTGAAAGGTAAAATGGTTTCATCCTTAGAAGAAGTATCAGCTTGAATATGAAAAAATTTCAGATTGAGATATGATGAAAATGAATATTAATCTTTTACTCTATGTCCATATCTATTAAGATGAAAGATATACCCTAAATGCATATATGATGAATCTAATATATTCCCTATTGTTTGGTTTCTCATATAAGCAGTATACCCTAAATGGTCAGCTATGTCTGAACCTGATTCTTCGTGGAACCCTCCTGAAACCAAAGTGAACACAGACAGTTCAGCATCTACAGGAGTTGGTGAAAGCTGCGAGATAGCAATTGAATGGATTTTGCTGATCGGCCATCCTCCTCAAGTTTTCAGGGAGAAAGATTTGGTCGGCGAAACTTCATGCAATCTGCCATAGGGTGGACACCGCTGCCCAAATAGGCAACCAAACCTTTGTGTTGAGTTGACTCAGTATATGCAGAGCAGTCGAGATGATAAACACCCAATGCAAGCCCCATAAGCACGAAATATGCTGTTGAGCTTCACTGAAAATGCAAGAGCCACGACTGTATTGTAGGATGGTGAGGTCATAGTGGCAAGTGAAGAGCTTTTCATTATACCAGTTTCTAAATATGTAGATGCTGTGTAAGAATGTTTACCATTCATTTTGCAAATGCAAGCTCAGCCAGGATCACTTGGAGTGCCATAATGATAAAAAAAGCAAGAGAAAATCAAACATAATCAGAAAAGAGAAAATCAATGCCGTCTGCCCTTAACAACAAAACACAAGTTAACAGTTAATGAATTCTCAGAGAGCAATACAGAGAAACCCCAAGAATGAAGAGATATTTTCTCATACCTAATCAACAAAAAACTGTTCATTGTCATACATACAAAGCTAAGACTAATATGCCTAAACACATGAAGAAATTCGACTAACTTCACAGCTGACATTAGTATTCACTAGGCGAAACTACTACTCTACAAATCAAACAAGTATGATAACTTAGCTGTATACATGCTATCAAATGTACAAGAAGCTTGAATTGTTTCCATTGACTTAAATCGGACGTGCATGGGAGTATAATGTTATAGAGTTGCTGCTTAAGTGCTCAGGAGAAAATGATTATTATTGATGATGTTTAAACTTCTCTGCCGTGTGAGACCTTGCACCAACTTTTTTGGCAAGTCAGGAACAGTTATACAGGTGCAGTTCTCCTTGAGGAGCATTGAGGCTAAATACTGAGGATGTACCAGATGCTAGCAAAGGAGGGCAGGTGAAATTCTATGCTAATGAGTAGAGAGGCCAATGCTATTGCGAACTTCTTTTTTTTTTTTTCCGGTTGTTTTGCCTCTGGAGTTCCTTCTAAAGTTGAGGTTGATAAAAGGGATACAATAAATAGTGCTTCAGATTATCCAGAAGAAAACATGACCTGTTTATCAAAAATTGGAAATTCGAAGTGACCAATATATTCATAATCAGACCCTAAACCTTTTTCTGTCCATCTATAAATAGGACATCATGCCCCTTTTTGATGATATAAAACCACACAATAAATCTTTACATTGGACACATATGCCTGCCTAACCAGTAATCACTAACGGCAACAAAGTCACTAAGAAACCAACAAGTAAAAGCAGAAAAAAAAAACTAAATAAATTTGATGAGTTGATTGCTTATCAAACCCACAGTGCCAATTAGCAATACAAGATCGAGGCCAATGAAATTAGCACATAGAGAGTTAAGAGAAGCAGAAAGAAATAACACTACACAGAAATTGAGGCCTAAAATCCTCAAGTGTGAAAATAATTCCTTCAACTAGCACTTTGTCGATTCTACAAGCTAATGAATTTCTAAACATCTTAGATCAATTATTAAGCAAAGAAAAATCCCGTTGACACAAAGTGTCAACAAAGAAAACAATAGGATGAAGGGTCAATTTGCCTCGGAAAGATCATCGATTTTCGGACAAACTGATCATCGCAGAACAAGTTCAATGACAAATTGATACTTCACCGTAAAAATTCCAATGAACTTTATTATTATGTTTATGAAAAAAATTTCAATTACCTATCTCAAAAATGTGGATCTGAGCCTGCTTCCAAATTCCAATTCGAATTGCAACTGCAATGAAGCAGAAAGATGCTCAGGATCTATGAAACTCTGTCACTCTTCTAGCCAAAGCATATCTTATCTCAGAAGCATTCCTTTCAAACAGATTCCCCTCCATTTCAGCATCCCTATTGTAGTGATCACCCTGCATACATAATGAATAATCTCCCATATCAAGCAATGCAGACTCGTCCTCCCTCATCAGCAAGGCATTATGAAGAATCGAGCACGCACTGATAAAAGCAACAGCAGTCTTGAACTCCTCTTGGATTGGATTGCACAAAACACCCCAATTCTTCAAGCTAGCAATGGTTCTTAGCGCAGAAACTCTCATTAACCCATTTGTCTCATTGAATTTCTCTTCACATGATTCAGGCACAGCATCAACAAATGGTACCATTAGCCAAGGAAGTAAAGGATACTTTCTGCCTCCAATTAGGTACTGATTCAAGGTGACTCCATTGACAATAACCTGACTTGAATTTAGTAGCCTTCCTCCTTCAATATCCTTGTACAAAGTTGTTGACTTGAGTATCCTTGAATCACCCTTTTCGCCCCTAAAACCCGCGGCAATACTCAAAATTCTTGAAGATGAATCCACCACAATTTGAACAGCAATTGCATCGTTTTGTGCCTCGCAGCCATCAAGCTTGAATCTTGCACAATCTATCACACCACAACAATTAGGCAACCCAGTAAGCTTTTCAAAATCTTCTGACAGGGATTGGAGCTCAGTGGTTGATGGAAATGCGACCCAGAAGCGAAAATTGGTGCACAAGACACGGCACAATTGCTTCGCACAAAACCGAGCCACAGACTCGTTAACCCTAAATCTGTCCGCAATCTCAGAATAATTAGACCCAGTGGCTAATCTAAACAGACCAATACCAAGCCGGAGTTCAGCAGAGAGATTTATCGGCGGCCCAATCGGATCACGGCAGTCTAGCAGCGGTTCAAGCAAGCCGGCGAGCCATTCAAAGGTTGAAGATTGCATCTTGAAGGAGATTTTGAACGAGTCAGGATTCTGAATAACAACAGCTCTATCCAACACACTGAGTCGATGTCCGTGTTCATGTTCTCTGTCTTCGTGGGTCGCCTCTGAATCCAGTAGTGGGAAATGGGTTCTCTTCCTTTTCCTGGACAGAGTAAAGAGAGAGAGGGAAGCAGCAATTTCTTGAAAGGAGAGAATATGACAGATGAGAGGGAAAATATTTGCATAAGAGTTGGAGTCAAAGCCAATGAAATTGGAATCGTAAGAATTGGGGGAAGGGAAGAGAAGGAGGAGGAGGTGAATAAGATCAGATATGAGAGTAGAGATCAAAGCAGCCAATTTCCTGGATTCCATATTTTCCAGGTTGTTGGGATTTGATAATTTCTCGGGAATCGAAATGTGTCAGAGTGTTTATCTGGTAAAGGACCAAATCAGGTACACCTGGCAATAGAAGTTTCCTTTTACGACACGTGACCTTAATAACCCATTAAAGAGACAGTGTTCTTCCCTTTTTTGTTTAAACAGAATTTAACTGGAAAATTATTTTTATTAACTATTTTATTTTATTTTTTATTTAGAGTGTCTTATTATTAATATATATGAATTATTACTTTTTTAATTTTTGAATAAACATCTAATTAATATGAAAAATATATATTAAAGAATATAAAACATTTAAAATTTCAATATTCAATATCCTAAAAATATAAGTAGGTTAATTTATATGATTTTATATATTTAGTTATTTACAACTATCTCTTTTTATTATTATTATTATTATTATTATTATTATTTTGACAAACTATGTCATTTTTAAATATTGGGGTTTCATATTTTATGTAATTAAGTGGTTGGGTGTTTTATTTTTCATTTTGAACTGCATCAATATTCAATTATCCATATTTTGAGATGAGATGATATACATGACTTGGTGTGGTCCATCACAAGTTTGGATGGAAATGCTTGTTTATCATGAATTTGGTGTCACTCCTTACACAAACTATATTATACAAATATATTTATAATATATCGTATGTCATTTATTTAAATTATAACTTTTTTAAAAAATATATATAAAAATAAAGGTGCTGTAAAAATATATAAAATATATAATGCAATAAAAATCTAAATCCATCGTATAAGAATTGGATTCCTTAACCTTTATCCAAGCTTGTAATTGTTGCAAACTCTTTTTTAATTGAAGGAGCTTGAATTCATAGTAGGGAGACTAAATTAGGAGTTTTGCCTAAAATAAAATTCTCTAGTTGTGTGCTGGCCCAAGACATGGCAACATTTATATTTCACATTCAGTGACTCAAAATTATATTACGATAATAATATTTTAAAGTTGGTGAATTTTCATAATTTCTGTCAATTCAAAATATTTAGAAAAAAAAAAAGAAAAAGATGGGCCCCATGCTGTTGTATGAAAGGTACGTGCATATCAGGAAACTGACCCTCCAAATATGTCACACCCAAGCCCACACCACCTCATTTAATTACGGATTAAATACTCAATTAACACCCAACTCTTTTTAGGGAAAACTTGTCGTTCCAAATATAATATAAGGTGACTGAATTTTAATCATTTTATTTATTTTTTTCATTATAAATAAAATATTAATTTTTTTAAAATATAAAAAAATTTAATACCATCGACTTAAAATTTATTTTTTTAATATAATATTTAAATTAATAAAATATTAAATTTCTCAAATGATATTTTTAATATTTTTAAATTAATTTTATATTCAGTAATAACATATTTTATTTAAAATTAACATGTTTTTTTAGCAAACTTAATCAAATCTAAAGAATTTTATAATATATTTTTAAAATCGAATAAATAGATTAGTATATTCAATTAAATCTAAAAAATTTATACTAATTTACTCTTATATTTATTTTAAAATAAATTTTTTTTGAAGGATTTTAAAATTAAATTGACAAATTGCTTTTAATTTCCCGTCTTTCTACCTAATCTTATTCTTAAAAAAATAAATTTACTCTATAAAATTGTTATTGGTAAATTATTCAATATATTATTATTGCTGAGTGTTATTTTGTCTTTTTTTATCTGATTATTATCCATCTCTTCTTTCCTCCCTCTGCAACCCAAACAAAAAAAAGTGACTGAAACCAGAGGAAAACGTATAGTTAGAGAGAGGGGAAAAAAGTTTTTTTTTTCAAAAAAAAAGAAAAAAATTACTGAAAAATCTCTCAGTTGCAAACTTGCATTTGCTGGGTCTTTTGTGATTTTTCTTATACCATTTTGATATCTGGGCTCGAAATCGATCCTCTCTCATCGGTGCCTTAGGTATCTCTTTTAAACTGTCTTTTCTTTTATTCGTGGGTTTTTCACTTTAGCTATTATCATGTCGATTATAGTGACTAACCCTTTAATCTAAAAGGTTTGACTAATTGTTTTTATTGCTTTAATCGCATGCAATTTTGAGAGAAGAGCAAGGATCGGATTGACCCAGCTGGGTATCTTTTAGTTTCTGTGTTTTTACTGTACATGGATTTATTGATGACTTCTTGTTTTTCTTGGGGAGGGTGGGGGAATTTAAGGTTTTTGGGCAGTGTATGTTATCAAATTGTTTGATGTTGAATTGGATTTTATTTGGGTAATGCAACAAAACATTGAATTGGGCATTTTTTGAAATTTTTGGCAAAGTTTTATTTTTTTCTTGTAAGTTTGGATTTATATCCATTTGTGGATGTTTTAATGTGTATTGTTTGATATCTGAAAATGCAAAATGTGTAATTTTAAATTCTGTTGGAGTTTTTGGCTTGGATCAAGGTATTTGCATCTAGTATACAGATTCAAATTTGTAAGCTGAAACTATTTTACTGCCATTTATTGTGGTTATTTTTTGGTGAAAGTTTAATATTGGCAACCACATTCCATTTGAGGCCGTTAACAGTCTCTGTTATTGTACAGTTTGCATAGTTCAGAGAATGTTTACCACTAAAATAAGAGAAAATGCGGAAGAATTATAATGTAATTTATCTTTGTAGCTAAGTCATATGGAGATTTTCTGAACATAAACAGAAACAGAAACAGTTTACAGTTTCTATTCCACTTCATAATGCATCATGAATTAATGTGCAGCTTAGCAATGAACTTTTGGAAATGCACATCCCATTTCAGTGTTTCTAATAGGCAATTCTGTGTCTAACTCTGTAGAGTATAATTTTAACTGCTTTTCTTAGAGGAGCTAGAAAATAATAGGTATATAACAAATAAGTATATTTAACATTAATAAGTGATTGAATGAATTGATACACCATATGATCCTGTCTGGGGCAAGGTGGGTGATGCAGGAGCATCCAATTCAAATTAGGATTCCAAGTTACATTTTAGTATTTTAATTTGTTAATATTTCAGTTTTGCTTGTTTAGGATTCCTATTTAGTAATGCATTTACTTAATTAATTAGGATAATTTTCAGTTTCCTTTTTAATTAGGATTCCTAGTTAGCAAGGTTATGATACTCAGTATTCAGCTTACGTACTGTAATATTTTTCTCAATTCAGAATTTTTATTCTAAGGTTTTATTTAAACCTAGTTATTTTCTGTTGATCCAACCACAGTCAACCCAATTCTAGCCTAATTTTTGAAATCTAATTGCCCTTAATTCTTCTGCTGCGTCAGTGGGGTATGGTCAAGAGGGACAGGATTTGTGGCTGGCCTCTCTCTTTTTCTTAGAGTATCAAGAATAATGTCATATAGAGCGTGGAGGTGCTCATTCAAGTGCTGAAGGTTTGTTGTTTAATAATAATCATATATGAGTAAAGATTTACATCTTGCTGCTGTGATATAGTTGAGCAGAAAATCCACGATTATACTAGAAGCAAGAAGGAAAGGTGGTAGCATATTATAAGTAAATATGATTAAGAAAAAAATCTCTTTCTCTCCATGGAATTTACTCTATTTTAATTGGGTAATATATGGGAAGTTCAAGCAACAATTGGCTTGGATCTTCTTGTACTTCTTATGATATGAATAATTTATTGCATTTTAAAAAATCTTGAGAAATCTCACTAAGTAACGGACATTGTAATATCAAGTGCTTGGTATGAGACATGAATTGAAAGATATGTAAACCAAGTTCTTTTTTAAACTTTATTTCATAATAAGTTTGAAGGATTAAGCAGGTAATTCAGCAATATGCTTATCTGAGGTCTTGAGGGTTTGAGTCTTGTGTTGTCCCCTGAAAATTGTAATATGCACTGCTACTAAAATTGATTATTGCTCTTTATATTTCAGATGTTCATGGTCATTTTTTTTCCTTCTCTTTTTATTGTATGAATTCAGGGCTTTTCCTGTCATACTCAAATGCAACCAGACTACTTGTTGGCATCAGTGCAAGCTCAAAAGAAGTGCTCCACAAAGGGAATGCTGGATGTTTGAAGAACATTTTTAGTTTCTATCATTCTCTTTCTTCAAGCAGCTTAGTATTTTCTTTTTCCTTCTCTCTCATTAAATACAGCCCATTATTACATACTGGCTTTAATTTTTCCAGCTATATCCTGGTGTTTTTGTGCTTTTAGGTGCTTCAATAAGCATACAACGTGGACCACTATTTCTGCTGGAATATTGGAACTGTTTAGCACCTTAGCCATTTTATTAGGCGGTATACATTGGCTCTTATGCAAAGGCAACACAGTGCGATTGATCCCTTCCCTGAAACCATTGACTTTGGTCAGGGATCTGTTTCAAATAATACTGGCATGAGTCAACAATCTTCCATGAATAACTTACTAAATCCAGTAGAAAACAGGTTGTCAAATAATTCCGTGTCTTACAGTGAGGCATCATGTGTAAATGCTGTCAATCACAATGTTCAGAGCTTTAGTGGATGGAGTACCAGTGAGTCTAGCTCAAGGTTAATTCCGCAAAATCAGGCCAATGATGATGGGGTAAAAATGGAAGAAAGATGGACTTCTTCAGTCAGTGCTCGTGCCATAGCTGGTCCAAGGTTAGAAGAAAGGCGATTTGAACCAACTGATATCCTTTTTCCAGGGAGAGTCAGTATTGGCCTCGGTGGAGATCAGGTTAGAAGTGGGCCATCATTTTTGCAAGGTTCTAGCTCTAACATCATCTCACCAAATTTAAATCCAAATGTAGTCTATTTGGGTGACAGTAGTAATGCTGGGCATGGTACAGGAAATGTTTTAGGTTGTAATCAATTCAATTCTGGAGGGTTAGAAATTGAGCAGACATCTCCTAATGTTTCTTCAAATGATGCTGGTCCTTATATAATGGAGGAGACAAATGGTGGTTCAGGGTCCTCTCTAGGAAGTTGGGGTTTGTCCTGCAAGAGAAAGGCTCTTGAAGGTACTTCTAGACATTCTTATCCTGGTGGAAGTTGTAGTTGCTTCCCACAAGCTGAAAATGTGGCATGGCATACAGGTAGTACTCATCATAATGCTTCAAGTAGCTTAAGTTTATCTCTGCCCTCTTGGAATTCTCCTAGTCTTAGCCCTCCAGAGCAGTCAAATACAAGAATTGGTCTCAGCATAAGGGGAGTAGCTTCTGATAACTTTCCTACTTCATGTGTTAGTGGAAATACAGAGACTCTGAGAAATTCTGGTAGGAGGGTAAATGCTGGGCATCAACAGGAGTCTCTAGCATTCAATTTATCAATAGCTGGTGGTGCTAGGCAATCTAATTCCTGGTCTGTGCCCCAGCCTTTTAGATCTGTCCCATTTAGTGATTCCATGGACTATAGCTCAATGCCAACAACAAATTCAAGTGCTTCTCAGGGCCCACTGCATGCCGTGCACACTTCTGCTTCATCAAGAAACATACATCCTTTCCCTTGGAATGGAACTCCCAATTCAAGAGTTGGAAGTTCATCCAGTTCTTTTATCCCTGGAGAAAGAGGTGCTGCATTAAGAGAGGAGGTGAGCTTAAGAAGCATCTGTAGAAATAGTGCGGAGCTTCCCATGTTTATGCCTGTAACTGAGATGAGATACATGGGTCAAGATCCAGCTGGTTGGAGTTTGACTCCTGGAAACATGAGCGCTTCAGCCACTGTCTCTTCTACCAGAATCAGTCCTAGTTCAAGCATTCATCCTTTACCCACTCCCACCTGGCTTCCTCATCATAATCCAACATCTAATCAGCAAAGGTTTTCTGAGTTTTCTCCGTGGTCTTTTCTTCCATCCATGGACTCTGAGTCGGGAGGTCGCAATGGTCATTTCCCCCCATTGTCTTCTGGTCCTTCTGTATCCTCTCAGGAAACAGTGATGACACCTGGGTCTAGTGGTCAAGGTCATAATCAATCATTTCCAAGGTCGGCCTTCTTGATGGAAGGACAGGGTGATTATGTTCTTGGCATGCCTCGTTCCTTGAGGGCTTTAGCTGCTGACATAGAAGGCAGACATCGGCTTATATCTGAGGTTGTATCAAATATATATTCTGCTTTTCAAATTTATTGTTTGCATATACTTGATTATGGGATATGTTACTCCTTTATTTCATTTTCTGAATTAAATGGGGAAAAGTGGTGATGCGGACATTGGCTTTTAGAAAATAGTTGCAGTAGCTCGTATTGATCAGACAGATAAAATGTGAAAAGGAAGTGATGTGGCATCAGCCTGTGTATGGCTTTGTCAATGGCAATTTTTTTTCTTTTGGTTGGGAATTAGAAACCTATTGTGCGAGGATATTGGAGATTGACTTGGGATTATATTGAATGATATTCTAGGCAAAAAGTTGACCTTTTTAGAGATTTACACTTAAACTGGGTTGCAGAAAATTCTGGCAGCCTTGAATTCAGATATAGGATGATTTAGGGACTGTTTAATTGGTGAAGAAACAGTATGGAAAATATGCATTATTTAAGATTACATTCTTTTGACGGTGAGGTTTATTTAGGGGTTGACAAGAGCAAGAAAAAGAAGGTTTAATGGTGTTCAGTACTGCATAGTTCCCAATGCACTGAAATAATAGAAGAAGAAAGATTTTGCTGAGCACATGCCAAACAGTTCTGTAATGAGACTCATCCCAAACACCTAATTTTATTATTCAAAAGTCTACCGGTCACAAAGGTATTTACAGAGATTAGATCCACCCTTGTCGTATTAGGGTTAGGAATCTTAAATAAGTGAATTAATCCTAAACTCTAAATCCTATATAAGATGAATTTGTTGATGAAAGACGTCCCTAACTACTGATGGCACTTTCCCTTTGAAAAAAATGCCCCCCTTCTTGGTGTAGGTCCACAAATTCAACCTTAATAGTTCTTCTAGTCATAGAGGGTTCTATATTTATGTTTGATGAGGTTCACCAACTGCTTATATATGTATATAATCTTTGATTTTTAGGATTTGTTTGTATTTTTGTGATTTCATGGGCATGTTATCATTTAATGTCTTAAATTGAGTCTTATGAGGGTTTTGATTCTTATTTAGTTCCATGTATTATGAGGGCGAGGAATCAAAGTAATAGTACATTTCAAGTTACTTTGAGTTTGTTAGTATCTAGGCTGAAAATGCTTTACTTTCAGCGATTTAATGAAAAGGAGAGCTATTATACTTCTGTTGAGTTGCATGATGCAATTATTATTTCTATTCTGATGCAGTTCTTGCATAATTTAAATAAGTCAAGATGCTAGTTTTTAGCAGCTCTGATTTGTGAATCCTACTGAATCAGACCCAAATTTCACTTCATCAAGCTTTTCATCTTGCTCTCTTGCATTGGTGTTTGAACTTCTAGTCATGTCAGCCGACAGTGGAAACATGTTTGAGGCAAGATTAAGTGAGATGTAATACTCTTGAACAGGAAACCTTCATACATTTGAAACTCGCCTGAGTAATATATGTTGTAAAGCCATAGGCAAGAAACTCACAAAGCAGCCATTATCCAAATTCTATCTCAAAGATAAGACAAAACAAGGAAATGAGCTAACATATCCTTGCAACTAGATTAGCCTATTCAGCAGCTAGAAAGGCTAAATTGATCACTAAACTAACAGCATATGTCAGCAAATAGAAAAGGCCATAGAGCGAAAAGGTAGAAAAGCAAAAGCTTCCATGAGATCCAGAAAGCCATACAGGGAAAGTGGATTAACAATTAGCATGTGAAAACCACAAATAAGCCAGTTGAGAATCCAGAAGAATGCTCCTCAGACATTTTCTAGAAAAGATGTTCAATAAGGAAAAAAGAGGTTGCATTGTTAGAGCATAAGAATATGAGGTTATGGTTGCTTAAAAAAGGATGCGAAGCTACTAAAGAAAAGTTTCTAAGGTGGCCAAATATGGGTTAGAAATACAACCTGGACAGCTGATTTTGCAAGTGTAGTTTTTGATCCAAGTATAGGCAAGCTCCAAATAGTGCAGCCAATAAGAATCTCAAGGAAAACAGATGGGAGTTCGATTAAATTTATATTTTTGTCATCTTACACAGTCTTTTCTAGTCATAAAATTTCATTTGATGCTATTAGGTTGGTTAGCTGCTCGCAAGTGTATCATTTTGGCGCCTAAATCAAGTCATCAGTATAGTCAATAGCCCACTGGACACACACCTGGGTGCTTACTGTGAGCTTAAGCCTACCCTATATGTGGCTATCATCATCCCATTGTTGTTTCAACTTGGATAAGGACACCTCTTTTGTTTCCTAATTTTGTCACTAGAAGTCATCTAAAAATGCTGGGTATCAAATGCTAAAGGAAATAACTTAAAGTAAAGTGGCTGTGTCCATTTTCTGATTTAAGTTTTGGAAATGAGAAAATTGAAGTGACAGGGGCATTATTTATATTTTTTTAATCAATTATGGACTTTTGATTATGCCTAGTCACGGTATCTGTTTGACTCAGATTTTTATGTTGGTTGCTATTGTAACATAGTGTTTGGCAATCAAGTTCAAATAAGATTTTCTAAGTGACTAACAGCTTATATTCTCTATGCACCAGATCCGTGAAGTCTTGAATGCCATGCGCAGGGGTGAAAACCTACGAATTGAGGTTTGATTGATTCTTAAGCTTTTTTTAAGTTTTATACAATCATGGCTCTGTCATTGCCTGGTTTAGTTCTGGAAGAAATTGTTGTTCTCATTAAATTTGTTATATGGTCTTAGAGCATTTAAATTATCATAACAAATTTCAATGATACTGTTATTTAAGTATAATTAAATTATTTTGAAATATGTATAGCTGCATTTGTTTTGCAGAAAATCTTGTCAGGAAAAAAGTTTGATTTGCATTTTCTAATGTTTGGGGCACATAAGGTTTAGGATAATTGGTCAAATGGATAATATTTTTTTTGGGTCAAGGAAAATGATTTCTCATGTTCAAAACTAGAAGTCATTTTCAAGGAGATCTGGGATATGGTCTTTTTGGTGGCTTCAGGTTATCACCTATTAAAAAAGCTTTGGATCCAGATGACCATTTAATTGAGATGCCCCTTTACAGTATTTTAAACTCTTATTAAAAAGAACGCTTTATACAGACTGTTCTAAATAACCAAGCCAGAACTTAGGAAGAAGGACCCAGGGAGAATGATATTTGAACAAACTCACTCGTTCACTAACCGTTACTTTCTTTTAATAAGCTGTTTATAAGCATCAGCTGCCATCTCAATTTACCATATATTTTATGTGGTATTCAAATTTTTTTTTATGACTTGTTGTTTTATTTGAATAATTAAAACTCCAGTGGAAAAATGTTCTGTGAAATTTCTTTTGATGTGCTCATAAAACTAAAAGAATAATATCCAGTTAATTTTAACTTTATGACCAAATAGCAGCAAATAGTACTTTCCAGAATTCTGCAGTAAATTCTTTCAACAGAGTTATTGTCCATGAATCAAATAAAAACCAAAATTTAGTATATATCAGTAATGATACTATAAAGGGACATGAAAGTGGTTTTAGGCAGTTGAATTTACATTGAAAACAGGCCTTTTCCTCATGGTGAAGAACATATGGAAACAACTTTATGACATTTAAATTGCCTTTTGTTTATATGAAACTATAAGGTGGGAACTCTAGACATAATGGAACTTTAATGAGGACAATGCTTGCCAAAATCAGATAATCTTCATGAAGAATTTTAGTATTGCCAGCACTTGTTCAAGTTCAATACTATTGACGAGGCCAATGCTTTTATTTAATAATTCTTGGATGTCCATAGGCCGTAGATCTCGTTCTTTGCTGGTATAGACTGAGGCCATGCTTATTTTCCTTTTTCTCCAAGCCGCCTTTGATTTTTATTGCTAGTGTATAGACCTTTAGTATCTATATTTTGGTTGTTATCTGACTGTTAAGATAGACAAAAATGCAGTAACCCCCTCTTCTACTAATGAGGGGAAGAATGTAAATCCTCATTGTCAACAGAGAAACAAAGTGTTGTATAATCTGGAATACTTACTCTCTAATATAATTGACCTACACAAGTGCTTAACATTATTGAGAAAAGAGTAAGCTACAAGTGGATGCTTGATCTGCAAGCAAGTTCATACCAAGGAGCTTTTTAGCTGTTACCTAACTAGGAGACAGCCAATTGACTGTGAAAAAGGGAAAAAAAAGAAGAAGCAAGCTTAGCTTCTTGCACTTTTCTGTAGAAATTTGAAACAATAACCTTTTGTGTGATTTTATCTCAGGATTATATGCTCTTCGATCCAATCACACATCATGGTATGGCTGAAATGCATGATAGGCACAGGGATATGCGTCTTGATGTTGACAACATGTCTTATGAGGTAAAAGTTTAGCAATTAATTTCACTTCTTGTCACTTCACTCAGAATCTTCTCCTAACATGAAGATTGGAATATCAGGAATTATTGGCATTGGAAGAACGCATAGGAGATGTGAATACTGGACTGAGCGAAGGGATAATTTTGAAGTTAATGAAGCAGCAAAAATATATGTCAATGGCAACAGAATCCCCAGCAGATTTGGAGCCATGTAGCATTTGTCAGGTACATGCTATGCCCCAATCTAGCATCATTAAAAAGGAAAGAAAGAAATGGCTGCTTTGAGTAATTTTGTTTAGCTGTCTTTACTAGTTTTGTGACTTGAATTCTTACATTTCATGGCAGGAAGAATACTTGGATGAGGACGATGTCGGGACACTAGAATGCGGACATGACTTTCACACCAACTGCATAAAACAATGGTTGATGTTGAAAAATCTATGCCCCATCTGTAAGATGACAGCCCTACCCACATAGAGGGAAGACACTTTACAGCCTAGGTATTTTATTTTCTTGCTGACAGAACATCCAACCAGCAACTGGGTGGATGAGAGGAGCTGCTGTCTGTTATAAATTGCAAGCATGAATGATAAAGGGTTTGTCCACCTTAAAAGCATTATGACAATCATGGATATATATGGAATGATATCAATGACATTGTCAAGCTTTTAGATGGATATATCTGGTATTCCTTACGCTATATCAATTAACTTAATGATTGAGCATTGCGGAATTAAATTGCCTATTGTTTTCATGACGGACTTGAACTCATTCAGAATTCAGAACGCTTCCATTTGATAAGCCAAAAAGAAAAAAGAAAAAATTATGTGATGAATTATTTCTTATCTAGATCAGGTTTTTATGTACTTGGATCATATTTTGTTATGCTTGTAAAGTTGTTTATCCAGTCCAGATAAATATTAGCGGCTTTTGAAATAAGCAGTCATATTTAGAAAAAGAGTGCGGTGCATACCGGGGGGGGGGGGGGGGGGGGGGGGGGGGAGAATGTGTCGTTCATAGGTACATATTCCTTTCAATATAAGTTTTTTTTTTTCTGTAGTTTTATCAGATAGTTGCATTGAATAGGCTAACGTTTCTTTACATTTATTAGTCAAAACTCTACGCCATAGAGCAATCAAATATGTTGTGTTCAGAAGTTAATATGCAGTCAAATATGTGTTAAATGGGCAATCAAGTGTAGGATATATGGGAGATTTTCCTGAGAACATGACTTTATATATGGAGTAATATTGTGGTGGTAGGAGTGTAGTGGGATAATGAGCCTGCATAATTTTCTTCTTGGGATCAATATATTTCATTTTATCTTGAGAACATTTTTTTTTAAATCTTTTAATACAATAATATTGCAATAGAAGTTCTTGGTAGTTAATTTTAAAACAAACTGATAAATACACACTGAATTGATACTTCACCCTAAAATTTTCTAGCCAATCAACATTTAAGATTTAATATGTAAGGATTGTAAAAACTTGGCCGAACCAATTTCTTAGCCATTGTTAAAGTTTCCTTATTGAATACTTTAACTACAAGAAAACAATTTCTTCAAAGAATGTACTGTATTTTCAAATTTGTTCAGTTTGCTCTCCATAATTTTTTTTTATCTGGTCCAAACTTTTGAATAAGTTGCAAATCAATAAGAAATGAGTACCTAATCTAATTCAAACAATAATAGGATAGAAATAGATAATCTTAATCCAAAAATTAATTTTGAAAGAAATTAACCATCATAAAAAAAAAAAAAATTGAAGTCCTAATCACATCTCCAGCTATCTTATACATATACCATGATCAATGGATAACTCAGTGAAAATTGACAAAATATTTTGTAATTTTGCCATTATCATATTTAATGTTTAGTAAAAAATATATAAAAATAAATAAAAATATATCTCTTTCCTTCTTTTGGATTAATTAATTGATTGTAAGAAGAAAAAAAAAACAATAAACTTTGCGATTTCTTAAAGATATGAATTTCCTAAAAGATGCACTTGCATTTAACGCTTATAAATTGATTAATAATTAGTGGTCAGTCCGGAGATGAGGAGGATATTCTAATTCCTATAAATTGTCTTTTTGTCTTAGAATTGATTTAAAACAAATACAATGAGCAAGACAGAAACTTAAGAAACCCATGGGCTTTTTCACCAAAGTAATAAAAAAATTTTGAGATACTAATGAAGCAAAATCAGAGCCTAAATAACAAAATGTTTATCAGTCTGTCACATAAATAAAATAATATTTTTTTAAAAATTACATAATAAATGTTATTAAAGATAGTAATTATACCAAAAAAGAGTAGTAATTATAATTAATAACCATATCTAGTACAAATGGAGCAAAAGCAAATACGAACCCTTAACACCACACTCTTATTGTCATCATTTTGATCAAATTCTTTCATTAACAAATACGAACTCTTGGGTCATATTAACATATTTTCATATTCAACAAAAAAAAAAAAGCTTCACATTTAGCAACATATAAAAATAGAAGAAAGTGCAATTCGATCTCAATATCATCAATTTTTTCTAAAATTAGAAAAAAATTATTTGTAAGAAGATACAAATAGAAATAAGCCAATATTAGATAATTTCATTCCCCACTAGTCCATAAATAATCTCTTTTTTTTGGTACATTATTACAAAGCTCTAACTAATTTTAACTAACTGTTGATTTATTATAAAATATAATTTTTTTAATACAGGTTTTTTCCATACATAATACTCAAACTCATGACTTTATTTAAAAAAAATGTTAAATCACCTCAACCAACAATGTTGGTAAATAATCTCATATTTAATGCTTATATATATATATATATATATATATATATATATATATATATATATATATATATATATAACAAAATAGTATGTCAAATTATATATACCCTTTTCCAAATGAAGGCATCCTCACCCTGATATTAATATTTAAATTTATCCATCTAATTATTTAAAAAAGTTATAAATTATTGATAGAGTAGAGTAGATATGTATGGATGGCAAAGTGGAACCATCATATAGTTGTAGGGCTCATATAAAAGTGAAAGAGAAAAAAACATAAGGAAATCTTTATATATATATATATACATTTTCGTTTTTTGTTTTGTTTTGACGCCTATAAGTAACGGCATTGCCCTGTGATTGGATTTTGGCCGTCTTCTTTAGTTTGTTGTTTCCCAACTTAATCATCTCTCTCTGCTTCCTTTTTAAACGCCTCCTTTTCTCTTCTCCTTCTTCACATCTCCACCAACCTCTCTCCCTCAATCTCTATACATTCATCCATATAAATTTCTAAAGAAGAAGGGAATGGAAAAAAAGTTCCTTATGAGAAAACCAATCATGGTTTCTTTGCCAATCAAGAAAGCATAGCCAAAGAGAAGAAGGGAAAGAATCGGTGGTGATGATGGATGACCAGAAGAAAGGTGGTAAAAGAAATCATGGTAATATTGGTAAAGGAAGTGATGATAGTGATGGCAAAGAAGAAAAAGGAAGTGAATCTGATCATGAGATACATATTTGGACCGAAAGAGAGAGAAGAAAGAAGATGAGGAACATGTTTTCTAATCTTCATGCTTTGCTTCCTCAACTTCCTCCTAAGGTACTAATTACTCCTAATTAATTAAGAACCACTTCCTTTATGCTAAAAGATTAATAAATTTTACGCTGTTTTGCATGCTAGGGTTCCTTCAAGATTACCTGATCAATAAGAACTTCAATTATGAAAACAAAAATACCTATGTAGACTAGGTTCTGTGTTCGAACCCTAGAAGTCATGTTTTGTTGTGATCTTTCTAGCTAGGTGAGTTTTGAAGAGCAAGCTATGTATGTGTTAGCTTTTTATCTTTAATTAGAAAGGAGGGATTGCCTTTTTTTGTTTTTATATGCATATTTTCCCTTTTTTCATGCTTGAATTTTTGTTGATAAATTAAAGGCGAAATCTTTTGTTTTCTTCTTTCATGGGCAGTTAGAGAGAAGGGTTGCCATTACCTAATTATCTTTCTTTTTCACGTTGTTTTTTCTGCAAAAATTCATTACACAAGATGGAAGTGTAATGCCCTAACTTGCCAAATTAATATATGTATATATGCTTTGATTAAGTTCAAATTTAATGTATTATATATAGACGATTTAATTAGCTTAGTTAAAGTTCATTAATTTCAAACTCGAATAACCTATTTCTTTTAAATTTAATAAAATATTGGCTCTGGATATATAATCTTTTGCATTATAAAACAGATCTTCCAGAATGATCAATGAGAAAAATAAATTATATACAAAAACACAGATTCATCCATCCCAAATTTTCAACTAAACTCGGTTAATTTCCTTTTATAATTCAAGTCAATATTCATATCAAAAAAATTAATTTATCAATCATTTTCACGTAGTTACTAATCTGATACATAAATAAATATTAATAAGAACTCACCAATTTTGTATAACTTAATTGCTTGGATATGAATTTTAACGGAAAGTATTTATATACATTTGGTTCATAATAGATCAAATTTACGCAAATCAGGTAAGAAATTTAAATTTTTTGGCGAACTTCTAATAAATTTTATAATAATAATATAATTATTATTTCAGGTAGACAAATCTACCATTGTTGATGAGGCAGTAAACTATATCAAAACCCTAGAGCAAACTCTACAGAAACTTGAAAAATAAAAACTAGAAAGAGGAGCCACAACTTTCTGTTATGAGCCATCTCTGATTGCTCCACAAAATGTGGGAGAGTTGAATGGAGGCATTCTTAGCTGATCAGGGATCTTCCAACAATGTGGGAAAATCATCGATTTCAAGGTATCCTATTCTGTTCCAGAAATGGACATCGTCCAATGTGGTGATGAACATCTGTGGGGATAAAGCTCAAATTAGTATCTGCTCTTCAAATAAATCTGGCCTCTTCATTGCTGTCTGTTATGTGTTGGAGATACATAACATACAGATTTTGTCTGCTCGTTTCCTCCGATTCCGCTTGATTCTTCAGGTCTGTTTGATATTACATTTGGAAAAATCGTTTTTGTAGCAAAAATTTTATTTTTTTATTTTTTTTAGTTTTGAAAACTGCTTTAAAAAAATAAGTAAATAAATAATTTTTCCATAATCAAGTTTGAGAAAAATAGTTTATAAAAAATTAAAAAAATCAATTAATTAAATCAAAAAAAATTTAAACCTATTTTTTAGATATCCAACAGTAATCTCAAACACTCCCTAAAACTCATGTAAGTTTATTTACGATTTTTTTGTTTTTGTCTAAGCTGAGACCATATACATGGACTCATATAATAATAAATTGAGAAATACTTACTTAGATCGAATCTCCAATCTTACTTTGTTATATATAAGTTTACACACATGAAGAGTATGATTAAATTGATTCATAAAAACTTAAACTAGGAAAAAAAAATCTGTATCAAAAATAATAATTAATTTATATAAATGTTGTTTTATAATTAAAATAATCTATAAATTTATTCATAAACTCGATCTCTATAAGTATTATTTGTTATTTACATTCTTGATTTGCATTTCTTTGCTTATAAATTAACTTTCCCAAGATTTTTCCTCCATAAACTAGCTACGTTTATTAATAAATTTATGAACCAATGCAATTAAAAATTGTCCTGTATGCAAAATAATGACTACTTTGTATACGTTGCAACTTTTAATTGGATCAGTGTATGAATTATTTCATAAATGAGTATTTTTCAATTATTTTTCAAGTTTTCTATCTCCAATATATATATACAGGAATTCTTAGGAAAAGTAATGAAAACATAACTAAATTTAGGATTTCTAAATACACAAGAATGTTCATTGAGAAACTACTCAATTTCAGTTTCTCAATATTGTTCTAATCTTTATTTATCAACATATGCCTAGAAAAAAAAATTGATGGAGCTTTTTATATAATATAAAAGTTCAAAATTTTGGAATTAATTATGTCGACTCAAAATTATATATATGAGAAAATTAAGTTCCTTCTAAGAATTATATCTTATAAAGTAGCGTAGCATTGATTATAATTAACTTTCTCTATACTGGGTTTGTATCAGACGTAAATACTTATAAATTATACTTTATTTTCCATATGTTTTTAATTATGCTTTTGTTGAATTGGCATATCTCGATATGCCAATTCAATGCAGACGACGATTAAAAAAAATTATAGTTATTGCTTAATTTGTTGGAAAATTCTTATACATATCCGGATCATATATTAATTTATTCATGAATCAAGCCAATATCATATCATAAATTAGTTTTATAACTAGTTTCACATTTGTAAAGTAAGAATCAATTTTTTTTTTTAATTTGCTAGTAGTGTATTATAAATTCGGTTAATAAACAAGTACATGAATATGATCTAGGTTAAAAAATTTCTAAACAAATTACTAACAAAATGATTGTCAAGCTATGAGTCATTATGTTAATAATATTATTCCGATATATTTATCGAATGTTAATATACTGTCTTCTTCACCTTCATTAATCATGCACACTTAATTATATCATTAATCCTATGTTTAATACTTAATTAGCAGATGCAATTCCTGTGGAAGAAGTATATAGACAAGCTGCAGGTGAGCTAATGTGCCGTGTATCTTCATGATTACAATATAAAAAAAATGTTTTGTTGGAAGTCATATTGAATATATTTTTCTCATGAATTATGAGAATTTTTTTTTTACAAGGAAAAAAAAAGAAATATGTAGTAGCAAATTAATGGGATAGGTAATAGGAATGAAAGTTTGCATCCTGATTATGTAATTTTCTTGCAATATAATTAAGTTTCGGTGAAAAAGTTCTTAATTAATTAGAATTATAAAAATTTTGCACACCAAAAATCGAATTCAACTTGTCACACTGAACTTGATTCCTTTTTAGTTTAATTGCCTAAGAGTTTTTCTTCTTCAATTGATTTTATAGATTTAAGGGGAAAAAAAACAACATTAATTTTTCATTCCAAATATCCATATTATTTATAAATCGAGCTAATAATAAATTATTACGTAAGAAAAGTGATTGTGATAATCAGTTTTATATTTGTGAAGTCAAATACATTCATACAACAAATTATTACGAGAAATTGAGCAACTTAAATTTATGCATGATTTATTGTAGGAAGTAGAGAAATTTTTTAACATCTCTCTCTTTATTTTATTTTTTCCCCTTGTAGCAGTTAATATGTGATTTTTGAAAAAGAAAGAGAAACCCATCACAAGAACATTTATTACATGAAAATAAAAGTTGGGAAGAGTATAGAATAATCTAATAAATACATCAAAGAAAATCATAGTAGAAGTTTTTTTTAGATCTTCTAAAATAGCAGGAAAGAAAAAATGGCTACCAAGAGTGATAGTAAGTGGTTGTAAAGTCTACTGCAAGGGCCATATCAATGTGTACATTCAAGCTTTAATTTGGTGAGGATTGATAAAAAAAAAAAAAATTCGACCAAAAGATTTACAATCTAAATCATGCTATAAATAATAATTACAATACTATGTACTTGCTGAAACTCAATAATGATATATCACATAAAATTTATTAAAATCATTTTATTTTATTTAGGCATTTCATCCGTTTCATTTTAACTTTCGATTAAGATTTTTTTACAAATATTAAGAATACTATATAATAGACATAATTATAGGTATAAAATGATTATATTATACCCACTTTTAAAAGACTAAAAATTATTTTAAAAATCATTTTTCTAAAACCAAAACATGAGTAAATTAAGTTGGAAATAAAGAATTTATTTGTTATTGATAATCTAAAAAATCAGTTAGAGTGGAACAATTTTTATTTTTTACAAGACAGTTGAAATGGAATAGAGGAAATATATTCTTTCATTAATTTAATTCATCATGAACAAAGTTTTTTGATAATAAATTTTCTATTAATTAATATTCACAATTTTATGGAAATAAAAAAACAGATATATGCAAGAAATTTCTTGTTTCGGAAGTTAACACCTTTCTTTTGGAAAACCGAAAGGTAATTTTCATGTTTTCCCACTCTTCCTAATTCCTTTTCAATATTGATTGAGAATTGAAACCATGCACTTGCAAATATTTTTTTCTTGCGTGTACCATTTATATTATTCATATACTCAATTCCAAATTAATTAAAAATTGAAATAGAAAATTTAATTTTCATTCTGATCCATTTTGGATCTCAATTTATTCATACTGACATGAACTATCTATATTATAATATCGATTTTTTTAATTTGATATATTAACTTTTTTTTTTTGGTTGGTTTGGTTTGAAATTATATTAAAGCAAGGCATTCAATTTGATTCACGATCTAATATTTATATATATTAGTAACCAGACTGACCAAAAAAAATCTAGAATCTCTGTTATATTTAATTATTTTTATCATAAATATTTTTTGGACATGTAAAAAACTGTTAATTAATATATTCCTTGTAAAATGTCCGATACACTCATCTCACAGACAAATGTGTGACACTTTATTATTTTTCGTAAGAGGACATTTCATTTTTTTGACTTAAATTGTGAGAAAAAAAATTATTTTGTTTTTCTTTTTTAGATTATTATGTTAGTAATGATCGATGAATAATTGAATAGAGACTATTATGTTAGCAGTCATCTCTCAGCTTTTTCTGATTTAGAGCCCAAGTGTTTGAAGGAGGCCCAAGTCTGGCCTAATCCAACCATTCTTATTTTTTAAAAAATATATTTTAAGTTTTATTTATAAAAAAAAATGTGTTTTATATATTATTTATATGGATAATATATGTTCAGTGTAGGCATGAGCCTAAAAAAAAATATTCGAATTCTTCTAATCTGAAATCTCGCAAGACTAGCCAGAGTTAGACTAAGTGTATAAAATACTTATAACATTATGATTCTAAAAATACGTAAAGAAAATAAAGAAAAACAATCACGTCATTGCTCGATAGATTTTCTCATACTATATCAACCTTGTTCATCCATCAATTTGATTATCACTTTTTTACTGAGAATTATGAAAGGCAAAATTGATAGTTTATCTCTTGTTATATAACACATCACCCTATTTTATTTTGAATACACTCTTATCATCTAATAGTTATGAAATGAAAGCATGATGGTTTATCTCTTATCATAATTTGATTATACCTGTTAAATCTTCAATTAATTTAAAAAAAATCAAAATGAGTGGTGATGGCAAGGGAACATGGATTGGTGGGTGTCCATAAGGGTTTTTGATATTCATAGAAGGAATTCAAGAACTTCAAAATTCCAAATACAAAAGAAGTTAAAAAAAACATTAATTATTGGGTCCCAAATGTTGCATATGTGTGTGTATATATATATAGTTTTCTTGTTGTTCCTATGAATTGTGACTTAAGTAGCAACAAAAGTTGGGTTTGAAGACATGTGATTATTAGCAGTAGCCATGGCTAAAGGGAAGAATATAAACCAACCCATGTGAGTCCCATGGATTTTATTCCACCAACAACATGTGACTATCGTCTCTTTACATCTCTTAAAACCACACACATCTTTCAATTTTAATTGTGGGACCTTAATCTCTCTACCTTTGTTACTTGTTAGTTGTTGTTTTTTGTTAGTTTCTATGTCGCAAATTCTTTATTTTGCCTTATACTTTATGTACTCATGGTACAACTTGTGTTAAATTTCTTAAATCTTTGATATATAAATGATGAGGATTAAATAATTTTCAAAACTCTAGCTTAAAAATTAGATAATATAAAATTAAATTAATTTAAAATTGATAGTTAAGGAGTCAATTGGATAAAATTTTAATTGAATACAAATTTGTAAAGTTCAAATAATGTGCTCTATTTTTAATTTTCATTTTCATTTTAGTATTTCATTCATGTTTGGTCAAGTAAAATCTCTAACTCAATCTATTAGAAAACTCAAAACATAGATTTTGATGTTAGATAAGTTAATAAAAGTTATAAGGAAGCCTTCATCTTTGAAAGTAAAAGATGTGAAATTAATAAGAGAAAATCAAATATCTAATATAATTCACTCCCATATCAAATCAAGAGAATCCAATAGGGAATGAAATTCTACAAATTAATATCAAATTAGAGTTCATTTACAAAATTAGAAGGAATAAATAGATTATAATGAGGTACTCAACCTTGTAAAGAGAGGATATTAGATTGCATACAAGAAATGGATTGAAAATTTGTGCTTGGTACTTGTCCAATTAATAGCTACATACACCAAATTGCAAAATGATCTTAAATGAAAAGGAGATGAATGATATAACAAGGTTCATGCTTTAGACTGCAAATGGGGAATCTAATCACAATTAGCTAAGGATTAGATAGAATGTGTAACAAAATGGTCCGGAGGGTAGGGTACAATGTCCTAAAGTTTGATGGCGATCTATGAGGATTGAGGAGAATCGCCTTGCCTTGTTGTTTACCATTTTATCATAAAAGTGGTCCCATTTTGGGCATGGCAATTGTGAGTGATGGCTCAAATAGGCCCATGGCAATTGAAATCTTGTTTGGACTTCAATTCATGGCAAAGTTAATTTTCCATTTTCAATGCAAACGAGATACGACTACAGAACAATATGAATGTGCATATACTTAGCAAGAAATTTCTATATGTATTTATTATTTATAGGTTAAGTCAGTAATACAATAATATAAAAGAAATTTACAAGTTTAAGAGGTATAAGAAATTTATAGGTTAAGTCAGTAATGCATCATATATGCTGAAGTAAGAATTATTTTGGAATGAAGTATTGATATTCAGTTAATTTTATGTTTTTTTTTTAATTTTGCCATAGTTAATTTGTTCTAAAATTAAGTTATAAGCTAAAGTAGCACATAAATTTTGATTTACAATTACACATTTTTTAATGATTCCACAAAATCATAATCTACTTTTGAATATTTATTTGCAATAATATCGTTAATAGCACAATAACAAAAGAACAAAAAAAAATGTTTCCTAAATGTAAGCTATTGACTCAATCCCTGCATTAAAAATAAAATGAAAATTAGGACAATGAATTTTCTCCAAATTATTCGTTTTTTATTTTTGAAAATACGAATGGCAACCTAAAATCATGAAATTAATCACAAATAATAACAACAACAACAAGAATAGATCTAACTTTTCATCTGTTCAACTTTTCTTAAAAACTTTTCAAACCAAAAAAAGAAAATATCTTACATGCAAAATTACTTACAAAACTACAATCTCTGTATACCCATCTACTACCTCAATTTCATTCTTTTTTTTCAACTAACTAACAATTTCTTTATAAAAAAAATTAAAAAAAAAAAGAAAAAGAAAAGAAGAAGAAGAAGAAGAAGAATCATGGAATTGAAAGAACAATCATGATCCGCCGATCAAAAGGGCACCACTTCACTGAAAACAAAATCATCAGAATTGCCAGAGGAATCCTCGGGCCACGAGTCCCGCAGCAACTTTAGCAACATCTGCGCCTTCCTCTTCGCCCTGTCCGTACATCCGCTCTGCACCAGCAACATTAGCTGCCTCAATATCCCCGCGCTCACCGCCTCCCTCTGGCTCTGTTCAGACGCCGTGCACAGCGCCAGCAGCGCCCCCGCTGCGTACTCCGCTGCCCTGTACGATATCTTCAGTTTCGTCTTTACCAGCAGGGGCACCGTCAGAGCATGCTTCGCGAAAGCCGCGCATCCCACTGGCACTCTGCACAACAGCTCTATAGTCGCCAGCGCTCTCTCCGCGTCGCATTTGTCCAAATCCGACAGTCTGTCTATCAAAGCCTCCGCCGCTCCGGCGGAAACGGCCTTGTGCCTCGTCTGCTTCACCAGACACAAGGCGAATAGCGCTTTTATCCCCATTTTAAGAGCTCGATACAAAATTGGATTTTTCAACATCTCTATAACTCCTTCGAAGATATCGTCGACGTTACTGATCTGAGC
The DNA here is from genome assembly GCA_023653625.1 of Triadica sebifera. Classification (NCBI taxonomy): domain Eukaryota; kingdom Viridiplantae; phylum Streptophyta; class Magnoliopsida; order Malpighiales; family Euphorbiaceae; genus Triadica; species Triadica sebifera. The sequence goes on along the minus strand of CM042896.1, from coordinate 21,563,240 downwards.
GCGAAGATCCGCCGATTTTGTTCCTGCAACCACGATTTCGATGAGCGCAGCCGAGTTAACTCGGACTTCGATAGAAGGATGAAACAGCAGATTCACCAGATAATTTATTCTCTCCGAGTCAGAAGCTATAGACACACACTCCAACTCGCCGAGAGGAAACATGACCAGAAGTGCCAGCGCCTCGTGGTTCAAATCCGACGAGTTGGAATCAGAATCATTACCAAATATAACATTAGTCAGTATTTCGCTTACGTTGTTAGAGGAAAAAATCGACCGGTTCTTCTCTGAGTCACGAGCGAGTCCTCTGAGTCGACGAATTGCAGAAAGACGAGACTGGTCAGGATCGGACTCCGACGCAACTTGGTTCAACAAAGAGCGAACCAGACTCGGTTCTGCCGGTTGTTTCGGTGTAGGGATGCGTTCAATACCCAAAGACCGGTTAGAAACGCACCAGTCTTGAATTAACCGGCGGAGAGTATGGTTAGGGATGAGGGTAAAATCGGTGAGCGGAGCCCTAGTAACCGGGCAAGTAGTATTACCGGTAGCAACCCATGATTCGATGCTGCAGCGGTCGTAAGTCTGACCCGTAGAAACCGTAACAGGGTCACGCATGAGCTCAAGAGAGATGGGACACCTGAAATGGTATGGTATCTGAACACTTAAATCCAAAGGCTCTAAACTTCCAGGCATTTTTACAGACTAGAAAAACAAATAAAACGAAAAAAAAAAGAAAATAAATTAGAAAGGCAAGAAGAATTAATAATGGAGAAATCAATTGGGTGTCTGTATGTACTGATGCAAAATCTGAAAGTCTGCAAATTCTCTTCAGATTTGTTAGGCTTTGGTTTTGGTTTTTCTCTTATACGAAGAAATGGAATGAGGAACATATACCCAACGAAGCTATAAGAGGGAGGGGATTGTTGATGGTGGTGGTACTGGTGGGGACTGGCCTTATCGGACTATTCCCCACACGTGTGGTACCAATTTCCTACTTGGAATCTAACCTTAGTTGGATTTTCATAACCATGTGCAAGGCTGCAAGTGCAACACTTACCTGGCCAGACTACTCCATATTTTTATTTTTAATCAAGCTAGTATCTTGTTATATTATCAATATATATATATATATATATATATATATATATATATAATCAATTTCATACTATTTTAGATTATAAATTTAGATTTTTTCATTTATTTTAAATTATAATATATATATTTTTTGAAAAATTGTTAGATGGAAAATATTTATTTAAATTAAATTCATTACAAATCAATTCAACATGATAAGATATAATTGAATTAATTTATAACAATCTCATCTAAATAAAAAAATCATATTAATTGATCTCATAATTTTTTAATATTTCTCTATTTCATATGTCTTGTTATTAATAAATATAAATTGCTATTTTTTAATTTTTAATATATCTTTAATTGATGTATATATTAACAAAAATGTAAATAAAATTTAAGATTTTAATTATATTAATTTGTGTGGAAAATAAAATTAATAACTTTATATGAAATAAAGAAAATATTTTAAAAATTAATTGATTTTTTCTTACATTACAGTACACTATAGTATGTTAATATGTGATTAACTCATTTATAAATTTTTTAGAACAGATCAGACTCATTTTATGAATAAATATGAGAAGAAAAGCAACTTTTTACACGTGTGTGCCAGAGAGAGAGAGAGAGAGAGAAGGGGGGCTGGTCAAATGAAAAAGCGCTGACTAGTGGGACCCACTGGAGCTCAGAAATCTAACACCGGTTTTACATCAAACAAGGTAATGTGTAACAGATTTGTTTAATAAATAAATAAATTAATTAATTAATGATTTATGAGATAGATTCAGCATCATTAATAAAATGGGTAGAGTTTGGATTTTTGTTTGCGATTTGGTCACTTGGGCTAGCAGTAATTACATTAACTAGTAATATGTGTATGTTGTTGCTTGTTATCGTATTTGTTTGCTGATTTAGTGGTGAATAGGGAACTACTTTTGTCATGTCTTTACTTTGTGTGGGCATTGTTTCGTGGATGTTGATGGCAACAAAATTATAAAGATTATGTTAATAGTTAATATATCCTTTTACAGTTTGGTGGTGCGTCAAATCTTTGCTTTTGTGGTACAAAGAAAAAATGTACCAAATAGTAACATCCAATCCCCAAAGTTTCTCCCTTTAAAGCTTGCACCTCTCCAAAAAGGGTAGCTAAAAAAAAAAAGATCATTGCATGCCTAGTTAAAAAAAAAAAAAGATAGTTTAATCTACTAATCATGTAGGTAATACCAATTTTTATTTGCAATTCTTGTATAAAGCCTTAACACATTTATATTTCAATTTAATTGAAATGTGTAACACTACCCTTTGTCTCATAAAAATAATCTTTCCTTTTTCATTTTTATTTATCTAGATTAATAGTTCATATATTAATTATATAAACTATATTTTCCAAGTTTTCTATATCTCTAATTAATGCAAGAATATATTAGAAAAATGTAAGTAAAATTTATAATTTAAATCAAATATAGGAGAATTAATTAAATTTTTTAAATCATTGTGAAAAATAAAAATAAAATTACTTTTATAGAACGGAGAGAGTATAATTTATCTTTAAAGCATAAATTTTTCAGTCAAATTATTGAACTATCCTAGCTTCAACATTTTATAATTCGGCATCCATCATTTATATATATATATATTTAAAAAAATAGAGTTATTTCATGAACCATTGTCATATTAGTTATATATATATATATATATATATATATGAAATTTTATCTGATTTAATATTTGATGTCGTGATGTAGATTGGATTTATTCAATTATTTTCCAAAATTAATTAAAAGGGTTGAACAAATTAGATTATGAAAATGGTAGAATATTAGAATTTCATAATATGAACTGAAGCTAATTAATATATATAGAAAAAAAATAGGAAGAATATCTCAAGCAATAATGGCAAGGTGGTCATATATAATAATGGAATACCAAAGTAATTTTGGTGGTAATTAAGCAAAGGAATGGGAATGGGGAGTAAATAAAAAGGCTATTGAATTCAATTATTATAGTCAAAGACACGAGGGCAATTTGATGGGACAATGGTGGGTTGGAGGGACAAGCTTTTCATGCAGGAGCCCAAAAGAGAAGTAATAATTATTCTCTTCAACTATTTTCATATAGATTCCAAAAACAAATTAATTGGTAATAATTATAGTGCCATAAATTTTATTTTAATCTTTTAACAAATCTTTATATTTATTGAAAAATATATTAAATATAAAAAATAATAATAATTTATACTTTTTGAAAAAACAAGTTAGAATATATATTTCAAAATTAAGAAATCAAATATTTCATTAAATAATTTTATGTTTATGGAAGAGATGGAATATTGCTGAATATGATTGTCTTAAATAAGTTTCGATTACAAATTTCTATTTGTAAGAAGGAAGGATTAATAAGAATAATGAAAAATAAATATTTAATATAGAGTTAGAATTGTCGGTATATGCTGTACAGTAGCAGTAGCAGTAGCAGTAGAAGAAGAGGAAGAGGAAGTGGGCGGTCAAAAGTCAAAGAAGAACAGAAGAATGTGAGGGGGTCAGGTTGGTTGGTTGTCCCTCAAAACTTTATTCCACCAAACCAAATTTGAGTTTCGTGGATAACATTGGTGTGGTGGTTTCTTGATGGCAGTGGGCCCCTTTCTTTTTTGTTTGATTAAGTGGGACCTCCTTTTTCCCTTTAATTTTTTATTCCATCTTCATGCAAAAACTATTGCCTATATTATTATTTATTTTTTGCATAATTCAATTATTTCTATTTTATTTTTATAGTAAATTAGCTTAAGATTTTTAGGCTCAGATTTTACATAAATAAAATAATTATATCAATGCACCCATAGACAACAAAGTGGAAGTGAATTTTTATCTATTCTCAGTTCAATTCCCTCTCAAAAAAAATCAATTAATTAGTATATTTATTTGTTTAAATATTTAGTAATTTATAGATGTATACCTAATAAAATGTCATGTTATTGTTGTTGTTGTTATTATTATTATTATTATTATTATTATTATTATTATTATTATTATTATTATTATTATTATTATTATTATTATTATTATTATTATTATTATTATGTAACACCTACAACGCATTCAATAAGATTGATGAAATAAATTGTTTAATTATGATAAATTTATTATATATTTAGCTTAAATTCTTCAGTTTATAACTTCTAGGTTCTGATGAAGAAAAATAAATCATTTGTGTATTAGTTTGTCTCAATATATACACACTTTTACATGGCTTTTTAATTTATGAATTATGTATTCGTTATCTTGAAAAGTGAAATTGTGATATAAATATTAATGCTCACATGAATGAATGAAATTCATTTTTTTTGTCATATTCTCTATTGAGACTAATTTTATTCGTATCAGATAAGATATCAAGGGCAATAAAATACTCATTTATGAGTTTTTTACATACTCAAAGTTACCATTCGAATCATCATATTAAATTAGAAGAAACTCACCTAATCTCATTCACTTATAAATGTGAATAAAATTATTATTGAACTAAGTGCACTTTGCTTAATTTTTTTCACTATCATTTAAATATATATGTTAAAAATAGATATATTCAAATATTTGTAATTCAACTTATAGTATAAAAATTAATATTATTATTTGTTCATTTTGTCTTATAAATCTATTCCATTTTTTTTCTTATATAAACATTTCAAGAAAATCGAACTCGGAACTTTAATTTGAATTTCCTAAATCTATTTGCTTATGTTTATTAGTTGCAATCAACATTTTTAAAAGTTTTTTCATAAAAGTAAAACACATGCGAGCTTTCATTTCATCTATTCCAATAGTAGATTACCCTTTTTAATGGTACAATTAATTTATTATTTTTGTCCTAAATCTTTATTTAATATGCATTATCTTGTCATATGTTAATAAATATAAGAATACATACATATATACTATATTGATAGTTTAAACTATAATTTTTTTAAGTATAAATTTAATTATATTTAAAATAAGAGTATATTAAAAAACATAAATGACATTTATAATTTTAAGTATATTAATTTTTTTTCCAGTTTGGATTAGTGAAAGTGAGTTTTTTTTTTCGGATGTAGTAAAATAAAATAAATTAATTATAAGCATTATCAATTACTAGAATAATTTTTATTATCAATAAATTTTAATTTAGTGATGTTAATTAATTTTATCTCATAATCATAAAAAGGTTTAAATTAAAACGGAAAAAATAACTTCTTTTATTATAATTGTACACTGTAGTATAACTGTACATGTATGTCATGAGATTTAATTTTTAAAGATTTACTCAATATAATAATAATAATTCCTGAAAATTCATTTTTTTTCTAAAAAAAAGCATAGAAAATAAGTACAAAAAGAAACTGTCTGTGGAAATGAGGAAACAAGAACCGAGGCAGATACTGGCAGTGGCAGTGAGTAGGAAGAAAGAAGTAAGAACAATTACAAATGGAATTTTATTTTAATTATTTATTTTTAAGGAAAAAAAGTTATTAAAAAAAAAGAAGAAGGGAGGCGGTGTCGTTTAGTAGAATACCCACGCGTGGGGTGGAGGAGAGGGTACAGAAGCCACGCCCCCCCTTCTCCTTAGGACCCAAATGTCTCCGGTCAACCGGGCACTTATTGCCTGTCTCTTCCGGTTCCCCCACCCTTGCACGTGCTCTTTTATTTTATTTTATTTTTCAAATAATTATTCTTGTTTAAATTCGGACTTTATTATTCTTAATTATATATTACTACAATATTAATTCACTTAGTAAGATCCAGTGATTATGAAATTTGGTCCGTAAATAAAATGAAATTATCATTAGTCAATATTGAAAAAATTCAGTTTTAAAAAGAGAAATATTAGGTTTTTTTAATCAGTATATATATTAGATTTTAAATATTATTGTATTCCCCAATTATCTAAAATATCACCAATTTTGAGTCAAATTCATATTTTAACAAAAAATATACAGTTTTAATATTTTGGTAATAAAAATGACTTCTGACAAAAAAACAGTAATTTTATTTACGTGAATACTAATTTTTTAGTTGAATCAATTTGTAAGAACTGAGTCAACAATCCTATTCTAAGCATATTTACAGTAAAATATACAAACTTTATATTTTTTTTATTACAAAAATAGCACATGTTATAATCTCTGATTTTTCTTTCTTTCCTCTCTTTTCTCTCTATGCAACTACCTCTTTATCTTCTTTGTTTTTTTGTTTATATTTTCCATATTTATTTAATTAGCTGACTGTATTATTGAATTAACATAAAACAATAACTACAACCATTTTTCATATATTTGAAATTTTTTTATTAAAACTAATTTGTCCTAAAATTTCACCATGGTTATAAAATGAGGGATGAGAGGGAGTAGATGATGGCAAACCATAATGAGTTGACGAGAGGAAGAGAGAGAGGTCTTCAAGCAGGAGCAAATATAGCATGTAAGAAATTCATTTTTTATTTTATAAAATGAAGAGAAAAGCAATCAAGAGAAGGGAGAAGAGTTTAAAATATCTCATGGGTTACCGGATAAAGAAATTATGAAGGAAAAATTAGTATAGCAAATAAAAGAAAAAAAATAATTTATTAACGATCTTATCTGTTATTTTAGACAACTAAAAACTTTAATGGAAGGGGAAGAAATTGAAGAAATCTATATATATTTTTTTAATCATTTGAAAGGAAAAAGGACGAAATAAGAGAGAATGAAGGAGGGGAGATGATGTTTTGTACTATTTTTATAATGAAAATGTGAAATTTCTATTTTTTTATTATAAATAAATTCAGGGTGGGATTGTTTATTCAACTCTCATCAGCTAATTCAACTAAAAATTGGTATGTAAAATTGTTGTCTTTCCCGATAGAAGTCATTTTTGTTACGAAAATATTAAAATTACACGTTTTTTTTATTAAAAAACATTTAAAATTGTTGTCTCTAATAACCACTATGCTACAGTATATAGACAACAAATATACTAGCTAAAATAATATTTTTTCTTTTAACTATTTATTTTAATGTATCAATAGTATTATCTGGAGAATTATAAAAAATTATGCCCATAATTATAAATCCAATTTATTTCTAACCAGTGTGAAAGCCAAAGCAGTGCATCTACTTTCTTTCTGGGTCAGTCCCAGTGCATTGAACCAATGTATGCTGCATATGCGTACTTGATCGAATGGGTAAGCAGCTCCAAAAAAAAAAAGAACTTCTGTTGAAGTCTTAGGTCTGGCACGTTGCAGTCTTAAGCCCTTCTGATCACTTGGTCAGTACCCATCCTAAGACCAAATGCTATCTCAAAAGAGTACATGCTGCTGCTCTAACCTCTAAAATTGAAGAAGATTAAAGAGGAAAAATTTAGAAAGCACAGAGAATTTTATTTACTTAATATTTCTGAAAAGCTAATTTAGCCCATTCGAAAAATGAAGTACGGAATTCAAGGTTCTCTATCAAACATTCATCCCATCCAATGGTCTTCTTTGTTGCTTTGAATGAGAAATTCCTTGATATGTGTGCTTCTTCGTTTATCCATTGATTTTTTCTTTCTTTTTCTTTTTCTTAATTCTAATTTAATTATAAATTATGTACTCAGAGTTTATTTATAACACAAATTTTTTATGGCCTGATTTTTACTTATTGTTTCAATGATGTCATCGATATGATAATTATAACTAGTATACATATATTTAATTATAGTTTTTTTTATATATTTCCATTTTCCATATATTTTTATCTCTCCCTAGTCTTTCCAAAAGTTTTTTTTGCCCTTTTGTTGACTGCTATAAAATAGAAAACAATGTTTAAATTTGCGAGCGAGATTACGTTGGAGTTGCCATGTTATCAAATGCATAAATAATAAATAAATAACAAAATATTAGATTATAAAAACTTTGTAATTAAAATTAAGTTGGAGTTGCCATGTTATCAAATGCATAAATAATAAATAAACAACAAAATATTAGACTATAAAAATTAAAGATGTTTTATCATGAATTAAAATTTTAAAACATTATTATCATTATTATTATAAAATATAAATTTCAAGAATAAAAAGTTTAAAATTATAGATTTGAGCTAAACTTAAATTTTCAATAAATTAAACACTATTTGATAATTTCTTATTTTATATGAATTATGTATGTATAAATATATTTTTTTGTTTAATTAGATCTACAAAAATATAATGATCAGGTATTTCAGTGTATAATTCGATATATGAAAACACAAACATTCAAATTTTCGTAAAGTCTTTTATGTGATATTTTTTGGACAAACAGTAGCATTAGTTTAAGATTAAATGATTGTAATTAAAATCAACGTACTTGACATTTATTTTTATTATTTATTACTTTTTAATATAACTTAAGTTATCACTACAATTTAAACTAAAAAAGAAAAAGAAAAAAAAAATACAATGAGAGTAATGTGAACTACCAAAGCTATCTAGGGGAGGCTTTTTCTACAAGATCTAGATAAAATCAACATATTTTAATGTATTTTGCCTAATAAGACATTAATTTTTCCATCTTGTTTTGCTTTACAAGTCATGTTTGATTCCTCACTATAATTAATTGCATATTTTCTACAAGCTTATCTTGTTTAATATTTTAATCTTTACTTTTTAATTATATTTAAAAAATAAATAAAATTATTTATTAGTTCACTTTCACATCAGTTTATAAAAATAATGAGAAACTATTAAAATTTTTAAATGGTGAAACCAAATTAAATAGATTAATAAAGTATAAAGAGGCCATCAACTTTACAAGCAGCCATGTATAAAATAATTTGGAGTAGAAGAATATATTTAATTTAAAATTAACAATTAATTAAAATGAAAAGGCACTTAGGTATTAATGTTATTGAATATAAGGTTAGTTAATTTCATATCTAACCAAATTTTTGCACAAAAAATAATCTAAAACCCACATCAAGTCACAAAAGCTTTATAATATCAACCTTTCATGTCTAAAAATAGTATAGTTGCCTATAAGTGGCTGGTTTTCTAGCTAATGAATCTTTGAAGCATCGGCGTGGAATTTCTATTCTTGATCATCCGATAGTATATTAAGTTGTGTGTTTTCTCTTTATTTATGGGATATCACCTTCCTTTGTACCCAAAAAAAAAAAACTATACTTAACCTAATTAATGTAATTAATTAATTAAGTGGGGTTTGATAAGTCACTGCTATGGAGTGGTAGTGGGTACGAATTTTATGAGTATTCATATTTATCTGAATCCGTTTAAATCCTAATATGTAACTCTATTAAAGTTTTAGGACGGATTGGATGACAATATTTAAATCCATCACGGATTTAGATAGGGTATGAGTAGAGGTTCTCGGATACCTGCTTTTAATAAATCCGATTATATATATATATTATGTAATTTATTTTATTTTAATTTATTGAATGTAATGATATAATTAATTATTTTTTATTTGTTTTTATAGATTGAAGAATTACAAATTTAATGAGAGTTTGAAATTTGAAATATAATTTTTCTATTATAATGAATAATATTTATTTTTATTGTTTTAATATTATTTTTGAACAATTTGATGAATGAATTATATTTTATATTTTATTTCATTTGATTTTGTAGTAATTTATAGTAGTTTGTATATTTTTAAAATTTTAATTATTTAATTAGTTAAATTTTATTTTATTTTTAATTTTTAAATGGCTAATTAAACGAATTTTGGATATTAATAGGATAATATTAATCGAATTTAAAATGAATACGAGTATTAACATTATAATTTTAAATAGATTCAAATTAAATTCAGACAGATATATATAATTAAATTTAGATTCAGATAAAATAATATTCACGGGTGCTGTTCTAGCTGTTGCAATCTCTATTCACTACATCTTAAAGTCCAAATTAAAACAAAAAAAATAATAATTTCTACTAAAAGGCCATCCTCATTTGATATAAACGCATGAATTCTATGGCCGCCCTTTCATCCTATAAAGCAAGGTTCTTTTTTTTTTTAAAATCTTTTAATGGTCAACTTAATTATTAAAAGCTAAAAGTGCTCATATAGTCATATTATTACATTTCTAATTAGCATCAATTCTCATATTTTATTTAAAAAAAATCACCATATTCTTCATTATTGTAATTCATAAAAATCCTCATGATTAGTGTTATGAGACTATTATTCTCTCCTCAAAAGACTGATATAGTGGAGTGTGCAGTGTCACCCGCTTATAATCAAAACTCGTTCCATTTACTTATCCGATGTGGGATTGAAGTCTATGACATTTTCTCCCATCCAATTCTGTGACGCTCTCGTCACAATGGGTCACCCTATCTGCCCCAAATCCGGAGTACTTGGAGACATTGGAGTCGGATTTGGATCGGTTCTGATATCATTTTGTCATAGGGTCATTACTCTTTCTCCAAAAGACCAATCTATGCACACCCGCTTATAGCCAGGACTCGTCACATTTCACCTATCCGATGTGAGATTGAAGTCTGTGACACTAGTTGTGCCAAATTATTTTTCCCCTTTTGAAATTAAAGTATGAGATATGATTTTTTTTAGTTAGATAATAAATATGATTGGCAACTTCCATTAAGTATAACGCAATATGAAAAGGTTTAATTAGGTTTTCGGAATATATATTTACTACTTTTTAAGCAGTAGAAAAGTTGAGCATTTTGCTTTTAAGACAAAATATATAGTTTTTTTTAATGACACCACTACTTTTTAAAAATTAAAAATATCAAACTTTTATTTTTTTTATTAATTAAAATATTGAGCATGATCTGACTTCAAGTTTCATTCATGCCAAAAAGTAAGTTAAAAGACAATTTTGATAATTGATCCTTTATTCTATTTTTCTCCCATTTTCTGAATTGTTAAGCACCACATAATAGAGGTAACGAGATTTCATTTGGTAATTTTTTTTTCTCAGACCATAATTAATTTTAGTCACACATTAAAATTATTTTATTCGTATAAATAGAATTTCAATAACGAAAAAATATTATTTTATAAATTTTAAAATAATGTAAAATTCGATTTAATATTTTTAGTTAAACTAAAAAAATTAGCATACCTCTCATCTTGCTAGTTCCACTAATTCAAATAATTTGAAACAACTTTCCACGTGGGGTGTCAAGACGTTGACCACATTTCCACTCTCTCCTGTGATTGCTGATGTGGTCCGCAATTAATGTTCAACTTTTCAGGTAAAATTATTTACAAAAGTTAAATATTCTCATTTGTTTTGACTCAATGACAGCAGTTAATCGACATTACTGTACCTATCAGCTGATCTAAAATGTTTAGTAAGTATTTTCATTTAGCAGATAGATGATAGTTTAAAAAAAATTATATTTCAGAGTTTTTTTTTAATTCTTTTTATTTAACATATAGTTCTTTCATTGATAACTCATTATCATGAAAAATAATAATTTATTGTAAATTTTATATTTTATATCAAAACCAAAATTTTTATGTGATAACGTGTTACAGATTTGATTATAAATGAATATAGAAAACTGAGTTGGGTAAAATATTCATAGATTTGCCATATTCTTACTCTATTCAATTCATAAAAATATGATTATTTATAATTTAATTTACATAGACTAACAGATTTTAATTTAGTAGTCAAACTCATCGGACCCAAACCTTAATAATTATATATTTAATATATATGATTCGCCAAATTTTATATAAATAACGAATGGAATAATTAAGAACAATTCTAATGCAGGTAGCTTTCCAAAATGGCGACTGTTAGGTGATAAAATTTTCAAATCCATAATCAATGTCAATATCAACTAAGGAAATCTTCTCGATATATAGATAAACTCAATTTGTGTGTCTACGCTTTATATTCATAAACTCATGATTTCCCAATATATTGTGATATATAATAATTGATTATTATTTTATAAATACATTGATTATAAGATTTTTTTATAGACATATTAATAAATTATTTGCTTGATTAATGAATTATGACATAAACAAATCATATAGATAATAATTTCTCACTGAAATTGAATATTGTTTTGTTTTGGTTGTGCAATATAATAGGCTGGTAGAAACAATATATACTCCATTAATCATGCCTTGAAAATTTAAGGTGGTAAAAAATAAAATCAAGACATAAGAAATATAATTTGAAGGTGGTAAAAAATAAATTTTTTATTAGAATTTTTTTATATCTAGATTAGCTATGTATACTTATTATAAACTAAATTAAGAACACACAATCATGTAACAAAATTATTAATGTTTAGTAATTTATAAATATATATATAAAAAATTTCCAACATAATAATAAATTATTAATTAAATTTATAAATGAAAATATAAGGTGGATATGTAGATAAGAGTAGTTAGTGTAGTTTCTCTTTTTGTATTGAAGTATGGTTTGAAAACATAACGTTTTGATAATCTATGAGTGGTATAGTAACATAGCACATGATGGTATAGAGTATTTTATTTATGGAATATACAATGTACTTAGCATAGTTCTGATAGAAATTAATGTAATTAGCATAGTTTCCAAACTTAAAAGATACATAATAATTTCTTTAAAATATTGTAATTAAAATTGAAATTTAAAAGCTCAAAATTCTAAAATGAGATTAATCAATAAATTAAAAAATTTATTAAGAATTAATCATTAAATTAAAATATGTGATATAAGTGCACTTTCGAATAAAGATAACATTTAAACATATAAAAGGCGAAATTGAAATTGTGGTGGAAATGTGCTCACAAAGTGCACATACCTCAGTGGTCATTATTAAATTGCCTGATTCCTAACTTCAATAGTTTCTCTTTAATTCTCTCTTACTATTTTCCTGTTTGTGTTTGACATTCTAATAACCATAAAAGAAAACATCAATTCCTTAAGAATATAATGATGAAAGAAATTTTGTAATTGATGGATGCCGATGCCATTCAACTTGAAGATTTTTGAATAATTATGACTAAGAAGAGAATATATATATATAATTTTTAAGAACAATTAGGTCATTGATACTATGATGCAATATGATGTTGTCGTTTTCCCCTTACGAGCACTAAGCCACTAAGGTGGATATGGAACTATTCCACAAGATTTTAGTGCAACATTTAGGGCAACCATTTTTTTCCTATATTTTTCGAATTATATTATATATTTAAAATTTTATACTATACTAGAAAGGGAATCAATTACTCATTAATAGTTGAATGCGTAGTAGTAGTAATAATAATAATAATTTTAGTTGATTTAAAGAGTAATTGATTATACAAGTTTTCTATCTTATTGTGTAAATAGGGTAAAATCACTGTAAAATAAAAACTAAATATATACTAATATATTTAAAAATTAATTGTATTACAATTTCACTATAAAAAAAATTCAGAAAGACAAATTGATATTTCATCCGTTTAATTCATATAGTAAAATTTATTTATCTTTGCAATGAAAAGTGTGAAAAGGAGAGCACTACAATCAACAATTTTATATCACCATCTGGTTTTCAAGTGAATAAATAAAAAGAATAACAAATATAAAAAGTCTCAAAGCCTAATAAATCAATTAAAAAAAGAAAACACATGATAAAGAAAATGTTTGGAATATGCCAACTACATATTATATAAATTATATTGGGGTTGTATTCCTAGCCACGAGACACACATTAGCAGGATTCCCCTATCCACCTACAACTAGTATATTCCATTTCTTAATGCATAATTAATGCTAATTAATCTCTCTATTTGTTTCGATTTGAGAGATTTAGTCACATTTTTTAATAATTAATTTATATGTTTATTTGCCGTTAAACCTCGTATGTATTTAACTAAAGGAATTAATTAGCTGCCTTGAGCTCTGCACACAGACTGACTGCATACATCGTTTGTTTAAAGCTGAATACTGAATACCCATGATTTTAGCACAATCACCTATTCCTTCCGTTCCAATAATGTAATTGACTATTTTTGGTATTTTACTTGGATTAAGAAAGCATTTAATAGACTTAATTATAGAAAAAAATGAGACTAAATTACCCTTCTACAAATATTGAAAAAAGATTTAGAATTTTACAAAACTAATTAATATAGATAAAGTTAACACGAGGATAAAATGAAAAATAAAAAATTAATGTTAATAGATAATTGAGTTTTTTTTTATTTGAAAAAGAATTAATTACATTGGAAAGGAAGGAGTATTAAACATGGGAAATAATCTTTTTTTTTTTTATCTAATCTCGATTTTTATATTTATTTATAAATCGATTTAATAATGTATTATTATATTTAAAAAATAATTTTGATAATTTTGTTATATTGTCTAAAATCAACTTTTGGATTAAATTATCACATAATTTTTAATTTACGTTCATTTTATCTTGAAAGAAAAAAAAAACTCTTTTTCATTTATTTTTTTCTTACTTTTGCACCATTCAGACTGTTATAGAAATTCAAGGTAGATAAGGATTGTCACAGAAAAAAATAAAAAGAAATTACTTTTGGATATGAAATAGGAGAAAATAATTATAAATTAAAAATAACATTTTAATTTAGTCTGAAAACTAATTTTATAAAAAAAAATAGGTTTGTAGGTGCTATTAAGAGTAGGCCTCTTTTATGCCCATGCCTTGCTATTAAAATTGGGTCAAAGCCCAGAATCAGAAAAACATCTGATCAGGGATCACAGTACAGACATCATAAAAAAGTAAACTCTGTATTCTTGTATGAGTGAGACCAGCGGTTATCCAATTTCTTTGGACCTTTTGGTCAATGCTGCAAATATTTGGTAGGGTGATTATGAGATTTCAAGTTGAATTATAGATGTCTCAAGTGCATTTTTATTTTTATTTAAATAAATGACATACAATATATCATAAATACAAATACAGATTCATAATATAATTTACTATCCGTACAGCCTAAAAGAAACTATTTTTGATAAATTTCCTCCCCCTAGTATGGTAAATCCATCATTCTCTGCTCGTAACTAAATCTAGACATTGTTTAAACCCGGCTTCACCCGCATTTTTTCAGACTTCACCTGCTTCTTATGTGCGTGCAATACATACCGATGGTTTTCGTCTAGTAAGTTCTCAATAGAATAAAAGTTATAAGTCCACTGGCATAATAATCACATCGTTTTTAGGATGAGTCTAGCAAAAAAAAAAGAAAAAAAGAAAGACATTCCTTTTAATTTACAAATGTTTAGGCACATGAATCACATTGAAAATTATGCTATTTTTCTAAGTTGGTATTGGTTAGCATTAGTGCATCGAAAGAACATAATTTATAAAATTTATGTTCACAATAACAAGAAAAATGCCACCACAGTTGTTCCGAGCAGCCACTGAATTCGAATCCAAATCAATTTCTCATCCGAATGAGCTAAGCTAATTTCTGCTGCTGCAGGTCCAGGGCCTGAGGCAGCCCCAGCCTCAGGCAAATCACATACTCCAAACTTCTTATTTGGCTGCAAATTAGTGATAGTATTAATTTCCAAATCCATAGAGAGTGTCGGTTTCTACTTCCTCATTTCTAGTAAGTATCAATATTCATGACCTATAAAACCAAACATCATCAATACACAGGAAAATTGAGAATGAAATTTCTTGTAGCTTACCGTGCAAGGGGCAATATTTCCACAACCGCAGACTAGATGACCATTCGCAACATCTACAGCCTCGGAAGCTCCCCCACCATCGCTTCTCTGTATCATAGATGCATGATTAGGCAACTGTTTCTCGACACAGATGCTAGAAGTATTAAATTATACAAATGTGTTATTATTGATACCTTGTAGAAGTCAACTGCAATGAAGTTGGGCCACCGTTTACCAGCTGCTGCATAGCATGTTTCCATCATATCCATCAAGGAAGCAGAATTATGTTTGCAAGCCTGAGTTACATCTGGCCTATCCGGAAAGTAATTCACCAGGACTAGAGACCTTGATGTTGTGTTCATGGCAGGTGATTCGGCACGGTTTGGACACAAACCGGCCATCACCCACCATTTCCATCTGGTATTTCAAAAACCAGTCAATCTCAACTTTTTCTTTGCCGTTCGTTTTCTTTGATTTAAGGATAGTATTACTGTACTAGGACTCGCATTGGCTTTCTACTACATATATCCAATTGTAAGCAATTCCTTCAGAAGATTCCATGGAAGATTTTGACATGAAAACCACTAAACGCTGATTCTTCCGTACCATATCAGTAATAGTAGGCCAGTCGCCACCATTTTTTGGCGTTTGAGATACAGGAAACCAATATTTCCTCAGTCCAGCAGCGTTAAACAGATTCGTCAAGCCATTCGGCGTTGAAACATAGTCCTCAATCATAATTGTGACAATTTCTGATGGATTTGCTTCAAGAAACACTTGGACCTCTTTCAAAACATTAATGGCCGGTTGCTGCCACATCAAGTTCAAAATTTCACAGAATAAGCAACTCTCAACTAGTGAACAGATATTCCAAATGCACATTACAAGGAAAAAATCAAGAAAATCGAACTCCAAATATTCCCTCAACACTTACGAAAGCTGTAAAGTTGTAGCATTTTCCTCCAAAGGAGTGACACAACCATATGTCATTCTCAAAGTCATACATATCTAGCATCAATCCTCTCACGCCATTCTGCAAGAGAAAACCACTTCTGAGCATAGGTCCATTAGAAAAGAACAAATCACATATTGACAATTAAAAAAAAGGGTTACTTCCATAACTTAAACAATGTCCTCACAGCAAATTTATCCACAAAGCAAACCCTCAAGTCTTGTGACAATTGATGCTGACAATGAACTATATTTTCTCAATTATCCCTTCATGTACTTCTCTTTAGATTCCTTAACGTATGATGTTAATGATATATTAACAGTTTGGCCATCAAGGTTCGAGAGATTCTCCTTTGATTTATTCCTTATTACAATGAAATAAAAAATAGTTATAGTAGACAATGGTATACATCTTGCATTGCATCATGGCGCATCAGTTCCACACAAAGCACAACAGATGTTTTCTCTCCCTTTAGGTCTAAATTTTCATTGAGGGTTACCTCCCCACAGATTATATATTATAAAATAAGCATGACAGGCATGCTTTTGAAGTCAAGATTATATATTCCAAATTTGCCCTGCACAAATTAATAATTGCATTCACATGTGAACAAAAGCACACATGTTATAAAAATGTTTTCACTCAAATTCCACCATGTATTGCATGAGCATGTCTTAGGTTTTTCTTTTCATTATTAAAATATTAACTCAAGCTCTACTTCAAAACAGAAAAATAGGCCAGAGATAGTGATCATAGCCATTGCATACATAACCCATGCCATTTGAGACAAGATGGTTGGTGAGCACCCTTTCTCATTTAGCTAAGTTCAGAAAATCAACATAATATTGAAAAGAAAAATGTGTAAAGCCATATGCAACCAACCCAACTAGAAGTCTGTGTTCATAATAGTAAACAAAGAATTGGTTTGTGGAGATTTTCTCTTTTCTCAAGCGAGGGGATGTTCTTGACTATTGCATTTTTTTTTTTTACTTTAAAGCGCAACTTAAGTTGTAATCATATTGTTTATGGTTCCTTATCACCCATTGATTTTATAAAACCAGCTATATATAATAATAACAGTAATTACTAATTATCAACATTTAGCATTCATTTTACAAGAATAGATGTTCCATGTAGACGCTAACAAACAAAATCCATCTAAGTATTTCTCTCATTATCATACCCATCATCCATCCTGTTAAAAATTGTTGCAATTGATAGTTGACAATTAAATAAACTAGAAGCTTTAACTAATCCACAGTTGATAAAATAACCAGATAACTCCAAACACCAAAAGTACTGAATTGCCCTTGTGCTATACTTCAAAAATTTCAATTCACACGAGGACATTTTGGTCTACTAACCAAAATGAAAATCTTTGCTTTCCAGCAAATTTAGATCCAATATGGAAAAGCAACTATTGCACTACAATGATATCGTATAGTTTTCTAGGTAGCAAAAAATGATAAAAAAATTGAAAGAGAACAAACATAGATTAAGCTGGCTAGTAATTGAGTCTTGCTGATTCATGGGGGTTAGAAGTATGGACCCAGTAGCTGATCTCATCCCCAACCTAGCAAACGAATTATGGGTTGTCAGCCACATGTACCAATTAAACGGCAACCCATTCACCTGAACAAAAAACCCAACCAAAAATCCGTTAGACATTATATACATAGATGCATTTTACAACATTGAGAGTGGAAAGTTCAATTCTTTATAGACCTTTGAAGTCGGGTTTATTGGCTGAATTCTGGTGCATCGAGGCCGCACATTCCCATTTTCCAAACAGGTTTCGCAGTGTAACCCAGAGTCACAGTTGCTATCTGCTACACATGTTTGCTCCTCCTCCTGAAAATATTAATAAATCAGTATAAAGTTTACATTTTTTTTTTATCAAGAACACAAAACGAACAATGATAACAGCAAGAAAATAGGTTTTGATGAAAACCCACAAGAAAAAAAGAAAAGAATACCTTGAGGGCAGTGGAGAATCTGAACAGAAAAGTAGCAGTGATGAGAATAGCAATGAAGGTGATACCCTGTAAGTGAAAGCTCAGTTATTTTCCATGAATTTAATGATAAGAAAGGGGAAAACTAAAAAGAGATAGGAGACAGGCATAAACAATGCATAAGTAGCTACCTGAAATTGCATTATTGGTTTAGGGTGCTCTGTTTTTTGGGTAAATAATTATATCATTTCAACCCAAACGAGGAAAATGAAAAAAAAAAAAAAAAGAAAAAAGAAAGAGAAAAGGTCAGAAATTTATTGATGGAATGGTGTAATGGAAACGAGGAAGATGAGGTAAGCCTGCAGTTGGGCCGCTAAAGTTAAAAATATGAATAAAAGATGCCAACTGATCTAATAATACCAATTTGGTGAACTTCTTTTAAAAATAAATAAAAAAGTTTTAAAGTCAAAACTCAAAATATTTCTTTTTAATTATTGAAATTGAAAATTAAAAATTGATTATAGGAATTGAAATTGCCTTGAATTTTACAACTATCTTTTCAAAGAATAACTGTTGTCCTTCTAAGTTCTAACTAGGAGTTGCAAGCAATACTGTAATCTACTTTATAATAGATTCAAATATATATTTATACTTATTAATTGTCCATTAATATGAATAAAAAATTAAATATATATTATTATATAATTAAATTAGTTTAAAAATAATGTAATAAATGAATCTATTTAATTTTTTTTTATATATTCTCCATTTATATGTCTTTTTAGCAAAAATGTATATGAATTAATTATGCAATGTGAATCCATAAAGTTGCTTTCATGTCAAAATAATAATATTATAATAAATTATTTTGCTGCTCTTTAGAGTTCTACCATATATAAATATAATTAGTTTCAGTTCGTTAATATAAACTAAAAACACCTGTAATTTTGCATAAAAAATATTATAATTAATTTTATATTTAAAAAATATAATTATTTCTTATAAGATAATATATTATTAATTTGATTTATGAATGTGATCACCTACTAAATCTATCTTATAACTCTATTTAAAAAAAAACAATTTATAAATAAATATATGGTTACAAGAGTTATAGGAATTTATGAGAGCAGTACTTCATATTCATAATCTAGGAGTCGATGGCAATTAGCATAAAAAGGTCATCCACTTTGTGAACCATTATAGACGGTTTATTCTCGATTTATTATAAGATGTATTTTAATTTTTACAAGATTAATAAATGTAAATTTACCGGCATGCATCTTAATGTATTCTTCTTTCTGTATGTTATTATTAGTCTGTCATGAAATGTCATTGTCTCAAACTATACAAAGAATATATTATTTTACTTTGCCTAAATTTAATTCATGCTTTTTATTTAGGTATTGAGCTAAATAAACTGTCATGTATCTCTAATTTAATAGCAAACTACCATATAAAAAATTCAAAATTGATTTTATATATTTGCAAAAGTAAAAAATTATTATTTTTTACATAATATAATATTACTAGTTTGGTTTTTGAACAGAAATATAGATTTGATCTAATTTTCTTTTTGGTTTTTTGGATTGTCATTTTAAACGAAGTTTGCTTTTCTTGGAGGACTGAAAATGCCCCATATTACTGAAATTGCTTCAAGCAACAAAGACTTCTCGTGCAAAACATGAAAAAGATGTTTGTTTTAGCTTATAAAACCCACTTTTTGCCCACAAGCAATGATGTTGCTTTACCATATATATGATTTGGTTCTCTCTCTGTATATAATGTTGGCAGGAAAATCCTAACACCTGGCTCATATTTTCATTTATAATATCATCATGCAAAAAGAATAATTTTTATTATAAGTTTCTTATTTATAAGATAATAATCCATTTGTTTTTTATATGTCAATATACTTTATTTGCATACGAAATTTCCTCAGGATTCTTTAGGAATCTCTAGGCCAAGGGAAATTATATGTAATCATTGTTTTACTAGTGGGTTTCCCCTCCTTGGTATAAGAAAAAAAAAATTAAAATTTTCCTCATCTCCTTGTCCGTCTTTGCTCTCTGCCAAAGATCTCTTAGCTTGTATTAAAAAGAGATTATCTTAATTTCTGCAAGGTTGATATTTATTAATCATCATTATCATGCATTATACCTGAAGAGCACCACTTAAAGAAATTGCGTAACATGATTGAGTTTATGATTCCATTTGATCTTGAATTAATATATGTTAAAAGTGGCTGAGGATGAAAATGTGATGGTTTTATGTTTGAATCTCTACAACGTATGCTTATCTTAGGCCAATTTCAATGGAATTGGGGATGTTTGGTCAAGACCCAATCATCTAAATCTAAATCAACTAATCAAGATATATAAATCTCAAGTTTGCTTGGATGCTGTTCGACTTGTCTAATGAATAAATTTTAATTGAAATTCGTTGATTCATCATTACCTAACAAATAAAAGATGAACCCCCTATTTCCACACCTCCATATATACATTAGATCAATCAAAATTAACTGCAATACTTCTATTTAGTTATCAACTAGGGTGAATTAATTTGTCGAAATGAACACTACAAATGTTAATAATTAACCACTAATTTCTTTTCTCAACATTAGAGCTACCCAAGTTATAAACTTATACTCAAATATTAACTTATAAAGTTTTATGAAGGTGAATCTGCGTGAGATTCTAAGTGCTAATGTGTCTTCTCTTGTTTCTTGTAATAACAAGTTCGTTTGGCAGCATTCAACTTACAATATAGTAGGGGTCTAACAAGATGAACACAAACTATAATAATTAAAATGCAGACCAGAATTAGCACAGAGATAGTGAACAGATTATAGGAAAAAAATCACTCCAAGTTGTATTGGTGTTTGTTATTATAGAAAACAATTTTTAATTCTTGAATATCATATTTAAAATTCTATTCTTTGGTTGTTGTATGAGAATTATCAAAACTTTGTTCTCAACAATTACATCACAATGCCTGAAAATGATATTTAAGATTATGAAACTTGATAATCAAACAAATGAGTATCTTGATGAGACAAAAAAAAAAAAAAAAACAGCTACGAAAAAGATATGAAGGTCACTCAACGGTGCGTAAGGCATTGATTATATAAAGGGCGAGAAACAAATCCCATGTGCACCATCTTGTGTGTTGATTCTTCTTGCTTTTTGGACTGACCTGCCTTGCGCAGCTGCTGCAGAACCATTTCATAAACTGACAGACCTAGTTTCAAGCATTTCTCCTCAATCATCTCCCTAAGGAATATATAGGCATTTTTCCAATGCCCCATTTGACAATACATCGAAATCAAAACCTCGTATGTATTCACATTAGGCTCGGTATCATTCTCTTCCATTTCCTTCTTCAGCTTCAGAACCATAATCAGGAAATTTTGACAGGGCAAACATTCGCATCAGGATATTGTAAGTCACCGTATAAGGCTCACACCTCAACTCCTTCATCTTCGCATACATCCTATGTACACCATTAACATCTCGTAAATTTGGAATGCACCCGAATAAGGTATTGAAAGTAGAAGCGCCTTTCTTAACCATGGAATTGAGCACTTTAATAGCATCATCAAGATTCTCATCCTTGCAATGTGCCTGTATGAGAAAATTATAGGTAATGGTATCAGGAGAGCACCCAAGCCTCTTCATTTGGTTATAGATTTGCAAAACCTTCTCAGACCATTTTCATCTCTCTAAAAACCCCTCTCGGCCTCTGTTATATCTCCAGCCCGGCACCAGCACGGACCAAGTTGGTGTACAGAATCACATCAGGCTCAAGCTTATGTTTTAAAACTCCGAAAAAAGGACTCAGCTTCACGAGCTCTTCTCTTTCTACACAAGTAACTAATCAAAATTGAAAATGCAATTATATCAGGCTTGCAATCATAATCTTCCATACGGTTAGACGCATGAACTGCTTCAGCAGCCAACCCAGCGCGGATATACCAGCGAATAAGATTGGTGAAGTCTCAAATTTTTTTCTTTCTAAAAACGTTTTTACCAAACAAAATATCAAACCGAACCTTATCGGTGGCTGAGAATACTGCTCTTGAAAACCTCAACGAGAAGCAGAGGCAGTAGATTGAGATGGAACGCGATGGCGGAGATCACTGCTGAGCTACATAAAAGCTAAAGTTATAATTAATGTTCCAAATCCATCTGTTCATACTTACTCTCATTTCCATGTTGTAACATAATAATGTGCTAATTGCTCGTCTATGTATTTACCTATCATTACATTAGAACAATTATTACGTGAGAAAAATTGAAAAGGCTCTTGTATATGTTTTTTTTTTTCATTTTTAGTATATATTGTCCCTAAAAAATTTAAAATTAAGTTACACCTAGCAAGAAAATAAACTGCCAACATAAATTGAGAAGCGATGAATGGAAGAGAGTATGGCCAAAAGATTAATTTTTAACTTCATTATTAATCTCTTACTTTTTTTTAAAATAAAATTTCTAATTTAAACTCCTCATATTTTATTTTTGGTCAATTAAGTACTTTACTTTTTATTTTCAACCACATTGAGTCTTTCATTCTTAGATTTCATTTTTCATTATTATTATTATTCTATTCAGCGGATTCATTTGAAAATTATTATTATTATAAGAATTTTTTTTCAGAAAAAAAGACATCGTAGATCAATAAATAATGAATTTTAATTTCAGTATGAGTCATAAAAAAAAGAATATTAATTTGACTATAAATTATTGCAAATAATGAATATTATGAACATTAATTTCACCGTAAATTATTTTAATTTTTTTTCACTATAATGAATATTATTTGGGGATCTATGTGAGAAAAGAGATTAAATGTATTATTGCACATGGACAAGTTAATGCCATGTGTCCAATCTCTACACTATGCTTTAGCCTTCATGCGACATGTGACACAATATAACTTAATTTTAAATTATTATGGAGTAACATTGTACCAAAAACGAAGTGCATGAAAAAAAAAATGAACAGAAAACGGTTTTAAAGGGCAAAGTGAGAAAAATGGATTAATACATGAGGTGCCGTAAGACTTTTACAAATTGAAAATTATTTGGGAATCGTCTGTGATTTAGTTAGTCTGAAGAATTTTGAAGTTTCTCGAATAATCCATACTCGAATCCTACTCACACATCTCTTTAACATGTACTCCATAAAAAAAAAAAATTAAAGAATAAAAAATTATTTAGTTGATGATTTCATTAAGTATTAAACTTATTTAATTGTTTTCCTGAAATATCAATCTTGACTATTTTAATTCTTATTTATAAAATAATTAGCATGAGATTAAATTGAACAAATTTACAATTAGTTTTTATTTATGAAACACTTAATATCTAATTAATAATAATATATTGACTAAATTTTAAATTGAATGAATAAATTAATTTTAAATTTAGTAATTAAAATAATCAATTGAATGAAATTTCTATTGAAAAATTTAATTATATAAATTTATAAATTATACGGCATTGGAATTTGATTTTCCCTATATACTATTATTTTATTAAAGAGAGTTTCGTTGCAAAATTTGTCCATATATTGCAGATTTATATGATTCCAAAAGCGACCCACGTTGTGTTGTTTACTTGGTTTTCGCCTGACATTCTCAATTAATTTTATTGGATTTAGCTAACTATGGGGCCATTTTAGATTCCATGTATCCTAAGTAGCCCACATGATACTAGATAGTGGAAAATTTATTCATATTTTCATTCATATACTAATAATTTATTATCACGGTAAAAAATATTTTTTTATAACCAATTTAATATTTTTAAAATAAGAAAATCAATATATTTTTTATTCAATAAATACATAAATCTAGTTTACATAAAAAAAATTAAGAGAAATATTATTGAGGGATTGTTTGAGATAATTCATGCAAATACTACATCATGGTCACATTATATTATGGTGATAAAATCCAAAATTTCAAGAACATGGTGAATTTGGTGATGAATGTTATGGTATGACTTTCTGTGCCAATCCCAAATTTCTCCTTCTTAATGCTTAAGAGGAAAAAATGAAATTGATGGGAAATACATGAAAATTGAGGAGAAAATTTTTAAATATTGGAAGGTCGATTGGATTATATATCCAAAATTTATTTGAATTGGAACAAATTAGAAAAATATTTTATAGATGTACGCATATAAATTGTTGTTATCATTATTATTAAAAATAAAACTGATGAAAAATTATATGCAAAAAAGAATAAAATTTCCTTCATTAATTTTTAGGAAGACAGTGGAGCCTTAAGAAGTGTTTTACTAGATGTTTTCATAAAATAATTTAAGTTAGATTGGAAAGCAAATAGAGTTTGATTTTCCTTACAGTTACGGTTAGAGACAGCAGAACTTGATGAATTATGGGAACAATACTCTAATTATATGTGTGTAATGGAATAATACATCAACTTCAATTTGTATCAACAATAAAATTATACGTAGAAATAAACATGTCAGATACCATACTGTTATGCACTTTATAGTTGAAGTATTGTTAATATAATTTATGTGAATTTTTCAATTTCTCAACAACTAAACACACTTTTCTAGCAGTTAAATATATTTTTTCTTACTTTCTTAAGGACCAAACACAATTTTTCTTATTTTCTTGGCAACCAAACACATTTTTTCTCACATTCTCAGTAATCAAACACATTTTCTCTCATTTTCTCTTCAACTAAACACAACCAAAGATATTTTTTTCACTACTCAATTAATTATTTTTTTAAAAAATTATCTTTGAATTCTTCATATCAAATATAAAATTTTAACAAAAAGAAAAAGAGAAATACTTTTTTTTCTCTATCATTCATATCAAAAAGTAACTAAAAAAAAGACAATATCTACAATAAATTTGAGCGAGAATCGGGTCTTGTCGATGAAAGAAACTTTTATATTTTTAGACATTAAAGGTGACGACAAGATTTCACATTCAATCTTAGAGATTATAGACTTGAGAGAAAATTTAAGAAAAAGAGAAATAAATATTGTAAAAAAGAAAACAAAAGAGGAAAAAAGTTTTAAAAGGAGAGAAAATGGAGAAAAAGAAAATATGTTTTTGTTAGTGAGAAAGTTGGAAAAAGAAAAAAAATTTAAAATGCATTTGTTTGTGAGAAAGTAAAGAAAAGGAAAGAGAAAATAATTAGAAGTGAATAATTTTGATGACATAAAACTTCCACTTGTAAAAATATAAAAAGAGGTAGAAATATTATATCATGACTCCGTTAAATAAGTTAAGAATAATGAATGTAAATATTTTAGTTATAAAATTATAAAATAAATATTTTTATTTTATAAATTAAAATTTATGTACTATTTTATTAGGTACTGTATAGTTGAAATATTGTAGGTGTAGTTTACCTGCAAAACTTCCACGGTGGCATGGAGACATAATAATGGTGACCGTGTGTGGGCCCACATTCTTATTCTGTGATCACTATGCCCATAAAGTAGACCTTAGTTTTGTCAACTGATGATGAGTATGGAGACCTATGGACCCACTTTCTTCCATCAATGTGCATTAAAATTAGCATGTTCATCAATTCTCTCTCCCTCTCTCTATGCGTGTGTGCGTGAGAGAGAGAAAGAGTGAGGGTTCTTCATTTCCCATGTAGTCAAAAAGTCGCCCTCTGCTCTTTCTCACAAACTAGTCCGGTCTCTCTCGGGCAGTCATGTATGCACATTGAATTTGAAGCCAAGCAGTAATTTTTCTTGTCCCCAAATGTAAAAACACAAAAACCCATTTCACACTCAGGTGCTTTCTTTTAGAGCTCCTATACTCTCTCTCTCTCTGTTCTTAGGCTGAAAGTTCTCAACTTTGGTCTTTGCCATGGAGGTCTATAAAAAGTTCTTGTTGTTGGGTCTGCTTCAGTTTCTTGCAATGCAGCTTCCTCTGACAATGGCTGGTTAGTGCATTTACTTTTCTTTTTACTGCCTTTGACTTGTTGCATTTGATTGTTGATTGTTTCTTCCTTTTTGGTTCTCATTATTGTTTTGGGCAAAACTAGGGTCTGCAATTGGGATTTGATTATTAACTTTAATTCTTTATGTTACTGTTGCTCTTGGGATTTCATAAGATGGAAAATTTTCTAGTCATGGTTTGTATGATAGAACTGGGTAATGTTAGAATGCTGGCTTTTAAATTTGCACTTGCTGCAAATCCAAGCTAAGTCTGGTTGCATATTTTGGGTTTCATTTTAAGGTTACGAAGGAACTGGCAAGGTAAAAGACTAGCAAAATATAGCGAATCTGCAATTTGGTTTCTTTAGCATGCTTGTTTTCTTTGTGCATTGATGATAGGAATTGAAGCTATGACCTCAGTTTTTGGTTATGATGTAATGTCGCCTTCAGTATGAAAATCCACAAGGAACTATGGTTTGTTTAGTACCATTATGTTTTGTGGATGAGTATAAAGTTGATAATAAAAGTTGCTGGAGGCTGAAGGTGTATGGATTAATGAATGGCTTGGTGCCTGATTAAACATCACTGAATAAAAAAGAGGTTTTGATAATCATTTCACTAGAAAGAAAACCATGTTACTACTGAGAATTGTGGTTCAGACAGTTGCTTTTCGTGATTAGGCATGTTGTTAAACTGCAATGTGCCTTTAAATATTTGGCCCTTGCTTTCAGGTCTCAGGAATTCTCAAGCATGTAGAAATTTTGTGCAATTTTGAACATAATGTCAAGATTTACTTGTATAATATCAATTTAGACAATTTAAGAATCTCAACTTGGCTGTATCTCTGTATCAAGGAGACTGATCGAGTTCACATTATGAGAACAATCTTATAGTTTGTTTAGTAATTCCTGATCTGGTTGTCCATTAGGAAAACCATTTGGAAGAGGCTTGCATCCACCCAACTAAGGGGTACTATTTTGGATTCCAACAGGCCGTAGGCGTTGCAATCTTTCTTCTCAACCATCATCTAATACAGTTTCTTTCTTTCTTCAAATCTGACCTTCATATTTGCAAACTTTCATTATAGTTTGTTTAGTAATTCCTGATCTGGTTGTCCATTAGGAAAACCATTTGGAAGAGGTTTGCATCCACCCAACTAAGGGGTACTATTTTGGATTCCAACAGGCCGTAGGCGTTGCAATCTTTCTTCTCAACCATCATCTAATACAGTTTCTTTCTTTCTTCAAATCTGACCTTCATATTTGCAAACTTTCATTTTACTTCTCATGGTGTTCCCTTTATCTTTGCTATATGCAATTTTATTTGCATAATAAACATTAGTTCTACGTAATGACAAATTCCTTTAGCAGTTGACAGTCGTCTCTAATTGTTTTGCTAAACCTCTTTACTGAAGTACTTTCCC
Source organism: Triadica sebifera (assembly GCA_023653625.1). NCBI lineage: Eukaryota > Viridiplantae > Streptophyta > Magnoliopsida > Malpighiales > Euphorbiaceae > Triadica > Triadica sebifera. The sequence goes on along the minus strand of CM042896.1, from coordinate 21,535,292 downwards.
AGCTTATTCAATCTTGTTCATTCACAGTGTACCATTAAACTGATATAGGTGCGGTCTCGGGCATGGATATTCAGTAAACAACATTGCAAAGAGAGAGAGAGGAATTTAACTATACCGTGTTTTCTAGTTGGATATCCTTAATGTTGCATCATGGATAAAATGACAAAAGTTGTATTTGACTTTCTTGATCCATCTAAATTGAGAAAGAGAGAGAGAGTAGAAGAATAAGAAAATGATGATGGCCACACCAAAAAAAATTAGGAAAATTTGAATGTTAGGACTTTCTTTTATACATTGCGCACCCATTATTTCTCAAAGGTTGTTGGAGGAAGTGATGTATATTTTCATACACTATAATGCACCATCAGAGGGCTGTAAATATTATATTCTATTAATACTGAATGGTCAAAATTTTTCTTTTCATGTCAGCAATCAGAAGTCCATTTTTTTAGGTTGGAATTTTATTCTTGGCGCTTGATAATAGCTCTTGCAATTTTGCAGATTGCCCCCTGGATTTGAGCGTAGCGAACTTTACCCTTGCAGCCTCTTTATGCTCTAATAAAGATTACAGAGGAAAGTGTTGCCGCTATATTAATGCTTTTATTGCTCTCTCTATTTCTCGGTATGCAAATGGAACTAGCACCCTAGGGGTTACTTCAAATGTATCTGATACCTGCCTCAATTCTATTTCACAAACTATGGAACTATATGGTGTTCCAAATAATGCAACAGATTTTTGTGGGTTTGGGACAAAAATTCCTGTTAATTATGAGTGTAAGGGTCGAACAACTGTCACTCAGATGCTGCAGTCTCCAAAATATGCGGATGTTATTCAAAATTGCAAAGTGCCCCTTTCGGAGCAAAGCAGTTGCAGGAAGTGTTTAAATGCTGTTATTTTGTACCTCCATCATCTGGTGGGAACAGATGATAATATGACATTGAGTACTTGCCGTGATGCAACTTTTGCTGCACTTGCAAGCCAAATTGATTATGCTTCAGCTGTTGATATTGCTAGCTGTTTCTTTGGAGTTCAAGGGTTTAGCATCCCTGCAGGTATGAATGATTTTCAGTCTCATCTACTTGCCCTGAAATATGTTGTGATTTCATATTTTGTTGGTTGGGAAGAATTCACTTGAACTCTGTCATACATCCAGTGCAATGGTGTTTATAAACGGTGTTCTTCTTCGATGTCCTGTTTCCACCATTAAACTATTATTTGTTGTCTGATAATAGTTTCAGGGCCATCTCCTTCCACACTCACTCCTGGGACTCCTCCAAGTCCTCTGGTTGCTGCTAGTCCAAGCCAAGTTGTGTTGGGAGTAACTGTAACTGAAGACGACCATCCTTATCACCTGACTTTAATTCCAGGTGTTGGCATTGCAGTTACGGTTGTGGCTGTTGCAATGTTGATAGTCTTGATAGTTCTTATTTGCAGGAAACACAGAGAACTAGAGGAAACTGAGTATTTGGAGAAGGGCCCTTTGAAAACCTTCCCTCCTCCTCGGCCTATACGGAAATTTCAAGAAGGTTCGGTTCTGTGCTTCCTTGATGCTAATGTGTATTGAGCTTGAAGTTTTTCATTAAGCTTCTACTTCTTTTTCCTGACGGGGGTTGTCTCATGTAGGACCTGTTTTCCATTCCTTTTAAAATCACCAATTCACCCCCCTTCTTGGTACTTGTGGATTTTCAGGACCTACGTCAATGTTCCAAAAATTTAGTTACAAGGAAACAAAGAAGGCGACAGATAACTTTAACACAGAAATTGGACAAGGAGGATTTGGAACTGTCTACAAGGCTCAATTTAGTGATGGCTTAGTGGCCGCAGTGAAGCGGATGAACAAGGTCTCAGAGCAGGGAGAAAATGACTTCCGCAGAGAAATAGAACTTCTTGCTCGGCTGCATCACCGCCATCTTGTAGCTCTTAGAGGATTTTGCATCAGAAAACATGAGAGGTAGCTTATTTTTCCATATAGTTGTGAAAAACTCCATCATAGCAAATTTATAAAACTACTAGTACAGCAGCTTTTAATGCTGTTTCACACAAGACCATTTATTTCTTTATAAATATAACTTAATGAAAGTGGGCAGATTCCTGGTTTTCATTGTTAACGAAAGCGGGATGTTGTCACCAAATATTTTGTTTCCACAGCTTTTGCTTTTGCTATCATTATGTTTCCTAGCAATAATATAGTTGATAATTGGGTGTTTTCAGTTTATATATGCATGTGAGTTTAGTTTTCTGCAAGTCCATGGAAAGAAAATTGGCATTGACATGGTTTTACAAAATATTAAATCAGTAGCTTCAAACGAATTTATTACTAACATAACAGATAAATCAAATTCTTTTGCTCTTGCATTGCAGGTTTCTGATGTATGAATATATGGCGAATGGAAGCTTAAAGGATCATCTTCATTGTATGCTTCTCAATAATCCATTTCTTAGGTTCACGTTTGCTGAGTCACTCCACCAAAACATTAAATGTTTTCACCCTCCAACTCTCTCTCATGGAGTTACACATACTGAGCTTTCACTAAACACGAGAATTTTTCTCTAAACAATAGATTTGTGCATTCACATGCTAGGGAAGTCATTATGAAATAACTCATTTCCGATATTTTGAAAATCTCTTTTGTTTGAAAAGCTATTTTCCCCCTTTTTGGTTTGTGTAGCCCCTGGAAAGGCTCCTCTGAGTTGGCAGAAAAGAGTTCAGATTGCTATTGATGTGGCTAATGCTCTGGTAATTACAAGAAATATTTTCATAGTTGGTTTATCTTCAGGATTTTCTCTTCTACATCCTTTTTTCTTGCTTGCAGGAGTACCTGCATTTTTACTGTGATCCTCCTCTATGCCACAGAGACATTAAGTCAAGCAACATATTACTGGATGAAAACTTTGTTGCTAAGGTAGTGCGGCAGTGGAGTGCTTATGTAGCTCCTTTTTTTTTGCTTGACTGAAATTGCTTTTCAGAAATACTCATCCACAAATCCAGGTTTATTCCTGAGTTTTGGACTATATTAAGAATTCAAAGAATTAGATTATCTTGCCATAATTATCTCAAAAATCACGTCTTTAATTTTCTCTAAACATGTTATCTCCTTCAACCCATATTTCATCCTCCAGGTTGCAGATTTCGGTCTCGCACATGCATCCAAGGATGGCTCTATTTTCTTTGAACCAGTTAATACTGATATCCGGGGAACTCCAGGTTAGCGAAGAAATTTCTTGGCCAACTGCAGCATGCATTATTTGATTCACTGAGCTAGGAGTTCTAACTATAAGATGGTTTTCAGGGTATATGGATCCTGAATATGTAGTCACTCAAGAGCTCACCGAGAAAAGTGATGTATACAGTTATGGAGTAATACTGTTGGAGATAGTAACTGCAAGACGAGCAATACAGGACAACAAGAATTTGGTGGAATGGTCTCAAACATTCATGGCATCTGAATCAAGACTATCCAAGTTGGTGGACCCACGTATCCGGGACTCCTTTGACTGGGATCAGCTTCAAACCATTGTGACTATTGTAAACTGGTGCACACAAAGGGAAGGACGGGCTAGGCCTTCGATCAAACAGGTTCTTAGGCTTTTGTATGAGAGTTCAGACCCGATGCATAGTGGGTTCTTACAAGCTGTAGAAGACGAAGAGGATGAAGAAAGTGAGGGAAGAGGAAGGAGAAGTAAAGGGAAAATGCATCGGAGTGATGCAGTATTTTATAGTGGGGATGGAAGATATCTTCCTTCATCTTCAAGTACATCAAGGTCATATTGTAGCAGAAGCTTTTTACTCGAATCGGGGTCTCCACAATCTCCCCCCAATATACTTTCTGTCTGAGGTGGATCATTTTCCTGCTACAAGCCTTTAATTACTAATCATGGTTTACCGAAAAGCTGCAGCACTTCAATGGAGTCATCATTGATTCACATTTGCTGCCGCTGGTTATGTCAATTCGACAGGTGATTAGTTTGTCACTTGACTGAAGACTTGATGATCATAAATCACCGGTTGGATGGAAAATGAAACTTGTAAAAATAAATTGCAAAATTTGGCTTAAGTTTTTCTCAAGTTTTGAAAGAATTGAGGCATAATTGCAAAATTTTTCTCTCGCCTTCTCGAATGATATGAGATAGCTTGATGTAGCAATGATATAGCCATTACAATTGTTATGCAGATTATTGTCTTGCTTGTATAAGTGAGAGAAATGTTGTTGTTATTATTATTATTATTATTATTATTTTCCATTAAAACTAATCCTCCAACTTACATAATGGAGATCTGAAAAATGTGTCAAGTTCTGTACTCATACGAGATCAGATCCTAACAAATTTCAATTTTAACCTACTAAATATGTATATGTATATGTATGTGTATATATATATATATATATATATTATTTTAATCCCATTGAAAAGCTATAAATGATCCCACTAAAAGTTAGAAAATAACAGATAATGATTCCACTTAATATTGAAAAAATAATGGTTTCATTACATATTTTACTGATCATATAAAATTTATAATTCACTGATTTAAAATCCTGAATAAACTACTGTGTTTGGACTTCGAGAAATTGAAATTAAGAAGGTTGACAGTTGAGAAATAGATCACACCAGAGTAAGGATAGAGAGAAGTAGCAAACAAAAGAACTAACAGACAAGCTACTAAGAAAGTAACTAGCATTTAGTTCAGGTCAAGCCAAACTAGTCCTAGCGAGTAGCAGTTAATACTCATTTTTGCCTGCCATTACCAGACTGCTACTAATTTTTGAATCACTTTGTTGCTTGTCTTTCAATAGAATGCATACAAGTAAACATTCCTTAGACGGACTTGCATTTTTAAGTCCAGCCGGCAGAAGAATAAAGCACTCTCAGCATAAGTTAGATGGGTAATTTCTATGCTAATTATGTCCAGGTGTCTGTGACAGATGCCGGCTTAGTAATTAAATATCTAATCCTTGCCGACTCTAAAGTTCATTTCGCTGAATGCTAGCATATCAGAAGCCTACATATTATTGATAACTCAGATAATGACTCACTTTACAATGGAATAACAATCAACGTTCTGTGTGTGTGTGTGTGTGTGTGTGTGTATGAGATGGTTGGAATCTGAAGATCTCACATCTATCTAATAATCACTGACCTGTAAACTGGGTCAGCTCAGTCCTTCCAAACTTGTGCTTACTACGTTCCTCCTCTTAGCCGAATCGTTTTATGCTTGGAATGATCGTAGAGCATTCATTGTCCATATGGACAAGTCAGCAATGCCAGCTTCCTTCTCTATCCACCATGAGTACTACATGTCAACACTATCATCCCAGTCATCACAGGACGGCATCTCCCCTCTGCACCTCTACTCCTACAAGCATGTGATGGATGGATTCAGTGCTGTGCTATCACAAGCTCACCTTGACCAACTAGAAGAATTGCCTAGTCATGTTGCCACATTTCCTGAATCATTTGGCCACCTCCATACTACTCGCTCACCACAATTTTTGGGTTTGAATAGACACACCGGATTGTGGCCGACCTGTTCGGTGATGACATTATCATTGGTGTTCTTGATACCGGAATTTGGCCAGGAAGCGAGAGCTTCAATGATAAAAACATGCCTCCAGAGACAGAGCGCTGGTGGGGGATATGTGAAACTGGAGGAGAGTTTAACACTTCTCATTGCAACTGAAAGCTCATCGGGGCGAGCAAGTTTAGCCAAGGGATGAAGCAGTACAGACTGAATATATCAAAGACAGATGACTCTGATTCTCCAAGGGATTTCACGGGTCATGGAACACACACATCATCAATAGCTTCTGGTAGCTGGGTTCGAAATGTTGATTGTTTCGGTTATGCTAGAGGAAGAGCTCGGGGAATAGCACCATCAGCCAGGATAGCTATGTACTAGGTATTATTCTATAGCGAGGATAGTGATGCCTACGATGCCGCAGCAACTGATATACTTGCTGGCATGGATCAAGCCATAGAAGATGGTGTAGACATCATGTCTTTGTCGTTGGGGTTCTTCCAGAACCCAATAGCCGCAGGAGCATTAATTTGCAGCCTTGAAGAAAGGGATATCTGTTACATGTTCAGATGGAAATTAACGCACTCATGGATACACCATGCACAATGGGGCTCCTTGGCCAACGACAGTTGGTTCGGGAACAATTGATCGCGAGTTTGGAGCTCATGTTACTCTTGGAGACGGAATCAGCAGTGTCACTGGACAATCTATGTATCCGGAGAATCTGTTTGTCTCGAGGAGTCCTATATATTTCGGACGTGGAAATCGAAGCAAGGAGCAATGTGAATGGAACTCCTTAGATCCCAAAGAAGTTGCCGGTAACTTTATCTTCTGTGACCATGATAATGGATCATTAGTGTTTCGACAAACATATGAAACAGACCGATTCGGTCAAGACATTGCTGGAGCTGTGGGGGTGCTATCTTCAGTGAAGATGATGGGGATTTTGAAGGCCCGGACGACTTTTATCAGCCAATAGTTATAGACTTACAGTAAATACAAAAGTTGGAGATATGATTAAGAACTATATACTCAATTCAACAAATGCAACAGTTAGTGTTCAGTTTGGGAAAACTACCTTAGGCATTAAACCAGCTCCAAAAGTGGCATACTTTTCCTCGCGGGGACCCGATCGAAGATCGCCATGGATTCTAAAACCAGATATACTAGCTCCTGGGTATCATGTTTTGGCAGAATGGGTTCCTAACCGAGGCTTCGTACCAATTCGTGAAGATGATTATTTGCTGACAGATTATGCTATTGTCTCAGGCACATCAATTTCATGCCCCCATGCAGCCGGAATAGCCGCATTACTCAAAGCTACCCACCGTGACTGAAGCTCAGCAGCCATCCGATCAGCACTGATGACTACAGCTTATGTTAAGGATAATGCAAATGGTGTAATAACAGATATGACCACAGGAGTTGCTGGTTCCCCTCTTGATTTTGGAGCAGGGCACTTGAATCCTAACTAGGCTATGGATCCAGGACTAGTGTATGATATTGAGGGGGAGTATTACGTTAACTATTTCTGCGCATTGAACTACACATGCCAGCAGATCCAAATCATCATAGGAACATCGAATTATACTTGCAAATATGCCAGTCTGGATCTTAATTAGCCTTCTTTCATGGTCATCTTCAACAAGACTAACTCGACCATCTCTACATTCAGGAGAGTATTGATGAATGTGGTAGATACTGCCTCGGTTCATAATGCAGTGGTGGAAATCCCTCCCGGTATGAAAGGAGTCGTGCAGGCATCAACCGTTAGCTTTCCAGGGAAATGTAGCAAAGCAGAGTTTTTTTCTGACAGTGGATGTCAACTTGGAAGTTGACGGTGTGATTCCACAGAGATTATTTTGGGAATTATGGATTTTTGAGCTGGTACGAGGTTAATGGGACTTGTTTAGCTAGAACTCCTATGTCTCTGCAATTGCATAAGCCAAAAACCCCTAAAGTTGCTTCAGCTAAAATCAGCAAATCTATAAAATTTGCGATCTGAAGGAAAAGACCAGAACGGTTGCCTCAAATCACAATCATAAACAAACTATAAATAAATACTATCTATCACACGGGCAAACTTTCCGAATTCCATTTTTCCTTTTTTTAGTTTTTTGAACTGAACTTTTCAAATTCCATTCACGACTTGCTCTTATGTCGGTTGTCACCTTCAAATTTCACTAATATTCTCAAAACGATGAACAACGTTAACCATTGGAGTTTATTGTCAAATCGCTTTTCAGATCATTGTGATACAAGATTAACATCTACATTAATGAGTCGGATCACATTTGACGCACAGAGTACAAGACTAGAGTACAGAACTGATGAAGATCCAAGCATTTTGCAAGAAAATGTAGTTTTACACTAAAGATTAGTATTTCGATTAGCTACAATGACAAGGCACAGAGACATACATGGAAATTTCAAAAACAATATTTATATCCATGCAGCAGGACACATTCTATAAAACCACAAATGTGATCCAGCCTCTTCCACCAACTTTTACGAACCAATGTGGAATTTTTCAAAAGTAACTTGAGAGAATCTTAAGTGTGCAAGCAAAACACATTCCAAGATGGGCGGCTCCTTACTCGAACAAGCCACCAACTGCGGCCAGGAATTTCCTCTTGCTTACTGGTTCTTCATGCAGGACAACAATATCGCTTACCTTATTAAACAGCCCCTCCAGCTGATCCACTCCAAATCTTTGATAGTCTAGTGGTTTCTTGTATCGTTGCTGATATATTGCCTCAAAACAACCCAGGAAAATTCGACAAGAATAGCTTACTAGAATGTCCTGCAACTCATGCTTGAATTGCTCAAGATTTTGCTCAACATCACATCGAGGAGTTGTCCCTGTGATAGTCTTACCTTGGCTCCTCCTGTCCTCGTGCTCCTCAACTACCGCCCTTTCCTCATCTGAGAACTCATCGGAGGATCCACCACCGGTCATAGTATCCAAACTCTCCTCCCGAGTCCCTTTTCCTTTCTTATCCTTCCTCGCCAGAACTAAAGGAGGTGCACTCGGGCATGCTTTGCAGTTTCGAAGGTAGACAAACTTCTTTTGCCCCTTGCCATCTATTGCCAATGCATCACTCATTTTCTTGAAAAGATTCACCAGCTTGAATGCCCCATACTCTGACACATAAAGAGGGCGTCCATATAACTTCTGGTACTCAGCAGGAACACGTGTGAGAAGCAAATATCCTCCTGAAAGTTCAAGCAACTTTATCAGCTGTACCTTCAAACCATTTATGTCACCAGGCTGTACCCACATAGTAGAGTGATACTGATCGTCATAGAAAACAGGGCCTGATGAAATTTCATTCAAACCAGGTGGAAGACTCTGTGACCTCATACTTGCAGGGAAATACGACATTGTTAATGAAGAACTACTATTATATTCAGACAAAGAATGTGGCAGTACAGAGAAATCTCTCGAGTTGTAATAGCTTTGTGAAATTCCTCCGTATACAATGGCCTCTTCTTCATTTTGACCATCAAGGTTATCGTTTATATGGCAACCCATGGGATACCCAGAAATGTCAGCTGATCCTGCATATGGAGGCATTAAAGCCTTTGTGGGGGGTACAAAGCCCTCCCCACGAGCTACACTAGGCCAGTCCCAAACGAACTTACCAGCATTGCACAAAGCCGATGAAACACCCACCCCAGAAGGGATAACAAGGATTACAGTATATCCACGTTGACCAAGTATGTGGAGTGCTGGAGAGAAATCGACATCCCCAGATACAAGCATGATGGAAGAAGGTGGTGGGTTATCAAGGGCAAAAAGAAACATGTCAACTAGAATAGCCTTGTCAGCAGCATCCTTTCTACCATTTGGAACATCAATGAGTTTAACACCAGTTCTCTGGCAACCCTCTCTGAGTCGCCTGGGGAAGGAATTAAAATCACCATATGCAGAAAACATCATAACAGCACCTCTAATTATAGGATGCACCCGCAAAGCCATTCTGATATTACCAGCTACATCTTCAGGGCGAACATCACTTGGAACAGGGCAGTTCTCAATGTCCCAAAGGATAGCCACAGGACCATCTAAAGAGCCTCGATTTTGCTGGTTTGCAGGGGGTTTAACTGTGTTCATGTTTGGTTCAGCTGAAATCCTCTGTTCAGATGGATCAGAGGGCACCACTGGTACAGATGCATTTGCATTAGCCATCTCTTCCTTATTATTGTTGTAAATGACAATAGAAGATTCCTGTAGATGTCCAGAAGAAGAATATAAAATTCACTAAACAATACAATGATGCTCCTTCAACTTGGGTAAAATTTAATAGCACACAATCAAACACTGGTTAGGTTACTCGATACATTATGCTCCATTATGGTCTATCCAAGTACACCATTTATTGCTTTCACCAGGCAAATTCGATCAACATATTTGCATAACTCCCCTAAATATATAGCCTTTCATTCATTATAGATTTACAGCATCTCCATACTAGCTGGCAAATCACACTCCTGTACTTACAGTATTCTGCATTCTGCATGTGTTTGCACTCATGTATACATATGCAGACTAATATTTCTTACAATGCATACCTATCTAGAGCACATAGCATGCACAAGACACGCATATACTGTTCAGCCTTATGTCAGACAATTTCAATTAACCAAAGAGTACTTCATATACTGGGAAAATATGAACTTAGCTCCAAATGACCCAAGAATGAACAAGGAAAAGAAAAACTTATACCAACATACACAATAAAGCAGCAGAAGCACACAATAGGCAGCCAGCGGACAATGCTTACCAAGACTGGGTCCATCCCGGACCAATCCTATATATATATATATATATATATATTGTAATATAACGATGGCTTGAATGAAAGACATGCATTAAAATCCAATCTGCATAAGAATCTCATAGGTAAAACTGTAAAAGCAATATAGCTCAGACTGGTTCATGCGAAATTGGATTAAAATCTCAAGACCGAGCATATAACAGTAAAAGATAACAATTCCAACCTAAGGTCAAGTTATTACATATCAAAAAAGAAAAATAGACAAACGATATCCTGAAAACATTCTAATAAAGCTCGATTGAGCAGATATATCAATCTCTACCCTAAAATATACAGAGGTACAAAATTTCAACTTCTTGAGTTCTCTTCACAGCCCATAAAACAGAACCCAATAAATAATCGAATAAGAGACAAACTTTACACTAGATTATCATAATTCAACATCAAAACAAACATCAACAACAAAAAATCAGAAAAGGGTACCTTAAACAAAGATAATCGTTGTTGCTCACTGATAAGTTCCTGTCCAGGGAGAAACCCGAAGACTTTAGATCCTGAAGAAGAATCCAAGAAATAATCCCATCCAAAAAGATTCAAAAACCAAGAAATAATCCCATCCAAAAAGATTCAAACACAAAACCGTTAAGGATTATGAAGAAAAAGCGAGACCGAAAGACCTTAGCAGGAAGAAAGATTTTTTTTTTCTTAATTATGAATATATGTTATTATCTAAAAAAAACTGGGACGTTGAGACTTGAGAAATATGGAAAGATTTTAACTTTACAAATTACAATCACTGCTCGGATGGTATGAAAGTTTTACTTTTGCAATTTCACGTTTAGGCTTTTATGCCATTTTGGAGGCCAAAAATGACAGATATAAAAGAAAAAAGGAAAAACAAAGGAAAAGATAAGCCCAACTATGACTCGTGTTCAATTATTCACATGTTTCTAGAAGTTGAGATTATATCACGTGTCTCTCGTTATAAGGTATTGAGATTCTTTAATTTTTATTTTTATTAGAATTGGATGAATTTATGTGAATTCATCATTCATTTAAAATAATTTAAATTTATCTAAAATTAATTATACTATAATTAGAAATTTTTTTCTATTCCTTAAATTTTGATGTGAATTTTTTTAATATTTTCTCTCAAATGGAGCTGATATTAATCCAATTATCACTTAATTAATCCAACAATTTCCATTATTAATCTTTCCCACTTCAATTATTATCACATTGAACCCAATAAATTATTATTATTGATGTTAAGCTTTTCTTAAACAACAAAAGTAATGATTTGGAAAAATGTATATGTTTTAGAATGATCTGATGCATTTCTAATATCTTATCTCAACTTTTATAAACAAATAAAAAAAAAAACTAACAAAGCCTGTTACAGAGATAGGTCATATTAATTTAACCCCTAATCATTTATTAAATTATAAATAACTAAGATTAAATTTCAACAAAAAAATTTTAAAAGAAAATAATTATTTAATAAGATTTAATTTTACTCAATCATTTATAAATTGTGGTATCCCGTAGTTCAAAAGATATCTATACCACTACTTATTTTAATTTATTTTGTATTGTTTTCTGTATTAAAATTATTAGTACTTTAATGTAAGCGAAGCAATTTGAGTAGGTGAATTAATAAAGTACAAGTATTTTAATACATATTGCGCACAAAAATAGTTTCAACAAATATCATTTTTTTAGTTAAAGGGAAAGTATATAATAAGACACAAATTAATTGTTGAATTACAAACAACAATAATTACAACATTATTTTTTCTTCTATTAATATTCAATTAGGCGATAAATAATTTTTTTTCACATTTTTTATGAATTGAGTTAATGATAAATTATTATGTAAAAAATAATAATTTTTTAGTTTTCAAAAATACAAAATTGATTGTAAAAAGTAAAAACTACTTTTCTTACAAAATAATTTATTAGTAATCGATTTAATTATGAATGAAAGCATAAATAAAATATCTACAAAAATTGCCTTATTCCTTCCTAAAGCTGTTTAACATTGAGCTACCTGTACCCATCGCAAGTCTGTTTGTAATTATCATTATATTACTCCTTCTCACTCCAAATTCGATAAACAGTAACATATTGGTATATCACTGGTAATTCTTATAATTACCTATTAATTAACTGGGTAAATATGTGTTCAAATATCAAATTTAATATGTTATTTCATAATTTTAAATTAAATATATATCTAAATAAAATTACATCACTAAAATTTAAACTATATAAGCAAAAACAATATTTAAATATCACATAATGAAAATTCAATAACTTATTTAAACCGTTGGGACAGTAAATTTACTATTCATATCCATCCCAAACTCATATATCATTATTGTATCATATATAAACAGGAGGAATAAGATCGATTATCATAAACACCTTATTCATTATTTAATTTTTTTTTTAAACAACAAATGCCTTATTCATTATCAATCCTAAATATAAAAGGCCAGTCAGCCTTGAAAACAACAACAGGCTAATGAGGAACCAATAAGTCTCACACAAACTCCTTCCTTAGGAAATCCTTTGGCAATGCAAGCTTGTTTGCAATGTGACAAACTTATACATGACAGTAGGCAAGGTGTTGGACCTAGTGCTGCTGTTGGTCCTGCCACTGAAATTATCTATATTATTAGTTTCGACAGAACTAAAAACTATATATTAAAAAAAATGAAAGGAAAAAAAATAATCACAATGAAAATAATGCATTCCAGTTTTCCAAATCCATGATAATTGTTAATTTGAAACCTAATCTTATAGTAGAAAAGAGGAATTCACCTGAAGCCAATAACAAAACAAAGCACAAAATGCGTAGCCCCATGTTGGAGCATTGAACAACTTTAAGCATTCTCGTTTGTTTGAAGAAGATTTTTGTTTTGATGAACTATGGAAAAAAAAAAAGGTTCTCTTTAATATATAGTCTCCATATAATAGTTAGCTTTTAGCTCCCCAATAGTCAGCAGTTCAATAATAATAATAATAATAAAAGGTTCAGGAAAGTGAATTCATATCCTTTTCTTAAATAATTGGATTTTGTTATCCAAATCCTTAATTCATTGAATAATTGGATTTTATAATCCTAACTTTTTTGTATAAAGTTTGATTTTTCTATAAATTCCCCAAGAAACAATTTTACACAAGAAGCAAATCTAATTTATATATCAAGCTCATTATATTATTAGAAATTGCTAACGATAATGAAAATATTAGGGTAAGGGATCTTTTTGATGCTTCTCAGAGTTCATGGGACTTGAATAAACTGCAAACTCTATTTCAACCCCAACATGTTACACTCAGCATTCCTAGCTATATCCAATCCTTTGGGCTCTGATTGCTGTATTTGGCATTATGGAAAGCAAGGCATTTATACAGTTAAGTCAGCTTATTGAATTGCTGTTGAGTTGACAAGTGATATTAATTTTTTCGATGTTGAGTGGAATTGGAAATGTGTTTGTTATCCTGACATTTCTCCCAAATTTAGAAATGTATTTGTTCTCTTGTGGAGAATGTGTAGGGAGATCCTTCCATCCAAGAGTAAAATTGCTTCTATATATGTCAGCTGCAATTTTTGTGACTCTGATTGATGAACAAGCTTTCCATTCACTTGTTTTATGTCAAAGAGCTAAAGATGTTGGGATTTACTGAATTTAAATTTGAAAGATGTTGTTCTTTTCATTGCTATTTTGCAGGATCCACATCTAATTTGTAAAGCTTGCTTCGTTTTATCAAGTCTATGGTGGCATCGTAACCTGTTTATTTCGGATAATAAATGGAGAAGCCCGGTTGATATTGCTAGTTGTGATGTTGCAGAGTTGCAGAATTGGCGCGTGGCAAAAAATTTCCTGCCCTCCTCCCATAATGTTTCACGCTGGTTATCCCCTCCATCTGGCTGGTTGAAGTGCAACGGGGATGCAGCAAACTTCGGTAGGGAGGATAAAACCGGAGTTGGAGTTCTTCTTCGAGACGGCGCTGGATTTTTATCACTCGTTTCTCTGCCACTACTGCTGGGAGCTTATCGCCAAAAATTGCTGAAGATTTGGCACTTAGAGAAGTTCTTCGCGGGTTGCTTCATCTCAATGTGAAAGAGGTTGATGTTGAAGTAGACAATCAGGAGGTTTTCCATGCTTATAATTCGGACCAAGCTAATCTTACTGAATTTGGCAGCTTTATTCCTATTTGTGAGCATCTTTGAAGCCTTGTTCGTTGACTCAAGCTTTCATGGGACAAGCTAACACAGCTGCTCATACCCTTATTACTAGACGAGCTGTGTCTTCTGTTAGTCCTCAATTTTGGCAGAATATGCCTAGTCTTCTTATTGATATTTGTTTGAATTTAGGTTGTCTCTGTGCTTTAACTTTCTTTGGTCAAACCTTTAAAATAATAATAATAATTTTTTTAAGTTACAAAAAATTTGACTTTTATTTTAATAGTCAAAAACCGAAATAATGGTTAACCTAATCAAAATAATCAATTAATAGATTTTTTTTATTAAGGGAAGAGGCAAGCACGTGATCTAAACACTCCAGCAAGATTATTAGTTAACCGATTCTAGTAATTTGGTTTAGATTTGGAGTTTTCAAAAACTGAAACTGGATAGCAAAAAATGTTTAACCAATCCATGAACCTCCCTAGCCAGAATGGAAAAAGGATGCAGCACTAATTTCCTGTTTCCACTGAGAAAATACTGAGAAACACAAGACAAGTGCATATATTTACAGAATATTAGTCTCGCAGAAAATTCTCCTAAGGAAACCAGGTAAAGAGACTCAAATATCTATAATTATTTGCAACACTGTACAAGCAATATCCTCGTCAACAATCTGAAAATTTGAGCAGAACAATCTTATGATATCTGATGGAAAAAACTGGATTTCTTCCGAAAATGCAACATGTTTACGACTGTAGGACCCTCTCAATTGCAGCTACATAGTATTCCTTCGGCATGGTGCCAACCACAGATTCTCGCTTCTGGCCATTCTTGAAAAGCAGAACCACTGGTACAGCTTTAATTTCGTAGTCCTCAGCAATGTGTAAGTCACTGTCTGCGTTGAGCACAAAACATTTAAGTTTCCCATCATACTCTCCTGCAATTTCATCGATCACTCGGTGAACCATCCTGCAGGGTCCGCACCAACTTGCATAGAACTCCACTAGGACCGGGGTATCACTTTTCAGAATCAAATTCTCCCATGAATCCTTGGTGACAACTGCAGCTGTACATGTCCCAAAGATGCAGCTTAAGAATACCATCCAATGCTATAAGTCATGGCAGATGTCTTCTAACATCTTAGCTTATAATCTTTGAATTGGAAAAAAAAAAAAAAAGAACAAGCAAGCAGAACGTAAACCACCACTGAACAAGAAAAAGGGGTAATCATATCAGGTAATTGATAATAACATGGAAATAACATTGTTTTCATGTGATCACTTGAATGAACAAATATATGCAGGAAAAACAGTCACAATATTTCAAATAATTTCAATTTATGTATTCCACATTAATGATTGAATGCATGCAAATACTCAAAGACATGAATAAAAATCTAGTTAGCTCAATTGGCACAAACTTCACATCTTCATTGCAGAACTTATGTCAAGCAAAGTTATTTATGAATACTCTATTTATGTATTCAAGGCTAATAATTAAAGTTTTTTTCTGAAAACTAATTAAATGCATGCGAATACTCAAAGACAAGCTTATTAGCTCAATTGGCAAAACTTAACATCTTCACTGCAAAACTTTTATCCAGCAAAGTTATTTATCAATGCTCACTTCGCAACACCTTAACATTTAACTATCTAAAATAAGAGTAGGAAACAGCTATCATGAATCCAGCATAAAGAGAAGAGCCCTCTAGAATGCAGAAATCAACCAGTCATAAATGAGAAAAATCTAAACATATAAAGTTTGATGAGAATCAGATTCCATGCCAATATATATCAAAGACCAAGAACATATAAGCCAATCATGCATTGCATGCTAGACAGAGTTACAGGGCAGGGAGGGAAATGGAAGAATAAATCAAGTCAGTGGAAATCCTTCATGAAAACCAAACTCTATCCTCAATAAAAAGCCAAAAGGTTATAGCTCTGGAAGAAAGATAACAAAAGCAAATAATAGATAAATAGGATCAAGAATCTGTATATCTATATAATCAATCCACTATACTTGTGTCCTAGCCTCCTGCTTCCATCTAGATGAAATATTTTAGGATGATCAATTAGTCTTAAAATTAACTTTGACCAAATTTACAAGAAACTTTCAATTTACCACCCTTTTACCTCATTTCAGAAAAGGGGAAAAAAGAATCTTTTTAGATAAAATGGAGTAAAAAGACTGTAACTTGAAAGTTACATGCTAATTTAACCCAAAAATTGATTCTGAAACAAATTTACCATCGCACAAAAAATTTAGGGGCGTGCTTCTCTATTAAACATGGATTAACGAAAATGGGCAAAAGCCCTATTGTCCTCCGCCATTGAAAGAAACCCCTCCTTTTGCTTCACGGCATTGTCACTCTCTATAGAAGGATCCATCCATTCACAACTTAATTTAAAAGCCATATCTGAGCCGTGACGCGCCGCCTTCAACAACCATCTAATAGCCAATGCTCTACCCTTTACAATTCCTAATTCAACTGGAACTTGATAGGTACGTCCACCAACACGTCTCCTTTCCAGAGCAACATCAGGAGTCACCTCACGCACAGCTTGACGCAAAACAATCAATGGATTCGATCCGGTATTTCGTTGAATCCTTTTCAAAGCTCGATAAATAATTGAAAAAGCTAAAGATTTATTACCATTTTTCAGTATACGATTAATGAGCTAATTTACTAAGCGATTACAATAAATTGGATCAGTCCTTTTTCCTGTAGTAAAGAAAATTAGAAATCGAGAAATGCTCGACAAAGAAGAAAAATAAATAAGGCGTTTTTGCATACCTCGAGAATCACGCGCGCAAAGAACTTTGAGAGGAGGAGGCGAGTAGTTAAGAGAGAGATTTGGGCGTCTTTTGGTGGAGAAGGTAAAGGGAAAAGGACGGGCGGTAGGGTTAAGGAGGGAGTGAGCGGTGAGGCGTGGAAAATGAGAAGGCAGAGGAAGAGGAGAGGTAAGTGAAGAAGAGGAAGTCATTGAAGAGAAAAAAGAGGGATTAGGAAATTGAGAAGAGAATTCAGTAATTGTTACTAAAAATGGAATTTACGAAAAGAAGAAGAAGAAGAAGAAGGAGAAGAAGTCGGTGGCATCAGTCAGTCTTTAACTCTTAATCTTATAGTCTCTGGGCGTGCAAACAGAATAGCGAGCGAGCGAGAGAGAGAGAGAGCGAGAGAGCAGAATCACGTTTTTCTTCATTTTTAATAGGATACTTTCTGCATTTTGTGTATTTTTGTTTTGTCCATTGAGAGCACTTATGGATTATTTTGCATTAAGATATTCGGTATGGGATGCGAGGGGCATGTGCCCCAAAGGCAGTAGGGCTTCGGCTTCCCCTTTTCCCTCCCTCCGGTCCCGGATTCGATATCTTATAAGAGCAAAATTAAAAATAAAAAAAAAATGGTTGGTATAAATAAAAATGGCATCGTACAGTAGAATGAATAAATTATTTTGCTCTAGTGGCATATTCATAAAATGTTTTGAGTTTGAAACCTTCCTCTAGAGATACATTTATAAAATATCTCGGATTTAAAACTTTCCACCTGCTAGTGGAAAACCAGCAAAAATTATTAGGAATAGCATGAAAGCAAAGGAAAAAGGGGGAAATTCTGGCAATTTGAATATGGACCTTTTAGTCCTTTTTATAAAAGTTACTCATTGCACTAGAAGGTGATCTTTAAAACAGTAATTCCTAAATTTTTGATTTAGTTGAATTTTTATGTTTTCATATTTTTTAATATCTTTTATATTGATAGCGATAGTGTAAGAGAAATTATAAAAATTTCACTTCACATTAATACAAAAATAATAATAATGACCTTTAATGACAAGTATGCTAACCAATACAATCGACTCTCTTGGATACTCAAAGGGTTTGATTTTTAATTATCTATTTTAGTGTATCAATAACAGAAAATTTATAGATCATAGCTATAATTATTAAAGAAATAAGATCATAATAAGTGTAAATGAAAACTAACTAAGATTTGGGGAAGGGGAAGGAGAAAGATTTAAAAAACAAGGAAAGGCTCTCAAAAATTATTCTCCTGACACAAATACATCAAAAAAATGTTGCTAATTTGCTATGGCTATGATTCGTTTCTGGATTGATTATGGTGGTGATGAGCTGCTGTGAAAAGAGAGAACAAAGGTGATAAGGCAAAAACACCTTTTTCTTATTTTTAACAATAAAATATTGATTAATTGTTTTTTTATCAAGTGTCAACCCCATAAAATATAATTTTATTCCCTCCATTCCATTTTAAATATCAATTTTAGATTTTTTTTTTTACTTTAAATGTTGATTTTAAAAATTAACATAGTATTTAATATATGTTTTTCTATTTTATTCTTATTTATATTAGAAGTCAGATTCCTCGTCCATTAGGCCAGGGGCGCCAATGTCTCCGGGTGAAGTGATTTATAACACGAGACCCAAATTCCAAAACTGAGCTCCCGGAGATGAATGATGCTAAGCAAAATGACGATCTTTTGGTAGGTCTGCACAGGCTGAATTCTGATGCACCTACCTACTATTGGAGCAGAAGGTAGGCTTCATGGTTTCATCTCATGCTTTATTAATACATATCACATGAGACTAATTCACCGAACAGTATGCGAAAACACTGTGGAAAATGCTGTAATTGCTAGAATGCATTTGGCTACTCATGCTTTTATTCCTTTTGGAGTAAAGAGATAACAAATGCATTGCATTTTCTGACTTGGTCTGCAAGTTGCATTACATTCCAAATACACAATATTCGGTATCTTTCGAAGAGGATGGTTCTTCAATGCAGATGCAATGGCCTATGATTTTCCTCACCTCAGCAGGATAAATGATTCCACCATCCCAGAGCCGCATTGTTGGATGATGCTTTTTTATTCCATTTGGAGAAGTGAGATAAATTTGGTCTGCAAGTTGAATTACATTCTGAACACACCATATTTGGTATCTTCCGGAGGACGATTCATAGATGCAGAGATGCAATGGCCAATGATGTTCCTTGTGTCAGCAGGATCAATGATTCCATCGTCCCAGAGCCGCGCTGTGGAGTAATAAGAATTTCCTTCTTTCTCGTATGCCTCAATGACCTTTGACTTGAATGCTTCCTCTTCTTCCTTCGTCCACTACAATGTGTACAAACATATGCACAAATGATAAGCAAAGTGAAGAGTGATATATAGAGTTGATAATATTTAAGAAAGTGAAATCACCTGAATTCCCTGCTTTTTCTTGTTTGCCATTTCTATTTGAGACAGCACACCGGCAGCCTGAATATTGCCATGAAAAACAAATAAACCACAAGTAAGAAAGCCACAAAAATACTCTATACTCGAGAAATTCTGATCCATCTTGCAGTAACGGATTTGAGAAGAGTTTAGAAGTATGAGATTATCATAAGAATTCAGAAACACGGGGAGAAGAAAAATCTAAGAAGATTTTTTGACAGAAGAACAAATAATGTGCAGGAAGAGTGTGTTAATTTAGGTTACTTTGGCTAGCATGATTTTTTTTTGGGGTCTAAATCCAACAGAGAGAAGTTAGTATATGGTAACATGAAAAGAGCACAAGAAATACCTGAGCACCACCCATCACCGATATTCTAGCATTTGGCCAAAGAAACAAGAAACTGGGACTATATGCACGACCGCACATTGCATAGTTTCCAGCACCAAAACTTCCACCCACAATAATTGCTATCTTTGGGACCTGAACAATAAATAATCAAAAACAATGAAAATGAAACAATTTTCTTCTGTCTACTCAATTTTCATAGTGAATCATGGCACATAATTATCATAAAAGTAGCTCAGGTCTCCTCAATCAGTGGTTTTTCTTGCTGAACCATCTTTGCATTACACTGGAGAAAGGATGAAATGAAATGAAATAAAAAGAGGAAGAAACCAACCTTAGCACAAGAAACTGCCATTACCATTTTTGCTCCTGATTTTGCAATACCATTTGCCTCAGACCTTGAACCAACCTGCCAAAAGAAAAGGCGTTGTTATGCTACACTACTGTGAAGTGAACCTAAAAGTGTATTTGTCAAGGTGAAGCAAAAGCAAAATCACGAAGCAGCTCACAAAGATTAGGAAAAGCAAGGTGTACTATCTCAAACATTATAATAATACATATGACAATTAAGTGACAGATAATTTAGAAAATCAATCTGCATGTGCTTATAAAATCATGCTAGCCAGAATTCTCATTCCATTCTACACACCATTTTTATACATAGAAGAGCACACCATTGTCAACATAAGAGCATTCATAGAAACCCAGGATAAATCACCAGCCTGGATTACAAAAAACAGACATTCGACCATGTTTTCCATATATCTAAAGATGGATGGGCACATACCATTTTCTTGTGTTTTATTCTTTGAATAATTATAAACTACACTCCAACCTTCAATTGGCCCACTTTTGCCCAAAAACAACCAAGCTAAAGAATGTATTTAAGAAGGAACAAAGTATAGCCGCTGCATCTTAGTTCAGTATTAACAAAATCAGAAAGCTTTACAAACAATTATTGGAAAGCAAGGACAATATATACCATGAATCCAGTGATATTCTGAAGGAAAACCAAGGGGATGTTGCGTTGAGTACATAGTTCAATAAAATGAGCCCCCTTTAATGCAGATTCATTAAACAATATCCCATTGTTTCCAAGGATGCCAACAGGTTGTCCAAATATTCTAGCAAACCCTGTTACAAGAGTCTGCAAATGCAAGGGAAGTACATTATGATATACATCATAGAGAAAGTTTTGAAAAAAAAAAGATATTCAAGAGATTAACAATGTCCTCACAGTTCCATACAATTTCTTGAATTCATCAAATTCACTACCATCAACAATTCGAGCAATAACTGAGCGTATATCAAAGGCCTGCTTAAGGTCTACTGGTGCAATTGAACGAAGCTCCTTTACATCATATAATGGTTCTTTGTAATCAAGAATTATATTATTTAATCCACTCATCGCCCCTTGTCTACCAGCCATGTGCAAGTTTTTTATGATGCTCCTCCCTAGAGCAAGTCCATGCAATTCATCTACAAGAAAAAGACAAATCCATGCATATGATCAATTAAGCAAAACAATAGGATTATACAACATTCCTTTGTGAGAGCAAGGGAGAGATCCATAACATTAAAACTCTTCAGATAAGATTATCTGAAGTAATACATCATGCAAGTGTAAACTAACTGTCCAAACTAATACATCATGCTAGTTTAAACTAAGGTTTGTCTTATCATAGAGCATCTGAGGGTATGCAACAACTCTATAAGTGGCACACAAACGAGAGTATAGTAACCACAAGTCATGCATACCTTGAGCAAAATAGTCAGAAACCCCAGATGTCTTGCAATGCAAAGCAGCACCACCCAAATCTTCTGCAGAGACTTCCTCTCCAGTAGCAGCCTAAAATAACTTCACCTTTAGATCCAATTTCTTATCTATATAGATTTAAAATGTATGTAAATTCTCATATACATATAGCTGCATACTAGTTCACAAGCAAGCCAAAAGGTATATTGTCATATACCATATAAAATTTCCTGGTCAATACAAAATATAATTAGAAGACAATAAAATGCCATATAACACTTTACTCACCTTCACAAGTGGTGGTCCAGCTAGAAATATGGTAGCATTACCTTTGACCATAACACTTTCATCAGCCATTGCAGGAATATAGGCACCACCAGCAGTGCAGGAACCCAATACGAGTGCAATTTGAGGAATGCCATCGGCGGACATTACAGCTTGATTGTAGAAAATTCTACCAAAATTATCCTTATCAGGAAAGACCTCAGACTGTTTTGGAAGAAAAGCACCTCCACTATCAACAAGATATATGCATGGTAATTTGCATTGAGCAGCAATTTCTTGTGCCCTAAGATGTTTCTTCACTGTAATGGGATAATAAGTTCCTCCCTTAACTGTAGGGTCATTTGCCACGAACATACAAAGCCGCCCATGAACTGGACCTATTCCAGTTATTATTCCCGCGGATGGTAAGGCTTCTTCATATAATTCATGGCCTGCAAGCTTAATACATTAAATACATGATAAGAAGCAGAGGCATCATTAATTATGTAGAAAGATGTACGTGTAGATCCTTCAAAGAACTATTGTTGGCTAAAAGAAAAGGAAAAGAAAAAGAAAAAAGAGACAAAACAGATATATATATATATATATAAATCTTCGCAATAAAAAGAAATATCTGGACACTTATCCAACCAAGTTACAACTACATAAAATTTCCTCAGTTACACTTTGGTGAAAAATTAAGCATATTTTTTTCCTTGTGGTGCTAGCAGTGTCGACAATATGATCATGTTTGTTTAATCTGATACCTAGAAGAATGAAGAATTTTTATATGTAGCAAGCACAGCCCCAATGTCTTGCTCAAGCAGCAGAGAATATCAACTAGCCAGACAGCTCTCCAAAAAAAAAAAGAAAGGATGGTTGACTATAGCATTTTGGTTGACTATAGCATTTTGGTTGATCTCAACTCATTGCACCATGTCTTTAAAAGCAGGGATTAACTAGTCTGTTAATATAGTCCAAATAGTTACATATTACTATGTTAGCCTTTTAGCTTCCCCATAATGAAAAACTCCCTCTTAACTAATCCAAATCCATCAATTCTACTAAGTTAAAATGTACTCCCTCCCTCTCAATAAGTTTGTCCATTTTTAGTATTGCACAAGAATTAAGGAAATGAATAGTAATTTAAATGATTGACTACAATACCCTTTGATACTAATCGAATTTGAGAATTGTAAAGCATTTATTAAAGGATAGAGTTGAAAAAAAAAATTGAAAAGTTACATCATTTTCATAAAATGGACAAATTCATTGAGACTAATTTTTTCTCTAAAATGTACAAAATCATTGAGACGGAGAGAATATATTAACTTGTTCCAAATCCCAATAGATCACATTCAAAAAAATCCTAAACTTTCCTACATTCTTTCCACTTTCCAAACATTTACTACTATCCAATATGAAGTTAATGAAAATGAGGATTACAATATAAAAATTCTGAACTTTTCTAATTTGTTTCCACTTTCCATGTGTTCATTAGTTTCCAGTACAAGATCCTATTGCAACAACAGTCCATGAGATTTTGATTAAAAAAATAAAATAAAGAAATCCCAAAACCTGTGAGAGCTCGAGGAATGAAGAGCCAGGATCAATTAGCCTATCAATTCTTTCTCTGGGCAAAAGCTTATTCCTACTTCTGTTCCTTTTCACTGCTGTTTCTCCTCCTCCTGCTAGAACCTTCAATCAAAACCAGCCCATTTCAATCCTCATAACGGAAATAGAAAAACATGAATAAAACTAGCTGTATTAGGGCATAAATTTTACACCTTGTTTATATGGGATTGGAGTTGGGATAAGAGGCCCTCCATGGCAGTGGAATTACGCACAAAGGCCTCAGAATTTCTGTCGATGCCATCGGGAAGAACTGACAGGCAAAAATGTCTTCTTTGTGGAAGAAGCTGAATTGGGCTTGCTCTCCACGGATCAAAATCCAAACTTGAAGAGGCAGAAACTGCTTTTCTCGCCAATTTCCTCAACATGTTTGATATGTGTTGCTCTTCTTTCTGTCAGAGTTTACCTCTCTCTCTCTCTATTTATCTCTTTATCGTCTCTGTTACACTGCTGGTGTGGAATCCATATCCATTCCCATATTTCTGCTTATCTTGATTCACTCACCGAAATAAATAAATGGTTTTTTTAGGCTACCAAAGCCCTTTTCCACACTGCTGGTCAGCCATTATCACTATGGCAGATTCACAGTTTAATCCAGAATTGAGGGTAATTTAGGTATTATATTAATTAATTGACAGTCAATTTAAAAAAAAAAAAAGAGAATAAAATGCAACATTGATCTCTGTTTACTTTTCTTTTCATTTTTTTTTTAATTTTGAGCCACATTAACAATGATTTTTTCTTTTATCGTAACAATGAAATTTTAATTTACAGTCATTTTGTTCTATTCTTATCTTTAAAAAAAAAAACATTTAATCTATCGTAAATATGAATAGTTGTAAGAAAATACAGAAAAAAGGTCCAAACGAGTTTTTTTTTTTTTTAAAATAAATGGAAATACCAGTAAATTAAAAGTTTGTGCTAATTTCATCTAAAACTAGTTTCGAAGCAAATCGAGCATCCTAAAAATTTTTGAAGTCCAAATTACACTTTCAATAAAAAAATAAATAAATGAAATTCAAATCTAATTCATATATTCATTTATTTGCTACTATTTCCAGCATTTTCTTAGTTCGTACAAAGAATAAAGCTTTTATAATTCAAAAAGGAAGAAAGCAAGGAAAAAAAATGTTGCAAATGCAAATATGATGGGAAAAAAAGTTAAAACCTTGCAAAAAAAAAAAAAAACAGAACAACATGATAACTTGAACTCAGAACCACTAAATCTTGCTTGCTTAGCATTTCTGATCTTGTTTAGTTAGAGATCCTTAACAAAAACTAGTCGACTCTCAATATCTAACTGTCCTTTCTTCATTGTTATAGGAAGTTGGAGGAGTCAATGCTCGCCGCATGCTGCTCAAGTTAAAACGGTTTAATTTATGAAATCCCCTTCATGAAATTTTTCTAGTTGAAGAAGAAAAATTGAATTTTGTCCTCATTAAACAAAAGAAAAGTGTTCATAGAGCAGAAGTAGATTAAGCTTGAGAGAGGAGCAACAGTTGATATAATCATATAAACATAGAAATATTCATGTTCAAATTTAACAGATATGAAGTGGTAAAATTTATTCTGCCTTCAGTCAACTTGCACATGTGAATATAGATGCACGGTTATATAGCTGTGGACAAATTACTCCGTAGATTTTTAAAATGTCAACTTTCTTTTTTTTTTTTTTTTTTACATTGTAGATCGGTTATCGAGTAAAAAACTTTATCAATTAACTTTAAATATTTATAAATATTTTTTTTTAACATTATCAACTTTAGGATTATCTTATCCGGAGCCTAAGTTGAGTGCAGCTCCTACTGAGTGAAGCATTCGTCAATGGAGTTGTTGTGTCTTGTCTCGCCAGCGCCCTCTAAACTTTATTTCATCAGGGCTTATTCTTCAATGGCTGCCTCTGCAACTCGGCTTTCTTCTCTGTCATACGCTGCCATGGCCTCTCCTCCACAGCGGAAAACCGCAACTCCAAGAAAGAGCTCTTCAAAACCGACTAGAACTCCATCTCCTAATCCCATAATACCCACAACAACTAGCGATTTAGACACCAGTGCCTCTGTGTCCGTCCAGCCCAAGAAGGTATCTCTTTTCTTAACCCCTATGCTGCTTTTCTTTGGAAAAAATGGTATCTGGGAATCAAGGCTTCCCCTTTTCAATTAAATTACAAAATTAGTTATAGCTCACTTGAATAGAGTTGAATTTTTCTGGATATTTCAATTATTTTTTTTTTCATGATTTTTTTTAAAAAAAAAAAGCTGATGTTTGATTTGGTAGTTTGTGTGGATGGGCAGGTTTTGGTTCCAATCGGATTTGGCACAGAAGAAATGGAGGCAATTATTATAGTTGATGTGCTACGCAGATCTGGTGCAGAGGTGGTTGTTGCCTCAGTGGAACCTCATCTTGAGATTGAGGGTGCTGCTGGCACTAGACTGATTGCTGATACCTCTATTTCTTCCTGTTCTAATGATGTTTTTGATCTCGTGGCTTTGCCGGTTAGTTGCTGTAACTTTGTTTATAGCATGGTCATTGAATTTTCACTTGTATTTAAAATTTTGAATTTAGTGGTGATAACTTATTTCAATAGGCTGTAGTAATTAACATGCATTGAGAAAACGTGGAGAAGTTAAGAATTTTTTTAAGGTAGTGTCAATAGTTGATTCGAGGATATTACAATTATGTCCGCTAAGTGTGATTTGCAGGTCGCTTTATTGGCAAGGAGGAATTAGGTTTTTTTTGGTGCTGTGGTATAAAATGATACTACTGACTAAAACAGTGAATGTTACTGATGTTGTAGTCTTATTTTTTGTGATTTGATTAGGCTGTATTGTTTCAACCTAGGGTGATGTTAAGTGCTTGGCTTTTTTAGGGGGGAATGCCAGGTTCAGCAAGGTTAAGAGATTGTGAGGTTCTCCGGCAAATCACTAGCAAACAAGCAGAGTACAAGAGATTGTATGGAGCGATATGTGCTGCTCCAGCTGTCACACTCCTTCCTTGGGGCCTTCTAAGAAGAAAACAGGTGACTTGCATGGATTGCTTTTGATTGATCTTTGGCGAGAACACGCAAATGCATTTTTGTTGTCTAATTGTATTGTAGCATGTGATGTAAGACAACGTGCCACCCTGCATTCATGGACAAGCTTCCGAATTTTTGGGCTGTTAAATCAAATATTCAAGTTTCAGGAGAGCTTACAACAAGTCGAGGTCCTGGAACTTCTTTTGAATTTGCTCTATGCTTGGCTGAGCAGTTGTTTGGGGAGAATGTTGCCAAAGAAGTTGCAGAATTGTTGGTAAGTTTGATGCTACTTATTAAATTAGTTTCCTTTTTCAAGCATACCATTCCAAAAAGTAGCCATGCTTCTGTGTAATAGTTGAGGACAAATTCCTTAATATTTGAAAATTGAGAGCAGGCAGAAATAATGAGTGTCAGCTTTATTTATTTTTCAGGCATAGAAATCATCTGATTTAAAAGCTTAATTTAGCCACTAATAATAATTTCCAAAGTTGCTAAATTCTATTAATTGGTAGCATAGTTGCAAATGGTGGCCCCAAGTTACTTTATCCTATAATTATTTCACCAAGTATGACAAGCTATTCAAAATGTGTAACTTTTTGGAGAATATCTCTGTGAGAACTTGAATACATTTGCAAAAACCTTGCAACTAATATAGTATAAGCATTAGATCTTCATGCGTCAAATACTCTCTATTTCCATAATATGAGTTTTTGCTGAAAATTATACACTTGGCTTAATTAAGGTTTATAGTTCACCTGCAACATATGTTCAGTTGCACTTTAAGCTTGATATATGGTGCTTCAATTGCTTAGCTTAGTTGAATCTTAAAATGACTTGTGATCTTAGTTTTTTGTTTAACAAATCACAAAATTATGACAGTGTTAAGGTATCCTTGTACCCCTCTTAAATCTTCAAAGCACTGACTACTTGGTGGCTGAGCAAGGATTTTTAACTAGATTTCTCATAAAATAATGGCATATCTCTGACAATTAAGAGGATACGAAGTTAGTGCTATGGCAATTAAATATGCCGAACTTGTATATGCTGTTTTGTTTATTTGCCAAAAGTTACTTGTCATCTCAGCTTGTCTTTTTTCTACATGCTTACCCTTGGCAATAGGCTTGTGTTAATACTCTCTATTTGACATAGTTGATGCACACTGCTGATGATATGCACAGAATAGAGGAGTTTAATGAAGTTGAATGGAATGTTGACCACAAACCCCGTGTAAGTTCCTTCTTGCTTTATGTTACCATTTATAACCAAGTTAATTTTATGATCTCCTTGGCCAAAACTCTTGGAAGTCAGTTTGGGGATTCATTGGATGCATGTACTATTAACCACTAAAATTCCAGATTTAGAACTTTTTTCTACCCTCCCTATCTCTCCCTTTATATCTAGAGGGATAAACTACGAAACTCTATAGCGTGTTTTGCTAGCCCTAACCAGTGTAATCATTCATGTAAAGTAGGTTTCTAAACAAGTATTTCACATATTCCTGTTGCAGTACCTAACATTCCATTACTTCTCGTTATCTCTTAAGTATGTCTAGGTTTGATGAGCATAAACTTTTCTTTTATTAGTTTTCACTGCCGCTGAACTCTCCACTTTCTATTGTTGTTCTCATGTGACATAGGTTCTCGTTCCAGTTTCAAATGGTTCTGAAGAGATTGAGATAGTAACTATTGTTGATATTTTACGGCGAGCGAAGGTGGATGTTGTGGTTGCTTCTATTGAAAAATCTCTGCAAATTTTGGCATCTCGAGGCACAAAAATAATTGCTGACAAATTAATTGGTGATGCTGCTGAGTCCATCTATGATCTAATAATTCTTCCAGTAAGACAAACCAAAAATCTTTATATATAACTTTCTTGTATCATTTTATGATAGAAGTATGAGGGTGTAAAGCTTCTGAATTCCCATTTTGACATTGATATATGCCTTTGGTCCTATAAAAACTAAAAATTCGTTATGACTGCTAGTGTTGGGTCCTGATATTCTTGACTAATGCAATGGATTCTATAGGATTCTCTCAGGATAAAGTAAGGTTACCCTATCTAGATAGATATAAGTACTAAAAGACCATCTCAAATGATTTATGACAATCCAAATTTTTTCATTTTTGGAACATGAAAATACATAAAAAAAAAAAAGGTTGTTTTTGCTCCTGTTTTTCATTTTCAGTCCCTAGAGTTTGTTTTGTTCTTAACTTTTAGGGAGAAATTTCTGGGGCTCAGCGGCTACAGAAATCAAAGGTTCTGAAAAAGCTGCTCAAAGAACAAGATGCGGCTGGAAGAATATATGGAGCAGTTTGCTCTTCCACTGCAGTTCTTCATAATCAGGGTTTACTGGAGGTAATTCAAAACTATTTGTGAACTTTCTTTTGTAACATATCATTCTAAATCCTCCACTTGGGCTGCTGCATACAGGATAAGAAAGCCACTGCACATCCTTCAGTTGTGAGCCAGCTAACCAATGAAGTAGTGAACGGTGCCAAAGTAGTTATTGATGGTAAACTGATCACAAGCAAGGGATTAGCTACTGTAGCAGATTTTGCAATGGCTATTGTCAGCAAACTTTTTGGTCATGGAAGGGCAAGAAGTGTAGCTGAAGGCCTTGTTTTTGAGTATCCAAGGAGTTACGTAAAATCAGAAGTGGATGGAAGTCAGTTAAACCACAAAGGATAGCCACTTGTCCCCAACTTTTATCAACAATGAAGGAGATAATCTTGCTAGATTTTGGAAAGGAATATTAGAGCTCATCCCCAGTTTTGGCAGTCAT
Source organism: Triadica sebifera (assembly GCA_023653625.1). Taxonomy (NCBI): domain Eukaryota; kingdom Viridiplantae; phylum Streptophyta; class Magnoliopsida; order Malpighiales; family Euphorbiaceae; genus Triadica; species Triadica sebifera. The sequence continues at coordinate 21,505,767 of CM042896.1, read as the reverse complement.
AATTGCTTCTTCTAATACTAAATTATAGAGGGCTAAAATTTGTGTGTCAATTGTTAGAGGAGTGTTTTAAAGTCAATGACCTTTAACACTTATTGTATAAATTTATTTGATTAATAAAAGGTTTTTTCATTAATTTGATGTTCATTTGATATATGAATTGATAGTGATCTTAAATCAATTAATAAAGTTCTTGATACATAACATAACATAAAGGAAATCATGATAAGATCATGATATTGAGATTCTTATCATGTGTAATTATGTTAGTATTAAAATTATCCCTAGTCATAAGGTTAATGAGATGGGACATTGTTAATCTGGACAAACTAGTACATGTTACACTCCTTGATTGGATCGAGTAGTAAATCTCATAATTTGTAAATATGAGATGTTTAGAGTTAACATGTGGATACCTGTTAAGTGTAGCTAAATATATTGGATGACGAACTATGAGACAATTATATGGATAATTTATTCAAATATCAATGATAGTCTCATCATAACAATGGTGCAAGTATCCTTAGACTTAAGGTACTCAAAGATATCTTGGATACTGATTATGTATTTTGACACTATTCTTTATTGTCTCAAGGAGGTTGTTTATAGGGTGTTGATTGAATACAACTTAAAGTATTCGAAGGTAATTAGGTAACCAACAAAGGATTCACCACTCATAGAAGAAATGTATATCCATGGCCTCTTGTCGTCATCATTATTCGGGAATATTTGGCCAGAGTGAAAATGTCATAAAGTTAGTCTTCAATGACATATATAATAGAGTAATGAGTTTCAAGGACAAGAACTAACATTACTTAGACTAGACGTGACGTAGTTAGTCTAATGGGAGTTGACACATGTCCATACTCTGAATCAAGTAGGGTATAGAATGGTGAAATGAATAATTGCGCAGAAATTGTTTATGGAAATGTTCGTAGTCAAACTATTGACTTTCCGGTCAATTGGGAGTCATAATATATTGCTAGATACCGCTCATGACTTGCTTAAATTAATTGTTAATTTAAGTGGTCAACATAACCAGGAATCTAATGGGTCACACATATTGAAAATATGGAGAATAAGTAAAATGGTTTTGGATAGAATCCAAAATATGAGATAATTATTTCGGGATGGATTACGATAAGATCACACGGAAAAAATCATTCAGGAGGATCATGGGCCAGTATGGGCTGTCTGCCTAGTAGGTGCGTTAGGCTACCCAGCGCGCGCACTACTGCCTCTCGTTGGCCAAATTGGTAAATTTGGCCTTAATTAGACCCATTATGGTCATTAAGCAAATTTACTATTCATTTAAGTTTCATTTTCTCCATTTTTGACTTTTAATTTTTTCTTTGAATTTGATTCAAATAGAAATGACATCAAATGAAAATATTTTTTTGTGAAAAAAATATTTTTAAAACACAATAAAATTTTCTCAATAACACTTTCAAAACTAGCACTTTGAATTTATTCAAACCATTTTTTTATAGTTTTTTTTCATTATTCGAGTCGATTATCATTAGAGACATTATAGTGTGAATTGTTGTGGTTTGCTACAACTTAGTAAGTTAAAAATTTGAATAACAAATAAGAAATTATAAGGTATAATTTCTACCCTCTATATTTATATAAATTAGTTTTAATAGCACAAATATGATCTTTTGTTTCGGGTTTTGAAAAATTATTATTTTTTCTTTGCATTTATGAATGTGATCCGTTTTTCAAAACCCAACATCAATGAGGTGTGTGTGATGCAGTTCAAGCCTGTAATTTTGGTTGAGCTGAAGTTGACATCTCCAAATCCCCTTAGAAACGGGGGAAAATGAATTTTTCAGCATGGGATGATTACTAGTGCTAAACTAGATCACTAGTACAGAAAATCTGAAATGCTCTACTTTGTGCAGTTTGCAGTTTCGTACTGCAACCTTCTTTACTTTATCCAAATGTTGATAGATTTCAGGCTTTGAACTTCTCCTTATACTGTCATTGGAACTTCAGTTCTCTATATATAGAAATATATCTAGGTGGTGTGCTCTCAATATATCTTTTATTTAGAAGTTGCTCAAATGAAAAATAGAAAGCGCCCTTTACTGCTTCATCTATGAGTAGAATCGACATACTTGAAGAATTAGAATGATGAGATTGAATAAGTGTATGCTGATGTTTTGGCATCGATATCAAATGGATTTCACCCTGATAGAGGGTTCTTGCAGTTGAGTACCGATATAACAGCAGTCAAAACTAATAGTGTGTTGTTCGGTACAATGATTCATAATGCATCGAATATGTATTGGCTACTATGCATCTATGGGTAAAGATTGTATATGCATACAGCTTCAGCATGCTGGGATGCTCTGATTGTGGTAAATAGCCATGCTTGCTAGGGTCCAGCATGTACCCTACCTCAATGAGAGCAGGTTATGAGAGGAATGCAAACATTGGTAGCCCAAGTCCACTTCCTGGCTCATTCTCGTGGCGGAATACCAGACGGTCACATCAAAAACAGCCTCCAAGTCCACATCGCCACTCATCAGACAGGCTGAATGCCAGGTTGCTACATGAAAGACAACCTTCGAGTCCACATCCCCATTTATAGGCTTGGCAGAATACCAGGTTGCTACATCAAAAATAGCTCTCCACTCATAGCATGGCCGAATACAAAGTTGCCACAAAAACGGCCTCTGCATTGCAGGGCATGTGTACTATTGCTGAAATGTTGGTACAGTCAGAATTTCAGCACTGACAATACAAAGTATGCAGCAGAGCGGGCTCTTGTCATAAAGTGGTATTGATCGGATCTATAAGTGAAGATATGGACCAGGATTAGGTAATAAATTGTTAATGGAAAAATATACAATTAAGCATGCAAAAACTTTCTTATCCAAATACACTCCAGCAACAGCTTTACTAATTCTCTTTCATCATTTCCAACTGCTACCAACATAATTTCTGCACAAAACTTGAAGCGTGAGGGAAATCACTGAAATCTATTCAAAACTTCCTAGACATGCATCCACCTTCAAGAAATTTGTAAAGATAAAGCAGGACAAGGGAAAGAATTGACTGGCATAAGAACCAAGAAAATATGACAAAGAATACACAGTGCCAATCACCAATGCCAATTAGTGACATAAAAATGCAAATGGAGGAGACTTTCTAGGATAGTAATTCATAAACTAATCGAGTTATTAGGCTAACAGCGTAACACCCCTAGCGCGTACTTCTTGCTTCGGTATCACTATCCTACATGTCCTTTATGAATAAATGAAAAGCAAGCTGATATCATACTAAAAGATAGTTTAATCTACAGTATAAAACAAATTCAAAGTTACAATTTACAACTCAATGCTCCGCTCCTATACATACAACTAGCTAAACTTCAAATGTATAAGATGCAGGTCAAAGCTGCACCCTCCAATCCCTACGCCACACAAATGGCCAAGATTGCGTGTTCAAGCCGAGAGAATATCCAGAATTAGTGTACCACTATCAACTCTACCAAGGGCCTGTCAGTGTCCTCCGCAAGCATTGCCTTTTAGATCCCCATTGCCGAGTCATTGTCTCTAAAAACTGCCAAAATATTCCAAGCACATTAACAAAGAGAATCATTACAACTCTACAACAGAATAACATGTATATTAAAATATAATAGAAAAAAGGGCATCATGATGGGCCATTGCACTAGACTTTTTTCTTTCCAGGGCCTGAGGAAGTTGTCTACCTTTCCCAGCCTTCCTCAGGCTTTTGTGGAAGAGGTTATTTCTGCAAAATAAACCCATGACCATCCAGTGACACAAAGCAACCATACTACCGCACCAAGGATTGCCCTGACCTTGTAGCATTTAATATTCATGAACATAAATGATAAATCTAGTTGACAAGAAAATATGCTTTCTGTTTATGAGTTATGACGATTAAACATTCTACTTCAATGCGAAAGGTAAGGCAACAATACTCGTGAAGGGGCATACCTGATTTTTCTGCATTTCCATAATTTCCGCCTGCAGCAACCAAAGTGTGGTCAAGAAAATGGTACAGCCCAATTTTCATAAGCTTTCTACTTAGCAAAAGACATACCTGTTTCCTCTGCAATTCTTGATTCATTTCCTTAAGTTTTGCAACTTCTGCTTCTAGTTCCAGCGTATAAGCCTGTCCAGAATCCAAAAGAGAAATCAAAATGAAATATTAAGCAGGTTTTGCAGTTGAAAAGACTGATCAGTTTCTGCTTCAACAAGGTTTAATTTAACAAAATCCCTAGGTACAGTGATTTAGCATTTAATCCCTTTCATTAATTCAATTTTAAATGAAAGAATGTTATTCTTATTTAGTGTCAGGCATATATCATACACATTACGCGCATCAAAGTGATAAATTATTTAAGCAAGCATCCTTAAAATGGAGCCAAATAATAAAAGAGCTAGCAGGGTGAGCAGAAGTGCGTAACCGTAGATACATTCCCATCAAAAGGTTTTATATTTCGGTTGACACCATGAAATGAAGTGACAAAATTATACAAACAAGTCAAAATCATTAGTTCCTCATTGTCTCCAACATGGCATGTAACAGTGCACTTGCACTAGAGATCCTTTTAATTATTATGGTATTGAGATTGCAAACATCAGATTTACATTACACTCGCAGAAGATTACTTGTCTAAAAACTATGGCATGATTAGCATTTGGTTATCTTATCTCAGGTTTTCCTTCTCACCCTCAGAAATAGCTTGTAGAGACATGTTCAATGCAGCTAGCAAGTTCATGAAAAGCTGACATTGTGTACTAACTAGACAGCTTCACAATTTTACTATACATCAGGCTGCATTAGCTTTGGAAGGTATCAGGGTGATAAAGTAACTACATAATTCATCTTAAAGTAAAATTGGGAAAAGAAAAGCAAGGGATCAACACAAACTCGAAAACATAATGCATCCACTGCATTAATGAATTAGGAAAAAAAAGCCACTGTAATACCAAACAAGATTTCTAAGCGGTCATTGGAAACAATTGAGCCCCAAATACAAAAACCAAAGAACAACCCGTTGAATAGCTCCAAAATATCAAAAGTGGGCGAAAAGATTAAAATATAAATGGTAACAGGGTTTAGATAGTAGCAAACAAGAGAGAGACGAATAATGGCTCATAACTCACCTGCTTGCGAGCCCGAGACCTTGCAGCTGACTCTCTATTTTTAATCATTCTCCGGTGTCGTCTCTCAATTACCTTCTCCAGAGCTGCACCGACTTTCCTTCCCCGGCCAAACACGTTAGGAACTGAAGACAGTGAAGGCGTATCTGCATTATTTTTTGAAATCATATCTGGTGATATTTGGTTTGCAGGAGATCCTGTTGCGACTGTAACACCCCCAGTTCCTACACCAGCTATGCTCATTCCGCCTCCATGAACTAAATTATTCCTTATTAATTGTTCTGCAATCCCAACAACTGAACTCCTCACTCCTGGGCTAGGAAGCTGAGCATTGTTTACCGATTGCATAGGGGATGCAAATGCCACATTTGCAGGCTTAGGAAAGAGTGGCTGCTGTTGCTGGGGTTGGTTCTGATGTAGCTGCTGCTGCTGTTGAGGTAGCGGCTGATAGGATCTGACTCCACATGAATTCAGGGCTAAATTGGATTGCTGAGTTGCAAATAAATTATTATTGTTCTCCACTATTCGTGTCCCGACAAGCCCATTGTTTCGATTAGCCTGGTGAAATCCAAGAGCTAAACCGGTGGTGCTATTATTGTTATTGTTTAATCTCGATAATTCACCAAAGAATCCAGTATTATTTGCCCTTCCCATTATCTGAGTATCCTCTCTTACTACTCCTGCTCTTGCCAAGAACTCCTCCAAAGTCATCTCACCCAAAGTCTGTTGCCTCTGAGGCAAATTTGATCCCATGTTGCTCCCATCTTTAGCACCATCACTGCTTTCTTTCACCAAGTCTCTCCAAACCTCATCGACAGTCTTCTGACTTAGTGTCCTAGGCAAAGTTAAAGATCCTTGCCCCTGCAAATTCCCACCAGGAAGACTGCCTTCTCCAGCAGCAACTGAATTTGTCATTGCTTGTGTCTCTTCGGCAGTCCATATATTTTTCAATAGCTCATCCATGTTCAGTGATCCTAAATCCTTCCCAAGTCCTCCACCCCAGGTGTTCTGGAACTCATCAAAGGTCAGAGAGTATACTGAAGACTGGCGGACCAATGGCGATTTCCCCGATGCCTTTGCACTACCTTCCCCATTCCCGAAATTCTTGAAGTTCAGATGAGACCCCATTCCTGACAATCTGGAAGTGCAGGCAATGGCTGAACCAACCAAGCAAGCTTGTAAATCTTTTCGAATTTAAGCAGACCAGATGGAATCTGATTCGTTCTTGCTTGTTTTCTTAGGACTGATCCCATGTGCCAAATCAAGTAAAGGGCAAGTATAAATTAGCACGCTTACATTTTCAGTCCAAAATCACTATATCTCAAGAATCAAGTCTTAAAAACCATGAACGTAAAACTAAAGAAAAAAAGATAATTAAGAATTTAAAGAAAAAAATAACTCCAGCTTGAAAACATCAGTGTGCAGCAAAAGAAGAAAAAACAGGGAATGCACGCATTAAAGAAATGAAGGCCTCTAGTGGTACACCATAATATCTTAAAAAAACTAAAATCAAGCTTAAAGTATCACATGGCATCCAATTCGAAGAAAAGGACGAACACTGGGAAACAGCTTCAAGGAGTATTTAACCTACTGCCAAAATTAAAATATAAAACTCTGACTTTCACAGAAGAGGACTCATTCTTGAAGCTGTTTAAAGAAATAAATAAATAAAGAAGAACAAGGGCTTTGCTTTGAAAGGTTTAAGAGCGTGGAGATTAAAATTTTCACTCAGCATATCATCTTAGTTTCAAGAACATGGTACAGGAATAATAGATTTAAGAGTGGGAAGGAAAATATATATCAGAAACAAAAGATAAGATCTTTCTAAGTACAAGAACTGCAAGTTCCAGAATCAAATATGCAGCTCTACATAGCCATCCAAATGATGCAGATCAAATTAAATCTCAGGTAATTCAATCATGCTATCAATAGATCCAAAAGATCATCAAAACTTACTGTATAAAAGTTAGAATAAAAAATGTATATATGATATTCATAACAACTTTATATCCCAAAATCCAAAAAAAAAAAAGTTCAAACTTTGGCCAAGTTTTAGACCCAATAAAAAATCATCTAAAACCAACCCATTTTTCCAAATCATGAACCATTCCAGGGAATAAGAGAGGAAAAGAAGGGAAAAAAATAATAGGAGATCATTACCGGGTTCCAACTTTCTCTACATATTACACAACCCACAAAATAAAAATAAAAATAAAAAAAAGCCAATCCACCATTCAATTTCAAGTACCATAAACTGTTCATGGCTAACAATTAACACATAATTAATCAGATCAGTAAGAATAAATTCAGAAGAACAAAAATGAAAACTCATGCAACAGATGAAGAAAACAAATATTTTCAAAAAAAAAAACTAATAGCTAAAATTATTAAACCAAAAGACAAAAATAAAAAATAGTAGGCCAACACACTACAAAGCAAAGCTGCATAGAGACAGAAAGAGAGAGAGAGAGAAAGGTTTCTTACTAACCTTGAATTTCTTTTTATTAAAGATGGAAAAAAAATTTCAAAAAAAAATTTTAAAAAAATTAAATTAAATCGAGCGACTTGAACGAGTGTCGTTTATGGGAGTTTATGGAGGCGGGCTAGTGCAGGCGACAAGTGTCAATTGCCACTCGACACGAGTCGGCATTTAAGGACCTAAAGCTTCGAGCTCCAATTTTTCTTATTTTTTATTATTTATTATTATTATATTTAGCCCGAAATTTCAGCCACGGAGAGCTCCAATCGTGGACCAATAGAAAAAGAGTGGAAAACTGATGTGACGTTTGATCCAATGGGAATAAGCAATGTGGATGTGATCTTTACCGTAGGATTTCGCTTTTCCGACACGGGTGATTGGAGTTGGATGGCGATGGATTGTTTTATTGGTGGCGAATAGTGGATGTGGGTTTCAGAATTTTATGTGATGTGGTGTATTTGATAATTCAACATCAACCGTTCGTTTCATTGCAATTGAAAGTTGAAATTCTTTTCTTTATTTTTTTTTCTTAAAGAAAAAAATAACCATTAAATGATGGATTTTGACACAACATACAATTTGTCTTTCAATTTTTTTTACCATAATTAAATGATTTTAAAATTAAATTTTACCGAAGTTAGCTCGTAATTTTTACTTTAGAATGGTTAATTTTGTTTCATTTATCTTAAAGGGCTTGTTTTTTTTTTATTCAATTCATTAAGATTGTAATAAAAAATTCTGATATGTGATGATCATGAGAAAAAATTTTGTTTTAAAAAATGAAACGACATAAAATAACCGTAGATTAAAATTGCATGTTATTTTGTATAGGTTGAGACAGAGTAATCATTATAAGGAAAAAAATCAATGGATACAATTCATCCAATATATTTACAAAAGTTTTACATACTTAATTAGATCCAATTTATGCTTTTGTTTATAAATTAAATGAATAATGTAGTGCTATTAAGAAATGATTGACTGAAAAAAGTAAATGAAATCGGATCTATGAATAGAGACTCCATACATAAATGAAATGAAATTATTAATAAATTAAGTGTAGACAATCAATAAAAACAGCTGAGATTGTATTTTACCATAATATATTTGATTGTAAATTGTAATCAATTTTTTGATTGATATTTTCACTTATCAAAATTGTGGGAGGTTTCGAATTCAAGTCTTCCCATCACCATTGATATAAGTTCTATCACATTTACGGGAACCAAAACAAAAATTGTAATCAATTTAAGTGATATTTAGTTATTTGTGAATTGTATTTATTATTATATATATAATAATATATTATGGCAGACAAGATTTCTCATAATTATATCTAGACGAAAAATATATTTTGGTTGTTAAATTTTATAATATATATATATATAATTAATTAAATTTTGGAATTGAATTTTTTAACCATTAATTTTGAAGTAATTTAATCAATAAGCTAAAAATTTATTCAATTGACTCTGTTAATTATATCATTGGTTATATATTACTAAGTATTTTTGTAAATATAAATTAAGTTAGTTAAAAAATAATATTTAACATAGTCATTAAATAAATTTTGCTCCAAGAGATGCAAACCAAATCAAATCACAATTATTTAAAAAAATAAAAAATAAAAATCTCATGGTAACAATTATGAATTAATTCAATTTCACCTGACTCATCATGAAAGTCAAAGCAATTACAAATTATTTTCTCATGTAAAAAATATCTTGAACTTTAGTAAGTTAAATATGTAAGTGAACATTGTGGCTAATCAATGCATCTCTAACCACATTAGCTTAGAGAATTCACCAATTCACCCAATTGCATCATCAACATAACATTTTTTGCAATTGCATAATGGGGCTATTTTTTATTTTTCTTATATATATATGTAGTACATATCATGAGAGAAATGACAAATGTATATATTAAATAATATCCAAAACTAACCAAACGGCTAAAGTCCAAATCAAATCATTTTACAAAAAAAGAGGCATAAAATGGTGTGCAAAAAATATTATAATATTCAATCCCCAAAAAGAAAAAGGAGCTGACCAATCAATCTAGATAATAGTAACATTTTCTGGCCTCGCACTCGTAGTGGGGGAGTTAACCCACCCACGTGGCTACCCATCATCCCTCCACGTTATTATTGTAATTTCTTAATTATTTTTCTGACAAGAAAAAACAGTCTGCACAAACTTAATAGTGGTGGGTCATTACTCTTCAATCATTATCCTGTTCTGTGTTGGAGAAATTGGTTCCGTCGTGTTCACGTTTTCTCTATCTTTTTTTCTTATTTATTTATTTTACAAAAGAAAAAATCAAGACTTATCTTTTTCAAAAGCAAAATAAAATAAATCAATACTTTAATAAATCTTTATGAGAAGTTTAATCTTAAGTATAAGAATTAAGAAGCAAATAATTGAATTCATAATTTTAGGTGTTTGAATAGTTAAATCTTAAGCATAACGAACTAATAAACGTTGTGTAATGAAAAATAAATTAGGTATGATAGCAAAGACATAATAAAACTTGAAGAAAAAAATATTATAAATTACTGATTTATTTTTTATATTTATTTTTTTGTAATTATATAATTAAACTGACTAAAAAATATATTTTTTTCAGTTAATTATTCTTGTAAACTTATTATTAATTAAAAGTGTTGTTTTTAAGTGCTGATATGAATGAGCCTTTTTGCAGTTAGCTTATGTTTGGAAGAAGGTAAAATATGGATGGAAGAAAAATAAAAGATAAAATAAGGAGGTATCTTCACTATACCTTATTTGGGAATGAATAAAAATAAGATGGGAAGAGAAAATAAATTTTATTTTTCACCCTCGAGTAATTGGATAAAAAGAAAATATAGAATAAATGAAAATAATGAGGTATTGTAACGCTCGTAATTATGTCTTATAAGTTATGTTATTAGTTAGTGAGAGTTATAGATTAAGTGAAGTTTTGAAAGTTTGAGAGTTACTGAAATTAGTTGTTTCATACTCATGATAATATGTGTCACAACTGTGAATATTGGATTTTAGTTAGCAACTGCAATGAGATTCTTCACAACTGTGAATGAGTGGTTCACGCTTGTGAAAGATGAGTCACGGGCATGAAACATTGACAGTATGGGTAGGTGAGACAATCACGTTTTTCTTTGTCATTCATTTAAATCCGCTCTTCACTCCCTATTAACCCACATAACATGCCATTTGCATCTTCTTCTTCCTCCATACCCCTTCTTTCTCCATATTTGAAGTTTGGAGAAGTTTTGTTTCAATAAAGAAAGTGAGATAAAAAAAATTGAGAGATGGAGCTTGTGAGCTTTGAGGAAAAAGTTTGATTTTCATGTTTATGGGTTTTGGTTAAAGTTTCAAAGGTTAAGATGACATTTTTCATCTTACTATAATTTAGTAGAGGAGCTGGGAGTTCATCTCAAGGGAGATGATAAGGTTGAAGAACTCAAGGTTTAGCTAATCTTCATCTTAGGTATAAGGTTTGTACATAATAATCTATTAATCTTTAATTTTGCATTTTGTATATTGGTGTGACTTGAATGCATGTTAGTATAACTTTTGATTAGTGAAAATCTATGATATTTGGGATTGATATGCATGATGGGAGTTTCTATATTAAATGATTATTTTGAGATATTAGAGAAATTATTCTGGTTAATATAGATGATTGAAAAGTATATGATTGTGATAAATGTCTTAAATACATGCTAAAATGTTGATAAAATGACTAATATTGGTCAGTAGTATAGATTATTACATGTGAGGATGGTATGAATATGTGATGCTCTGTTTTTTGAAAAAAAATTGAGATTCACGACCGTGAATGGTGGGTTCACGGGCATGAAAGTCATGAAAATGGACTTTATTGCTGAAATAGAACAGTTCATAGACAACTTCACGGTTTGGTTCACGGCGTGATTCACATTCGTGAAAGAGTGATCAAAGCTATGAACGTATGATGATTCATATGTTGAATCACGGTTTGGTTCACGGATAAACTACCCATGAAGTAATGCTTCATGGCCATAAAATATTGTTAATGGGCGTGAAACTGCTTAATTTGAAAATCTTTTTGTTTGTGAATCAAAATTAATTTATCGTGAGGTGGTATATCTCTGTCGTAAGATTATAGTATGCTATGAGAATGCATGTTATGGCATGATGAATGTGTATTATGGTATTTGAAATAAATGATTAAACTCAATACTCTGACTAAGACTAGAGTTAAGATAGATGACATGCTATTGAAGGGAGTTCGGTATCGAATGACCTAGGTTGGTCATGTTTGAGATTTTTTAAAAGCCAAGAGGCAAGCAATGAGAGATTCCTTAATTGGTTTATATGGAAACTCTTTTTTTCATAAAAATGTTTTGGGAAGTTCAGGTAGTTGTCTTGAGGGTTTCGGTGAGAATCGTAGATTACCCATATCCATTTTAGTCTAGTTATGAGTAAAATGGACAACTGTAAAATAATTAACTCTACTTAAGTGTGATATACACTTATATGATTTTTAGTAATTGTTTGATATGTCATGTTCGATGTGAATATAATGTATGAGATTATGATGACATGTCATATAGAATATGGGCTAATGCACGTGCGACTTCGAGGTAAATCATTATAGTAGGGTTGGTAAGTATCTCATGCATATTTTTTTATTATTTATCATATGATGTGCTTGCATGTTATCATGTACCACTAAACATAAATTACTTAACATATGAGCTTCTCATGCACATGTTTGGAACTTAGGAGATAAACGACAGAAGATGACTCATAGTGATCAAAGCCAAAGATATACACTTGGGGTGGGTAATATATTATTGTACTTTTTAGTTGTTTTGTGGGCTTGGATAGTTATAAGTATACATAATTTGTATTTTTCTAAAGGTCGTGTAATTTTATAATTATCCGTTTTGTATACTTGGGGGTAGTGATTGCCTATTTGTTATTATATTGAAATTTTTTAATGATATTTTATGTTTTTAATAAGTTTTCATGATCATGATGCATTAAAATTTTTAAATTATGATATTTTGAATCATGTGGATCGTAGCATAAAATTTATAAATTTGTGCAATTCAATTTTTTAACTAAAAATGTGTTCAATGGCCTCTTTTAAGTATCAAATATTAATTTTAAATTGAATAAAATTTCAACTAGTTCAATTTATGAAATATTTAATATTTAATTAATGATACATAATCAATTAAACATGATTTAAAATAAAAACCTAAATTAGTTGAAAATTGATCATCAAGTTCAAAGCGTTAGTTTAGCATCTTGAAAGATTGCAACTAAAAAATTGTGGTATAATAATTTTGTAAAAAAAGAAAAAGAAGTGTTTTGGAGTTGAAATAGAAATAACAAGTTCAGTATGAAAATTGAAAAACCTATTTGGTATTTTTGTATAGAAATACACCACAGACAGGCTTGAAAAATTCTCTACGCAAATGAGGAGCCCAAACCCTACCCAACCCAAGCAATGTTAAGGCCTAAAAGGAATGTGATTGAAATTGTTGTGGGGAAGAACCGAATTGGCCAGGAACCATCCTCTAGTCTGATCTGATTCGATAAAAGCTTCAATAATGGAAGCTACATTGTTTTGAAACAGCAAAAATGAGGCCATTCATCTTATCTTCATTTTTATCTGTTTCCGGGCATTTCACGATTTTCAGCTTCTCCCTCGTGTGATTATTGATTAGGGCATTTGACTTTTGGCGCTTCTTCTTTGATTTCTGCAGTCCAGGTTAGTTTCGAAGATTAATTTGATTCTTCATTGTTCTTCTTCTTCTTCTTCTTCTTCTAGATTGTGATTGACTATTGTAGTATGTGATCTCATCCTCTCATTTGGACTGAGGGGAAAATCTTTTTCGTTTGAATCCCATTTAACTGGAACATAAATTCATCTCCCAATAACCTAGAGGTAACAAATTACTGCTTCTATTACTGTTAACATATTTAAGTTTGGGTATTCAAATTGGAGTGTATCTTATTGATTTGAAGAAGAATGCAATAGAAACTTCATCTTATTGAACTTCAAAATTCTGATTGATATAAACTGATTCTAGTGATCATTAGATATTAAAAATCAGAATTCAGAAGATTTTTGTAACAAAGAATCAAATTGAGAATTTTTTTTCACAAATTGAAATTCAGAATTGTTATTATTGTGAAGTGCAAAACACAGGGTAATCCATTAAGGCCTCAAATGCCTTTTTATTTCAATTTTTGTAAGCATATTTGATGATTTATTCAGCCTTCTTTTTGACCCTTTTATTTTATTTATTCCTTTGATATTTGAAACAGCGTATATACTTCCTTAACACCTGGCGGCCAGCTCAGCAGGAATATATTAGGGTCCATTTGCTTATGTGGATAAAAGGTGCCAAACCCATTAGCCATGGGATACATGTCAAAGCCTATTCGGCGAAAAGAAAAAGGAAGAATATCGTGTCCACTTTGAGAGTCTTAGTCAATTCTTCCCAATCTCCAACCTGTTTCTCCGCCTATCTTTGCTACCTGGACATCTCCAGTACACAAATCGGATTTTTTTAAAAAATTTTTAAGATTAGGGGCATATATTCATTTATAAGTCGGAGACAATAATTAATATAGTATTAAAATTGATTTTAATTTTTTAAATAATATTAAAAGAAATTATTTCTCTTTAATATGACAAATTATTTCACCTATTTTCTCCGTCCGTAGATGAAAATATAAATGAATAAGAATTTTTTTTTTTTTGGGTTCTAGAAATCAAAGATTCTACTTCTACAAGCCGAAGCCATTGAGTTCGTGGATCACAATCCTCTTTCGAGCTATTGGAAGGGAAGAACAGACTCTTGGCGGAAGTTTGGATCAAAATCAAGTAAGTTTCTTATTTAAAATTTGATTATAACTTTTATTTATAATAAATTGAATCAGAAGCTTAATGTTGCATCAAAAGAGCAGTTTTTATAATTAATTTTTTTGATTAAATAAGATTTATTCAATTTCATGTATCTCATTTAGACAATTAATTTCATCAAATTTGTTTTTATGATTTAATTAGCATAGCATTTGGAATTTATAATCACTTTAATCCAATTTTGTTCAAAACAAGTAGGATTGGGAAAAAAATCTTATGTGAAACAGTGAGATATTTAAATATACATTTTCATTATAAATATGGTTTTTTTTTAATTTTATATTTTTATTAGTTTATCAGAATTTTGTTAATTAATTAAAAATATTATGTTAAATTAAGCATGAAATTAAATTCTATTTTGCTCACAATTCTAACTTATTTCTTACACATTCACCAAGAAAAAAGTACTCAACATTGACATATTTAATATTTCCAAAAAATATTTTATTGTTTATAGTAATTCGCTAAAAGTTGAGTACTGTACTTAAGTTTTTTTTTTATTATTATTGTTAATCCCTAGTTGTTTCAATACCATTACTAATATTGAAAATGTATTATTAATACCATTATTATTGTTAAAATTTGAAGGATTTAATTTCCTATTTAAAAAAGTTTCTAACGTCCATCAATGCCAGAGAGGCAAAGAGCCACCACCAACCTATCCAGACTCACAGTGGACCCCACCTCCATCAGCCTCACGATCATGATCATGCGGCTCAGTTTCCTCCCTAACATAAAAAACAGTTCTCAAAACGCTTCAAACACAATTCCATCCTCCCAACGCCTTATCATATCAGAATTAGAATTTTCTCAATCATATATATAGCATGTAACACGAATACGAACACTAATACAGATATGGATACAAATAAATAAGATTTCTAAAAAATATAGAATATGAATATTGAAGGAAAATGTGTAAATATTAAAAATATAGGGATACATTTATAAATAATTAAATTTAAAAAAATATAATTACAAATTTTTATTTTTATATAAAATTAAACAATAAAAACATACAATTAAGTATGTTGAACAATTATTATTCAAATATAAAAGAGTAAATTTTTTATTATAATAATAAACTTAAAAAAAACACAAATTTCATAACCATAATTTATAAATCATAATTAAAAGTCTAAAAATTCTAAAATTTTTATAATAAAAATAGTAAACATGTTTTATAATCTCAAAATGAAAAATCTCAATAATACAAATAAGAAAATATATTTTTTATAGTACTTCCTCAACATTACAATCTAATTCTTGAAGATTATCATTTCTCTCTTCAACAAAAAAATATGGATTCCAACGCTGGTTCATCTAAGGTGAGATTAGTAACTTTAAGAACACCTACTCCACTCATGCTTCCAAATTTATCTCCACCAACATCCCATATTTTTGTCCTTTTATTACAATATTCCCTTGATAAAAAAAATTATTATGAATATAAATCAAGTCATCCGCATATTTTTTATTTAATTTATTCCATATAAATGAATAAGTACTATAATTTCTTTCACAACAAGAGAAGGAAGTGAGTTGTCCAAGCATGATGAAAGCTAGCTTTTGAAGTAAAGTTGTAGATGAACCAAAGCAAGCCCACCACTTTCTAGGTTCCGAATCATAACTGCAAGTAATAGAATCTAAATCTTCAGATGACTCAATCTTAAGTGAAGACTAACAAATTCATCATTAGTTTTAGCTCGCTTATCTTGATTGGAAAATATCATTCTAAAGTACTTAATTTGTTCAAAGGATACTTCTTGATCCATATGAGAACCTCATCTATCTACTCCCTTTTAAAGTCATTTGTCACTATAGTACATTCAAAGAGAAATTATAAAGAAATATACATCTAATTATAAAAAAATAAAAAAAACAAATGTAAAAGAAGAAAGGTAAAAATGATAATTAATTCAAAAAATTACCTTGGATTTAATGAGTGAGCTAAATAATGAAGTGGTTTATTGTTCTTTGCCCAACGCTCAACTAGAATGGAATGAACTACAAAATAAAACAAGGAGAATTCATGAGGTTGTTTTCCTTCATGCTAAAAAATAATATTCTTCATTTTTTTCAATTATAGAGTCCCACATCTCATAAATAAAGTGAAAACATAGTTTGTTTGTATCACAAATTCTAATTATTTCATAAACAGGTACAGTAAAAAAAAATATAACTGAGATCTTCCCACTAATTCTTATATAACACTTTGTCACAAACAAACCTAGTTTTTCCTTAATCATCATCACGATATTGCACCTAACTCTCACTCAAAATCATTGCTTCCAAAACACGTCTTATGAGTTTAAATATTTTAATCATGACAACAATAATAGCAAATCGAGTATCATAGACTGCAAGCAACCTCAAAAAGCTAAATTTATTGAGCATAATTAATCTCATGGAATGATTCATAATAAAATTTTTAATTTGTAAAGCATCCCTATGAATTTCAGCTATCCAGTAGCACTCTTCGTATATATCTTGATTAGTTTCCACATTTTTAGTATCACATATATTCTTCAAAGTAAGATTAAGTGTGTGCACAACACATGAAGTCCAATAAATATGTGAAAATATAACTTCAATGATTTTCCCAGCACCTTTACAATTTTTGGCATTATCAGTTACGTGTACCACTTTTTTATGCACAATTTCATTACTTTCCTCTTTCAATTGATCAACAATAAAATATTTATCTTTCACCTCACCTGAGCAATCCACATATTTAATAAACATAGAATTTGAATTATTAACAACCATTATATTAATTAATGACCTTATTTGCGGATAACTCCATCCATCACTAACAATGCTAACCCCCTTTTCATTCCAAGTACTTTTGATTGGTTTTAATAATATTTCTACATTTATCTTCTCATGTTGAAGTAATGTAGTTCTCAATTTATTATAATCCGGAGGTACATATCTACCCAATGCATGATTAGTAGCAAATGCATATGAACTCACATAGGGATTTATAGCCAAATTAAATGGTAACCCTCGAGTGTGAAACATTCGAGCAATTTCAACATCTAACTGGTTTCTAGTTTGTGTATCAAAAGCTCTGCCTATATAAAAATCATCAACTCTTTTTCTCTTTAAAGCATCTGAAATATTTAAATCAGTTTACATGCAATGAAGGACTTTCAAACATACTACCAGAAGTAACACTAGTAGGTAATCTAACTCACTTAAGTTGGAAATTCAGAATTTTATTCATGACTTATTCTTCTATTTTTTTCATCTCAAAAATATCTTCACTTCTAATTTTTGTTCATGGACCAATCTCTTTCCCATATATCTTTAGTAAATGATATCTTACTCTAGTATAAGCTCCTTGCATTTCTTGACACAAATGTTACATATCCACTTGTAATTTCCTTCGGTCTTTTGAAGTTTATAACATTTTTTCACAAAGGTGTTTGATTATCATCTTTCATATTTTTTTGCTCACTACTTATGCTTTGACTAGATTTTGAACTTTTCGTACTTCTAGAACCAGAATCCATAAATTCAATCTGAAAATTTAACCTAATAAAAATTAAAACTTAAAGAATAGATATAAAAAAATTTAACTAAGAACGCGATAGCAAAATAATTGTTTGTATTTCCTAGGATTAAATTAAAGTACAATCAAATATTAGAATTTATGAAACTAATTATGTGGGTTGCTTATGAATTTATATAATAATTAAGAAAATATAATTTTATAAAATCAAATGTTGGAGAAAATTAATATTTAATTATATTAATTATAAAATGTGAACATTTTATCATGTGGGCTTCTAATACTCAATATAATTTACAATTTTTTAGCTCAAGCCCATCCCAGCCCTAAAATTCTACGCTCGTAGCAAAATACTAAGGTAAACATGACTAGTTTAAAATTTTTTTCCCAATATTACATTAGGAATGGTCTTACTTTATTGACATAATTTGTGTTATTAGTTTAAACGATTCTTGATTTATGAAGTAAAGTCTTACTTTACTGATATGGAATATAAAAAAATATATAATAAATTTTAAAGGCAATAATATACCAAAAAAATTAAAGGCAATGATTATTAAGATTTAAGATAAAAAGAAATAATTATAAAAATAATAAATTAGAGAGCATTTATTTGTTGACAGTCACCTACAGATAGAGCTTTTGATATAAATTGGCACCTATAGGTATCATAATCATGATAATTCTCCTGTTCCATCCCTTATTTCTAATTAATAAATAATATGCGAGAGCCTTTATTAATAAATTAGTTTATAGCTATTGACAGTAGGTATAACAATTTTTGCCCTTTATTTCTCTATTAATAATTTAATATACATGTAGTTATGCAATTTAAAAGTAAACTCAAACTGTTCCAGTTTCCTTTTTAAGTTTGTTCAACAATTTCTTTCAGTTCTTGCTCATTTCTTTAGTTTTAAGTTGTCTACTCCTCACTTCCCTTAATTTCCTTCACATATTCCTCCAATACCCCATGAATTAAGGCATACCAGACTAGTGCAGAAGGCAGAAATTGATGATAGAAGCAAAAGGATTAAGGAATAACTTACAACAACAATTACCGGGCACTAGCAACTGTTGGAGGCAGAGATTGGAGAGGAACTTGTTAGTTGTGGCGTTGGAAGTTGAAGGTTTTTTTTTAAAAGAAACGTTAACTAATCAATTTATAAGGAGAGAATCATAGAAGATGAAGTTTTTTTCAGAAAAAATATGATAAATTAAGAATTTGAGGGGAGAAATGTGTTTCTCATCCAGAAATGCATGTCTAGTTTTTATGAAATTCCAACACCGAATCCAAGATGTTTTGTATCCGTATCTGCCGATATTAGTGTCGGAAATATATCTGACATGATGACACGCTGATGGTTCAGCATTTCCGAGGTTCATATTATATATACACACACATCCACGCTAATTCCATGTCGAATCTCCAGCCACCGCATCCGTGGCTCCGCTCCTCTCTTCAAGCAATAGTCGCGGTCCCCGGAGTTCGAACTGGAGGAAGTGTGGCTTCGGCGTAAATCGAATCACAGCACCGAACAATGCCAGCGCCGCCGCCGCTGCAGCAAGAGTGTTACAGACGAAGACTTTGCCTGTAATTGTCCGATACTTTGCCTGCCTTCGAGTTCTTTTGCGCGGTTAATAAGCGATGCAGTACTAGTTTATCGAGTAGTGACAGCGCGACCTCTAGTTCCTCCTCCATGTTTGATCAAGGTAAGAATTTGAAGAATTATCGGCCGCTGGATCAATAGAAATTCTTTTCTTCCTTAGAGATCTGATCAAGCGGTTGTGATTTGTTTTTTATTCTAATAGGTGATGATCTGGAGACAGTGAAGGCGAGGTTGAAGCAATGGGCCATGGTGGTTGCTTGTTGGGCGCGCCCAATTTCAGGCGAATCAACTCAAGGATGAAAAATCCTCTTAATTTCTTCTTTAGTTACATTTGGAAAAAAAAAAAAACTTGTGTTATATAAATTATTTTAGATTACAATTCTACTATTACATGTATTTTTGTCTAAAATTATCTTTTAAATCTTAAAATTACGAGTTTAATTAGTCCCTTAATATTTTCAGATAATGGATTTTATTAAGGAATTATTAAAATAAAAACGGCCATATATATATATAATTTAAAATTTTTATAATCTATAGTAAATTACTAAAGCCTCCTACATTTAGCAATACTCGTTATTATATTCTTAATTTTTTTAAGATTAATTAAATAGTACATAACATTTATGCAATGATATATACTAAACCAATCTTAACATTTAATGATATAAATATTTTAGTCATCTTTTTTTTTTTTTAGGGTTTTGTTATGATCAAAGGCGGAATAGTAATATCAATTTAAAATTTCTAATTAAAATCTGATCAAGGAAAAAATTTATGTTATTGATGAAATTAAACGTTACTAACTTAATCATCATTTAGTTGACTTTTGAAAAAAATAGATATACAAGGATAATTATAGTGTATATCATTAACAAAAACCCAATATTATTGATAAAATCTAAATATTTAGTTGGCTTTTTAAAAAGCTAAGACAAAAAATTAAAAATATAATATATTACCAAAATGTTATGGAAATTTTAGCAAATTAACTTTATAATATATTAAAAGTACATTAATAAATTTATGATACCAACATCTGGGGTGTCATTTAGATAAGATAATAAAACTTGTTGAATAGATAAATATCGATTTGATATTGTCAATGATTATTCTATTCTAACATTGCTTTTATTTAATGTGCTGCAGTTCTTGATCATTTTAGAATATAAATAGAAAATAAATTAATATTTTCGTATCAACAAAAAAATTTCGTGTTATATAAAGACAACCCGTCTAGTTGGTTTTAATTTCTTTTATCAATGTTAAGCCAAATAAAAGAGAATATATAAAAAAATAAAAATAATTTCCTAATATTTTCAAATAAAAATAATTTCCTAATATTTTCAAATTAATATAATTTCTAAATTTGATTTGAAAAGAAAAGATCAAATTCATTTCATTCTTTAAAGTGACTTCATCATAATATTTAGAAGAAAAATCACATATTTTTAGTGTATTACCAACTGATTTTTAGAAATTAAAAAACTCTTATTAATCTGATTTTCAGAAATTAAAAAACTCTTATTAATCTGATTTTCAGAAATTAAAAAACTCTTATTAATCAGAAAATAAAAAATATACCAGGGACGGATGTGCCTCCATTGTATTTCAAAATATTTCCTAATACTCTTTTTATTATCAAAAAATTATATATATATATATATATATATATATATACCTGAAAATTTGTAATTTTTATATACATTAATTATCTTTATATAATTTTAATTTATTAAAATCTCTCCCTGAAATATGCAACAATACGTCAGTAAAAATGTAAGCATTTTCACGCAACACAAGAGTACCATAGCATCATTAAATGACTTAATACAATATAATCATATCACAATACCATTTCAATAAATAATTCAACGGCAAAAGAAGAAGCAAAAATTGGAAAACGAATACCATTTGATTCGTCCATCCTCATAAAAACAAATAAACTTATCAATTTAAAAAATTAATTTATTTCATAAAAAATTCTATCTATAATAGTTTCATAATGACTGCTACTAATACTTTTTTTTAATATTATTTTATAATATTTATTTTATAATTCGTCTATATTAATATAGGCCAATTATAAAATAAATATTCTAAAAATATATTTCACGAAAAGTGTTCTACCATAACTCATTGGCCAGGGGACATTGCGTGGCATCCATGTAGCCAACAGAATATACCGCCTTTTTATTGTTATTAATTACTTTTTGCACTTTATGATAGCGATACAATAGGTAACCACTAAATAATATTTAAAAAAGCAAAAAGAAAAAAAAAATCTAGCGAACCTTTTTTTTTCTAACACTTTTATTAACACTCACTTTATAATTAATTTATATTATTAAAATTTTAATTTATAAAAAAATAATAAATTTTGTAAATTGTCATGAACCAATTATAAAATAAATATCTAAAAAAGTACTAAAAATAGAGTGTTGCTAGCATTTTTTTAAAATAAAAATTATATTTTGTTTGAATTTTATGTCTGAATTATGAAATTTGTTCAAATTGATCAATTAATTATTAATTTTTTATATTTAAAAAATATTTAATATATAATTATAATAAATAAAAGTTGATTAAATTAATTTTTAATAAAATATTTAATTATAATTCAAAACTGAAATTATATCTTTTTCATTTATTTATCCCTCGTAGAGTAATGTATTTTGAAAAATACAAGTTTAAGGTAGTTTTTTGAAAAATTTTAGATTTAGGGTGATTTTCGCAAATCCTGTGCTGACCAATTCTATTCTTCTCAAGCACCGACTGCAGGAATGTGCAAAATGCAAAATTTATTTATCTTTGACTTTGGTATACTATTTTGGAAGATTTTGCCCTGTGTAACTCTAATTTTCAAGATGCATGATCAAATATAATTACAATATTAAAGAATATTTATAAAAAATAATTAAGAAATTCAGGGTTATACGCTCCTTCCGCTTCAACATTTTTACCCTAAAATTATAAATATTTTAGAAAAAAAATCATAAATTTATAATTTCTTAAAATTCTATAAATTATTTTGCAACTACCATAAACTAATAGTTTTCCCTTTAAAAAGTAAGATGGAGGATGAGAATTATTTCTCCCTTAATTAAAAGTTCGAAATTAAAAATTTTGGAGAAAAAAATAATTTAAAATTCATTATTTTTTTTCAAAGAATTCATTATTAAATATATATACAATGATCTTGAATTCATCTATTTTTTTCTTCTTCTTAATCACTTATTAAACATGAATTAGTCTCAGTTTCTGGAAGACCATAATTGTGGATTGAATATAAAATTAATTTTTATTGATAAATATAAAAATTTATTAATTTTATATTATGTAATTTATTATTGTTTCAAAAACTGAATAAAAAATAAAAAAATCTAGATAATGAAAGCGATCCTTTTTGGAAAAAAAAAAAAATCTCATTTCTCAACGCCAGCAAGCAAAGTAAATCAACAAAAAAAAATATCTGCCTGACATTGGCCTAAGATATTATCTTCCTTCGATGACGTGGCATTCAGTTGATGTTATTGACACGTGTAAAAGCGCGGCTATGTGGAGCCTTTATTGGCCCCATCTGCACCCAAAAAACCACTGCCTCTTCTTCCTCCTCCTCCTCTCCGCTTCTTTCTCTGCTAAATAATAAATTTTTACCCAATTTCTTCTTCTTCTCTCTAGATTCAGAGCAAATATTATAATATAGAAAACGACTGTCAAACCAGAAATACGAAATGCAGGAAGAGAATCTCAGGCGGAATATTCCGCCTCCGTTGCCGGATCAAGAGGCAACGGCGAGTGGCTGTGTCAGCAAGTTGACTCGGACGAATTCCGACTCCTCTGCCATAACCGCTGATATCTCTAGGAATGCCTCGATTCATAATGGCTACTCATCTCCAGTAATCTCTCAGTTGTCCTTTTTCTTTTTTAAGATATATTTTTTCACCTTTTTTTCCTTTTTTGTCATAGAATCAAAATTTTGACCTGAAAAGAGAAAAGAAGATAATTAAATAAGAACTGTCTTAGTACCTATTAGGTTTATGTACTTTTAGGTTTGTGGCTGTGAATTGTGATTATATAGTTCTGCTTTTACTTGCATTTGTTGCATTGCGGATCCTATTTCTTAGCCATGATGGCAGAAATGTTAGGGCATACTTCTATCCATAGTTATGGAGAGATTTTGCTTCAGATCAGCCACATGAAAGTTTGGATATGGGATTTTTCAATGGATTATGATCTGGTGATAGGAAAGGCAGTGGAAACGTATATATTTTATGATTTTATGCATAGAGAAAATGCCTAATTTGTGATTTTTTTAGATGTTAAATAAGTTTACATTTCTATTGTTTAATTATACCAAAAGGTATGTGGGGATTTTAATTCTGCAATTCACCTTTTTTTTTTTTTAAAATATCTAGATTAAATTTCTTGCACTGACATTATTTAGTGTCCTGAAAATCTTGGAGTGGAAGTTCATCAGATGTTCATGTGCTTGGTTGATCAAAACAGTTTCTTGTATAACCTGTAAGATCTGTTGTGATATGAATATAACTCAAACTCGTTTAGGGATCTATTATGATGATTAAGAATTTGTGTACGTCTACGCTTGAGAAAGTAGGATAATCTGTCATTTTTAATCCTGGAGTCTGTCTTCTCCTTTATTAGGGTGTTCACAAGGTCTGTCATCCTTGTGACTTGTTTGTTCGTTTACCTAAGAAAGTAATGTCCTATCTTTCACCAAATAAGAGGTGGGTAATAGGCAGAAAAATCTATAGGAGTGACAATCTAAAACACCCTGGAATTGAAGTAATCAAGGAAAATAAATTGGATGTTGGGGAGAGAGAATGCAATAGTAAGTCCTAATGAATGAATCTATATCATCCATATCTGCCAATTGTACATATCAAACATATGAAGCGAAGAAGATGCAATTTCTGTGGAGAGGTCATTGCTATTATGAAATATAAATGGGATATGGAAATTTCATTGAGATCCTTCCCATTCCCAGGGGCCTGCCTTTTCTTTTCATTTTTTTCCCCTCATCAAGCAATCTAATGTAGAATCATAACTTTACTGTCTAGTGAATGTCTGGCAGAATTTTAATACTTGTTTTGACATTTTATGGCAGGGCCCATCAACAGTGTGGACTGATGAAAAACACAGTTTATATCTTGATTCATTAGAAGCCTCATTTGTTAAGCATTTGTACAGTTCTATTGCTGTGCGTGGTTGCTCGCAAAAGATCTTATGGGGCCCATGCTCATCCCAAGCAGTTCCAACCAATAGTTGTGATTCTGCAGATCAGGTAAGGAGGACCTCTCTCTCAGTCTTTTTGCTTGTGTGTGTGTATGTGCACTCTAGGGAAGTGAAAAGGAGAGTGGGAATTTTAGTTGCAGTACCGCAAAGCCCCTGCAAAAAGGAAAAAGAAAACCGGAGAGTGAGAGAGATCCCCACTCATTCTTCCAGAGCTGATCTGTCCCTTTTTATTTATTTTTTCCATGTGTGTCATAAGATTGTATCTTCTTGCTTGTTTCATATCCTTGGTTATATTTCAGTTCATGGTTCTACAAGATAGGTCCAGGCAGAAGATCAATCCCAAAAGGAATATGCCTTCTTTGGAAAGCACAGCTGATTCTCATTTTGTCCATGAAAATCCTTGCATAAATCATTTTACATCTTCAGTTAAACGGTGCTCTGTGGCATGTCATGATGAAGAACACAGTGTAGCCTCTAGTGAAAGGTTGCATGTAGGAGAGAATTCTCCTTTCTGTTCAGCAAGAAGCTCAGAACTGCACTCTTCATCTAGACTATAC
The DNA here is from genome assembly GCA_023653625.1 of Triadica sebifera. Taxonomy (NCBI): domain Eukaryota; kingdom Viridiplantae; phylum Streptophyta; class Magnoliopsida; order Malpighiales; family Euphorbiaceae; genus Triadica; species Triadica sebifera. The sequence goes on along the minus strand of CM042896.1, from coordinate 21,480,283 downwards.
CATAATAGTTCAGTTGGCACTGCCATAGGTATCCATTTCTCAACATATCTTGGAATGCTATTAAGATATTTTGTTTCTTTCACTTCAGTGGCAGGTGCTTTTAATCAATATTTCCTTCTGAAAATTCTCTATCTGGCTTGATATTTCTCTATTATGAATGCCAATGCAAATTCCCACCCCCCCTCTACGTGTCTTGGGTTGCTGTTGCTTTCACAGACCACGGGCTAGTATAAAAACAATTGATGTTCTCCATGATAAAGACGAAGCAAAATTTTCAATTATGTCTGTGTTTATCAGTGAGGCTGTCGACATTCACTGCTTACCCTGTGGACAGGGTAGTTTATAGTTTTAGTTGGCTTCATTTTCTCATTGTTCCTCCTGATCTCTAGTTGGATCCCCAGAGTTATAGATCTTTTACAAATCAAGTACTAACAACTACTGAAGGCTTTTTCTCATCCTATATTTTGTTATCAGGGGAAGTAGAAATATCTTAGCAGAAGAATTGTTTTTTTTTTCTTTAAAACTTGAAATCACTTTGTCATTTAATATTTATAACTCATTCTATTGTCTGGTTTAATTGCTGGAGTATGCAGAATTCTTTTGCTGTGTTGTGCTATTGACAGTAAGGAAGAAGTAATACTGTCACAAGTTACAGAACCTAGGTACTTGTGTTGTAGATGGGAGATAACTAGTTTTTTGATCAATTTTCTTGCTGAGCGAAATTGTAACATCTTTTGGCATGATGCAAAACACTTCAATCCATGTGTTTTGAGATACATTGGCCCCTTGCACCTGTGATTATTGCAGTTATTTTCGTAGCTTTGTGGGAATTTGTTCCTATAATGGTCTTGAGCTGATTTTCACATGTTACTTCTACTGAACTCTTTGGTTTCCTGCAGAGGTTTCGGATCAGAACTTTGTAGAAGTAAGCCAAGGAGAGAAATCAAACTGTAGGGCAGTGGCAAAGAGATTGAAGAAGGTTGTGACTGATGCTTCAATTAGTGATCGAGTAACTCACAGAATTGGACTTGAACTTTTATTTATACACTTTAGTTTCAATTTAGTTTTCAGTCATGCAAGTCTGATTTTGTGTGTTTACAAGTTCTGAGTTTGGAGGGTCTCATTTTTTCTGTGAAATATATTTCAGGTTGTAGCATCTGGGAATCCTGGTATGAACAATGCTTCAACTGCCAGTCGAGCTTCCTTTATTAGAGAAGAACAGGTGAACCAAGAATTAAGGTCAGAAGACCTTAATAACTTCGTCTATCAAAAATCTGAAAATCATTATTACTTAAGAGAGGGCTAAGTGGGAATTGAAATGCGAAGGTTGAACTTGGACTCTCTTGTACAAAAATGGTAAATGGTTGATACAAAATAAATCGGGACGATTTTTGGAGCTATCAGCCAAGAAGGAAGAGGCACAGAAGTTTATTAGAGGAGAGCAAGTTATTATTGTTCATTATATGAAGAAGTTTGAAGGGGATGATTGCAATCAATCTTGTGCTGTAAATAAGCATTTCTGTTCTTTTTTTGATCTCTGTTTCTCTCCCTTTTTCTCCTCGTATCTTTTCTTGCCCTTCTTTTCATCTCTTAGACTACAAACTGTTGCAGTTTTGACCTGTAACCATATGTGGGGGTTTGTCATGTTGCCAAGTAAAAGTTTCATTTGAGAGTTAGGTTTTATAGGCTATCTTTCTTGAAAATTACTGTTGCTGATAAATGTTAGTAATGTCGGAGTATTTTTGCTTGAAAAAATATTCTGAAATGGAAACTTCGTGTCTGCTGTAACGTAACTAGATGGTTAGATGGTTAAGCTTCTCTCTTAAAACACCAAACGCCATTGTGGATGGTTTCATTTGAAATGGATGCCCCCGTCAGATCTTGCTGTTTTGGTTTTGGCTCTGAAAATATATATGTATATATTTTATCTAGATCTAGCCGATAACATGTTGTCATCTTAAAAAAAAAAAAAATTTACAAATCAGTTTTATATTTGTAAAATACGAATTAAAATTTTTTTTTCCATATTGCTGTGTACTGGTGGATATATGATCAGGTCAACTTGCTTAATTGTTGTTATAAAATTTTCATCTTTACTATCGAATGATGATGATCTGGTCAACTTGCTTAAATCTTGTTATAAATTTTTCATGGTTGCTAAGTAAATAACGATGCTTCGGATTGCTCTTTTGGAATTTTTTTAATCCAAATTAAGCAATAATTTATTATCATGCCAACATTTGAAATATGTTTTTTCATGTGGAATAAGGGAACTAATTGAGATTTTCAATATCAATCAACCTTATGTTATTGAGCAACAAACTTCACAATTATAATTATAAATATCCATCATTAGACCTAAAAAAAAATGCTTTCAAAAATAAAATTGCAAGTTTCCATGTGTATAGCCTCATCTTTCTTTGGGGTATGCCATTATAAAAAGGGAAGGAAGATTCCACACTATTATCATGAGAATTGATTAATTGTGGTTTCGAGTATTTTTCAAAAATTAAATCTTGAAAATTATGAAACGTGATTTCTTTTGTTAAAAATGAAATTATTTTAGAAGTATGTTAATTTAGACTTTGCATGGAATCAATATGTTCATTCCAAATTAATTTATATGATAATTTATTAATATTTTTATGAATACATTTACGAATCTATTTCAAGAGAAGACTTTCACCATTTAATTTGTATGGGTATTTTTCATTTTAAATCCATATTAAAAATAGTTTTCTAGTGTGATAAAAATAATTTTAATCAATATTAAAAACTGATGGTATAGTCGGTATCACTGTCTAATTTCGCCAGCTTTATATTTTACAATTTAATATACCTCCTCTGTGGACACAATCTAGAAATCATTGCATAAAATATGAAAGTGGGTTAAGTGCATGGTAGGTGTTTCCGTAGATAATAATTCACAATCCATCAAGTTTGTAAATGAAGTATTCCATTTCCTTATTTTTTTTTTATTTCTTAGATTAAACTTTAATATAATGATATTGATTTTATTTCACAAAGATAAAGCCACGAATTCGAATCCAATTGAATACTAAAATGAGTTGAAAAAAATTCATATACACCATCCATTGCATAAAAATATATTTAATTTTTTTTATGTCCAAAATTATAGTGCATTTTTTTTAATCTTGTGATTAACATTTTAATTTTTTTAATATGTCTATGAGCTATTATTTTTTTTAATATGTTGCTTATATTAAGAAAAATATGAATAATTTTTTCCATTTTAGTTGTATTAAATTAACTTTTAATTTATATAAAAATAAAAATAAACTAAAATTTATGAGACTGATAGAGTTTTATTTATTTTTTGAATACCATTTAAATCTTAAAAATTCCATTATAAGAAATCTCCTTTTTTTTTTTTGTGAAAATAATAATTCCTAATATCATGTGCTATCTGACAAGATTGGATTTTTTAAAAAAAGCAATCCTAGTTGTCACCTTCCTATTGGCAATACCAGAAGCGAGGCATAACCAGTTACGGAGGGGGAGGAGGAGACCTCCTCCGCCACGACCACCATCTGCTGGTTGAGCCTATAATATTTTCCACATTTCACTATCACCATTCACTCTCTGGAAGATGGGAAAGAGGCACTAAATAGCTTAATAATATAAACCTTTGATTTAAATAACTCAAGTCTCAATACCATAGTCTTTCTCTAACTGAAAATCCTTAAAAACCCATCAAATATTCTTCCTTCATTAGAATTGGCTCCAAAATCTCTATTAGTCACACTTCAAATCACAACCCATGCTGCAGATTTTTCCGTACTATCTGTTAATTTAATTACTTTTTCTCTTTGATCCCTTTGGACGAGAAAGATAAATAATTTATAGAGTATAGAAAGGGAATTTGCTTGATGGGTGTTTTGTCAAATCTAAGGGGGTTGAGGACAGCAGCTCAAGGAGGAGGATTACCTTTATCTGATGGGTCATCTTCCCTATCATCATCTTCTTCAGTTTTATCTCCTAAGAAGAAATGGTCAAACTTTTTGCCGGTTTTTGTTGTTTTTGTTGTTATAGCGGAGATTGCCTTTTTGGGTCGTCTTGACATGGCTAATAACGTAGCTCTAGTTGATTGGGCTGATAGCTGGTTTTATAGGTCGTCTCCGTCGCAAGATTCTGTGGGGAGTGGGAATTTTGCACAGGAATTTGCAGGTGTTAAGGAGCTTGAGAAAAGTTTGGCTTCAGATAGCTGCGAGGATTGGTTAGAGAAAGAGGATGCTGTGATTTACTCAAGGGATTTCAATAAAGATCCTATCTTGGTTGTTGGTGCTGAGGAGGTTAGTTTAATTTTGACCATCTGTTTTTGTAGCTCCATGTCTGTGTGTTGTTTGATCACTTGATGCAATTTTGGTTTCAGTTTTGTGAGCATGACGAGTTATTATTGTACTATTTTTAGTCAGTTTGTTTGATTTGTAGAACTCTGAAAATTAAGAACCTCTATGTGCTATGAATACTGGGAAGAAAGAATTCCTGCAGCTGACTCCTATTGGTTTGAAGAATTGAGGATTAGTTAGCTCAATTTGGTTCACTATGTACGGAATGGGATAGTTGGGTTCAGATATTAAAGTGGCTGTGTGGTTAGTTCCAAATTTAGTACCTCTCCAAACGCATTATTCATTTTGTTGCAATGTGGACAGGTTCTGTATTTCTTAAATAAAACTGATGCATGGATCTAAGTCACTCTATTTGTTTGGTGGAGAATAGCTTAATCTGCTAGTTCACTGACTAACCATCTCTGACATCTTACAACATGCAATTATAGCATCAAACAATTTAACAAGAACTAGTGCAATAATTTTTTTAGTGATTTTTATGTTGTCTTGGAAAGCAATAGAGTGAATCTGCATTGGCAGCTCCATATAGTTGGTTCCGAGGTTTTGTTGTTTTTAATTTGTTACTAATTGGGTCTCCCTTCGACACTTGGTTCTGCTTCTTACTTGCTGAACCTGAAAAGACAGGTTTAATGCAAGAGTACAATATGTACATGTTCCCTATTATTAAGACATCACTAGCTCATCTTATGCAAAAAAAGAGCAGCTTGGCTTTTCCACTAATTTTACCAGAGTTTGACCAGTTGCATTCTAAAATTTGTTTGCCCCATAGTGCATAGGAATGTTTCATACCAGTACCAACCTATGAAAGTTTGTTAAATCTGTGGGATTAAATCATTTAGTTCATGTTTTCCCTGTATATAATTTGAAGGACTGTTGACCGAAATAATCCAAACATTTTGCATCGGTTATCCATTTTAGCCAACCCATTTAACTTTATCTATATGTACTTCGACCTTTCATATTTCTTTCAATTTTAGCAGTTAACTCAATCGCTGGATAGGAGCATGTTAAATTTTTATTTGCTGGTTTCACCGATTAGTTAAACATATCAAATAATTGACTAAAATATTCTAAATTTATCAGAAACTTAGTCAATATGAGTTAAATTTAATGCCTTTTTAGTCATTGGGCTGAGCGCTAAAATTGAGACAAATGTGAAACGTGAGGTACAAATTGATAAAAAAAATGAATTGAATAGAAATTTTGATAGGACATTACATGCCCTGGCTAAAATTTATGATCAACATAAATTCTGGTCAAATGGCCCAAGTACAACAGTCCTATTCTTGTGCATAAAATTCTACTTTCTGGAATAAATATTAAGGAGAGCAGTTAGTATTTTATCCATGCCGGAACCTTGCCATTTCTTGATGCTTATTATGGTTGAATCTCATAACGGATAATGGTCTCCTCCCCCACTTCCCCATTTCCCTATTCATTATGCTTATGGTAATGTAAAAATTCTTTTCCTTGCCCTAATGATTTTAGACAATGAATGTTTTAAAAGTATCCAACCTTTTTGTTTATGTCTTACCATTTTCTCACATGCAAAATATGTACAATTCCACATAGGGGCGGAAGACTTGTGCCGTGGGATGCCATTTTGGATTTGAACCGAATAGAAAACCTGATGCTGCATTTGGTGCACCTCAAAAAGGTTCATCTAGTGTTCTACGATCAATGGAATCATCTCAATACTATGCAGACAACAATATAGAAAACGCACGACGGTGGGTAAGCACAATCTATAATATATGACTTAACTGCATTCTGAGAGAAGTGTTTGTTTTTGGTCAATGACGTGTCAAACTATCTTTCCAATTGTGTTCGGAGTTAATATATTATTTCCAGCATCGGCTGTATGGAGTTTAACATTTCTTTTGTGTGTGTATTATTGAAATGGAGAGTTTTCATGTCAATTTCTATTATTTGAGGAGTTTGAAAGAGATCAGCACTGAGCTATCTGTTCTGTTTTAATTTTTGTTGCAACCAGGAAACCAGAATGGTGGCTTGTGTAGGAAAGTTTTATGGTCATTCAAGGATACCTGTAAGTTTTGTGGTCAGTCAAGCATACCAAAAGGATCAGTGGTCTTTAATCACTGATTGCTTGGAAGTCTCTGTTTTTTAACTTGGGAAATAGTCCAACAATTTTCTTAAGCTTCTGTGAGAATACACTATTTGAAGGAGATATGAATTTAACTTAGCTGTCCATTTATAGTATGATAATGTTTGAGGCATGAGTGAGAGCATCACGTCATGAAATGATACATTCATCTGCATGGTGTTTGATTCTTTTTGGATGTTAAGATTGAAACTCTAACTTGCTTTGGAGTTTTTTCTTCTTTTCTTGGTTTAATAAATGTATGGGGTCGAATATATGATCTGTAAAAGACTGTTCTCTACCGGAACTTGCCATCTGAAATACTAGTTGTATAGTTCCATGTCTTCTTCATGTGTATGCAGAGGTTGAAACTAACCAACCTGACATTCTTTTTGACTGCAATTCTTGCTGTTTTCAGTGAAATATTTGCAGCCTGGAACATTAGCAGAAAATTTCCTCTGTTAATATGAAACTGATAGTCTACTTTCGTAGAAAATTAGGAGGAAACTGATATTTTGATTTTCCTATGAATTAGGAGGGGTTTCAATATTGTAATGACAACTAGTCTCTCATCAGATGTGCCAGTTGGATATTTTTCCTGGGCTGAGTATGATATCATGGCACCGGTGCAGCCAAAGACCGAAAAAGCACTTGCAGCTGCTTTCATTTCCAACTGTGGTGCACGAAACTTTCGTTTGCAAGCACTGGAGGGCCTTGAAAAGGCAAAGGTTCTAATAGATTCTTATGGTGGTTGCCATCGGAATCGTGATGGAAGAGGTGGGCATGTCTTCCTCGTAAATTTTCTATTTTATTCTTTGACCTAGAGTATAGCCAAGTTACTATGTTTCTTCGCTAAATTGCGATCTCAATTTATAACTTTCCTCTTGAGATGTTGTTATGTGCCTATGACAACTTTTACCTTGAAGTGTGCTAAGAACCCAACTCATGTGAGCTGAATCCTAACTTCAGGCCCTGTATGAGAGAGATTGGTAACTGAAAGAGAGGAAAGGGGAGGGAAATAGAAAAATGGATGAGAGAAAGAGAATAATAGAGATTAGAAGAAGGAGAGAGATAGAAAGAGAGTTCAGTTCTATAAGCACTATCATTACTGAATCATTACAATAGGAAGCAGATTATGTTTTATACTCGCAATAGCCATAATATATTGTAATTCGGGTGCTTGGGCAAGCCATAACTCTTGTAAATAATAGAATCAGAATCTTCAAATAATTAACTACTAACTAACAACTCATCATCTTCTAGAATATCTATTTCATGTCAGCTCCTAGAACTTTAGTTGCTTCCATTCTCTCCAGCCGCTCGTGTATCAGTATTCTTAGCTTCTGCTGGCACTGCTTGGCCTATGCCTGCTTCTTGCTGCTGTTTTACCTTAACAAAGTGCTGATCTGATTGCCCAATATTTGTTGTTGAAAGTTGATCATCCTTTCAATACTTTTAACATCCAAGATAAGAGCACTGTGACTATATCCGTGTTTTATATGCAACTCAATATGATCCATGATAATTTTCTGGATGTACCAATTTTGGATCGATCAGTTTCTAACTCAATCAAAGGTATAATGAGATCTCACTTGTTAGACGAAGCAGGTGATTACTCTTGGAAAAGTATGCACGTGTTGATTGTCGCCTTTGCACATATTTTCGAAGGACCATAAAACAGATATATTTCCTATTTTTCAGGCTTGCAGCAAATAAGTCAATATAATTTCTGATTCTGAAGATCGCGTCTGATCCTGTGCATTATTTTAGTTATTTGGCTCAAGGTGGAGTTATATTCATAGGTTAAGATGCTTTTGTTTTCCTTGCTGTCAAATAGTTCTGCATATTGTATGCAATAGTTGTAGTGTGATAGGTTAAACTTCATATCTTCAGAAGTAAATTGCATTACATCATTAGTTTTCAAAGCTTGGGCACAGTAAGAACCTAAGACTATGCTTCATTTCTCTGGTGCTTGACCGAGTTCTCAGACATGCACCTTAGGAACTAGGGGTGGCAGCGGATACAGTTTTTGCGGATACCCAAATCTATCCAAATCTGTTTAAACCCTAATGGGTAACCTTATTAGGGTTTTGGGACGAGTTTGGGTAGCAATATTTAAATCCGTCACGGATTGAGGTAGAGTACGGGTAGAGGCTCTCGGATATCCGCTATCCGATGAACCTGATTATATTTAATATATATATATATATATATATATAATGTAATTTATTATATTTTAATTTATTGAATGTAATGATATAATTAATAATTTTTTTGTGTTTTTATAGATTTATGAATTACAACTGTAATGTGAGTTTAAAATTTGAAATATAATTTTTCTATTATAATGAATAATATTTAATTTTATTGTTTTAATATTATTTTTGAACAATTTGAAGGATTATTTTAATTTGAATGTGTTGAATTAGATTTTATGTTTTATTTTATTTGATTTTATAGTGATTTATGATAGATTGTTTGTATATTTTTAAATTTTTAATTATTTAATTAGTTTGAATTTTATTTTATTTTAAAATTTTAAAGGATAAACGGGTAATTAAGCGAATTTCGGGTATTAATCAGGTTTGTGACGGATATGAGTATTAATATTATAATTTTAAACGGGTTCAAAACAGGTTTGGGTAGGGCAAATTTCGCGGGTACCCTACTCGTTGCCATCCCTATTAGGAACTGATGGTAATGGTTTTTTTTAGCGGGTCACTGAGTGTGTTTATTTCTTCATAGTTATATTCTGACTGTTATATAATGATATGATGAGTTCATCTACATGAACCACGCCAAGTCAAAGGAGAAACTAAAATGTCACTCTGGTTCATTTCTTCATCTCCGTTTTCTTCTCTATTAACACTTGGAAATGCAATTCCTCACATTGTTTATTCTTTTGTGATATAAGACCTGCTAAGTGGTTGTCTGGATATTGTTACATGATTGCTTAATCATTGATCATAACACCACATAGCATTATTTGTAATGTCTGTTCATCTGGAGTTATTCATGATAAATTCTGTGATGTGACCTTTTTTTTTTTCATTTTTTGCTTTTGCGGCAGTTGACAAAGTAGAAACTCTGAAACGGTATAAGTTTAGTTTGGCTTTTGAGAACTCAAATGAGGAGGATTATGTCACTGAAAAATTCTTCCAATCTCTTGTTGCTGGTATGACCAGTCTCTCTCTCTCTCTCTCTCTATTTCTCTCTTTGTGTGCTATATACCGAGGTTAATTGGGCCATTACACCTTGTGCTTGAGAAATGGTAGCACCTGATTTTGTTGTTGAATTTGTAAATATCTTGACTTAAATATTAATATTTTCTCCACAAAATTATTATGAATTTGTTGAGATAAATATTAAAGAATAGAGTTAGAGATGAGATGCTTAAATATAACCAAGATCTAAGAGGTTCATAGATGATGAAAACTGCAACCAAATTATTGCAGGAACCATCCCTGTGGTTGCTGGCGCTCCAAATATTCAAGAGTTTGCTCCTGCACCTGGTTCAATTTTACATATTAGGGAGCTAGAAGATGTTGAGTCAATCGCAAAATCTATGAAATACCTTGCTGAAAATCCTGATGCATATAATCGATCATTAAGGTATAGTTCTATCAGAGCTAGCAAAATGATGATTTGATATTTCGTTGGTTGATTTTGATTGATAACAAATTTTGGAGATGCTGGTTGTTATTTCCAATGTTTCCCTCATGAGAAGATGTCCATTAATCAGGTGGAAGTATGAGGGTCCATCTGATTCTTTCAAGGCTCTTGTTGATATGGCAGCAGTACATTCATCATGTCGTCTTTGCATTCACTTGGCAACTATGATTCGGGAAAAAGAGGAACGCAGCCCTGAGTTTAAGAAACGCCCTTGCAAGTGCTCCAGAGGCTCAGAGACTGTATATCATTTATACGTGAGGGAAAGAGGACGGTTTGAGATGGAGTCCATTTTCCTGAGGTAACTGAATTCATTTAGAAGTGGAATCAAGAAATTTTAAGATTTGATTATATATGCGTGGATAGGATTTTGATTAAATAGCTAGAGAATTAAGATAACTAGAGAAGTCACTATTGAAACTCAGCTCATAATCTTAATCCTAACTGTCATAATTGGCTGTATGGATAATTATCTGCATTTGACCTGATTTAGTGCTACATTGTCAGAAAGATCGATGGTTGGTATATTGTTTTAGACTACTGCCCATATCATCCTAGGTCCTGTCTCTTTCTCTCGTTTTTCTTTTGTCCTGCAACTTCAATACGCTTAACCTTCTGTATAGCTTCATTTGTTAGTCTATGATGGATATGTCTAGACTATCTTAATCTGTATAGCCTGTGGTTTTACTTTCTGATCCTGTTCACTTAATAAGTCCATGGTGCAACAGGTCTGGAAATTTGACCCTAAAAGCCCTGGAGTCTGGAGTGATCAAGAAGTTCAAGTCAAAGAAACATGTACCGGTCTGGAAGCAGGAAAGACCTGAAAGCATAAGAGGAGGAGATGATTATAAAGTGTACAGAATATACCCTGTAGGCATGACACAGAGGCAAGCTTTATACAGCTTCAGATTCAATAGGGATACTGATTTCCAGAATCACTTGGAAATGAATCCATGTGCGAAGTTGGAAGTGATATTTGTGTAGAGCGAGCATACTTATGATATATCCGAGTAGAATCAGTAGTAATCTGGATCATCTGAGAGTTCGAGGTGGATCCAGTGGGGATGATCATCCTTGTACCCAATGCTTTATATGTGCATTGAAATGCTATATAAATAGGTGCGGGCGGGAGAAGCCGATGGATACAAAGCTTAATGTGGATGGTGAGGGGACGTCATTGTGCAGGATAATCATTATCATTACCTATAGCCAGTGTCATGCATTCTAAACTAGCCTTTGCTTTTCAAGATTTTCCATTACAATGGCTCTCTGTTTGTGGTCAAAATTGTCCGAATAATAACATTTGGGCCTATTGTTAATTGCATAAAGGTCAAGAAACTATTTCATACTTCTTTCCAAAAAAACTCAATGCGCATACGTATTTTGTGTCATTGGACACTGTGTTTTGATAAGAAGAGAGTGCATAAATTAATTTTTTTTTTTTCATTTCAGTGATTTGAGACTGGTGCTATGCTTTCCATTGGATGATATTAGAGCTGATAATTCGTCTCTCATATGTGTAATTGTGTCGTATTGATATTTATATCGATTTAAATGCATCGTATGTGTAATTGTGTCGTATTGATATTTATATCGATTTAAATGTATCGTGTAATTGTATAATATATATATATATATATATATATATATATATAATTACAAATAACTAAAATTAATATTTCATAAGTATATATTAATTTTTATAATATATTAATTATTTATTATGATATATATTTAACTTATGTATATGCAAAAATAAAATTTAAGTATTTAATTATCTATACAATTATTACACAAAAATTATAGATAATATTCACATATATTAATATAATTAATTAAAATATAATATAATATAAATTTATATAAATATTTAAAAAAATTAATATATAATTTAATAATTTAATTATTAGATATTTTATATATTTTTAAATGTATCTGATCGTATTATAAACAAATCAGATATATTCATCCAAAATAGTCGTTTCTAGATTAAATATATGGTGCATTCATAATTTTGTAATTTCAACTAAAAGACAAATTCATCTATGACCTGTAGTGTATTATTTAATTACCACTTTAACATGTCGAATTCAATGATATTTTTTTATTATAAAAAATGATTTATTTCTTTTTAAAAAAATAAGAGTTGAAAAAAGAAATAAAAAATAAAGAATGCGGCTAGTTATTATTTTATGTGGACTTGGTTCACCTTTTTCAATGAAAGAAATACTAAAATTTCTTTATAAACAATAAAAGTTAATTTCAGAAAAATAACTTAAGAAAAAAAAGATTTCGATATGTTGATTTCATGATTGTGTAACCATAAACGGAACTCAAATAATTATATACAATTCTTGGGTGGGAATTAAATCGATCAGGTAATTCATCACTTATTTTTTCTGATTCAATAGTTAAGACCAATTCGAAATTAGAAAAGCTTATTTTAGAATGAATTAAGGGTTATTGAACCTAATAAATCACTTCAATTTTTTTTTTAAAAAAAACGAAAAAGAAAAGAGAGAAATGTGGAATTTAGAATGAATTAAGGGTTACTGAACCTAATAAATCACTTAAATTTTTTTTTTAAAAAAAAGAAAAAGAAAAGAGAGAAATGTGGAATTTGGGAGAAAACACACAAATAAGACGAAATAAAAATGGTCAAACTCTCAAAACCAAAGCTTTCCACATGTTTTCTCTTCTTATGTTTTAACTTTAGGCGGCGAACCAACGGCTTTTGGGTTTCGGCTTTTGCCCAGTTCAGAAGGTTAAATTGCCTTTTGGTTTTTTCTTATTAATAAAATAGAATGAGATATTCGTCGCCCAATTTGACTTCATAAATTTATTTATACCTAAATTAATTTCTAAACTATTATCAAAATAATATTTAAAATAAATTCCTAAATGAATTCATTAATTTATTTCTAAGTTATTCTTTTATATTATAATTTATTATTAATTTAATTCCTAAATGGAATTCACTAATTTATTGCTAATTTAATTCTTAAATGAATTTATATATTCTATTTAAATGAAATATTTTTTCTATCCTTATTTAATTATTTTTCAAAAAAAATTAAAGAAGTATCAATTATTTTCTTATTTTTAATCTTAATTCTTGTTATTTTCATTATATTCATATATTTTGTATGATATTTTTCTATTATTTATCTATTTTCTCTATTTTTTAAAAAACACAAATAATTTAGCCAATTATAAATATTTTAATAGAATATTTATTTATTTTTAAATACTTTTAAAACAGAGAGAATAATTAAAAAATATTTTCAAAAATAAAAATAGAGTAAAATAATTTTGAAGCAAAAATAATGTGCTAGTTAATCCAAATGATGAATGATTTCCAATACTGATCTAAGAGAAAAGAATGACGTCTAACTATAAACTTCCATTTTATAATGGACACATTTCTGTAAATAAAAAATTAATTTTGAAACAAAAAATAACAATCACCTCTTGTTAGTTATTACCTTACCAGGAACTTCAACAAACAAACGAAAGATGACCCTTCAGGCTTACCAAGAGCCTCCTTCCTTCTCCTCTCTTCTCCTATCCCTACAAAATGGACCTCTCTTCTCACCCTCACCACCATTTCCTTCTTCTTCTTTTACTCTTTCTAGCTTCCATAGTTTCTTCTTCATTATTACCATAATTTCCATATCACAATAATGTCTTCTCTTTCTTACGTTCGTCTTCTTTCAGCACCACTGTCTTCACGACCCAGATCAAGAATTTTCGCTTCTGGTCCTGCTGTGGCTCATCCGGCGGATGTGGGTGTGGCTGCTGAGAGGCTGGAGTCCAGAGTGGAGGAGAGAGATGGGTACTGGGTTTTGAAGGAGAAGTTTAGGCAAGGTATTAATCCTCAAGAAAAGATCAAGATTGAAAAGGAACCCATGAAACTTTTTCTTGAAAATGGGATTCAGGAGCTTGCTAATTTGTCAATGGAGCAAATTGACCAGAATAAACATACTAAAGATGATATTGATGTCAGACTTAAGTGGCTTGGTCTCTTTCACAGAAGAAAGCACCAATGTAAGTTTCTACCTTTCTTATTTAGTTACTAGATTCTGTTTTACCTTTTATGATGCAGTTTATTTAGGGTATGATTCTTGAAAAGACTTGTCAATTTCACTCTTTGTTTTTGAATCAAAATAACTTAAAGATCAAATCTTGATCACTCTTAGCCCACATCAATTAAGTGGATGAAGTATGAATTTGCCTTGCACTTTTCTTATGATAATCAATTTTTAGCCTGCCTAATTAGTGTGCACAACTTTTATTTGGCGGCTATTTTACCCCATTTCATTCTAAAAAAACGTTATCTTGTCATATTTTTTTGGTTTGTTTTTACTTTGATTGTACGTGCACAATTAACTTTAGAATTGCAATAGAAATTCATGCATGATAAAGATTTTAGGAAAAAAAGCGTTGGAGAGGTTGATTTTGAGGCACATTGATCATTGCAAAATAATTCGAGAGAATAATTGACTCTTCATTCATTATAATCACATAATTATTCGGCTGTTCAGAATCAAGCAGGGCAGCTATGAGAATTTCATTGATGGGTTCCTTATATTTAGCTTTGAAGTAATTTGGTTTGGATATTTTATAATCAGATGGAAGATTTATGATGAGACTGAAGCTGCCAAATGGAGTGACAACGAGTGAACAGACAAGATATTTGGCTAGTGTGATACGGAAATATGGTAAGGATGGTTGTGCAGATGTGACTACGAGGCAAAACTGGCAAATTCGCGGTGTGGTGCTCCCTGATGTGCCTGAAATACTTAAGGGTCTGGCTGAAGTAGGCTTGACAAGCCTGCAGAGTGGCATGGACAATGTGAGAAATCCAGTTGGAAATCCTCTTGCCGGAATTGATCCTGAGGAAATTGTCGATACTCGCCCTTACACCAACTTGTTATCTCAATTTATCACTGCAAATTCGCAAGGCAATCCTGATCTTTCTAATTTGTAAGTTCTTTCCACATTGTTGATTGAAGAATTGTGTAAATACGTGAAAGACTAATATGCATTTAATGGATCATTGCAGGCCAAGGAAATGGAATGTATGTATTGTAGGTTCTCATGATCTTTATGAACATCCTCACATTAATGATCTTGCTTACATGCCTGCTACCAAGGATGGACGTTTTGGATTCAATTTGCTGGTGGGCGGGTTCTTTAGCCCCAAGCGATGTGCTGAGGCAGTCCCTCTAGATGCTTGGGTCTCAGCGGATGATGTAATTCCAGTGTGCAAAGCAGTATTAGAGGCCTACAGAGATCTTGGCTCCAGAGGAAACAGGCAGAAGACGAGAATGATGTGGTTGATTGATGAGCTTGTGAGTAAAGCGTTCATCTTTAGCAAATTTTCTTTTGAAACTCGATCTCTCGTCAGAGGTTGTAAGAGCTTAACTTGGACTTTTTGTTATTGTTACTATTGCACAATGCAGGGAATTGAAGGATTCAGGTCTGAGGTAGTGAAAAGAATGCCGCAACATGAGCTAGAGAGAGCATCTGCAGAAGAGTTGGTTAAAAAACAATGGGAAAGGAGGGACTATTTCGGTGTGCATCCACAAAGCCAAGAAGGTTTTAGCTATGTAGGTATCCACATTCCTGTCGGGCGTGTGCAAGCAGACGACATGGATGAACTTGCTCGCATAGCTGACACATACGGCTCTGGTGAGCTCAGGCTAACTGTTGAGCAGAACATTATAATCCCCAACATTGAGAACTCAAAGATTGAGGCTTTACTCGATGAGCCTCTATTGAAAGAGAAGTTCTCACCAGAGCCACCTATTCTAATGAAAGGGTTGGTGGCATGCACTGGAAACCAATTCTGCGGGCAAGCAATAATTGAGACGAAAGCAAGAGCAGTGAAGGTGACCGAGGAAGTGCAAAGGCTAGTGTCGGTGACCAGGCCAGTGCGAATGCACTGGACAGGATGTCCTAACACCTGTGGACAAGTACAGGTGGCTGATATTGGATTCATGGGGTGCATGACAAGAGATGAAAATGGCAAGACTTGCGAAGGAGCAGATGTATACCTGGGAGGAAGAATTGGGAGTGATTCCCATTTGGGAGAGGTTTATAAGAAGGGTGTGCCGTGCAAGGACTTGGTGCCATTAGTTGTTGATATTTTGGTTGAAAAGTTTGGAGCTGTTCCTAGAGACAGGGAAGACGAGGATTAAGAAATATGATTCAATCTTTCAATTCTTATTTCTTCTTTATTTCCTAAAGTTTGTAGCTTGTATGAGATTCAAAAATAAATAAAGTAAAATGAACAAACATGTTCCTAAATCCTATGCTTCCTTCGCATTTTTAAGTTGATGAATTCCAAGCGAGCATAGTTGAATCGGAGCAGCGGTTCTCGAGCAGATTGTGTGATTCTTGTAAGATCAAAGAACTACACATTATATTATACTATCATAGGAATGTACATGCTCGATCCTAGTCCTCACTTTTGTTGGTTGTTCCTGCAGGTTTTAAACAAAATTATATCAATTTCCATACAGAAACTGCTTCAAATATTTTAGTTGTAGGCATAGAACTCAGTTAATTTTGGATTTTGGGCTACGCATATGGCTGCTTCATCCATCTCATGCTGCAGATTTTGGGCTGGATATGCGGATTAAGGGTGATGGGAAGATAGACTCGCATGAAAAAATATATTATTATTATTAAATTCCTTTCTTTTTATGTCAAGAAATGTGAAAAGGGTTATATAACAAGTATTATAAATAGAGAAGCATTGCTCATTATTAGGTAATTAATTCAAACTCATACATATTTAGCCTACAAACTCCAAATTCCCCTATTAATTAATGTAATTGGATATTCATATATGCCGAATCCCGAAGGCTTTATATATATATATATATATATATATATTGCTATATGTCTTGAATTTATCAATATGAATGCTACTAAATTACTATGAATTGTAATTTTGGAATAAAAAAGTAAATAAAATTAAGGTATTATTTTCTTCAATGATGAAGTTATTATTTCGATCTAATCCTTAATAATTTATATGATACTTTTTATACAAAAAGTACACGGTGGCTTCTTCTTGAATTTCAAATATACTTATTCAAGAGAGTGAAAATATGTCTGCATATATTAATTTGCCATCATAGCATTAGCACCGCGACCACGAGAGGAGGCCAGTTCTTATATTGTAGGCCGATGCAACTATTGCTGCAGACTTGACACATTATAACCCAACCTAACCCAACCCAAAGCTCCCTTGTTTTAGGTTGTTGCTTATGTTGATGTGAACCATGGAGGATTCCATTTAGATCAATATGACACTTTGAGATAGGTTGTGTCTTGTTGTGAAGGAATTACAAGGCAAGGCAGAGCAGCAAAGCAATCACGCAACCAGCAGCTATGCAGCTGTGCAAAAAACTGTCAGCTCGGGTGAGAAGTAAAACGGCTTCAGCTGGCATAGCAGATTGCATTTGTAGTTTTCATGTCCATTTTGTCGTTTTACTTCGGAGAAGTTGTATATTTATTCTTAATGTAAAACTCATCGTTTCATTTGAGTTGAAAGATTAGGCGGGAAGGTTTGTTAGGTTGTTGGGAGGTAGTTATTTTTTCTCTCTTCCTTTTTTTTTTGGCTTTAGCTATGTATAAAATTATTTATTTTCCTTCAATGAAGAGTGTGAAGTTTCATTCATCATTATTCTGAGTTCTTCAATTCAACAAGGTATCAGAGTATTGGGAATCTAGCTCGAATCAAGCTGAGTAGTGATTGTTCTTTCTTGCTTGAAATATTTTGTTATTTCATTATCATTTCGATTTGGATTTGAGAAAATGAATGACAATCGAAGAATAACAATCGCCATCATGAAGAAGTTAAAATCAGCAACAATGATGATCCTCTTCACTTGCAATCATAAGACAATCTAGGAATGGTGCTAGTTACGAATCCATTAAATAGAAACAATTATTTGGCATGGAGCTGCTCGATAAAGATTGCTTTAAAGGCAAAGAACAAGCTGAGTTTTATTAAAGAAAGTAGTGAAATACCATATGAAGGTTCAAAAGAGTTTTGAGTAATGGAACAAAGTATATTCAATGGTGACATCGTGGATCTTAAATGCTCTAAGCAAGGGGATAGTAGAATCTTTTATATACACAACTTTTGCAAAGGATTTCTTTAGAGAATTGGAGAAAAACTTTGCTGAATACAATGGAACACAGCTGTATCAACTATAAAGGGAAATTTCTTATATAAGGCAAGAAAATTTAAGTGTGAATGCTTATTATACAAAGCTTAGGAAGCTTTGGGATGAGTTGAATGTTCTAAGTCCAATGCCTTATTGCTCATGTAGAAATTGTGAATGTGGAGCAGTGAAAATGATAGAAGAAATGACTTCGTTGAACAAGTAGTTGATGCAATTCCTTTTGGGATTGAGTGATAATTATAAAAATCAAATTCTTACGCTCGATCCATTACCATTTGTGAGTAAAACACACTCAATGGGGCTCAGAGTTGGAAGGCAGAAAATGATTAATATGAACACGGAAGAAAATATAGAGGGAAGTATAATGTTTGTAAAGGCTCCACAAAGTGAAAAACAAAGTTGTAATAAAAATACTTATAAGATAGAGAATCAGGCAAGAATGAGGAGAAGTTTTGTGATTTTTGCAAGAAGCCTAGACGTATTAAAGAAAACTTGTTTCGAGCTCATAGGTATTCCAGAATGGTACAATGAGTTAAAAGCGAAAAAAATAGAAATATCACTGAAGAGCTCATGCTATTATGGTGGAGAATGAAGAGATAAAAGAGGAAATTGGAGAAATACAAGGGAGAAAAATACAACATAATATAACCGACATAATTAAACAAGAGATATCTAAGTATATGAAGGAAAATCATATGCTAACTACATATAATTTGCTCAAGTCAATGATGATTTTTACAGATATATTGCAAAATAAAATTTCTAAAGCAAAAAATTAAAAAAGAGATGTTTAGTTCTATATTTTCAACACCTTAGCCTATCAAAGTTCATATACCAAATGGTTCTATTGTGCATGTTGACATGCTAGGCCATATCAATCTATTCAATGCATTATGACAAACTACTTGTAATCACAATTTGTTATCAATAACCATATTGACTAAAACCAATCATGTTAAACTCATATTTACTGATTGTTCATGTATCTTACAAGATCTAAAAAGTAGCAAGTTTATTAGGTTTGGATGAGTGGTGGGCAACTTATATGATCTTAGTTCTTTCATTGTAACACTCAATAATGTCTCAAGTTCAACTACTCCAAATACTCATCTTGTAAATCATATTTCAGCATAATTTACTTGCTCAAGTCAATGTTGTACTTTCACATTTATAATTTATTAATAAAAATCTGTTGCACCTTGTGAAATGTGTTCTATGGCTAAACAGACAAGAAAATCTTTTCTTATTAGTAATTCTAGAATAACATAACCTTTTAGTCTGATGCATGTAGATATTTGGGGACCTAATAAATATAATCCTTACATAGAGTCCATTATTTTTTAACATTAGTGGATGATTACAACAAAATTATTTGAGTTTTTCCAATGAGTCGCAACTCTCAAAGAGCTACTGCAACTAAGTTTTGTATAATCTATTGGTTTACCTAACTTTATAATTTAAGGTTAAGATGGATTTCCTAACATAATACTGGAGCCTATTTCCTCTTTGGTATCAAAAGTGAATGGTGCAATGTCTATTCACAAGTTCATCAAGAAAATAAAAATAATAATAATAAATTATCATTTTCAAAATGGGGGCCAAGTTTAACTTTGGGCCTGGGTTGTCCAACTAGACTGAGGCCTGCATAAAGGAGATATAAATGTTGTCCATGAAACTTATAGAAGTTGAGTGAACTAGGCCTTTAAAGAATTGGTGTTCTTGTCACAAGTCTCTAAGACAATTGTCCATTTTGTTAAATTAATACATAATTTGTAATTGGAATTTACATTTAAATTAGTTAACTTCATTCAAAATTAGGATAAAATTTTATATATATATATATATACATTTTTTTTTATCTGTAGAGCTAAACCGAAACTTTTGGAAAAAAGTCAAAGTTGGGACACAAATTTTGAACAAAATTTATTTTTTTAATAAAATGAACAGTACCTTAAAATAATAAATATATATTAATTAAAATAAAATATTAATTCTAGAGCAAATTCACCGCCCCAAACAAGTTCGGTGGGCAAACAAAATTATGCTTCATCCCGAAAAAGAAAAAAAAAACCTATCAAAATAATCTCTCTTTAAACCTTTTCCTCTCGAATCTCTCCATCTCTCTCTGTCAGCTCGCATTTCTTTCTTTTTTTTGGTTAACTATGACAACCCCACAATTAGGGCAAAGCTAGATCTCCGCGACATCCATAGATGCTTCAAAATGCATGCTCTTATTGACTTTGCCGGGACTTCTTCCGTTAATGACGCCTCCAACTCTCTCTTAATTTGATCCCTTGATTGATGCTTTTCTCTCCTTTTCTGCTTCTAAATCTCGCATGGAATCGATCTTGAGCCACATTGGCTCTCCTCATCCTTGGCATTTCCTCGTTGCTATCTGCTTCGCTTTCGCTTTCATCGCTGCTCGGTTCTTTTTAGACAAATTCATTTTTCGAGTAAGTTTCTTTGATTTGGTATTGTTAATGATTTTCTTTGCTGGAAGGAAAGCTGGATTGGCAGAAATAGAGTTCAAGATTCAATGTTATGCTTCTTTTTATGCTTATGATACCGAAATTGTATTGCAGTCGTTGCAATATGTTTCCATAAAATTATTATTGGACAGATTAATTTTTTGAGTAAGTTTATTTGATTTTGCTTTTGTTATTAAGCCTATTGCTAGAAAGGGAAGGTAGATTGAGGGAAAAAACGAGTTAAAGATTCAATGTTATGCTTCTTTTTATGCTTATGATAGAAATGGAGTATTTAATGTGTGGTTTCTGCTGCTGAAATCTATGTTGCAACGGCTGCCATTTTCTTCTTTTTTCTTTTCTTCGGAAGTTACTCTTGTAGACTTTTGTTTTTTTCAAAAAGAAAAAAAAAGGAAAGCTAGATTGGGAGAAAAGAGGAGTTCGAGATTCAATGTTTCGCTTCTTTTTATGGTTATGATCGGAAGTGGAGATTTAAACTGTCATAAATTGCTCTCAAATTTATGGGAATGGATTTTCTTTTTCCACTTTGCTTTACCAGGCTTCAGACTTTGGAGGGCCCTGCATTCTTGCATATATTTTCTGTAAATTTCTCTTGAATTTATCTCTTGAAAATTTTCGATTGTTCTTTTTCATCATCTGATTTCTTTAGAAGGCTTTTCTTGTCAATTGTCATGTTGTTGGAGGATAGTTCCTTTCTATGTCTTCTTTACGTTAAGAACATATCAATATTCTATCAATGGTTCCACTTATTTTTCTTTTCCTCTCTATATGTATCGCAAAGACATATGAACACTTGCTATATATTGTTCCTATCATTCATATAAATTATTTACATGATTCTAGAGGCTAGCCGTTTGGTTGTTGCCTAAGAAAGCTATCCCGTTGAAGATTGATGAGGCTACACGGGCAACAATTGTAAAATGCTCAGAGTCTATGTGGAAGCTAACATACTATGCTGCTGTTGAAGTATGTGTTCTAAATATTACCTACAATGAACCATGGTTCAGAAATACAAGAGAGTACTTCAGAGGCTGGCCAGATCAAGAATTGAAGTGAGTAATTCATGTGTTAGGACTTATGCTACTAATAGAGATAATTGCTTGTATTTTTGTGCATATTTTGCTTTAGCACTTCATATGATAGACTTACATTTTTTTCGGTGAATTATCATGAATGATCTTTTTAATACTTGAAATTACTTAACAAGCTCTTGTTTCAGCGGGCATGATTTTTGAAGTAAGAAGGCTGCATCAAGGGTCAAAGTTTACTGACCTGGATCATTTTTCATGTCAGGCTTTCCCTTAAACTTTTGTACATGTGCCAATGCGGGTTTTATATCTTCAGTATTGCTGCTCTGCTCACATGGGAAACTAGAAGGAAGGATTTTTCTGTAATGATGTCTCATCATGTAATTACAGTTATACTGATTGGTTACTCTTACCTTGCTAGGTAATATACTTCAATAATCATCATATTTTGGATTGTGAGTCATTTGACTTACGGATATTATCTTTAACTTCGTTGTTTTACATCTATTTGAGAGCACAACTTTTAGGTGTCTCTGAAGCCTTTTTATGCAATCTCTTTCTCTGATCATTATTATTAGTTTTGACATTAACAGAATTGCTTTGTTAAATATTTGTTAAAGCATTTCAAGGCACTTTTTGGTTACTGGGTGTTTGATTGCAGTAAGACAAAGCATTACTGTGTATTTTGGGAGTCCATAGGCTGCATCTTTTTTCTGTTTGAATAAATGAAATTTAAAAAAAAAAAACCAAAGGTGTGCAACTAAAGGATTTCATTTATTTAAGAAAATTAATCAAACCTAAATAATCAATATCATTTGCAAAAGCTCTCCCACTCAACTCAACTAAGTCTTGTTTTTTAATTTGGTTGGTGTCTGCTCCGTGGATGTTTCCTCCGCTTCATTATGTTTAGTGCTACCACTTTAGAAATGTTTACTACTTCACTCCATGTGTTCCTTGATGTATTCTTCTTCTTTATTACCCTTGTGATTCCAATATGTTTACCCTTCCAAATTTATCGGTTTATGATATACATGTCCAGACTATCCATTCAACACTCTTACCATTATCATGAAGTAGTACCACTTCCACCTTTCTACAAATGCACTGGCTTCTTATTCTTCCTTCTCTTTCCTGATTCCTCTAGTTCGTCTTAGTATCCTTATCTCTGTCAAGCTGATTTATGGACATCTTGCTTCTTCACTGCCTAGCACTCACTTCCATACATCTAGCAGGTCGAATGGCAGTGCTGGAGAACTTCATCTAGATCTTATTTGGATTTGACCATTGCAAAATGCTTATTTTTATAGTTTCCAGATATATATCTATAAATACTGATATGCATACTGAAACCAAACTAACACGAGTTATTCTTATCACCATCAAATTCATGTCTTTGTGTTGAAAAGTTTAAGCAAACAAGGTCAGATCTGTTCTTCATTTTCAATAATGAGTTTTTCTGTTGATATTTCATTGCTTTATTCATCTATTTTGCATTTTTTTTTGTTTTTGTTTTTTTTTTTAATTAATGTTAGATGAGTTGTTTGCTGCTCTACATGAAGAATTTAAATGCAGAGAAAACAACTTTATTCCCATCAAAGGATGCTAAATATTAGATGCCTAGATGATAACATAAATCATGTTTCTAAGAGCTCCATGCTTATCTTAATTTGCAACAGATTCATAACTACATTATATTTGATTATACTAAATGGAGATCTTGAGTATATTTAAAGTCAGATGACAAAACATGGTATAAGCTCTTATATGACAGGAAGTGGCTTTCAAGAGTTTTATAATATATACTATTGTCACTCTATTTATTTTCTTTATAATAGTGGCTCATAAGAGTTAAGATTAAGCAAAAATTAGTTGAATTTGATTTGGACATGTCTAGTGAGAGCACTTATTAGTATTAAATTTTCTTTTCCAGATTTTTCCGGATAGGCTCAATTATCCTTGCCCTGCATGATGCAAGTGATGTATTTATGGAAGCTGCAAAAGTCTTTAAATATTCTAGAAACGAGCTAGGAGCAAGCATTTGCTTTGGATTATTTGCTCTCTCATGGCTCATATTGCGACTAATATTCTTTCCCTTTTGGGTAATCAAGAATTCGAGGTTTGTCTCGTGGTGCATGATTTGGTTTCAGCAACTTTGGGCGCTATATTAGCTCTTTTTGCTTATGTGTTCTTTTGGGTGGCATTTTTCAGCTATGATATTGTGGACTTCTTGGATTTATCAAAGGCTTATCCCACTTCACTATACTATGTTTTCAATACAATGTTGTTGATGCTGCTTGTATTCCACATCTACTGGTGGGTTCTGATATGCTCAATGATAATGAGACAGCTGAGAAATAGAGGAAAAGTGGGGGAAGATATAAGATCTGGTAAGCCTTTTAGCATTTAGTTTTATATTTTACATTATTTCATGACATTTTTTTTGAGTTTTCCCCATTGTTGATTTTTCTGTGGTATTGCTATTTGCTAAAACTAATTTTGTAGATTATTATGAAATGATAGAATCTTTGCAAATTGATTGCTTAATGATTTGTCTTTCTAAAAATGCCGTTATTATTATTATTATTATAAAAAATTGTTTGAAATTCAAATCGCCCTGGGTTGGTGAATTTCATTACCAAAGATTTTGTATGTGTAACAATCCAGGTGACCCATTAATTCTGCAAGGGGTCTAACTGGCCAGCCTTGCAGTTCAAGGGAAGTTCAAAATTAAGAGTGGTGGCATAAACTTAAACATGGGTGGTAATAGTGTCACCAAAACAGCAAAACCTACCACCATGCCACCACCCGTCTTCCATTTCAAATACTTTTTTTGCCAAGTTTTAGTTCTTTACATGGCCATTTCAACCCCCCACTCCCTCCTCTTTTTAATCTTGATTTTATGTTTGAATCCCACTCCCATTGGAGAAACATATATAGTTGTTTGGTTTAGCCGCAAAAATGACTATAAATGCCTAAAAAATTAAATTAATTTTCAGAAATACAATAAAATGTGTATAAATACAATTCTTGTATTCTATGCCATTAGAAATTTCTGTTATACATATGCTTAAACTGATAACACACATTTATATATCAGCTTAACCTTGATTGACTTCGGATTCAAATTTTTCCTCCCTTCTAGCTCAATGTCAATGAGCTGGTCTAATGTCAAACGCTGATATTTTTCTGTGCAAAAATTCTTGAATCAAAAGATTTGAGCTTGGGTGACCTAATTAAGTCTGTGCCGCTCCTTTGCAAGAAAATGGATTCAAATTGGCAGTCCATGTTCATATTACAATTTCATTTTTTTTATAAGGTCGTATGGAATAAGAAAATCTATAGTCATTTGGGATTGTGGGGATAAGCTTCTTTAATAGTATAGAGATAATTTTCAGAAACTGTGGAGACTATGGCTAATGTAATAGTCTTCTGAAATCTGGCTACTTACCTTTTCTACCTTTTTTTCTGTGCGTGTGTGTGTTTGTGGTGGTACGGTGAATCAATTATTTTCAGAGTCCTTTTTTGTTGAGGAATTATTTGGTGGGGTGAATACATATGTCATCCCACTCACAAATGGTGGGGCCCGTAATGTATTTGTGAGGGAAAGGCATACAAGCTTGTCTCACGGTCCCACCTTATAATTTCCCATTTTTGTAGTGAAGTAGCTATATTGATGGTACTGTAATTTTGGATTCAGATCAACTGCCTCTAAATGTTCCTTTTCCTAATTGAAATTATTTATATTTTCTTGTTTTTTCCTTTATTGACTTGGCTTAGTTCTTTATTATTTTAGACAGTTATTTACTTCTGTTAATACAAAATGCAGATTCAGAAGACGATGAATAGGTGGGAGATTTTGTTCAACTTTTGGTCCGGTGAGGGCTTTCAGAACATCAATTTAACATATTTGTAGGTTTGTGTATTCATTTGATTGGTTATTATCAATCAGGTGAAAATTTTCTTTTCATTTCTATAGTTGATTTTTTCTTGGTGTAGAGGAAAGGAGGTAGGACCATGAGGCATCGATTTTTGATTCCTTTTGGTGTATAAATAATAGGCAATCTTGTATAATTGTTCTCACTTTGATAAACCTCATTTTGAGATTAGTCCATATATTGGGAAATGGAAAGTTTAAAAGAAAAGGCTTGTCTTACATTTTTTTTTCTTCATGATATGCTATTTCCTTAGAATGGATCAGCAAATGGCAATTAATTACATATGCATTCAGAAATTTACATTTTGACCTTATTTTAGACAAGAGAAGCCTATTTGGTGAAGAAAATGAAGCTTATGGGAGAATGAGATCCAATACTGAATAAAATTTTGGGTTCTGATTACTTGTGTAGGCAGAGAGATGAGCTTGAAATGATAGCTAACAGCTGTAAGTTGCTAATAAAATGTGAACTAAGGTTTAAATTTAGATCAATTCGGATTCTTTATCATATAAAAAAAAAGGGGAATAAGTGACTGTATTTGTTCAATTAAATTTTTAGTTATCAAATAAAATAAGACTCAATAGAGCATGTCTAAATATTGTCCATAAATTTCAGCAGTGGAATCCAATCATAAAGGTCTCAATCTTGCATTGCATGGGGGAAGGGCCATGTGCACTTCTCAGGCCAGTTGCTGGTTACATCCGAACATATGTGATGACATTTGGCAAAAATCTGTGACATCTAAGCATGAGATGCGTTGCATGATGTGTGGACGAATTAACATTTCAAATGTTTTATTACTTTTTTGTTTTTGAAACATCAAATGTTCTATTACTTGTTTGATTCACTTAGACACGAGATGTCATATTCTTTTAAATATATTGTGACGTTCTCCAAAAGTAACACAGACCTGTTAATTATTTCAAACTTGTTAGAACTCGTCCCTCTGAGCAGTCGGCTGCACAGCAATAGGCAGTAGTAGAGGTGTGCAATCTTCATCTTTAACATTTTAAAGAAATAATAATTGAATTGACAATTCAGTCCAATTTTATAGGTTTAATTCAATTTGTGAAAAGAAAAAAACTGATTGCATTGAAAATGACATACCAACCCTCGTAAAACTATAAATCAAACTGAAATAAATTTTGGTTAATTTGATTCGATTTTTGATTCCGGTTCACTTTGCATGCCCCCTTGCAATACCTTTGTATAGTTAGTTATACAGGTGGAGGTTGATATTCCTTTTGTTGAAGGAATTAACTTCAAAAATCATCATAAATGAAGAATTTGAAAAGTATTATCTTTTGAGAATTATCCCATTAATTTTTTTAACTATTGAGTGGAATTGAAATAGTTTTTTCAATAAATGATCCAACAGGAGACTTTTTTTTTTAATTTTAATAATTTAGGTCAGAAGTCATAATTGATGGGGAATTGGATTTGGGTAGTATTAGACGTGAACGGTTTACATGATGTGGGAATATTGTGGATACAGAAATCACACATGTACAGTCTACAAAACAAAACCAGCTGTTTTCTTCTACAATACTAATAACAATTCCATATTTCCGATTTTTTATTAGAAGAATATTATTAATGAAATATTTGCTGAAAATGAGTAAAGCAGCACCCCATGACAGGTCGACTTCACTCATACTAGTTAATCTTTAAACTATTAGAAGTCAATTATCATTAATTTAAACATGTGGTGTAAAAACAATAAAAAAAAAAAGTTAATTTGCTATTCTAATATGATTCTTATTCGCATTTGATTTTTTTTAAAAACTGTATTAAAGTATTATATGCAATAAATATAAATTAGATAAATTTCATAAGAGTACGGATATGTGTAGAGCTTGATTTACGAAAACCTCTGGTCTCTCTGTTCAAACTTCATAAACACGCATGAGAAGGGTGGAATATGAGGGCATCCATCTTGTGTGGTCTTGTTCATGTGGAAAGTATGGACATCGCATGGAGGAGTGTCCTTTGTTACCGGCACCAGTAACTGAGCAGGCGGAAGAGGCTCCGGTTGATGACAAATCTGGCAAAGATGAAGGGGATAGGGAAAGAAACGAAAATTTCGGCCAATGGATGTTAATTACTAAAAGTGGCTCGAACTCAATCTAATAACAAAATGGAAGGCCAATGAAAGTGGAACAAAAGACAAAAAAGGGCTAAAATAAGGGAAGATATGATATTCTTGTGAGAATCATGAAGAGATTGATGGGAACGTGGACAGAGGCAAGCAATCCTACTTTGAAATTTGAACCAAATTTTCGAGCTTTAAGGCCCAATGTCCATGCCCGTATGATAAGGTTTGATGAACAAAATGTGGACCCCAATGTATTGTCTAATGATAACAATGTAGCCCATACTGTCAAACCCAAGCATAAAATGAATAATGGCAAACCCAATCAAACACCCTCATCTTTAGAACTTACGGGAGTGATGTGATTTGGAATTGGGGGAAACAAATCTTCGGTTGTGAGCGAAGGGGTTGATGCATCTTGATCAGATTTTCTCAAATGATTTCGATGCAATGGGGACTAGCCCTCTCAAGGATCCGACGAACCCACACGCTCCAAATCCTCACGAAGGAGAAGAAGATTTTTTTCTGCACAACTTTGAAACGGAATCTGTTGGAGAGAAAAATGAAGACTGGTGGAACCTGATATCCAAGATGAGTATCTTCTTTTCTCTAACCTTTCAGCTCTTTTATTTTTTAATGTTATTTTCTTCTGGAATTGTCAAGGTGCAGCTGCTAAAGCTTTCAATCGCACTTTAAAATAGATGTTTCGCACTCACCATCCTAGTGTTGTGGATTTGGTTAAACCTAAGATAAGTGGGGATCAGGCTAACAAAGTTTGTTGGGGACTTGGCTATACGAATTGGGTAAGAGTGGAGGCAGTAGGGGTACAGTGGAGGAATTTGGTTACTCTAGGATGATGCTAAAGTTCAGATTCAAGTTATAATGACTAACCCCCAATTTATTCACTGCTGTGTTCAAGAACGTAATCAGTCTCCTTTGCAGCTCTCAATTGTTTATGGCAGTCCTACTCCTTATCTTCGACACCATTTATGGTCTGAGCTATCATTACAATCTGTGGATATCTCTGGACCTTGATTAATTGTTGGAGACTTTAACTATGTTTCCTCGCAGGAAGAGATCTAAGGCAGTGTCCCGAATTTCACTAGCAGATCTGCCCTCTTTAATGAATGGGTATTTCAGAACTCATTAGTTGATATGGGATTTAATGGACCTCATTTTACCTGGAGTAGAGGGAATTCTCCTACTACTCAGAAAGCTGCTAGATTGGATCGTGCTCTCTGTAATGTTGAATAGAGGAATTGGTTTACAGAAGCTGTGGTTAATCACCTTCCCAAGCTCCACTCTGACCTGGTAATGCAGCAGGAAGACTTGATGTGGTTTCAGAAATCTCATGAGGATTGGATTAAATCTGGCGATAGAAACACCTCATGCTTCCACACTAGTACAATTGTCAAACGTAATCAAAACAAAATCAGAAGCTTAAAAAATGAATCGGATGTCTAGGTTACGGATGATAATATTTTGAGAGACATGGCTCGAAGTTTCTATATGGAATTATATACGGACGACCCTATTATCGTAGCTCATTCTTTGGAGGGAGGTGGTTTCCCTACCCTAACTGAGGAAATGAGAGGTATGCTTCAAAGGCCTTTCTCACCGGATGAAGTAAAACAAGTTTTGTTTGATATGAGTCCTTGGAAGGCACTAGGACCTGATGGTATCATGCGGGTTTTTTCCAAAGAGCGTGGGGAACTGTTGGAAGATTAGCGTGTGACATGGTGCTTGGCTATCTGCATGGGGGGCATATTCATACAGATTTGAGTAAAACGCTGCTTGTTCTTATTCCAAAGTTGTCAAATCTGGAGTTGTTAAACCAAATGAGACCAATTAGTTTTTGCAATGTAGTCTATAAGATCATTAAAAAGGCTTTGGTTAATAGAATAAAGTCTTTATTGCCCCATTTAGTCTCTCCTGTGCAAAGTAGTTTCATGCTGGATCGACACATCACTGATAACATCAACGTTTTTCAGGAGATTATGTATAACATGGGATTGCCAAGAAAGGAGTGGGTATGATGGCTCTAAAAATTGATGTAGTAAAAGCATATGATAGGCTGTCTTGGGATGTCA
This sequence comes from Triadica sebifera, assembly GCA_023653625.1. NCBI lineage: Eukaryota > Viridiplantae > Streptophyta > Magnoliopsida > Malpighiales > Euphorbiaceae > Triadica > Triadica sebifera. The sequence goes on along the minus strand of CM042896.1, from coordinate 21,450,308 downwards.
TTCGGAATACGCATATTGATATTGGTCTTTCTAGCAACTGGTGTCACAACATCATGGATTGTATCCAAACTTATGAAATGTCAGTTTTATGGAATGGTGAAAAGTTGCAACAGTTTTAGGCCTTTTCGAGGAATTAGGCAAGGAGATCTCATTCCCCCCATATCTGTTTGTTCTGTGCCTTGAACGCCTATCTCATCTTATCAATGATGTGGTGAACAACAATATCTGGAAGCCAATTAAAATCTCTCCTCGGAGACATGAGTTTTCTCATATTTTTTTCACCTATGACATGATTTTCTTTGGAGAAGCCAGCATAGACCAAATTCTTGTAATCAAAGCTTGTCTGGATAAATTTTGCAAAGCTTCGGGTCAACTGGTTAATCTTTCCAAATCCAGCTTGTTTTGTTATGATAATGTGGATAAGACTCTTGCGAAGGAGCTTTCTTCTGTTTAGGAAATTCCTCTAGTTTCTGATCTAGGCTTTTATCTGGGAGCACCAACTATTCATGGCGGAGTTAAAAATGAAAACTATAATTATATTCTTGGTAGAATGAACAGTAAACTTGCTAGTTGGAAGTCTAGACAACTTTCTTTGGCGGGTCGAATTACTTTGATCCAATCTGTTCTCTCTACTATGGCTAATCACATTATGCAAACGACCCAATTACCTTATGGAATTTGTGATTCTGTGGAAAAACTGTGTCGAAACTTTATATGGGGTACTGGAGGTGAGAAACGTGGAATCCACTTGGTTAACTGGGAGACCGTTACACAACCCAAGAGTTAGGAACTCAAAGCTTTCGTCAGATGAACAAGGCATTCCTGGCAAATAGATAGTGGGGCGGATGTCTTATGGAGTACCATGATGAGCAAGAAATACTTGAAGGAGGGGGGGGGGGGGGGGGGGGAGGGGTACTGATATCAGTAAAATGTCCAAATCAAAGAATGTCTTCGGCGTGGAGAGGTATATGTAATGGGTATAATATGATTATTGAAGGAAAAAAAAAGGAATGTGCGAAATGGGCAATCTACTCTTTTTTGGACTGATGTTTGGTTCACTGATTCTCCTCTTTTTCAGCATAGCTTGATTCCCGTCCCTTATACGGAATTGAACAAGCTTGTCTGCGATTATTGGCATTCAGGTAGAGGTTGGAACTGGAGCATACTGCAACCTTATTTGCCCTGGGATATTCAACAAAGCTCCTTGCCTATCTGATTAATGAAGACTGGAATGCAAGGGATGCTGATATGTCGAAATTTTCTTCCATAGGTAACTTTACAGTTAAAACAGCTTATGAATCTCTTTCCTCTTCCTCTAATGTGTCTCCTAATAAAATCGAGAAAATGATTTGGAAAGTCCCTTGTCTTCAGAGAATTTGAATCTTCTTTATGGCTGGTTTCTCATTGTAAAATTTTCAGCAATGAAGAAAGGCAGAGAAGAGGTTTCACTATGAATCCTTAATGTGATGTTTGCGGTATAGAAGTTGAATCAACTATGAACATTTTCTTTGCTTGCACATTATGGTGGATTTGGCATTGGAGGAATGAAATTGTCTTTCAAAATTATAGAAAGCACTTGCATTGGAAGTGGAATTTTCTTAATCAATGTGCTCATCAAATTGATAAAGTTTGGTTGGGATCTGATATTGTCACTCCTTTGAACTCTTATACAACCAAGCTGATTGGTTGAGATCCTCCTCACTACCCTTGGATTAAGATGAATACTGATGGTTGTTCTAAAGGAAATCCAAGAGTGGCAGGTGGTGGTGGTCTTTTCAGGGATTGGAATGGAGACTGGATTTGCAGTTTTGTTGTTACTATTGGTCTTTGCACAGCAATAGAGGCAGAGCTTTGGGCGGTTCTAAAAGGACAATCTTTGGCACGTAAAAAAGGGTTCAACAAGCTGATTATTAAAGTGGATTCTCGAAATGTTGTTCAATGGCTCAAAGAAGGCTATGGCTATACCGGTCCTTGTACAAATTTGGTCCACTCTCGTGTTCTCCTTATAGCCTCTTTATCTTATGGGCATGTTTAACATGATTTTAGAAAAGACAATAGAGTCGTTGATTGACTCTCGAATGAATCTCTTAACTATGGGAGAGGTACCACTAGATATGAGTCAACCTCCGCATGGCGTTATGCAATGTTTACGAAATGATATCATTGGAGTTGGTTGGCCCCGGAGAGTTGCGGTTTAGTTCTTGTGCTCTTTTTGGCTCTTTGCCTCCCTGTAAAAAAAAGTGATTTATTTGACAAAAAAAAATCTCTACTCCTTAATTATCAAATATGCAAAATCACTTCATATTTTTATGACTTTTATAATAAAACTATGTGCATTTAAATTCAAGAATTGGAATATAAATTGGGGATAGGAAATAATATATTAGGAAATTTGATTTTAATTGATCACAAATAGGTTTATAATTAGAATTTTATACAATTCCAACAAAATATTTAACACAAAATCAAGAAGTGAGACGCAAAATAGGAGATACAGCTAATAGCTCTCATATTAGCAATTATATATTAGGAAAAGGACAGGTACCCATCCTATACTGTGAAACTTGACTTAATTCTTATTTCTGAATTTTTAATGAGAGATTGCAGCTTACCTTTCTCCTATTTTGTCTTTTGCATTGATGACTCTTCTGCTGACGTTTCTTCTCTTTTCCTCTATATATCAACTTACACTTTTATTTAGGAGGGTTTGTGACTCATTGTGGATGGAATTCCACTTTAGAAGGTGTGAGCTGTGGGTTGCCAATGATAACATGGCCATTAGGAGCTGAACAGTTTACCAATGAGAAGTTGATTACTGTCTACTGATGTGCTGAAGATTGGGCTGAAAGTTGGGAGTATGGAGTGGCAGTCCTTCAACAATGATCAAAAGGCAATAGATGGAAGAGACAAGGTGGCGACGGCAGTGAAAACACTAATGAGTGGTGGGCAGGAGACGGCAGAGATGAGAAGAAGAGCTCAAGAGCTTGGAGTTAAAGCCAAGAAAGTTGTCCGAGAAGTTGGATCTTCATATATGGATGCTGATGCTTTGATTCAGCAACTCAAATCTTTCCGGAGAAATTAAGCATTTTCAGCTCACTATTTTGAATTTTTAACATAGTATATGCTTTCTGTGAACTTAGCAATTTCAAATTGTTTCAATGATATAAAATCTCTCTCTCTATAATTGATATCCTTTGCCAATTATTAATCTAATTGTGATATTTCAACAGCTAAAAAATTGAAAAGTATTATAATACAGCGAAGATGAAACTGAAGAACCCAATCCACTATTCCTAAAAACAAAGGCATGCAATATTGATCATAATTCATAAATTAATAAATATATTTTCCTTTATATAATGGAGCTAATGATAATACATTAGCGAATAAAAAGTTATTAGCTAGCTCAAAAAAAGGAAAAAAAAAAGACTAATTAATAGAAACTAGGGTTAATAACATAAATGATACTAAAATTTATTACTTGTCATAAATTGATACTAAATTTTGTATTATTAAAAATTGATACCAAAAATTTTAAAAATATTATATTATAATATTTCAAGTCAAATTTTCGATAAAAAGATAATAGGATAACATGTAAACTAATCAAGTCATTTTTTTTTATCGAAGCTTTAGGTAAACACAACAATATTTCTAAAAAATCTTAGTATGAATCTGGAACAATTAAAAAATTTGATATTAATTTATAACAAAAATCACAATTTTTTATATCATTTATATTATTAATCTTAAAAACTAATTTTATGGACACACCTAGGATGTATATAAAAAAAATCAAAATAATTTTGACTCTAACCAGACTACCCAATGAACTAAAGGCACACGCGGAGGGTCCACATTCTGAATAAGAAATTTTATCTTCCATCCCTTCCCCTGCAGGCAAATGCTGCCCATAAGCCCTAGCTCTCTCTTCTTCCCTTCTAAACCCTCTCCCCTCCTTCCTTCCCCCTCCACCACCGCCACCACCACCTCTCACCGCTGCCACGCCTCCGGAGACGTTCGAGTGGGCCTCACATTTCCCAGGTGGTTCCACTTCACTTCTACTGCCGACGCCGGCAGCATCCGAATTGGGCAGGAAACAGAGGGAGCTTCATCTCCGTCCTCAGAGGGTGCCTCCACATCCTCACAGAAGCGAGGGGTTGGAGGAAGTGGCGGCGTTAGGGCGAATGCGAGAGAGAAGAGGTGGTCTAGAAACAGAGAGAGCTACTTGGCTGATAATCAAGACGCTCTTCCTCTCCCTATGACTTATCCCGATTCTAAACCCGTCCCACCTGAGGAGGTTGATAAACGGCTTAGATGCGATCCTGAAGTTGAGGGTAACGTCCTTTTTTTTTTTTTTGACAAATGTAGAATTAGTTTATCTGTTTTTCTGAGCTTATTTCTTTGCTTGAAAGGGCAATGTGAATGTTGATTGAAATTTAATGAAGAGTGCATTCTTCGAAACAATTTAAAGATGGTCTCCGTAAATGGGTTTTAATGTTTGAGGTTCTGTATGAATTTAAAACAATGCTATTGAAAAATTTAGCATTGCAAACTCTGTTTCTCTGGTGTTATTTCTTTACTTGAAAGGGAAATGTGAATGGGGAAAGGAATTTAATGAAGGTAACAAAAATAAAATAAAAATGCATTTGACATCGCACTCGATAAATGAGTTGAAATCATTGAATGTTTGAGACTTCGTTTGAGTTTGAAACAATGCTATTGACTAATATATTGGGAACTCTGTTTTTCTGAGCTTATTTCTTTTACTTGAAATCGAAATGTGATTCGGAAATGGAATTTGATGAAGGTAACAACAAATTGAAGGATTGACATTGGTCTCCATTAGTGTGTTTGAACGTCTGAGGATTTTTATAAGTTTGAATCAATATTTTGTAATTCACATTGTCACTTGCCTCATTATTGAGGTCCTCAATCCAATTTCTGGAATTGTAGGATTGTAAGGAGGTGGTTTACGAGTGGACTGGAAAGTGTCGAAGTTGCCAAGGCTCAGGATATGTCAGCTATTACAATAAAAGAGGGAAGGAGACTATTTGCAAATGCATACCTTGCCTTGGAATTGGTATTTAATATTTTGCCTCCTGTATTTCAAATTTTAATGTATAAAAAAAGGATATATACCATCCCTAATGTAGTATGTTCATTTGGATGATTGTGTATTAGATTGCCATTTGGGTATATAAAGTATAAACTAGTGCAATTTAAATGACATAGTTAAATGTAGAATAGAAAAAAGAATGCCTCAATTAATGTTTGCATTGCAAGTTTATCATGTTCGTTGTTCCCTTTTTTTAATATATAGCACACAAGCTTGTGATATGTACTTAGGCGTATAAGTGTATAACTAAACTATGTGCCTAATGTGTTAAGTATAGATTCATTATGGTGAAGTTAGATTTATCAAAAGCTGGCAGACTGTCCTTGACAGGTCATGAATGAACTTTGAAACAGCTCGACTGAATGCATAATATATAAATAAATCTAAACTGTTAATCATATGGAAGTCGAGTAAAAGCCATTGATCTCTAAGCAAAGTTTCTGGTTCAATGGAAAGGAAGTTTTTGTCAATGCTTGTGGCATTTGGTTGAGTTCAATTTGAAACGGCTTGACTAAAGGGCCCATGACATATAATCTAAACTGCTAAGCTTGTTGCATTGACCGAAAAATTTAGGTTGATACAAAGTTTCTTGTTTAATAGAATTTGCTGAAGGTGGAGCCTTTTTGTCCATTAGAAGGCAATAGGCTTCTGCTGCTCTTTATGCTTTTTTACTATGTTATTCGAACACTTCAAAAACGAAAAAGTGTCTTTGTCCTTACGGTATGACATTGGTACGAGTATAAGATCATTTCCAGAGCTTTTACTTCAAGAATGGATACAACTGATTTTTCCAAGCACTATAAATTTTGAACCTATATCATGGGCGCTTTGAACCTGTTAAAATTCTTTGGACCTGTTTAAAAGTGAATATCATAACATTTTAAGTTATGTGATATCATTTTGTTGTTAATTTTTGTAGTTTGAACTTTGAACTTTTAAGTTTGTAATTTGAAATATTTTATTTTAAAGTGAAATGGAGTATTGCAATTTTATTTTATTTAGCAATTTAAATGTTAATAATTTTATCAATCTTTTAACTTAAATTATTATATATAAAAATTGAAATTTTTACAATTTATATGTGTATGGACATATTTCCATACCCAATTCCTAATTTTGGATCATTTTTAATCATATCTACATATCCTAAATTTTAAAAAGTAAGAAGTCGGACTTTTAAATATGTACCCATGTTTGACACCTGTACCTAAGTCCAAGTAACATAGCTTTTTTAATCCAAGGGCATCTGAATATAGTTATCTCTTCCTGTACAATTTCTTATGGGCCATTATATCGTTGTGCACTTTGAGGAATCCCAACAATAGTCTGTTGAGTGGTATCTGGTGTATGAATTTCAGCACTGGCTGCATTTCTAGTTATCCCTAGTTTCACTAAACCATCCTTCCAGATTGCATAATTTCTTTTTTCAGAAGAAGTGTAGCTAAGAATCTGTTGTTGGAGGTACAGGGCCTGATAGCATAACTCAATATACTCTAGTAAAGAACCAATAATTGTACATTCAGTCAATGTGAAACATCTCCCAATGATCTCTGTTCTCTTGAAGGTTAGTTTTCTAAGTTCTTTGGAGTTCGTTATTCTCCTAGAGGTATTTTATCAACACAGATATTCTAGCAACGTATTTTCTATTATGTGGCATTATAGTTCATTGGCTCAGATTTTGAAATTAATAGTGATGGGGCTGGCGGATCATCTCATTTTGTAGGAATCACCATGGTCTATCATAAGCTATGCTTTAAATTAGGCTGTGGAAAATGGAACAATATTGTGGAAGTGAATGGGGACCAAAAAATGAAATTCTCTTTGGCAACTGTTTATTGTTTCTCAAATGAGTCCATCGTTTGGTGGATTAGAATGTTATTTGAGGACAAGAGAAATGTTTGGCAATGAGTTTTGTGTGCTTTGTTTTATTGTTTCTAGAGACCAAGAAGTATGATAATATTTTGCAATGTAAAGCCATTTGGAGATTATAATACATTGCAGAACACTTTTTCAGGAGTTTAAGGATAAATTACGGTCCAACAACTTTTTATGGGCTTTGCAGATTATGAACATTTTTTTCCTTTCTTTCTCTGCTTTTTTTTGGTAGTATTACACTCACATGTTCATTTGCTTTGCCTGTCATGACGTAATTTTCATCCAGTTATTACCCAAGTTTTAGAACACTTTTTGGAGACCTATAGTAAAATTCTTAATGAGCATCTGAACTGTTCTGTAGGCTAATGGACTTCGAGATTCAATTTTTCCTTGTTTTCTAGTGCAGTTTCATTCTGCAATTTGATGTTGATACTTCATATTTATTGCAGGATATGTTCAGAAAATAACAGCTCGCAAGGACATTGATGTTATGGAGGACTTGGATAACGGTAAGCCACCCTGAACTGTGGCAGGTTCTTACTTGAGGGAGTATACAAGACGATAAGTATACAAGACGATAACTTTGAGTTGTAGTTCTTACATTTTCCATTTATGTTGGTGATTTGCACTTGATGAAAATAGAAGCGAACATCCTCAAAAGAAGAATTTGGACAAGAGATGCAAAGAATTCACTGTAACTTTTGAAAAGAACCAAATAATCTATTCTTTTCTTGTATTCCTCTAATCTTCAGCAACCACAGCTTTATTCATCCTTATTGTATACGATATGCCTTTAGAATCTTTTGTCTCATGCCTCCGGTTGCTCGGGAATGAAAGATAACTTTTTGCTTTATTGGACTTTAAATTGAGAACAAATTTTCATGTTTTTTAATCATTTGCTGTTCTATTGTAGAAAGGCAATTAACATTTTGTAGATTTTAAGTTTCTGCCTGCTGTTAGACACAATCATTCAAATGTCAAATATTAGCATTCTAGCGTTCCAATACAAGCTTTCAAGAAACAAGCTTCTGGGAAAGCCATCCTGGTTGCTCTCCTCCCGGGACAGAAAAAACTCTGCGTCGTTTAAATCCTTTCAGCCAAATTTGAGTGAGATGAGGCAAATTACAATAAGTTTGATTCCAATAGAGATGGAAAGATCTCTCTGCAACAGTACAAGGCCACACTTAGAGCTCTGGGACAGGAGAAGATGATAGGAGATGTGCCAAAAAATTTTAAAGTGGTTGATTTGGATGGAAATGGATTTATTGATTTCAGAGAGTTTGTTGAAGCACAGAAAAGGGGAAGAGGCATTAACACGACGAACATTCAGAGTTAAAGCGTTTGATGTAAATGGAGATGGGAGGACATCTGTAGAGTAAGTTATAAGAGTCTTAAGGTGGCTTGGCGAAAGATGCAGCTTAGAGGATTGCCGGAGAATGGTCAGGGCAGTCGATGCTGACGGTGATGGTATGGTTGACATGGATGAGTTTGTAAGCATGACGACTCAACCTCTGGCCCGTGATTAAAAGGACATATGGTTTGAGATAGGAGGGCTTCTTCTATTTGTGATCCTTTCTTTTATGATATGTATGGATAATTCTTGTTCAGAATTTCTTCGGATGGTGCTTTTGTATATATGAAGAGATCCAATTGTGTATGTTCGTATAAGTCACAAAGGGTTTCCTTTTATATTTTTTTCCTCTATTACATTCATTTTTCCTTCTCTTAATATAACTTGGGAATATTAGTAGCCTCATAGGCAAAATTAACGGCTATCAAAATTACAAGGGAATGAATTATCAATTTGTCCTGACTCTTTTTGCAAAAGATCAATTTGTCTCAAAGTTAAATTTTGAACTAAATTAATATGCAATTTTCACTTTATGATCATTTTGTGCCGTTTTATTTTGTCCCATAAAGATTTCTTTTTTCTCTTTTGTTTGCCACAAACATCACTATTTACCATAAATTTCTATTGAAAACTTTTCCTGTGTATGATAAAATAAAATTATCACAGAATTAATAAAATTCATTTGCACGTCTAAATTTGTGTACATATATTTTTATGCTAAAATTTATAAAGCTAATTTTGTGAATCAAATTGCAAATAAAATTAGTCTTTTACTAATTTTGTGAAACTCACTTATACCAAACATAGCCCTAGTGAGAGTGTTTTAGGATGAAATACAAAGTGGTTATAAATTAAAATTTTCGTGTTAACCCAAGAGTTGACCTTGAGACAAACTAATTATTGCAAAAAAAAAAAAAAGGATTAAATTGCTCCTTCGCCCAATTACAAGAAAATAAATTAAATTCCTGTGAACAAGTCTGAAAACCAAACCAACATAAGCACATATACAAATATTGCCACCAAAATGGTAAAAAAAAAAACAGATGCCATTACCGGTTAAGAAGAGCTTGGAACAAAAAGTAAAACATACTCAGGAGGTTTCTGAGCATATGGTAAGCCATTTTGATCCTTGAACTTGCAAATAAAACAATATTAAAAAGAAGATTTCTTAAAGGTCGAAAAGAATAAAAGGGAAACACGAAAGCAAAAATTGTGAATCAGATGAGTCACATAAAAAATAATTGATTGAGCATTAGCATACCAACAGAAATGCTGTTCTTGTTTTTCGATTTTTTTCCTACAGTAGCATATTGAGCGTGGAAGTTTTGGCACTTTATACATCAAAATCCCTAAAAGATAAATTCTCTCACTTAATACATATGGTGGGTGTTCAAACCGCGGATAACTTCACCAGTAATCACCACAAGAGCAGCTACCATCTTTGAAATGATGAAATCTCTTATTATCCCTCACAATCAATTCTCTCCCAACAATTTTGGACATGATCTTAATAGCATTGTGACAATCACCGCAAACACGGAGGTTTTTGATGATCCTCAAGGGTGTCCTCGCAGGAGTACTGATGAGACCATATGCAATTGCCAACCGCTCACTGTGATAAAGCAATGCTTGCTCTTTAGCTTCCTGATCAATATCATGAAGGACATATCTAGTATCAGGCACATAACTCACTGCCTTACTCATTGCCTTCAATTTTTCATCATCTTTGTAAAGAGTAGGATTCCGAAACTCAACTATTCTATTCTTCCCTTCAAGCATGCTAATTGCACTATATTTCTTTGGTGGCGGAGTAGCCTTCCTGGCAACAGTCTTGGATGCGTCAAGAGCAACCAGCAACTCCTCAGCACGGTCATCGAGATCTACATCACCATGAATTCGAGCATACTTCCTGAATGCCTCCCAAATTTCCACTGTTGGTTCAAACGGCAGTTTCTGCACATACTCTTCAATTTCATTAACATATCCAGATTTTCCAAGAACATCTATGACCCCCAAATAATGTTCAATTCGAGGATTGATTCCATACTCATTCTTCATTGACTCAAAATGTAAAAATCCTTCTTCCACTGCCTCCGCACTAGCACAAGCAGACAAAACAGCAAGGAACGTTTCCTCAGTGGGTTTCAATCCTAATTTCCTCATCTGGTCAAACAATTGCAAACCCTCATCTCCTAGGTTATTATTAGCATACCCATTAATCATCAAATGCCATGAATCCATATTCCTATCAGGCATATGATCAAATACTCTCCTAGAATCAGTCATACTTGCACATTTTGCATACATTTCAATCACCTTATTGTTCAACTTAAGATCACTTCTACATGTTGACTGCAAAAAATAATCATGCACCTTTTTTGCATCCTCAAGCTTCCCACACAGCTCAAACAAATGATGAAAACAATTAGCATCAGCTTTAACCCCTTTATCCATCAACTCAATCGCTTCCTTAACCTTCCCCTCCTGGCACAAACTCATCAAATCCGGTAGTGAAGGAGCTGGAGCAGGAACATTCACATCAGCATTTACATAAGGAGGTCGTCCTTGATTTAGGTTTTGACCATGATCAAAGTTTCTACCTTGTGGCTGTGGGTACACCTGATTTTGATTATTCCATTGATTTGGACTTCTGTGTTGCTGGTAATCCTGGACATTAGGATGCACTTGACTGGCGTTTTGGTATTGAATATAGCTTTGAGGACGGGAGTTCCACTGATTAGGCTTTTGTTGTGGCTGTTGCTGGTGATGAGAAAAATTCTGAGCCGGCGAATTCGACTGATTAGGATTCACATGACTAGGGTTTTGGGAGTTCCACTGATTAGGCTTTTGTTGTGGCTGTTGCTGGTGATGAGAAAAATTCTGAGCCGGCGAATTCGACTGATTAGGATTCACATGACTAGGGTTTTGGGAGTTCCACTGATGATTTTGCCGTGGTTGTTGAGGAATTGAAGAAGGGTATCCCCTATTCGGATAACTCTGGTTCAAAGTTTGATAATTGAATTGATTATTACTGGGGTTTACAAGTTGAGGAGGTTGTTGATGGGTTTGGGGCTGTGCATTCCACTGATTATGGTTGCTTTCAACTAGAGGAGCCCGTTGATTAAGGTTTCTCTGGTCTTGTGGTGAGCCCCACTGATTAGAGTTTTTCAGATCCTGTGGTGAACCCCATTGATTAGGATTCCCAGGGTTCCTATGGCTATTAGGGTTACTCTCACCTTGATAACTAGAGGCATGAGGTCTTTGATAGTCATTAGGAAGAGCAGAATAAGTGCTTAGGGTATTCGAAAAGATGAAGATACAATCGTCAGCGAATAGAAAGGACCGTACCTTTCGAACCGAAGAATATGAAGAAGAAACCATCACTTTCCAATTCCGTGAACGCCGAATCGCCATCAGCGACGCCATTTCTTTCTTCGATTGTTTAACAGATAGGGAGAGAGAGAGGGGGGTTGAAAAACCCTAAACAAAAACCTCTTTTGTTTGATGGCAGATTCAAAGAGGGTGCTCAGCGCTGTGCTTAGGAGTTAGGAGTTAGGTTAGGACTGTATGTCTGTATTCACGTCACTTCAGATTATTGGGCGGGGTTATGGGTTAGCCTGCCTCCATTTGTCTAGGCTCAGGCCTGATATTTGGGCCTGAAGCCCATATTTGGAGAGAAGGAAACGGGAAAACGAGCAGACCCACTAGTTGGCCGTGGCCTGATTGATAGAAGCTTGTCTAATATTTGATCCAAATTCGTTTCATACATAAAAATATATGTAAATTATAAGCTTAACACATACTTCGGCATATGAAATCGGCACGAAAAGTAAACATTTTTAAGTTTTGAATTTCATACTTTTTAAACAGCTTTAAACAATCCTAAAATGGGCATATTGCACACACATTTTGATCTGGACAAAGGACTAATAACACAACACTACATATGGCTTTTTTTCCTATTTTCAGAAATAAGAAAAATTAAAACTTTTACCCATGTGAGCTCTCTTTTTGTTCTTTGACCTACCTTTATCTGAAGTAGTTGCAATTTGTGTTAAACCTACGCAATTTGAGCCTTAAATCTTTTGATGATAACAAATTTTGAGTTGTCATTATATTACTTACCTTTTTTTTTCTTAATCAAACAAGAATTTCATAAAAGAGTACAAACTCCAAAGAGAAGGAGAAAGCAAAACCCAATTAGAAAAGCAGGAAACCAACATAATTATACAATGAACTTCCTTAGGCAAAACTCCTAAGAAGCAAAAATTTTTAGATTAAAAAAAATGAAAGTAAGAAACTAAGCTCACAATGTCATATATAATAGCTTCAATTTGCCAACGACTTCGACTGGATGATACTAATATACATCAAAGGGCTATAAAAAAATATTCATAATGAGACATTTTCCATTGATGTGAAATTAATCCTTCAATCCTATATTCATTCATCTAAAAACAAACAACAAACTAGAACCAAAATATAGACTCAATGACCAAACTAACTCAAGCCAATAGGTCATCCCCACTACACCCAAACTAAGGTCCTAAGCCAGGATTAGGTGCTGGTGAACACCCAAAAGAAAGCTTTGAATAAAACTTGGATCTTGCCTGCAAAAAGCAAGGCTAGCATAAGAGAGAATGGGCAACCATGTTAGGCTTGCCTTTTCATCCAATGAAAAATATGCCTAAAATTTGACTTACAAGAAAAATACAATCTTAAATTACCGTCTCAAACTCTATACAGCTCTCCACATTCCAAGTAAGAGCATATAACCAATAGAAAAAAAGATGTACTCACAATAAATTCTCTCTAAAAGTGGCAAAATAGCAAAGAGAAAGGAGTGAAGAGATTAGTTGCTAAAATTGACTTGTATAATATTTAGTAACTACTTACGACAAAAATCTGGAACTCATGCTAAAATTAGTAGTAAAAAATAGTACACCATTTTGCCGATAATGATAGTGATAAAAATTCTTTGTCAAAATTTGAGGGACAAGAGTCATCACTAAGGCATTGCAAAATTTGCTAAAAAAGGAAGCATTTTATTGTGAAGTAAAAATAGCGACAGCTTAGGTATTCGAAAAAATAGTAAAGCTTGCGTCCTCACAAATTTTGTTAAAAAAATGTTTTATTTTGAAGTAAAAATAATAACAATACATGTCTTCGCAAAAATAGTGAGGGATTACAATCATAAAAATATAGAAAAATAGCATTTTATTGTGAAGAAAAAATAACAACAAATAGAGGTCCTCATAAAATTTGTTATTGTGTCGAAAAAATAGCAACGACACAGCATCCTCACAAAATCTAATAGCATTTTATTGTGAAAAAAATTAGTGACGGTTTAAGTCGCAAAATTTGTTTATTGTGAAGAAAAAATAGTGACGACTCAACATTCTTGCAAAATATATTATATTGTGAAAAAATAGCGAGGACTTTGGTCCTTGTAAAATTAGTAACGACCTAGCATCCTCACAAAATCTATTATTGTGAACAAAAAATAGACACTTTGGTGATCACAAAATTAGCTACAACCCAACATTCTCTTAAAATCTATTCAAAAAAATAATATTTCACTATAAAGCAAAAATGCGACAACCTAAGTCCTCGCAAAATTTGTGAAGCAAGGATTTTAGTTCTCGCAAATTTAATATAATAAAAAATTAAATTTCTAAAATGACTTAGTTTTAACAAAAAACCTTTTTCTTTAAATTAACTAACCCTACCTGAATTCAATTCCTGATTTCTCTTTCTCCCATATCTATTGGCCTATTGGTAGGGCGTTTCTGCTAGTGGACAAAGTTGTTGATAATGGCCTTAATAATAGCCATGCTGGGGCCAACCTGTTGGTGGAGTATTGGTCGAAGCAAGATTTGTTGACTGCAACATTGGGAGATAGGGTGATTGATGTGGTGACGGAGGTAACTGCGAAGCTTGAGGTTACTGTGGTTGATAATGTGGTGATTGATTTTCAACATTTGGTTGTTGCCTCCGCAAGAGCTGATCCTAATTGTACGTAGACTAGCTGTTGAGAGGCTAGCTGAACCACTCTTGCACCTATCATGGCTTCTAAACTTGAACCGGATGGTTTATATTTTGAGCAATCTGCTCCTGACTCCTTTCTAACTCCTGTGTGAACAGGTTAATTTATGTTTCAACTGATGTTTGGAACCACGCACCAACATTACAGTTATTTTCTACCATAGGTCGCTTCACAGTCTCGACCTGGGTCATTATGATCAACATCATCTCATGATTAGCCTTAGTTAGTTGGTTGTTACGTCCAAACTCATTCACCAAACTGCTACAATCTTATCTTTCTTCATTTCCTTATCCTTTTTCTTATGCAATCTCGTATGCACAAGCATACAATCTGTCTCCCATTGTAATTGCCAAATTTATTTGTCCAATCAATATTTATTTTTGGCAAAGTAGGTATATTCCAAATAAACAACCAACCTGAGTTAGACTCTAATAAGCAGGACAATTGCAATAGCACATCTGGATATTGAGACAACAAGACGGTTGGCAGTGAATGCAGGTCACGGTCACAATAAGCAACAATCATGTGATTGAAGAAATAAATACTAAAATTACAAAAACAATAAATTATAAGATAACAGAAAATAAATGTTGAAGAATATAAGAAATTTAACTTTTATAAATAAAGAAATTACAAGCAAAAGAAAACTAAAAGTAAAACATTTACTCTAAAAGCAGTAAAAGTGTCATTTTATCAATAAATGTTACCATATTTATAGTATCATATGTATGACATATGTAACTAATCACAATTTTACTCGACTTCTCTAACCAATCAAAATAATTGTCTAATACATTATTCACATAAATATTGTTATTTTACTAAAATGTCATTGTATTTTTTAAGAGTGATGAGTTTGACTCTTTGCTTAAGCAGACCTAATTTATAGTTATTCTTTTTTCGGAATTGGAATAATGGACTTACACCCATGTATGACCGGTGTACACAGTTTCATTTTATCATTATCTTAATTAACTCAAAATAAACTGAAATTAAGTTAGAAGTTTCTTAATGGAATTTTGGATTTTAAATCCAAGCCCTTTTGTATTTAGAATGCATGTGAGCGCAAGCAAAAGAGAGCTCCGTAAGGTGACTCTTAATTGAACATGTTAGAAGAAAATATTTGCTACTAATCATCAGTATCATTTCTGCAATTCAATTTCAAATATTTATTCACAAATTAAGCAATTATCATAAAAAATCGTTATTTATTTTAAAATATAATTTTTAATAAAATATTAAAATATAAAATTGATTGTAAAAATTATATTATTTTAACGTGATAATGAATTATTACTTAATCTATTCATAAATATGTAAATCAGAATTTTCTATCTAACACACATGGGATAACCTAATCAAAGTCACCACTTCCTATTAAGGCATGTTGGGGGAGAGAGAACTGAAACGAATCTAGGGAAAAATTCAAAGTATTCCACTAAGTGATATAATTAGAGTTCGATTTCTTCATGATTTAACAGAGTGAAATGTGCTCAGAGTTAGAACACAAATTTTGGATAGATTCCTGTTTAGATTAAGGGGAACATAAAAGACAAGCTCTGTTAACCATTTAGCAGACAGTGTCCTTGGATCCAGATTGTCCACTAAAACTCAAGGAGTAAGTCCAATCTTTTAGTGCATTTTGAAAGCTTTTTACAGTTGTAGAGTGAGAATCAGCCACTTGCCCGAAACCCATTTGATTAATGAATCCAAATTTTCATTTTTAAAGTGGGATTAACCATGTGAATGTCAATTCCCCAATTCAAGGAAATGGAACAAAAATCTATTATTGTTAACATGGCATCATTAGTCAAACCAGTGACAAAAATTATTTTTGTTGTTTGGGTAAGAGTTAAGAGAATTTCTCTTCTTTTTTTTTTTTATTTCTTGGATTGAAGATCGGACCAGCTCAAGGTCACATGGGCTTAGAAAAGAACAGTAACTACCTAGATGGAAGCGACAACCTCAGGCTTTTAAAATACGGAATGGTGCATGAGGGATCAGCAAGGACCAAGTAGACAGGAAACCGTGAGTAATGTGGTGTTAGTAATCACTCATCTACACAAATTGGATATGCCCTTTACTTTTAGTTAAATATATGAAGGCATTACAAAAAGGTATTAACCTCATCTTTTATCACAAACGGACAAATCTAAGTAACATGAAATGTCTAATAAATATACACTTAAAAACAAGACTAATCCCAATATAAATACAGGGATCTACATTTGGAATTTTAACATTGAAAAGTGAAGATAAACATTAAAGGACTAAGTGGGTGGTTTTGGGTTTGAATATTTATGGTATGCTTAAACATGTTCAACAATGAGCATCAGAGCCTTTACACTTCCTCTATGGTCCCAAGAATCTCTTTCTCCAATGATTTTACTGATGCACAAGAAGCTATCAAATTGGAATCTAGCTATAGAGAAGCACCAGTTTCTTCAGATTTTGAATTCTCTGTTAGAAACTACACTATGATCCCTGCTGATGAGATCTTCCGCAAGGGAAAGATTCTACCTCTGAAAGATAACTGCGTCAATCAGCTTAGAAAAATGACTTTGCGCAACGAATTGCTAGTTGGTGATGATGATGATGACGAGTTTGATGCATTTCAAAGGGTGCAAAAGAGTTCAGGTTGGTGGAAAGAGAGGTTGGGATTGAAGAAGAAAGGAGAGAAGAATAATGGAGTTTTAGAAAGAATAATAGAAGAGAAGAGGACTGTTCTTCCTCAGCAGGAGGGACTTGCTGGCAAAAATATAGGTAAAATTAGCTTCTCTCCTTTGCTGCAGTAATTCTATAGGTCGATGTGATTTTTTCTATTCTTTTTTTTTTTCATCTTGGTTTGCTGTTTTGGAAAATGCCTAGTGTAGTACTATCATATAAGCAAAATAGTGCTTACAACTAATTGTAAAATAAAAATATCTTTTTTTGCATGATAATTTGTTATTGATTTAATTCGGTTCATGACGAATTTCCGTCAAATTCTACTAAAAGTTGATGGGGGGGGGGGGTCTCAATACTGGAGGACTACAATATTAACAAGTTGATCAAAGTGTAAACTTTAAAGCTAGTAATGTAGTATGAAAATGATTATAGTTTGAAGTGATGATACTATCAATTGCCACAAATTACTTTGTTTCTTTTTCTTTTGGATTGAATTAAGGTTGTAATTAGAAATACTTTTCTCATTTCCTTTTTGTGTTGCAGGAAATGTTGATTAAAGGGAAGAATATTAGAAGGCTACTAATTTGAAGATTTAATGCAGAGATATTGCTTATTTATTCCTTTGGAAAGTTTACATTTAGACAATGCATGTTTAGATGGGGTTTATCATGAACCAATCCAGTTATACTCTATCATGTACACGAAGTAATTAGTACTTATGAATTATCCCTAAAAAAAATTCTAGTCTAAATAAGAAAAATCATATATAACAGCTTCCTCTTCAGTATTATGGATTTTCCCCTACCTTTCCCTCGGAGGAAGTGTTATTTGGCTGTTTCTTTTATGTACAAATGTTTGCAGTTGAAGAAGAACTTCCTTATTGAAGAGTACTGTAAGCTAATGTAATCTATGGAATAATTATATTTGTTTTATTTAATTTTCTTTCAACTAGGTGTTGAATTTTTGAAATTTATGTTCCATCTTTCTTTATATCTCAAGCTTTGTTAATCTTTGTTTTCTTCAATGAATGAAAAGAGAGTTTGTTTGTGCGAATATGAAAGTTTGAACCATCAGTAAACCTAAATAACAAAAAGACAAAAAAAAAATTAAAAAGTGAGAAATAGTCCTATATTCAAAAAATAGAACCTAAAATTAGGCTAATAGAAAAAAAAAATGATCAAATACTTGAACTCAACCATATAGTAATTCAAGCAGCAAATCGAATTCTTATCAAGAGAAATTAACTGTCAAAATTAAAAATGTCTGAGAATTAGTTAAATTCAGTAAAGTATGCCTGAATCTGCTGATACTGATAGTGCAGAAAATAAGAATGTAAAAATAGTTCCAAATTTGTCATCATCACAATTCACAAAAAAGCCAAAAAGAAAAGGGCAGAATATTATTCTCCCTCTCACTCTTAATTTATTCCCACATCCGTTGTCCATTCAACTACAACACTCATCTTGTTTTCTGTGGGAATCGAACTCTCTCCCCCACCAACTCAGCTTGTATTGCCAACTGAACTATTGGCTAGAATTTTTCTTTTATACACTGATCATTATGTGTGTATAGTGCAAAATAACAAAGAACCGACTCTACCACTAAGAATTAAAATTGAGTCACTTGCATGCTTTGAATGAAAGCTCTGCTACATATGGGCCCATGGTGGAAGTGACAATCATTTTTTAAGGACTCAAAATGGATGAAACCGCTACCTTTTTTGGTGTTGCTATTTACAAAGTTCGAGTCAGCAAAATCACTGAGAAGCGGTCAGCAATGGCAGGGGATATGAATGGCAACTGCTGCGTAGCAATGTCAGGGAAACGGAGACTTCAGGGGAAGCAATGGGAGGGGATATGAACGGCGATTTATGGGGCAGCGATTGCAGGGGAAACGGCGACTTCTATGGCAGCAATGACAGGGGATATGAAGGGCGACTTCTGGATCAGAAATGGCAGGGGAAAACGGCGACTTCCAGTGGTAGAAATGGCAGCGGTGAATTTAGATGGAGAGGCAGAACAGACGCAGGGGAAAACGGCGTCTTCCAGATGCAACAATGGCAGCGATGAATTTGGATGGAGAGGAAAAACGGACGCATGAGAAAGAAAAGCACCGTTTAGTGTAACAGCTTGTTTGTTTCAGGTTGGGCATGATAAAACATGCTATGTTATTTGGTATTTGGACTTCTGATTTTTAGAGACATAATATTATTTTCGTTATTTCATTTTTTAAAATTTAGAAAAATGAAGTCGTTAATTTTATTGTTAAATTTATTCATATATTGTTCTCACCATGTGTTGCTTAAAAATTTAATACGCAATAATTTAAAATCTATTTTGTAAGTTTATATTTCTTTAATTTAACTTGGAGCGCACATAATTCATCTGAAGTTCACGAAAATAAACCGGGAAGATTTCATCAAATATAGAAATGCTGGCAATTCAATCTTTCTTGATGTATTAAATTATGTACAGTGAATGAAAACAACATACATTGTTATTTTAATGATACAAAAGAATCAAGGGTGATCTTTCTATGACCTAGCAAACAATCTTGACAGCCTATATAACTTACAATTATCTGAAACAATCGCTAAAACCTTCTGAGCACTCATCAATATTTACATTATGTACAAATTTTCCAAAAAGAATCTGTTCGATTGTTGCATGGACTGTACACCTGCAGCAACAAAAAATTGAGTAAAAATTTTGTTAATTAGGGACAGACTGTTTAAGCAACAGTTTAATGCGTCAAAACCAAAATATCATGTCCTCGATCCCACAAATACGAGCTGTATAAGAGCATTTTCAAAGGCTAAGCTTCAACTGATAATTGAATCATGTCTGCAATTTCTAATTGAAGTGTTAATACTAGATTTACAAACATAAAACAGTTACTATCATAATCCAGAAGCATATCATCGACCTCCAAAGTTACACAGTACCAGTGATGCTTTTGTTAAAGCCAAAACCAAATTTATCATGCTTCATGGAGAACACCACACATACACACCAAAAAAAAATAAAGACAAACAAAAACTTGAACTTTTTATTGTACTTGATAAATCATGTTCCACACAGCTATTTCAAGTAAGCCTATATGTCACAACATGTAAGTTATTGGAGAGTTCAACTCACGTGACGCATATGAGGAACTTGTCGTTCCAGGTGGGGTTCTCGCCGCCGACTGCTATGGAAGTCTGGGGAGGAAGTAATTACATCAGCCAATCGTGTTATGGTGCTACCAGTGCATACAAATCAATTCAAATCACGTGGTGGAGTAAGACCCAGATACTTGTCCATGGACTCTTTCTTGTGCTCAGGATCAAGGCTGCAGGCATTCTCAACAAAAGTTATAAATAATTCTAATAGGATTACATCTTATAAAATGATAAATGACCAAATACAATTAGAGCATCTAAAAACACAAAAGTGAACTACACAGACCTGTTTCTAAGACCAAGAAGAGTATAATGTGCCGCACTAGCACAAGCAGAAACTGGAGCTATAGCAGCAGCAGGAACACTCTGTACAGCTGTTGCCAAGGCAGACCCTGCACTGGCTCCACGCTGGTATCTTTTCAATGGAGTCTGAACTAATGCAGAAGCAGACTTCCCCAGGCCATCACTAACGCTCCTGTATGCCTATCAAATTAAGAATATTAAGAACTACAGAAACAAATATTCATAGTAGCCACATAAAAATATATTTCCAAAAAAGTTATCAAAGAAAGTGATATAAGTTTCCAATTTCTTATTTCTTTCTATTCCGTAAAAGACATGCAGTCCTTTTTACATTGGAAATGATATTCCCAGATGGAAAGTGGTTCTGGCAACTTGTGGCATAAAAACACAGAACGCAAAAGATACACTTATTAAGTGCTAGAAGCAGTTCATGCAAAATACAAAACATATTACAGCATTCACCTGTTGGATTCCTTGTTTGGCATTTTTTGGTTGATTGCACATTACATTCGGTTTTGTGTTGCCGTTTGCAGTCCATGATACAGGAGGAGGAACCCTAGTAAGAATATATTCTGCTTGGACCAAAATGTCATGGGCCTCTGCTGCCAAATGCACTCCAAGTCCAACAGCTTCCAGTGATATACTTCTAAGAAAAGCAATTGTACCTAAAAAGAAGAATTGCTGGTTGTTATCACCAACACAAATTACCGCATAATAACCAAATATTTAATGTCAAACATAAAAAGGATCAGTAATGCTAAGGATGATGCACAGAAGAATTAGACAACGATACAATAGTGTATGGACAAGTTAGAGTCATGTGTTAGAATTTCATTGTTGAAATTCTGTTGCTCAACTAAATATTGATTCAGACATGGTCAAAGCATATCTAGAGACATTCATTCCAACCACGCAAGTGACACTGGTAGGATTATCAAGGATTTCACAATGAGAATAACTCTTGTGAAATTGTTGGCATCATTAATGTGATTAAAGAATTCTATATAGTATCAATGTCAACCCATGGATAGCTAAAATAAATGACAACTAAATCTTCAGCATAGCATGCACCTGGAATTCATCAAATGCACGATTAAAAAAATTCATTGCGTTGCAAAAATATTCTTTCTGAAAGCCATTTTTAATTAATGCTCAGAGGCCTGAACAATCTTCAAGTAGCAAACAGAAAGATAGATAAAAACCAAATTAACAAGCCAATTAGGAATTGATAATAAAATGAGTTTCAGAGTTGATCCACACCACTTATCATGACTGAAAATTGAAAATTTATTAGCTGTTATGATTACGTGTCATCAGACTTGCAACAAAACATACAGTTCTACTTTAAGATGGTGAAGTCATAGAATTTATGATGACGCCAATGTTTAAGCTTCTCAATATACAATTCAAAACTTTAGATGAATTGAACCCAATATGATTTACCTCTCTGCATTCCTTTGAGTACTCGCTGATCCTTCCTATAGCTCTCAACTGGCAAAGAAACAAGCTTTGTGGCACCAGAGCCAACAGCAACCAAGGATCGGATGGTAGGAAGGCCTCGCAAGACTTTATGTATCTACATCAATAACAGAAAGAAATATTAACAAACATGATGAGGGGGAGAACAAAATCGTAAGATTTTCAATGAATATGATGGATGTAACCGAAACCTGATTTTGAGAAATATCCTCCAACCAAGCCCCTATAATTGTTTCACAAACATTGCCCCAGCCATAGACCCCAAAAGCATGAACATGTTTAAGCTGCAGCTCCACCCCCTGCATCAAAATTTGCTAATTTGTGATTAGAAGATTCTACTCACATTTTAAAAAGCATGTCTAGGATAAAAGATGATTCAAGAAGTCAAAAAGTAGATATTGAAATGCCCATATGGCAAGACATGAAAAAATCAATAATATGTAACAAGCAGGTATAATGCATTGCAAACTTCTAGAACTATTTCCAAAGAGTACCACAAAAGGTATAATGCAGAGGGCCTAATGTTCAAAAGATCAATAATTGGATGGAAAAACAAAGTGTAGCCAATCACACTCGAACTTTGGTCTTGTAGCGTAGGCAATTACCAGAAATCTGACTATGCAGTATCAAATGTAATAAAATGCCACAAGATCTGAAGTAAGAATTGGTGCTATTCTCATCGCATATCAATCCTGAAACTCAACAACAGAAGTAACAAGAACAAAACTGTTTCTTTTGCTTGCTAAACGTCACTTTTTTAGAACAATGATGTGTTACGACTTGAACTCTCATAAGTCTAAAGTCGCACCCACACACTTAGCAAGCTTGGCCATACAAACCTAGAGGGTACACCAGACTCATAAATAAGAAAGTCTCATGTTCCACCAAAAGGAATTCTCAAAAGTGGCGGGTACCTTCTACACTTATAAACCACCAACTACCCATATAATTAGTCGAAATGGGATCGAAACATACCCCCTCCAATCAATAGCCGACGTCCACAATAGCTCGTCACCTAATGGCAGTTTCTCCCGCATCTTAGGTTCCTCTCTTGGGTCGCTTTCCACAAAGTGGACTGACTCTAATACCAATTGTTACGAACTGAACTCTCATAAGTCCAAAGTCGCACCCACACACTTAGTGGGTTTGCCCATACAAACCCAAAGGGTATACCGGATCCATAAGTAAAAAGGTCACATGTTCCACCAAAAGGAATTCCTAATAGTAGTGGCTATCTTTTATACTTATAAATCATCAACTCCCCATATAGTTGGTCAATGTGGGATCATAAAATGATGCTATAAACACAAAAGAAAACCTTATAGAATTAACTGCAAGTATCAAATATTTACCTTCCAAGGGACAAGGTTTACAAGTTCAATATAATTCCCACACCCCAATGCAGCTAGATCAACATGGCGAGGACTGTAGTCAACCCGAAGAACAACCGGCCATATGTCGAACATCTAAAATAAGTAATATAATCAGTAGAGAGAACTAACACAATCAAAACCTAAAACTTAACGATGAAACTCAACAGATGCATGAAGTAAAATCACATGTCAATCGTTTAGTAGCTAAGGCCACTTTGTATGTGAGATAATTCAAAATTAAACTCATCAGAGTATTAGGCCATCTCCCAAGCTAAATACTTGAGGCGACAGTTTTTTCTGCTTCCAACAAAAACATATATCGAGGAGAAAAACTACCAAGTTTTCTTGATTAAAATACTTTTGTTCTTTATTACCATACAAATATATAGGGATAAATGTGTGAACAGCTGAATATTAATAAAATTGTTCATTTAACCACAACAAAGGTTAACATGAGATTCATGTCCTCCTGAACCATTGTATTATGATATGGAAAAAGAAATCCATTAATAACAAAAACAGAGGCAAGTCGTAAAGGCTTAACAAAATTTTTCTAAAAAGAAAGATGATTCAAAGATAGCATTTGACATTGTCAATGAATGAAACACTTGCCTGAAAATAGGGGAGCAATGCCTCATCTGCAATTCTCTGTCCTGCATGATTATTCACAGCAGATTGTTTTGCACCATATGAATTTTGACTATGATCTGAAGACCGGTCAGTTGACAAGCTCTTTGCCCCAAAAAAGTTGATGAGGAAATCAAGTTGGCTCTGATGAAGTTGTAAAAGCACAGGTAGCAAAGCTACACGCAACCTGAAAGGGAAAAAGATGCAACTATCAATACCTAGTTTCTCTTGTTAATAAAGAGAAGTTCTCTATAAGAAATATAATTCAAAAGAGAAGGCGAGGCAGAGCATAAAATGGTACTTTCACATTGTTTGCTATCATAAGATTGACCATGATGCAATAAAGTAATGAATATAAGAAAATGAAAGATAACTGTGCCTCAAAATTTTTTTGAATATGTGCACATTTTTGAAGATAATGTAATAAGTTCTTTAATAAACGTTGAAGTATCATTACCAAACTCCAACCGCTAAAACTTAAAAATCAAGAGGAATAAAAATTATGAAAACAACCATATCCATTCCCAGACTGATATAAATAATAAATCAATAAGGTTCTTCTAAGCCTGCCAAAAAAAAAGAAGAAGAAGAAGAAGATGTGGGAAGGAGATAAGACCAAATTTAACAAGTGGATTCTGCTGTGAAATGAAGAATTTTCTACAATCATGCACAATTATTTTAGAATTTCATAAAAGGAAGACACCCACATGTCAATGCTTCCATCAAATAAAAAATAAGCAGAATATGACTTTTTTTGAATAATTTCAGTGATTACAAAACTAAAATAGAACTGCAGGGCATACCTGTACTCCTCGAGTGGTATTATAGGATTTGGTCTAACAGCTTCCAACTCCAGTTTAAGTGCTTTTGAAGAGGATTCCCTAGGATGATATTTTGAACGATAATATCCTAATACCTTCCATTTTAAAAACGGAATAAACTTGTCAAACATTATTCATACAAGATAAAAAAGAATAGCAACCAAACAGTCAGAAAAGAACATAATTTTATATTACCCGTGACCAGGGTGCAGATTTGCTCCTGTCATAAAGGTAAAAATCCTTAATAGAAAGAGAAAGCTTAGAAGCACATGTTCCATCAACTGGGAAAAAGTTGTACTGAAATTCTGTCCCAGATAATACAAGCTCTAGATAAGCAGTTGTATCCCTTGCATGGATACCTTTAGAAGACTCTTCATTCTTGCCATGTGCACGCCAGTCAGAACCAGCAAACATTCTCCAGCTCACATTAATGTTCTTAAGAAGTATGCGTCCTATGGGCTTTCCAAAATCATCAGAACCTAAACAGTCAAAAGGTGGAAGTTCACCCTCCAAAACCTGATTCAAGCTGGCTCCCCCACTCACTTCAGGAATGTGGTTTTCAACAATGCTTATGGAGGCATCCTTATACCATCCACTATTTCTGCTTCCAAGATCTCCATCCCCAGAATTTCTAGATTGGCATTTAAGACTCTGAGAGAGCGATCGCCTGCCCAAGGATAACTCCGATAATGGACGTAACTCGGACAAGCAATAGCCTTCAATAAGTTCTGGCAATGTACCATTCTGCAAATATGAGGTTTGACTACTTTCTAATCCTATTAGAGCCACTGATCTATCACAACATCGATTATCAGAGACAATTTCAGGAGTTCCAATACTCAGGCAGCAAGCCTCTCCAAGAAGGTTTTCATCAAATGAAACACTAACTCGTGATTCATCACAATCAAACTGGCAGCCCTGACTCCCATCCAAACAAAATGCATCTTCACTTATTTCATCCATCAAACCAACAATCCCAAGTTTATTATTTGTGTCTACACTGGAAGCATGCTCCTGAGAAATTGATGAAGAATTATTATATGTCCCACCTTCAACACTGAACTTGTTACTCAGAGTATGTTGGGTCTGATGGGCATTATTCCACCTAGTCTGCAAGTGCACGATCGATTCCTCCAAATCGGGAGCAAAAAGCTGCAGGAGTTGAGCAGCCAGTTGCATCAAACCAGAGGTAGTGTCATGGCAGCTTTCCACATAAATGTGGGATTCAGAACATTCTAACTCCCATGGAAGACCATTCTTCCAATTTGTTCTCAAAATTACTTCAACAAGTGCCTCCCTAGCAACTTTAACATAATCCATCTCATGAAGATATTCCACACTATAAGTGCCACCCAGATTCTCAAATGCCCCACAAAGAAGGAACCCTAAATCTTGCACTCTAATATTGTAATCATTTGCTGTAGACTCTTCTGTAGTAGTATTCAAAAGCGTCACGGAAGATGCAGCCAAAAGACAAGCAACATGTGGCTCACCTTTTTCTTCTCTGAAAAATGAGGAACTGGATTCAGAATGAAGATCAGCAATCAGTGAATTCTTTAAAAGAGGCTCATAACTTAAGCCAATATCAACCAACTTAAGAACAAAAGTAGTTCCACAAGGTGCATTTTTTAGATCCCCCTTTGGCAAGTTATCATCATTCATATTCTTAACTTCATGAGATGACAAGCTGAAAAAGGAAGATATTGCATCCAACCAATCCAAGCGACCACCAACAGCAACAATTGTGCCACACCCAACAGTAATAGATGTATATTCATGGAAATTCTTTGGATCCCATAGGTGTACAATATCAGAGCCAGCCAACCTAGAAGATAACTCATTTGAACCTCCCCCATCACCACGTTTCCTTGTCGAATTGCTACAAGAAATCAGAAGAAACTCCTGACCAGGAACCCCAGTGATGGAACCCCACAACATACCTTGTCCATGGGCCAGCCAAAAAAAACTGGCACCCCCAATTCCTCCAATATTTGAGACAACCAACATATCAAGCTTCTGAACTTTCAATTTTATACAATGCCATGATCCAGGAAGTTGATTCTGCAATGAATTCTTTATGTCCTCCATATATGGCCTGATTAAAATTTCTAAATATTCAGATTCCACAAGAATTGATGTTTGAGACACAGACAACGCATCCCCAGCATTTTCTGTGTTATAGGCAGCTCCTGATAATCCACTGATAATCTGCTCTAAAATATTATGCAAATTATGATATTGAGAACTGCAAAGATCAAGTGTAACAGAAAATAGATGAATATGCAAGAAAAACATAGAGCTCAAAATCATCTCTTCTCGATTTTGAGAAGTTTTGGCTCCCATGTCCTTCACAGAAGTCACAGAGGCAAATTCATAACCTTTCACACTGGTTTTTCTCCTGCTCCTAAATTCCTCTGAGGCAGCCAAAGATTTGGCTGCTTCAAATATCCACAGACCAGTTATAGAACCCTCCTGCCAGAGCATACTAACAGTAGGACAACCAGCTCTGCTGCTGACAGATAAAATCTTCTCAGCATAAAATGTCTGCCTTGGTAAACCAGATGGGTAGAATGCAACATCACTTTTACTTGTTTGATTGACCACATAAGCCTTTAAATTACCAACATTCAAATGCAAAGCGTGTGTAGCCTTTGAAGTACACTTTTTCCTTGAACCAGCATCTGAAACTAAACCAGTTCCATGAACTTCTCCCTTTTCTGAAGTTGATTGTGAGGACAGATCAATGGCAATAAATTGATTCCAAGAAAAGCAGTTTCCAATGTATTTGTCAGTTCCAAAAGGGAAACAAATGATCATCCTTGCATTAAGTAATGATATATTACCCTGTAAATATATTGCTGAAGATGGATCCTTCTTCATATCTCCAGGAGATGATCCATGCTTCTCATTGAAAGGTGAAAACACACTCCTCTCACTATTCATTTCAACATATTTTCCAGAGTCCTTCAGAAGATCCAATAATGCATTTATTGACCAGCAGTTCACCCATATTATGAAATCAGGCAACTGTAATGAAAATGTAGCTGTCCCCCTTAAACTTCCAACTAAGGAAGAATTTATGGCAAATTGGCAATGAGTAACACCTGAGGTGCTTAGCAATTTCATTTTAGTCATATTTCTGAAGGCAAAATCTGATGCATTGTGAGCACTTGATTCATCTGAATCAGGATCTTTAACAGACAAGACAAATGAAGGAAGTGCAACCTGAACTTCATCTTGCATACGTTGAATTGAAAGAGTTTGACTGCTGCTAGCACCACTACCCCACCTTGGGCAAAGGTTCAAGACATCATTTTCAACAAATGAGTAATCAGTAACCTCAATATGCTTCACGTCTCCTTCAAATCTCATTTTTTGAGGATATACCTGCTGACCTTATCAAATGTCTCGAGTTAGGGGGAAAATATCACCTAAAACCAACAAAAATAAAGCAAGAGAAAAGAACATAAAATAAAATAGATTTAAATTATCCAAGGGCAATTTTACCTGCAAAGCCACAAAAATCTCGCTGCATTTTGCAACCATATAATGAACATTTGAACCATGACTACTCTGATCACCCTTTGGATTGTACCACTGCTCCTGATTTTCATCTTGGAAAGATAAGATGATAGAAATTCCAGCAAAAGTCGCTCGAAGATTAGTTTCAACATGCTGCTGCTCTGCAAACGATTTAGAAAGAAAAATTTACAGTATCAAAATCAAATGTCTGAAAAACATACCATCAAACAAAATTTCCGATCCTCATCAGCTTGAGACAGAGTATTAAAGAAAAAATATATATTTCAGTGAACTATGGTCAACATATATCCCCTGGATCTCAAGTTTATGCATCTATCAAGAAAAGATATAACCTCAACAAAATCTTTAGGACTCTGGTCTCCCATGAACAAATTTTCAAAGAAAGGCACTCTATACTGATCTAGAATGTATAACTATGTGCACCAAAAATTTGCAGAGACTACTGAGATGAAGCATAATTACAGCCTGCAAAGATTCTTGAAGCTCACACAACTAAATCAAAGCTTGTCAAACAGTGGAGCTACACAAGTCAGGACTCATAACAGGTATAAATGCCTCATACACCAGTATTCACTTAAAATAGTTGTTAAGAGTTGAAAAAAAAATAGACTAAAATTGTAATAGTAATTTTCATATATTTTCCCATTTTAACCAGTCTTATTCAAAGGGAACCTCTCATCAGAACCACCAATTTAACTAAAACTTTACTAAGCTATCCTTAAGTGTGAGAAGAAAATTCATCTTTAGAAACTGGTACATGATCTGATGTATTACAGTTGAGGATATGTTTGCTTGGGTTGATTCGAACCAAACTACACTAAGGAAATGATGGATTAGCATCAAAGAAAGATGGGAAGGTATACAAAAAAACTTATAAATATAAGCATGCCAGATATAGCATAAATTAAGGTGGGGTGAGAAGTGCAAATATGAAAAGAAAATACAGAAACCGACACATAATTTAGATATAACAAGGTAGGAAAAGGAAATACCATAAGGAATATGCAAAGATCCAGAAGCAAGGCTGGACGCAGCAGTTAATGCACTGAAAACGGAACACGTCCAGTTCCACATTCCGCTGCTCCCAAAAGCCAATTGTGAACTTCGCATTTCATCAAAACATTCAAAAAACTGGTCCACACTGCAAATTCATCAGAAGTACAACAGCAAGAGACATCAGCATTACTTGAAGTATACCAATGAGAATATGGTACAGGATCATAGACAAAAGAGAACATAGTAAGTTCCTAGAAGTGCGCATTAAATCATATTGAACATTTAATATAATACAGATACATAAATAATTAGAACATAATTGAGTGTATCTTAATTTCCCTCTCCATTTGCTTTTCTTAAAGTCAGGGTGAACAAAAAAGTGATCAGTTTAATGGAGAAGAAATTTGTAATTCCAAGATATGAATATCTTAAGTCCCAATCATAGTTATAGAAATATCTGCCATGTTGCGCAAAGATATTCTAAAATTTCATTATGTTTCATCCAATTCAGTTAGAGGGATTTAAAACTCACACGTCAAATGACTATTTCCCATTGCATAACTTGTTTCCTAAAAACCACTAAAGTATACAAAAGCCTTTAGTCTTTTTCTGACAACAACATTCTCACCTCTTAACCTCACTTTCTAAGTGCATAAGCGAGCTTTCCTTCATTTCCAACCTATTTTCAATTCAAAACTTGATCTTCCAATATTATTCTCACTAGCAACACAACTCAATTTGATTAAAATACTATTTCTTAGACAAGGGAGGAGGTATTGTTTTTCCTCCCCTATGCATGCCCTTATGTTCAATTAATTGTCATTTTTAGATTTTAAAAGTACTGATGGATTTTCACTAAATTCTTGTTATACTATTGTTTTGAGACATGATAATTTCTTTTGATTTGTCAAAATTACAGCAGCACAAATATTTACTAACCTTGCCCCAAGATCATGTTCATCCTCGCTACCATTTTCTTTGATAAAATTGGGAACCCAATCAGGTATAAGATGTGATCCAGGTAGCATGGATTCACTTGCTGATTCTTGCAAGTTCAAAGAAGAAATGGCAGAGGAAAAACTACCTTGAACAGGGATCACTTTATCAGTAGCAACCATAGCCGAAACTGAATGCGATGAATGGAGATGAGAAGCCAAGTTTAAGTCAACAGGGTCAGCAGATCTATTATACATTTCCTTATTTAAAGTTTTATAAGTTTCCCACAAAAGTATAAGCCATTTAATTGCATTTGGTTGCAATCTCAACTCCATAGGATCAACAGAAACATTTGCATCCACTTTGCAGATATCTAAGGAACCATTCTTCCAAGGAATGCTTAACTTTAAATTCCCTGAAAATCCATCTTTACTCCCAGTCATGATTGGAATAGTAGAACTTGAGTAGCTCGAAAACAACTCACCGAAACATAAACCTGTTGCACCAGCAACACCAGTTTCATTGTTAACATCATCCATATAAAGAAGTTCAAGCACTGCTCCTTGAAATGTTACGAAGTTTGTTAGCTGACTTAATCCAAGAAAGCTCTCGGCTCTAGCATCAGAATTTGATTTAGCACCTTCAGAAACACAAGTTCCACATTCTATTTCAGATATTCGAAGAATCAATATTTTCTGATATCCAACCTGCTTGTCCACCCTTGAATCTGGTTCTAATGCAACAATTAACTTTTTAACTTTTACATGGAAGCTTGTCAGAAACCATTTCAGCATCTTTGCAATTGTCTTAACACCCTCATGAACATCAGCAAAACTAGATTTTGCATCATCCATTTTATCATGCCCATGCTTTGTTTCCTCACTTTGCATAGGACAAGTATTATCTTGATTGACTCCATCTTTTTCATCTCCTGCCGATGATTTACCCCTTGGGCAGGACGCAAATGTGAGAACAATCTCAAGCTCATCTACCTCAACCTGAAAACCTTTATCCTTCCAAGGCATTATAACTGATAGAGAACCGATTGATCCTTCTTTTATTATGACTGATGTTGTTGAACCAAACTAAAAAACAACGGCACAAGCAAAAAAGCACCAGTGAGAGAACAATCTTAATCCCTAAAAATGCAATTTCTAAGGCAAGGAAAATATCTCTTTCCAATTAATTACTTCCATTTTATATTCCCGAAAAAAGATACAGTGGAAATATTCATACAATATTCCAAAATAATAATAATAATAATAATAACAATAACAATAATAAAACCGATAACAAATTTCTTAACACGCACAGATAAACCACCTATCAGAGGCCATGTATGCGTGCTTTCTAATGCATACACGACAAATAACCTGCCTATACTCTCAATTGGGCTTCCATGCTGGAACACAACATCCATTTATAGAATCCCCAGGTTAACAACTAGATTACGAAGCAAAGCGGAAAAAAAAAAGAAAAAAAAAAAGCCTTTTTCTTATTACTCTCTATACACACAATCAATGGATAACAGAGCTGAAACTAAGACAAGCACCTTGTCATTAAGATAATCAACATTAAGAGCGAGATCATTCAGCTGGATTGTGCCTTGGCGAAGCTGAACATCAATCTGATCAAGATCAATATCGCCTATTATGAATTTTCCCAATTTCTTCTTCAGAAGAAACTTCAAGAGCCGCTTCACCGCCCACCGGGAGAACACTGCCTCTGCCGATTTGGCCAAATTCCACGGAAACATCTCTGCTTCCCCTTCTTCTGTTTCCTCTTATCGCCTTTTAGGGATAATGCGACAAATTTGGATTGAATTTGTTGACGAAGGTAGATTAGGGTTTGTTCTGAGGAGAAATTGGAGTTAGAGTACTGCTACTGCTACTGCTGCTGCTGCTGCTGCTGATGCTCGTGATGGAAGAATAGAAGTCTTCCATCAAGAGACAGAGATAGAGACAGAGACAGAGACAGAGAGATAAATTAGGGATTTGTAAAAGAGAAATATAATGGCAACAGAAAAGGATTTAGTCCCCTTTTTTGGGTTTCCGTCTTAGAATTTGTCTGACAAATTCTCCCATTTTAACTGTTCTTTTATTAATTTTATTTAATTAAATCTCTCACGTTTTAAATTCATTAGCTATAAAATTTTTAATTATATGAAAATACACTTTTTCTACCCAAAAAAATACACTTTAACACTTTACATAAAAGACTTATTTTTATTTTTTAGATATAAAAAAACTATTTTTGGTGATAAATTATTATAAATATTAATATAGATCTTATGGATGGAAATCATAATAACATATGTTTTGATGTTAATATAATTAATGTTAAAATAGTCAATTTTTTTTAATGTTCATTATTCTATTTAAGTATACAAAATATAGAGTAGCCGTTTATTTACAAAAAGATCATAAGATTTTAATTCTTACCAATAAAAATATTAATGAAATCATTTTAAAATTAATTTTTAAAAAGTATTTTAATTTTACCATCATGAACTATTGAATATAATATTATACAATGACTCATAAAAAAATAAAATAAAAATAAAAACCAAGCATAAACCTAATTTCATAGATAGATAGATAGATAGATTATATCTGGTATATTTATTTATGTTTAATTTCCTTCCAAATGTGAGTTTTATTCTAAAACTATTATTATTATTATTATTATTATTACTATTATTATTATTATTATTATTAACTCATAAGCGAAATTTTCTTCTTTTTTAACAAATTTAAGATCAAATTTATCAACTATTTTTTTAACTTCTAATTAAAATCAAAATCATGTATTCATTTTTATATTGAATACATCTTCACATAAAAAATTTTATTTGTACTTTGCAAAATATTAAAAATTAATTATAAAATCTCTTTTTTTTTTGTCAGGAAAATGAATTGTTAGTTTCATCCATGGAACCTACCCCAACTTTTTGTCAAACAATTTTTAATTATAGTTTCACAGTTATCTCATTACCTCCTTACTTACCCTAACGTTAATAAAAATTCATAAAACAATTGAACCTTATAAAATAATAAAGTCATCTATAAATACATTAAAGTTAGGCGAGTTTCACCGTTCATTACCGCAGTATGAACAGTAAACTCCCAAAAATGATCCCGACACATACAAAACGACGTCGTGCGTAATTATTATTCCCACAAACACCAGCAACTTTTCTACTCCCATGCTCATTTGCAGTTGTCATAACCATAACACACACAGTCGCACCAACTCTTCCCCATGCTCACCTCCGACAGTGCAAAGAGCAGCTGCTCCACTCCCATTTCTTTTAGGAGTTCCAACAGTCACAGTAGTCATAATGGCATCATAACACACCCAGGTGCAAATTGATTCCAACAGTAAAACGATATCGTATTTGAATGAGCTTCTCCACTATATTTTTCTGCATGAAAGATTCAGTACATAAAATATATACATACATAGAGAGAGATCAAAAACTGAAGAGAAAAGTGAAAATAGAAGGGAAGTTGCACATGACATATGATTGAAAGGGGAAGGATCTGAAGATTTACCAGAGGTGACGACTGTATTGGAAAGGTAATGAAATATATTACATAGGGAGAGATCAAAAATTGGAGAGGAAAGTGAAAATAGAAGGAACTTATACATGACATATAATACGGGAGGAATTATTGAAAGGAGAAGGATTTGAAAATTTATCAGAGGTGATGACTGTATTGATCTCCACCATGGTAGTACACAAAAAGAATCAAAACGACAGTGAACATTGATTTCTTAGTGAAGATGAAGCGCCTGATTTTTTTTCCCCTTTTTCGAAAGCCCTAGAGAAATCTGGTTTGGGATTCGAGTATCAGGGCTTCATATCTGTTGCTTCCTCAAAGGCAAGGTCCAGGCCAATTATTGGAAGAAATGAAATAATGAGCAAAACATTATATTATTGCTGTATAAATAAGATTTAATTATAAAATGTATTATTAAAATTAATTTAATATTTTTTTATTACAGTTATTTTAAAGTAAATATTGTTTGAACTTTTATTAATTAGTTAATAACATAACATAAATTTTATTTGTAAAACTAATCTATTACATCTTATTTCTTAATTACTTATTAATATTATGTTTTGATCTATTTAAAAAATTTAATATTTGAAAAATATAAACATAAAATTTGCAAATGTAATAATAAATAAAGTTAGAAAAAAATGTAAACATAAATCAAGTATTTACATATGCTTAACAAATAATATAATAATGAATTGTTTTTTAATTGCAAATAAAATTAGGAATTTATTTAATTGTATGTCACTTTTAACTATTAAATATATTATACACATCCCATTATTTTTACCTGATAGAATTATTACAATATAAATAATGTCAAAGGTCTAAATCCTTAATACAATATACAAATATTGAATTATCAAATTTAATAGCATATTATTTAATGTAGGTATCATAAAACAATACATTTACCATTTAAAACATATATATTAACTTCTCTTTTCATTTTTAACTCTTTAAAATATAACTTATTCCTTTTTTTTTCATCTTATTTTTTAAAATTCATGAACCATTTGTTTTTTGTTTTCAAAACATTATCAATATTTATAAATCATGCTAAACTTCTTTGTAATATTATGTGTTATTTATTTATAATACACACTTATATTAATAAATATAATATATATCATATATCAATAATTATTTGACCTATTACATTAATATTATATTATATATTACTTTATTTTTTTAATAAAATGATTTTTCTATTTTTTTATTTTTAGAAAAACTATAATTACTTATGAAATTGAATTATATATGTCATTTATATTATATTTTCATGTTAATTATTTGGCTAAAATTTATGCTCCCGACACAACGTAAGGGCTACATACTAGTGAGTATATATATATATATACACAAAAAGAAATGAATGAAACTAGAATCATGCTACAAACACACATAATATGACACAATTATGAATCCCATCAATAAAATAATGCATACTACCGTAGTTTATTTATGAATCCCTATGTTATTCTCTTTTATTAGTTTTTTCTTTAATAATATCATATCTTCTATTATTTTTTTTTAGATTTTGTAGCTTATTTAGGTGTTTTTATTGTATTTGTTAATAAATTTTTAAATTTGTATTTTTCAAATCTAAACTTATTATCTTTTTTATTTTATTAAAATATAATTGGATATAGGTTAAGTTTTTATTACGAAAGATTATCCTTTTTATATGAGATATTTTAATCTTATCGTGTGTGAGTTGTACTGCATTGATTTTTCTTTCAGTTAATAGATGGAGTAAGTGTTCAACTGAAAGTTAGAATATCTGTGACATGTTATCGCTTTTCTAGTGTTTTCATTAAATGTGCTCAACTAAAATTTAGATTATTTATGACATATTGTGTTTTTCCACTGTTGTCAATGAAAAAGTTCTTACTCTAGTAATTCATTATTTTTTGTACATTATTTGTATTTTAAATTATTTATTTTTATTGTGTGTTGCCGGTACACTCTTTTTAATTATCAATGAGAATTTACATTCAAAAAAATAATAATGCGTACAAAGTTTATTTCCATAATTTCCTAGTTTTACATGATAAAGCATGAAAATTTTGAATTAAAAATGGACAGAGGATGTAATTTGCCAAAATTGGGGACGCAAGCACTGTAGTTAGTATAGTGCATTTTCGGTGTTGCCCTTATAATTAAACAATTCAGCTAAACGACACCAATTTTAAGCTAATTGTTTATGTCATTACCCCTGACAACACGGCGTCGTTGCAATACACAGACAGCTACCCATTCCGTCGCCAAAAAAAACAACAACATTTTCCTTTCAATCCTCATTGTTATCCCACCAGACATGACACGAGGTAGCCTAGAAAGGCCCCTGAGAGTTGAACATTCTTTAGACTGCCCAAAAGTATAAGTATTTAAGGAAGAAAAAAATCCTTAGACTTTCCGAGTTTTCTTAAATTTAGTAAGTCTTTAAAATTTTTATTTTATATATTTAGTTTCAAATATTTATATTCATTCATGTAGATTTTTTTAATTTTTTAATTAATTAAAAACTAAGACTTTTGGTTTAATTTTCTTTTTTTTTTTTTTAAACTCTAATCATGGTATTGTATGAAGATGAGATGTCGAATCAGTTAAATTACTCAATTAATTTTCTGCCTTTTTATTAATTAACTTTTTTTTTTTTCTCCTAACACAACAACTACTCGCCAGTTTGGAAACATTTTGTAAAAGCTGCTCCAAAATGTAAAAGAAGAGAACATAGAGCAAAAGTCAACAATGGGCATCTTTGGGTTTTGCTTTTAGTGCAAAGGAAGTTATTCCATCCACAATTGAGTAAACACAAAACATAATCGTGATTAAAAGGATGTATGATGTCTATGTCATGTGAGCACAAAAACAAACAAAATTAAGGATTAGCAATTTATTCATGCAATTTCAAAATGGTAAATTGAAGGTCTATTTGCTATCAATTCTGAGTTTCTGATGCTGTTTTAGGATGGATTTTTCGTACATAGGCATCTCAAATGGTACAAACAAAATGGCAAACAACATTCTAATATTCTACTATATGTATATTTGCCAGAATAGGATTTCACTAAAGATGAAAGGGAAGAGTACAACCATTGCCATGGGGCATACAAAATGGAACAGAATGACAAAATATAAGTAAGAGCTTTGCGAGCCAAAGAGTGAGCTAAAGAATTAAGCTCTGTAAGGGACAAAAATAAAAGAGCGATGATAAGAGCTTGAAAGAAGCTTTATATCAGATAACAAAAAGTCAATAAAGCTTCTCCTGAGATGGCATCCATGTCGAGCTTCCAGTCCCCTTCAAAAATAATGGTGGACGCTCCCTCTTTCTTGCCGACTAAAACAGCATCTCCGAGGGCCATCCCTTCAAGAATAAGGGGATCAGTTTGGAAGATATCATGGTTCAAAAGAGATGCACATCATAACAAAGAAATGTAAAATACATTCCTTCTCATCTCCCAAAGAAAAACAATTTTTTTTCCTATTGAGTCTCTTACTTCTATTAAATTTTATTGGATCCTTGAGCATTAATTTTAATTTACATCGAGTCCAAGATAAAATTGAATAAAAAAAAATGATAGTTGAGAGACCCAACTTGTGCTTAAATATTAAGATAAAATCTGTCAAATTTGGACTCAATGTATGCTATAATAATTGTTTAGAGACCAAAAAGAACACAATAAAAAGTTAGGAAACTCAATAGGAAGGAATTAAAGAAAAAAACTTTAATTCTTCAAAGATCCAAAAATGCGTTTTGCCCAAAAAGAATTCATCAGCAGAATTGCCCAAAAGCCTTAGAAAATCCATTAGCCACAAAAAGAACAAAACTAAACCAAGTAGAAAACTATAGAGACATAATTGCAAATTCTTATAGTTGATTTTGAAGTGCTTAAGGAGACAAAACTGAAAAGGGAAGAAAATTGAAAATGCGTACTATAGTCAAAGATCTTTGACAGTCTGTCACCATCTCTATTATCCTCATTATCCGTAGGTGACTTGGAAAAAGAACTACAAACAATTCATTCAAGAGAAAATAGTTGGCATAGAACTACAGTAACGGAAAGCAATGGTAAATGATCTACTAGCCTAGCAGTTAGCAACTTAGCATTGAGGTGAACTTTGAGTTTGGTCTTGAGTTTGAGCATAGCGAATGTTTGCATACTGTTTGACCCGAGAGCCTCATTCCACCATCTACCTCTTGGGGTTGAAAACTACTTTAAGGGATCAGGAAGAAACTAGTCCAGCCTAGCTGAGATACACCTCCAGTAGACAAAAATAAAAAAGGAAAGCAATGTTTCCTCCTAAACTCTATATGCTGCAAGCAATTATGTTAAGGACACCATCCTAATACACAGTTTTCGTATGCTGTATAAATCTTCAGCATAAGACTAAGTTATGTAAGAGTTATATATATCCTCAGCACAAACACATCAGATGGCAGATCCTGATTCTTGTTTCTCTACCTATGATGTAATGCATATCTTCATCAAAAAAACCAAAGTAGTTTTATTCCCAGTCACTATTTCATCATGTTTCTCCACTTGTCCTTCAAATCAACCTGAAAAGTATTTTAACGAAAACTAGTGTTATCAATAATACAAATAACAAAATTTTTGCAAACCAAACAGAAATATTAAAAATGCATTGAGCATATATACCTCAGTTTGCCACTGGGCCTTTGGCCTGGTGGTAACTCTCCACATGGTTTGAGAGACTCGGGGTTCGACTCTCCCAAATACCATGTGAAGGGTATTATGCCCCATTTCCCTTTCCCACTAACTACTAACTAATGTTTTTTGTGTCAAAAAATATATAAATTTTTACCTCAGTTCTCTCGATAAATATGTTACGCTTGGAGTTTAAGATAAGCTTCCAGCTCCCTTTACCAAACCTTCCATTCAAGGAAAAAATGTAAGTGTGCAGAAAATTATACGATGCTGTGATACCAAATAAAATAAAAACGTAAAACCTATACTTTCCCAAGATAAAGTCAAGTCCTATTTATGATAAAGGATAATGAAGGGAAAATGACAACTTAAATCAACAATGAATCATATATTTTCAAAATTAAAACTTGCTAAAATTTTGCTTTACTTTTGCACCCCCTCCCTCAGTGCATCTTCTTCTTCCACACTCCATCTCTTCATTTTTCTCCTTCTAGTGAATTTTGTGACATCATAATTCTTCAACGGAGACACAGCCTTTTTCCTTGAACTGTCTGTGGGAAATTTATTCATACAATTGCCTGTTTCTTCAGGTAAGCCATCAATTGAATTGTCCCACTGCCAAAAAAAAAGTGAAGCCCAAAATATAGGATGTAATTACATAAAAATGATCAAACCAAAAGACAAACTCATACCTCAAAGGTACAAGCAGTACTATTTCGCTCCATTAAACAATTTAAACTGCACTTGGGAACAAGAATCTGCTGGCTGGATATTGGAATTTCAGCATTAGTCTTCATAGTTTGAATTACTGATACACTGTGTGTTTCTACTGAAGGCACAGGATTGGGTGCATCAGCATCCTTTTCATTCTGGTTTTCTACAGAAGTCTCCTCATCCAAAGCTTTTCTTTCCATCTCAGCAACTAAAGCATTGGACAAATCTAAAGCATTTGGAAGAGGGTCCTTAACCAAAGCTTTTAACTCCATGGAGCTGTATTTAAGTGCTTCTTTTGCTTTTGTAACTTCAGGAGTTGAGAGAGGGTTGAATTTGCTAGTAGGTATTTGCATGTCATCCATGTCTATTTTTTCAGAATCCCTAATCCCACCTGGTCTTTTTGGGAAGCAAGTATCAATAATATCCTTGTCCTGAATTTCATTTTCTACATAAAACAAAAACAGGAAATTATATGCATGCAGAAAGTTATAACTTGTAGCGCCAAAAGTAAATGCCTGTACATGAACAGTTATGCTCATAAGTTATCACCATTGTAACCATTATTTAAAATCTGTCCCATGTGGAAAGTTAAATAGTCCCATCAGCTATCTCTGTATGTTTAACCATACAAATAAGATTTGTCATACCCAGATAATAAAGAAAGACGACTCAATATAGAGCCATCCTCGTCTCTGTCAGGAATTGGCAGTGTTATATTTCATGCTGCTAATCACATTTTTATAATTCTAGAATCATTTCAGAATCAAACATAAATTGGCCAAGTTTACAGAACAAGATGGTACAGCCACATATCTTCAGCGATAATATAGCACAAAGAAATCATATGATCTTACTAAAGCAGTAAAACTGGTGCCTCCCAACTTGGAGCTGATAATAATACCAAAGACAATGATAAGGGAATTCAACTCTATTACTAAAGCATGAAATTCCTATGGAGAATAGAAATCCCTTATCAGAAAAAACATGCGAGCACAAGCTCTGTGAATCAGTATCAAAAAGCTTGTTTGGTTACTAGAAGGTGCAGGGAAAAAGAAAAGAATTCTGATTTCCCAGTTGGTGGAAGACGATTTTGGTCTTCGAGGGGAAACTATTTCCCTCCTTTTTCATTGATTTCTTTTCGTTTCTTTTCCATCCAATTCTATGAAAACAAACAAGCTTAAGCGTGACATTGTGGCAGAGAACTCATTCATGACATCAGATTGAAGCACAACAACACTCATGCAATAAAAGCAAAATGGTAAAAATTAAAAGAAAAAAACCAATCTTTACCTTGTCTTGCGGACCCATCAGTAGCAACTAATTTTGGACCAGAATTTGGTTTACAGCCTTCTTCCGCCTCAACTTTATAACCACAATTTTCCTTCTCTATCTTTTCCCTCTCAGCTCTGGCTGCCAGTTCAAGAAAAGAAGGCCCCATCATATCCATAGCTTCCTTTAAATACTCCGTCACCAACCTCACAGATTCATTTCCTCCAACCCTCCTCAACAACCTCTTACAAGTATTGGAATCCCACAAAGCTGCCTCTATCTCCTCCTTCACCTCCCTCAACTCATCAGTCACCAACTCACTCCTCTTCGAAGCCTCCAATGTGTCAATTCTCTCCCTCCAAATCCTCTTCACTGCTTCAAAACATGGTCCTCTGTCACTCAAGTACTTCAATGTGCAATCCACCGCCACCGCACGGTACGCCACTTTCATGGACTCTGAGATTTTGAGTTTCTCCTTTCGGTCCAAGTCTTCGATGATTTCAAGCAATTCGAGAATCGTTTCGGAGGAGGATCCGGTGGCGATTTCGTCCTGAATGAAACGGAGACTGATTGCCTTCTTGAAACGTGGATTGTTGGTTGCTGAAACCGAGACATGGAAGCTAGTGAGGATCCTGCTGAGAAGAAGATGAGGAATCGGCTGCCGAGCTAGAAACTCAATAACCCATAGATTAATGTCTGCGTCCATCTTTCAATTATCGAGAAAGATAGAGACTTTGAAAAAACCGGAGGAACCCGCTTTACTCACTTTTGTTTCTCTTTCTTCATTGCTGAAGTTTTTATGGAGATTCTCAAAAATGATCA
Organism: Triadica sebifera; assembly: GCA_023653625.1. NCBI lineage: Eukaryota > Viridiplantae > Streptophyta > Magnoliopsida > Malpighiales > Euphorbiaceae > Triadica > Triadica sebifera. Next base: position 21,408,971 of record CM042896.1, on the reverse strand, counting down.
AAACCTGAACTTTGAATGAACCCAAGGACCCACTTTACTTACTCGCTCTTGCTTCTATCTTCTTCATGTTGCTGAAAATTTCCGCTGCTGCTGGGAGAGGAGAACGGAGAAGGGAAGAAAAGCGAAATCAGATCGGTGGAAACAAAATACCTTCAACAACATAAAATTTTTAACAAATTACACGAAATTTATGGATTTTTAATAAATTATAATTAAAAATAAATGTTTAAAAAATTAATAATTTATTATATATTATTTGAAATAATATTTATTTATTTAATATTATATAAATTTTAAATATTATAATACAATATATTCTATAATTTTTTATATTTAAAATATTTTTATATAAATTTTTTAAAATTTTATATATAATCTAATAATATTTTATAAAAATTTAAAATTTTTACTTGTAAAATAATTAGTATATTTAAGTTATAGTTTTTTTAATTACTATTTTAAACAATATTTTCATCGAATAATTGAAATAAACTGTTAATTTTTAAAAAATTATTTATAATTATAATTTTTTAAAATTTAAAAAAAAAATCCTAATATATTCTAAATTTTTTCACATTATTATGGGCTGTTACACATTGTGCTTGAAAAACAAATTTTTATAAAAAATTATTTTTAATTTTTTAAAATTTTAAAAACAATTTTTAAAGATAAATAATTAAATAAATATTTTTTAGAAATTCATTTTTAAATAATAGTTTATAGAAATAAAAAATTTATTTAATTAAAAAAATAAAATTTGTTATTTTACAAGCCAACAACAAGCTCAATAATGATAAGAGTGTCCATATCATTTTATATATTAATTTTAAAAAAGGGAATTATGAGAAATACTTCATTGTTTGATATTTTTAAGTAAACTAAACATAATAAATGAAATACAATTTTATTTTCATTTCATTCTCTTTATTTTCTTTCCATTCTACTCATCAAGACAATTACTTTTGAAAAAAAATAATTTATCTCCATTTACTCTTGTTTATCCCCTTAACTTTTTATTTAAATAATGGAAATTATATTTATTTTCTCCTCAATTACATCAAAACAAATAATGGAAAGGAAATCAAATTTACTCTACTTGATTTTCTTTAAAGGAAATCAAATGAATTGTAATTCAAATGAATTGTCATATTCTCCTATTGACTTTTCACATGAAATTTGAACCATTAAAAAAAATGAAATTGATGGATTGATTAACCATTTTTAATGAACTGGTTTACCATTAGTTTTTTTTTTTTTAGTCTTCATGGACCGGTTAACCGATCTATGCTTAGCCTACTTTGGTTTACTCTACTTTTAATTTATATTGTTTGGTTACCTTTTTAAAAAAAAATAAGACAATTACTTTTGAAAAAAAAAATAATTTATCTCCATTTACTCTTGTTTACCCCCTTAAATTTTTATTCAAATAATGGAAATTATATTTATTTTCTCTTCAATTTCATCAAACACAAATAATGGAAAGGAAATCAAATTTACTTAAAACAAATTCAATTTCCCTTGTATCCAACCATAGGGTAAGCAATAATAATTTGAAATTATTGGAAAATTTAACTAATTTAATAAATTTGATACTTTTTTTTTTGTTATATACAAATGTTTTGGTTGTTATAGACTTAAAAAGCTAACTCTTCTATATGTTAAATAAAGAAAAACGTATATAAATTCTACAAGCAGCAATTTTAATATTTACTTAAAAATAATATTTATCATATTTTACATTATCAAAAGGCAGTAATAAATTTGTAGATATTCATTAATTTTGATTTAATGATGTTATAAAATGAATTATTTCTTTTGTGAGTGAAATTAAGCTATATAACCATTTAAGCTGACAAAAAAAATATTAATTTAAAGTCCAAGTGGCAAAAAGATAAAAATCACTTTTGTTTTCATATTGATTATTAAAATTAATTTAATATGTTTAGAAATGAAATTTATTTTAATGATATATATTTTTAAATTAAATTATTATTATTATTAGATAAAAATTATACTTCATATCTATTATTAGCAAATAATAATATAATAGTATATGAAAAAAGGAAAAAAGGGAAATGATATAAAGAGTTGTTGGGGATGCCACCAAAATTTTGTTATACAATTTCTATTGTATTATTCAAATGCAAAAAAAAAAAATATTAATTTTATTGTAAAAAATAATAGTATTTTATAAATAAAAAAAATATTTTTATATTAGAAATGTATAGTAAAAACTATACGAAAAAATGTTGGTATTATTTATCAAAACTTAGTTTGGGCTAGATGGGTCTTTTTCTTTGGTCTATCGAGGCGGCAGTGGCAGCTAAGGTTCGAGGCAGTGAAGTATAAGCGCGTAAAGGTACGGAGAAGTTACATCGGTATTGTAACCAAAATTTATGAAAAAACGATAACATTGATATATTTAAAGGTTCATACTTCGTCGCCTTCGCTTTCCAAACCTGTGTGCCTGTATTTCTTGCCTCTTTCATTTAGCTTACTGAGAAAAACCCAAAACATCATTTTTACAGACGCTAGAGTTATGAAGATAAAGCCTGGTTTATCAGCTTTGGTCACTGGTGCCGCCTCTGGAATTGGTAAAAGTTCACGACTTGTACTTTTTATTATTGTTATTTGTTATCTTAGTCATCAATTTTTGATTGAACATTGATGGTGATGGTGATGAATAATCAGTGATAGCTTTCTTGATGGAAAGTTAATCTATTCTGTGATTTTTTTTTCTTTTGACCTGACTGCATTGAATTGTAAACCCTCCCCCTCTTCCATTTGGGAAAATTAGATGACATTTTCTATGAATTTTTTTTTTGTCAAAGCATTTTCTATGAATATGAGTTTGTAGCTTTTGATGCTATTGGTGGTTGAGAAAGCAAAGTTGTGATTTAGAGGATAATACTTAACTACACCGAGTCCATCATGCATCAATCCATTCATATCATGTCATTTATGCAAAATAGTTATTTGCTCTGCATAGTATATTGGATTGGTCTATGAAGACCAGATTTACTGGTCTTGTAATTAAAAGTTTTATTTTTATTGGGAACTATGATTATGATAGATGTTGCATTTGTTTACCATGGTTAAATGGTGATGGTTTACATGTAGGGAGAGCACTTAGTTTAGCCCTTGGGGAGAAGGGAGTATTTGTGACAGTGGTTGATTTCTCAGAAGGAAGAGGGAAGGAAGTTGCATCTCTCATTGAGAAAGAGAATGCCGAGTTCCACTCCAAGTTGGAATTTCCGACTGCTCAGTTTATAAGATGTGATGTGACAAACACAAGTAAGTTTTACTGATAATTGCATTTTTATTTGTTGCATTTTTTATTTCATCTGTGGAGGTTGGCTTTGGGTTTAAGCTTGATGCTCTGCAAGAATCATTTTAATCAGCAGAAAGCTATAATTTTTTCGCCATTTCTTATTTTCATGATCTGTAAAATGAATAACTAATGTGTCGTGTTTCCTTTCCTCAAAAACAAAAAGTAATTTTACCTCTGTACATATTCTTCTATGAACAGAAGATTTGGCTGCTGTTTTTGAGAAGCATGTAGCAACATATGGAGGACTGGATATCTGCATTAACAGTGCAGGAATCGATACTTCTATACCATTCTATAAAGATCAAACTGATGGCACTCGTTCATGGAGGCACACTCTTAATGTGAACCTGGCTGCAATAATTGATAGCACCCGCCTAGCGGTATGCTTATTTAAATAAAATATTTTTTTTTCCTTTAAAGACCTTTTTCCGCAGGCTGCTAAAATATAATTGCATCACAGTTTTGGAGAGGTTAATATCATCATCTTTTAATCTTAAAGAGTAATACATTGTATTACTTTTAAGCCATAAATATTATTAAGAGGCTGCTAAGCTAGTAAGCTGTATACATCAATTTGTTTAAAAACGTCTGAAACTTAGCCTTTTCTACTGGCCTTTGGCTACCAGAGTTATTGGTAGCTCTATTGCAAAGTAATTGCCATGGTATTTGTTTCTTATTGAAGCTCCTACCTGAAACTTCCCTAGGTGGCATCTTTGAGTTTTTTTCTGGACAATTTAAATGTGTCACAGGCTACAACTAATGCATAATACTTCCAAAAAGAAGGATAAAAAAAGGGTCTACAAGGTGGAGATAAAAATGGAGAATCCTGCTGATGCATTATACTTATCTTCATCATCATCACCATCATGAATAATAACAATTATTTATATTTCCTGAACAGATTAAAGCTATGAAAGCTGCAGGAAAGCCTGGAATCATTATAAATCTGGGGTCTTCTTCAGGTCTTTATCCAATGTATAATGATCCAATCTACTCTGCCTCAAAAGGTATGCAGTGTTGTGTTGCTCCTTTCACTGATTTCTTTCCATTGATTCTTTTGGTTCTTCATACTTTTTTCTCATCAGTGCAACAAGAATAGAAACACTAAAAACATACGCAAGAATCTGAAATCTTTGAAGTTTGAATACTACAATGCTTACAAATTGTTATATTTTTTTCCTCAGGGGGTGTTGTTATGTTTACTAGATCACTTGTTCCGTACAAACGCCAAGGTATTCGCATTAATGTGCTTTGTCCTGAGGTAAGACTATAGCTTGAAGATTTCCAGACTTCTTCCCCTTATTTTCCACCCTTTTTCTCTTCTCTAGTTTAGTTTGAATTTTTTTTTAAGGTGTTTAGAGAATGCTCTTCTACCTCACACACACACACAACCAAGTATCCCTCCTCATTTTTTCTCATCCATAATAGGAAAGAAAATTAAAATTGTTAACAATCTCATAACTTAATCAACCAATCATATGATAGCCTAATATTGTGTTGTGGCTAACATTTTATGTTATCTTCCTAAAATTTTTGGAAGGAAAATGGTCCAGTTTTTCAATCTTGTTCTTGTTATAGCACGAAACCAAATATAATTTATGTTATTGTTTACATTGGCATTATCAGTTCCTCTGAAGTTGATATTTGTTTCTTCTTGATTCTTTGTTATCTCCTTTTGATGATCTTCTAATTTTCTATTTCTCTATAATATATGAGCATGCAGGATTTCTTACTTGTATTTGCTACTTCATTTGCCTCTGAATTTTGGATGCAGTTTGTTGAGACTGAAATGGGATTAAAAATCGATCCTAAATTTATTGACATGATGGGAGGCTTTATTCCTATGCAAATGGTGGTCAAAGGTACAATTGATGGCAAACCTGAACTGCAATGAAGTAATTGAAGTTCTGAATATCTATAATAGTTTACTAGATTGTGATTGGTGCTTGAAAGTTAGTGAAATCTCTTGTAAATTTCTTATTCCTTCAGAAATATGTTGCCTGTTAAGGTTTTTTGACAATGTCACTTTGCTAATTCTGAACCACTTTTTGTCATATGATCTATGTGGAACTATTTTTTCCTCGGCACATGATACTAATGGTCATTAAATCTCCATTTTTTTCTCCACGTTTTGTTATATGTTTCCTCCAAATAAATTTTGTAATCCCACTTGTGCATATTTTTAGGTGCTTTTGAGCTAATTACTGATGAAAGTAAAGCTGGCTCTTGCCTATGGATCACAAATCGTAGAGGCATGGAGTATTGGCCCACTCCTACAGAAGAAGCAAAATACTTGTTGCCTTTGGGAGCTTCTAGGAAAAGGGCAACATTTAAAGCCCCAATAAATCTTCAACTTCCTCGGAGCTTTGAGAAAATGTGAGAAACTCTGTTTCAAACTTCTCTCTATTTCTCTTTGTGGAGATTTGTGTTAACTAGACATAAATTCAAACTTGATTTACATTTGTTGAATGTTAATCTTTCCTTTCATCGGAACTGCCATTAAATGTTTTTATTTACCGTAGTCTCTTTTTGCTCACACTTGAAGTTTCTCTCTGCGTATATAGAATATTGATTTCAGCTAATTGCATTTTTTATTAGTAGCTGCCATGTCTAGTAGTAGTAGTCTTTGTTTTGGTTTCTCCTTTAATATATGTAGTTTCTTGTCCTGTTGCTATCCTTTTCATTCCTGAAATTCTATACCCATATTTTATAGCAAATGTTTGTGAAGGGAGGCAGTGGAAAGAACAGGGAGTTGTCTACAAAAAGCCTAAGAATTTGTGTGTCGTAATTCAACAATTGGAATAGATACCAATGAAAGACAACAAAGATGAAAATGAAACCAAATTTTGAGAACTTGTTTTTCTAAGTCCCAAACCAAATTAAGTTGTCCTTTAGTGTAGTCTAATTTGGTGGTGTGGGCTGAAACTAAATAATACATCCCCTCTAGCTATGAGATGTAATGGTCTTTTAATTTGGAAGAATGCAATATATTTTTATCATGCATCTTGCTTATTTCTTCTGATTTATGGTATCTCATATCGTGGAAAGCAAGAATGCAAGTCTTCCAATCACCTATTTACCATGAGTCTCCCAAAAGGCAAGTTCTTTCTTTAACAATTTTTGATAGTTGTGTATTTATTATTTTGGTTTCTTCTCTTCAGAATTGTCCACACCTTGAGTCACAATTTCCGAAATGCTACTAGCGTTGTGCACGCACCATTGCGATTACCCATTGAACCGCTTCAAGTTCTTGTGAAGGTCATCTATGCTGGTGTAAATGCTAGTGATGTAAGTTCATGACCCACCTTGAAGGCATGAATTTGAATTTTCTCAATAATTATTTTTTTACATATTAATGGACTTTCATTTATGCTAGAATAAATCTAGGTCTATAATCCTTGATTGGTCTCTTAGAAAAGAATGAAATAGTTGGTTCACTGGGTTTCCAGCTGCTTGCTGCTGTTATACATATCAGCATAGTAATTCCCCCCAAACACAAGTGGCCATGATTGTCTTTTAATATTTGTTCTCTGACTTGAAGTGATAGGAGTTATTTTATGTTCTTTGTTTATCATTGTGGTGCTTTGTTTTGCCTGGATGACATTCGTAAAATGGTGAACCTTGTTATACATAAATGTTCTCATGAAAAACTAGTTTGAGATGTTCTATGAGATTGAAGATGGAATATTTAAAGTAAAGTCCAATTAGTTTCCATCCAAATTGACTAGAAAAAGAGTTGGAAAACAACTACCATGACCTGTCTAAACTTTTGGTGTACTTAGCAGTGTTATTTGCTCATTTTGGGTACTTATTTGCTTCATTTTGTTATGTTCCCCGGATCGTGTCACCGACGATCGAATTAGTCAAAGGGAACCTGGACCTTTGGATTCGTCAAAGAGAATCTGGACTTTAGGACTCTTTACAAAGAGACCCAAATCTCTTAATATTTATGAAACTTTTGACTTAACTTTATTGATTAAATTTTGCCTTTTAAATAGAGGTTACAAGCCTAGAAAATGGGAAAGCTAGAAATTCAATAAAATAGGGAAATAGAGATTACAATAAAATAAGAAAGTTAAGATTTAAGGAATCTTATTAAAATAGAAAATTGAGAAATATAAGAATCCTACAATCAATAAAATACTGCCTAAACCAAAACTCTTAACCTTTAGAACTGTAATATCACTCCCCCGTGAATACAGAGCTTGCCTCAAGCTCATATTCTTCTTGAGTTGTGCCGCCATCATATTCAATTATTTGCTGCCAAAATAACTTATTGCATTGATTCCTAGTCAAGTACAACTCATCACAAATGTAGAAACCAACATTTATATCCTGGTCAAATGGTAAAAAAGAACCTCTTTCCATTTCATTGACTTGGTTGTTCTTTAACAGAGAAGACAAAGCAAAACCATGCATTCCAATTTTTGGAACTGCTTGCTGCCACCCTAGGACTTGATACTGACTATCTTTGGAAGGTATGTTCACACAAGGGAAATTATAAAGAAGTGGTATGTCTGACTTCTTCAAATCAGCAATCAGGCATTCAATAACAACAATAATAGGTCCATAACAGTTATCTTTGGGCCTTGTGCTGTCTCCTAGTAGAACGTCAACTTGTGCGACTTGTGCCTCCATCCGTGATTCTACCTCAACTGCGCTTGCTTCACCCAATCCTCCATTGCTTCCTAGTCTAAACTCAACACCGAAGTTACTACTGTCCATTTCACATTCTACCCCATTTTTGCTTGACTAATTCACAGGCTGAAGAAGCGGCAAGCACCTCTAACTGTAAGTTGCAGATGACTATCCAATTTAGACTCAAATTATGCAAGTTGAACCCTTATTTTAGGAATCTATAAACTATTATCGCCCATGATGATCGGCTTTGATACCAAATTGTTATGTTCCTCTAGCAATCAAATTAGTCGAAGGGAACCTAGACCTTGGGACTCATTAAAGAGAGAAATCTCTTAATTTTTATGAAATTTCTGACTTAACTTTGTTAATTAAATTTTGTCTCTTTAAATAGAGGTTATGATAAACCCTCTATTCACTATACTTGCGCTAGGAAGAATAAGTTGGTTGCTTAATAGGAGGCATTGAGGGTGTGGTAGCTGCTGGACAGAATAACTAATTGTAGAAGAAGTTGATTTTGCTTAATTTGTTGCAAGGGTATATTTGAGAATTGGTGAGAGTTTGTTACCTAGGGATTATCAATGTAAATATAAAAAAAGCCTAGTTGGGGGGGGGGGAGGGGTGAGGGGGATATTAGAATTTTGTTGCAGAAAGTTGTCAGGAGAGTGCAAGCCTCTCGAATGCTTGTAGAGTATTATTTTCCTTTCCATTAATACAGTTTAATCCTCCAATTGAACCATTTGTGTTAAGTGTTGGTTTGGTTGGGTGCATATCAATTGGTATCGGAGCCTACTACGATGGCTAAAAAGAACACTGGACAAAATATGGAGATACGAGTAGAATAGATAGAGGAAGAGGTGGGTTAGTTGAGAAATTCAGTGGGGGAGTTAGGACAACTGAAGAGCACCGTGGAGATGCTCACTGTGAGGGTGGAACAACTTCTAAAATCCCAGGAAGAAGGATCTAAGGCAGGGTCATTGGGGGGGAAAGACAAGGAAACAGAGGCTCTAACATCAACAACCCCAATCTACAGACAACCGTGAGTAATGCAATCTGGAATGACCCCTTATGAACCCAAAAGTGAGAAGAAATATAGAAAATTGGAATTACCTGTATTTAGTGGGGACAACCCGAATGGATGGTTGTTGAAGGCAGAGAGATTTTTTGATTTGCAACGGTATACTGATGAAGAAAGACTAGAAGCGGCAGTCATAGCCTTCGAAAAGGATGCTCTATTATGGTACCAATGGGAATACAAACGCCGACCGATTCTATCATGGGTAGAGATGATAGGCCTCCTCCTTCAGCAATTTCGCACTTCTAGGGATGACTTTTTACACAACCAGTGGATGGAACTTTGCCAAGAGAGATATGTGCAAGAGTACCGGAGATTGTTCATCAACCAAGCGGTGCCACTGGAGGAAGTTTCATAGAAGGTGTATGTAAGCAAATTCATCATAGGCTTAAAACCTGAGATCAGGAGTGAAGTTAGGATGCTAGCTCCTATTGGGCTAGGCCAAGCCATGGAGTTAGCCCAACAGGCCGAAGAAAAGCCAAGTTTAATTAACAAGCAAACGTAGACTCAACAATCATTTGGGTGTTTTCCGTTCACAACCAAAATCGCAAGAACCACACAACCCCTTGATCTATATGTAACACGACCACCAGACCCCACTTCGTACCGATATCTAGGAATCACCCGTTGACTTACCGATGCAGAGATCTAGAGGCATAGAGAGAAGGGCCTTTGTTATAGATGCGATGAGAAGTTTTCGTCGGGACACCACTATAAGAAAAGGGAGCTAAGTGTGATGGTAGTGAGAGAGGAAAAAGAGGTGATTGAGCTGGAATTAGAGGTAAAAGCCACTCTGTAGCAAAACCAACAACCCATAAGAGTTTCTCTTAATTCAATGACAGGTTTAACTAATTCTAAGGGTCTGTTTGGCATTGCGTTTGCCAAAAGTGCTTTTGGAAAAAAAAAATTTATTTTTAAATTTTTTGAGTTTTGAAAACTGCTTTTGGATAGAAGCAGGTAAATAGATGTTTTTCCCAGAAGCAGGTTTGAGAAAAACAGTTTATAAAAAATTAAAAAAATCAGTCAATTAAATCAAAAAAATTCTAAACCTGCTTTTTAAATTCTTAACAGCAATCTTAAATACTACCTAAAACCATGAAAGTCCGTGGAGAAATTGGGGGTCATGCAGTGGTAGTATTGATAGACCCTAGGGCAACTCATAACTTCATCCCAGTCGCGCTAATTGAGCTCCTCAAGTTGCCTACAAGACCGACTTCAGCGTACGACGTAGTCTTAGGAAATGGGACACATATTACTACAGATGGGTTGTGTACATGAGTGGTTCTTCGCTTGCAGGGCGTGGACATAATAGAGGACTTTCTTCCTCTTCAGTTATGGAGTACAGATGTTATATTGAGAATACAATGGTTACAGTCTATTGGGGGTACCTTTATCAATTGGAAAGATCAAGTCATGAAATTTCGGCTAGGCAAACAGATAGTGACCTTTAGAGGTGATCCATCTCTGGGTCAGACCTTAATTTCTTTAGGAAAGGAATGGGTATTTGGTAGAGTTAAGCAATATAACAGGACCAACTTCAGATGAACCACAAGACTCATCTACGGTGAAAAAGGTCTTAGAACAATTTCCAGAAGTATTTTGAGAACCATAGGGCCTTCCCCTGTTCCATGGGCATGATCATGCAATTAATTTGAAAGAAGGGGATCCGTCGGTCAACGTGAGGCCATATCGATATCCTCAATGCCAAAAGAATGAGATAGGGAAGCTAATTCGCGAAGTGATGGCAACAGGGATAATTCGTCACAACACTAGCCCCTTCTCGAGTCCCGTCCTATTTGTCAAGAAGAAAGATGGCAGTTGTCGATTTTATGTTGACTACAAGGCATTGAATAAGGATACAGTCCCTAATCAATTCCCAATTCCGGTCATAGATGAGTTGTTAGACAAACTTCATGGAGCTAGAATTTTTTAGAAGCTGGATTTAAAGTCGGGATACCATCAGATCCATATTCGACTAGGGAATAAGCATAAGATTGTCTTTCGCACCCATGAAGGCTATTACGAATTCCTAGTAATGCCATTTGGATTAACCAACGCACCTGCAACCTTCCAATCACTTATGAATGAGGTATTCCGACCCTATCTGAGGAAGTTCGTTTTGTTTTTTTTTTAATACTCTTATTTACAACACCACAAAAGAAGAGCATTTTTAGCATGTGCGGCTGGATTTGAGCTTATTGAAGGAACATCAGCTCTTTGCTAATCGTAAAAAGTGCGAATTTGGCCAGCAATGATTAGCTTACTTGGGTCATATAATTTCCAAAGACAAGGTTGGCACTGACAAGTCGAAAGTGTTGGCTATGGTTGATTGGACGAGGCAAAAAAGATCACTGAATTGAGGGGTTTCCTAAGGCTTACAGGTTACTACCGCAAGTTTGTCAGGGGTTATGGAAAATTAGCTTGGCCTTGAACCGAGCAGTTTAAGAAGGATCAATTTGGGTTGTCAGAGGTGGCGACATTAGCATGTGTGGAACTAAAAAAAGTGATGACAATGGCTCCAGTCTTGGCTACACTGGACTTCACTAAGGAGTTTGTTATAGAAGCATATGCTTCTAGGTTTGCGGTGGGGGCTGTGTTAATGCAATAACAACGGTTAATTGCCTATTTCAGTTGTGTGTTGGGACAACAAGCCCATTTGAAGTCAATGTATGAGAGAGAATTAATGGTGATAGTCCAAGCAGTGTTGAAATGGAGGCCATATCTTCTAGGGTGTCGATTCGTTGTGCGGACTGACCAACAAAGCCTGAAACTTGTTGGATCAAAGGGTAATCGAGCATGAATATCGATGTTGGATGAGTAAGTTGCTTGGTTATGATTTTGAGATACAATTCAAATCTGAGGGTTCAAATAAGGTGGCTAATGCTTTGTCTTGAAGGGAGAAACTAGTGGAATGCAATACTGTGGTGATTCCTACTTGGCGTGATTGGACAAAGTTGAAAGTGGAAATCAATGCCGATGGATTTATGCAGAAAGTAAAGGTTGGATTGCAAACTCATTCGGAAGCATATAAGGACTTTACTCTCCAACAAGACCTGATCTTTTACAAAGGAAGACTTGTGATTCCTCACAAATCAACTTCAGTTCCTCTAATTTTTCAGAAATTTCATGCTTCCCCTCATGGAGGACATGCGAGAGAAGTCATTACTTATAAATGGATTGCGGTGGAAATTTATTGGGTAGGCATGAAAGAGGTACTCTCTTAGATGGCTACCCAACTCCACTGAAATGTCAGTAATTTTAGTAGTGGTGGATCGTTTAACGAAATATGCCCACTTCCTAAGTCTCAAGCATCCTTAAACGGGACTAGAATGTGGCTGAAGTGTTTGCAAGAGAAGTTGTCCATTTACATGGGGTTCCGTGATCAATAATCACTGACTGGGATCTGAGTCTTCTTCAGCAATTTTTAGCATGAGTTCTTCCAATCCGAGGTGGTAAACAAGACATTAGAGATCTATCTTTGATGTTTTGCTTCGGATAAACCGCTCAGTTGGCTGAAATGACTATTATGGGCAGAGTTTTGGTACAATACGGCTTTTCACACCTCCCCCGGGTGCAATCCTTTTAAGGCTTTATATGGCAGAGAGGCTCCTGGCCTACTACTCTACACAAGTCACTCTACCATGGTTTCATCAGTGGATCAGTTACTTGTTGAAAGGGATGCCATTTTGGATGATTTCAGGATGCATTTGCTGCGTGCACAGCAGCGCATGAAGAAGAACACAGACTTGCACCGCCGAGATGAAGAATTTGAGGTGGGCGATAGAGTTTTCTTAAAACTCGAGCCTTATAGACAGTCCTCGTTAGCTATCAGGAGTAACCAGAAACTGGCTCCCCGTTTTTATGGCCCCTATGCAGTATTGGACTGAATGGGAAAGGTTACCTATCGCATTGATTTATCCCCCTCTTCTGCTGTACATCCTGTGTTTCATGTGTCACAGCTGCGCCAAGCCAAAGGAGAAGTGGCATCCTCGACTTTACTGCCTCCTTAACTAAATGAACACGTGGAATTGGTGGTAGAACCTGCTGTCTTGCTTGGGGTTCGAATGTTCGATCACACAAATATGGGCAGCCGGGTGACTTGGAGGTGCTGATCCAATTGAAGGATCTACCTGCCTTTGAAGCCACTTGGGAGGACTATGAACTGCTGCTGAATGCTCAATTTCCAGGCTTCCACCTTGAGGACCACGTGAATGCTTGGGGGGGAAGTATTGATAAACCCCCTATTCACTATACTTACGCTAGGAAGAAGAAGTTGGCTGCTTAATAGGAGTTTTTGAGGGTGTGGTAGCTGCTGGACAGAGAATAACTAATTCTTGAAGTTGTTGATTTTGCTTAGTTTGTTGCAATGGTATATTGAGAATTGGTGAGAGTTTGTTACCTAGGGATTATCAATGTAAATATAAAAAGAGCCTAGCGAGGGGGTGAGGGGGATATCAGAATTTTGTTGCAGAAAGTTGTTAGGAGAGTGCAAGCCTCTTGAGTGCTTGTAGAGTATTATTTTCCTTTCCTTTAATACAGTTTAATCCTCCAAATGAACCATTGTTTCTGTGTCGAGTGTTGGTTTGGTTGGGTGCATATCGAGTTACAAGCCTAGAAAATAGGAAAGCTAGAGATTCAATAAAGTAGGAAAACTAGAGATTACAATAAAATAGGAAGCTTAGATTTAAGGAATCCTAATAAAATAGGAAACTAGGAAATATAAGAATTCTACCATAAATAAAATACTGCCTAAACCAAAACCCTTGACCTTTAGAATCGTAACACATTTCTAATGATCTAACTTGACATCAACTACGCCTGGCCTAAATATGGTTTTCTTTTATGATAGTTATAAGAGTCAAGTGTTATAAATTGAAATCCCTATGTTAAAGCATTCTGATCGTATTTCTCAATTTGTCCAACTATTTTACATGATTTAAAAGTTCTCTGCTCATATAGGGGATTGATTAGAGAATACTGCTAACAAGGCTGTAAAAACTATAATTACTCTCCTAATCTTGTCTTTTCAGGTAAGTCGGTTGTAAATAGGAGATCCAAGGTTTTAAAGGAGGGAAAAATATGGGGAAAAAGGGTTTCATATGAAGTCTTTTGTCTTCATTTTAATAGTCAATATGTTTCAGAATACCATCGCTTTTTTCCTCCTGATATAAATTATGACATTTAGTTATGTGATGTGTGTATCTCTGAATCCAATTATATTTATTTGACTTTGTGTACTTTGATAATGACTTGCTATGAACTTGCAAGCAGGTAAACTTTAGCTCAGGACGGTATTTCATTGGAGATAGCAAAGACATTGGTTCCCGTCTTCCATTCGATGCTGGTTTTGAGGTGCATAAAAGAATATAGTTGATTCATTCAATCATGTTGACATTCTGTGATTGTCATGGTTTTGGCCATCACTATACATCTAATGCTACTTTAAATGTGTTATGGATCAGCATGTCTATATTTAAAAATTTCTCTCTCTCCAGGCAGTGGGAATAATTGCAGCATTGGGGGAATCTGTGCATAATTTGCAAGTTGGCACTCCTGCTGCGATTATGACATATGGGAGTTATGCTGAATTCACAGTGGTATAGTCTTCTGCAGAGCATTCTTTTTAATAACTGGAAAGAGTTGCTTATTGTCTATATCAAAGAAGTTTTGAAGTTTCTTTGTATACTTCATCGTGAAATGTAAGTTAAAAGCATTGAGTTCATCAGTCATGAATGATTTACTCAAATTCAGGTCCCTGCAAAACATATTCTTCCTGTGCCAAGACCAGATCCTGAAGTTGTTGCCATGCTTACTTCAGGATTAACAGCATCAATTGCCCTAGAAAAGGTAGTGCTTTATGCATGAACTAAATCTGGAAGTTTACCTGTCACTTCTATTTTTCTTTAATAGATGTCACTGTCACTTATGGTTTTTTTTTTCATTCATTGTAACTAACACTTCATTTTGTTTCTTCTAATGATATTTTTGATATGGAACTTCTATACGATATTTTCTGATATGGAACTTCTAGGCAGGACAGATGGAATCTGGCAAAGTAGTTCTTGTTACTGCTGCTGCAGGAGGGACTGGGCAATTTGCTGTCCAGGTTAACTTCAGTACTTATTCAGTACATGATTTTACAATGTACTTTAACATATTTAGAATGTTGCTCGTTACTGCTGATATTCCAGATTATGCCTTAATGCATTTATCTAGTTTGTTAACCGATAAATTTAATTAATCCATTTATCTAGATTATGCCTTGATGCATTTATCTTACTCTAAAAGAATTGTTCCTTGTTTACTCAATTTTTGTTTTTGATATCCATTTCACATTTGAAACAATTACTATTTTAAACTATTAAATTTGCAGCTTGCAAAGTTGGCAGGAAATACAGTAGTAGCAACCTGTGGAGGTAAGGAAAAGGCAAAGCTCCTGAAAGAATTGGGCGTTGACCGAGTGATAGATTATAAAGAGGAAAATATTAAAATGGTATGCACCTATATTTCGAAGTCATTGTTCATTTTATTTTCCTTCCATGTTACAATAAGAATAAGTTGTGGCTGGTGGGTGTTTGGGTCATGAGAATTACTGGCTGGAAATAAACTATTATGTTCATGCTGTTAGCCAAATATCCAATAAATAATTCATGACCCGTGACAGGTTAGTTTTTATTCTTTGTTAGATGTTTTATCTCCTCTCAGTGGCTTCTCTGAGTTATTGCTCATAACTAAGTTTGCAAATGCTCATGTGTTTTGAATCTGTGTACAAATTTATGTATCAGAATGTCTTTAAAACTCAAGAATATTCTTGTAAGATTTATTACTAAAAAATCTTACGATCCATTACTAAGTAATCTGTTTCCTGTTGTTTTTGTCACTCGAACTTTACATAATACTGTAGTGGACTTCTAAACTGGGTAAACTCAAGTAAAAGAGATTTGTATAAACATGCCTCGAATTTCAGTAGCTTAGTAAGATCGCACTCGCATAAGGGACTGTAGGATTTAATAATAGGACATTTTCTGCTTTGTTTTCCATTTTTTTCTTCTTTTTGAATATATCAAATACTTTTAATGAGTATTTCTCACTTTCATTTTGCCAGGTTCTAAAGAAGGAATTTCCTAAAGGTATTGACATCATCTATGAATCTGTTGGTGGTTACATGTTTGACCTGTGTCTGAATGCTTTAGCAGTCCATGGACGACTAATTGTGATTGGAATGATTTCACAGGTTGTTTATCCTAGACGATTGCTGTTTAAGTATTTCTTTTATTTTCTCTTTGTTAGTCTTGCAAATTGTAAATTTCTTTGCATCTTTATAATTTGTATCCTTTTCGGCATTTCTTTTCTGCTGGAAAACTAATGTTTGTATATAATGAAATAAAACATCATATCTATTAAAGTTGACAGGCAAATTATATTGGGTTTTTATTTTAATGAAAAATAATATCCTATTCGAAATTGAATAATGAAGATACATATGATAAATAATGTGATGTTCCTGAAATTATTATGTTGTGGAATTGCACTAATTATTTGGTATGTATATTAAATCTAGAAAAGTTGAATGAATGTCTTCTTGTTGATTTGACCTTAGAAATTGGCTGGGTCTATTTACATGAATTTATAAAGTCAAGTATGTTTGATTTTCACACTTGGCTTGATATAATTGGCTTTGATATTCTGTTTCAGTATCAAGGAGAACATGGATGGAAACCATTGAATTATACTGGACTCTGTGAGAAGATTTTGGCAAAAAGCCAAACTGTGGTATTTACCTGTTTAAACTATAAATGTTCTTTTATCTACGCTATCCTTCTATCACTCTTTAAAGCTTGAGTCCGGCCAAACTGTGGTATGTAGCTGTTTAAACTATGAATGTTCTTTTATCATACGCTATCCTTCTATCTCTCTTTTAAGCTAGAGTCCTCGTTATATTTAGATGTATCCTTGAATGCCACAGTTGGATGTTATTGCCTTCGATTTCTATAGTTCCATGTTATGATGGAAGATGCACAGTCATTCTCTCTTCTTATGATATAATTGTGCCGAGAATTGGAATTAGTTACTCCTCAAAGTTTATGCCCACAAGCATTCTGAAGTCGCAAAGCAAGCTAAGCTTATTGTCATTTGAAACATTTGACACAGAGTCATAGAGACCTAGTTATGCTGTATATAACTATTTTTATCTTCAACTTGAGTTCCATTTAATTGAGGCAAAGAAAACAAGAAATATTTTTCTTGAATTTGTTGTTGTTTAGAGTAATATACAAAAGAAAATGATATGACCTTTCCTTCTTTGGGTTGATGTTATTGTAACAATGCCAATTTTTGCAGGCTGGTTTTTTCCTAATTCAATACGGTCACTTATGGCAGCAGCATTTGGCAAGATTATTTGATCTTTACTCAACAGGAAAGCTTAAGGTGATTCTTTCATTTTCTTATAGTGTAATACTCTTCTCTTTGCATAATTTTTTTTTGGTGCTTGTGGAGAGCTTGCATATAATTTTCTTATTGTGGAAGGTTGAATTTCTGGTTTCTTTTCCATATTTGACCTTTTTAGCCCTCACCAGCTTGCTCTCCTAGTCCATATCCACAAATTTATTGGATAGCATTGAAGAAGTTGTAATGGTATTGATACATTCTCATATAGACTAAGAAAATTAAAGTAATATAGATGGAATTATAAATTTTATTTATGTTTTCTAATATATCCTTGCATTAATTAGGAGCATATAAGAAAATTTAAAAATGGTTGTTCATGAGAAATCAATTATACTCAAAAAGGAAAGTGGAGTATAAATTGGGATGGATAAAAAGAAAGTGAACCTATCTTTATGGGATGGAGAGGGTATTTTTTCAAGGCACTGTCATCACCAATTTAAACAAGTGCTATCAGGCCCTCAAAGCATCATCTAGGTGTTAGTCTGAGAATCAATACTACTTTTACTACATCTTATCCTAAACAAAAATTACTAGTTACTACATGAGCTGCATATCTTTCTGCTTCTTTTTTTTTTTTTTTTTATTTCTGTCTACTTTCAAACGGAAATGGACAGTGGAAATTAAACTGAAACCAAACAAAAAAATAGGTTAATGGAACTGTTCCGTTCCATTTATGTTTTTTATTTTTGTAATTTTCGGTTTTCATTTCTAGTTAAAAAAACTGTTGGTTTGCAGTTAAGTGGTCATTATATTTATTTTGTTATATTTTCATCCTCAAAACTTATACAATATTTTATTTTAAGTTCATATGAATTTTATTTTACTTCCCAAAACTTATTATATATATATATATATATATGAATGAATAATGGCTATGGTTTGCTATATATTTGTTTTTATATGCTTAATTTATGTTTTTATTTTGAATGATACTTCATAATTTGGGATTTATAAGTGAGGAAAATGAAATATTTTATAGCACTAGGAATTGATTTCACCAGTAGTAGTTTTTTTTTTCTTTTTAAATGATTAGCGGTGAAACCAAACCAAAGTTAGCAGCTAACTGATTAGCAGTTAATCAATT
Organism: Triadica sebifera; assembly: GCA_023653625.1. Lineage (NCBI taxonomy): Eukaryota > Viridiplantae > Streptophyta > Magnoliopsida > Malpighiales > Euphorbiaceae > Triadica > Triadica sebifera. The sequence goes on along the minus strand of CM042896.1, from coordinate 21,390,395 downwards.
TTAACAGATTGGTTTAGGTTTTAATTTTGTATAACCGTACTTAACGGACCGGTCTCAAGTTTTGCATGGCCTGGTTAATTGGTCTACGGACACCCCTGAAGGATATGATCATGTTAATTTTTCAAATTATCCCATGTAGAATCAAAATGAGTAACCTAGACACAAACTGGTGATGTTAACTTGCTCTTTCTAAACTGTGACAGATTTCCATAGACCCAAAAAGATTTGTTGGTATCCATTCTGTGGCAGATGCTGTTGAGTATCTACACTCTGGTAAAAGTTTGGGCAAGGTATGCAGCATTAATCCGTCCATACTGTGTGCTCATCTTCTGCTTATCTACTTATTATCTTCAAAAAAGGCTAATGTTTTACTGTACAAATTTATTTTCTACACACCTTTTATCATTTCATGAAATATTAATGTCTTGTGATACAAATTTTCAGGTTGTTGTTTGCATTGATCCTGCCTTCAGCGAACAAATAGCAAAACTATGAGCATCTGCTATAAATCGCCTTTCAGAACAAGGTTGATTATTTACAATTCCATTTGTAAGAAATAAATTTATGCTTTTGGTGAAAAGATTTGACCCTAGCTTCGTATGCAGCTTGGCCTGAAGAGGCTGGTCAATGAGTCCTGATACTTGAGAAAGAAGCAAGAAGCAGCATTCCCATCCATGTTAAATACAACAATATGAAACTATCTGAATAAATGATAAGATCACGTGAGAGAAACAAAGTATAAATTCTAAGCTGGTTTGGTCTGTTTACCTTTTTTCTTTTTCTTTTTTGTTCTTTTTGAAATAAATGATCTGTTTAGCTTCACTTCAATACATGTTTAGTTTCTAATAATATTTTGCTTGCATTATGCAAGGTGGCTCATAATGTTCTGTGTTGGATTTTTTTTTAAGGAAAAAAAAATGCATATTTTGGTTCTTGAACATGTCGAGAAAAGTACATTTAAGCCTATCAACTGAAATTTTGTTCAATTGAGTCCTTGCACCTCTAATTTTTGTAGAGTTGAGCTTTTCAATTGAGCTCCTGAACCTTTAATTTTTGTTCAATTTCAGTTTCTAAATCCTAAATAAAATAGTAAAAAGTAAAGAAAAAATATATATTCTATTTTCATTTTTTTTATTGAATTGAGTCCCTCAACTTTACACTACTCGTGCGCATGTGTTACGCATATCTTTCACTAAATAGGGCTCAATTAAATAAATATTACATATTTAGGGGCTCAAATTGAATAAATTTTCAGTTGAATGGTTCAATAGATGCATTTCTCCTTTTATTCATGTATCAAATGAAGTGCAAAAATGTATTTGTTCTTGTAGCAGCAGTGGTAAATGCAATGGCCATTCATCTTGTGATAATGATGGAGGAAATCTGGCAAAACTTCTTTCAAAAAGAAACCCAGCAAGGCATTGGCCTTAAAACTTATTTATGACCTTAAAACCGTTGCAGCAGCAGCTCAACTTTCTGCTAAGATTCGAGATCTGAGGAGAATTCCTTCATTTTCTTGCTCAAAAATTGAAATTTTTTTTATATCAATTTACGTCAACAACCACGTCGAGATTGGAACAGCCTAAAAAATAGTCACAACACCAATTAAATATATGATGGCTGTAGCTGACATTAACAGAAACATAAACCACCATTACGAAATATAATGTTATGCTTTATATTCATGTTCTCCGCCAAAAGGTTTTGTGCTACAAGATAAGGATTTTGATGCCTTTTTACAACATAATCATAAAAATTGCGGGTGAAAACAACAATTTCAGCTGCCTATCAGAACTTCTATGCCACCCACTGTTACTTCCCTGCCAAAAGCAATCAAGAAATGTCAAAGATGTTTCATTTATCTACTAGTAGTTTAACCTTAGCAGCTAGAGCAAGAAGTGTTTGTTTCCATTTTTTAATCAGTAGCTGATTACTATAAGAAATTCAAAACGCGTATTTAATACTTTCCCTCCATTTATTTATTTAGGACCAAACCCTCTCGAAATATTAACAGTTTTATATAATTTTTCAGCTCAAGTTAATTTTTTCTACTTTAATTTATTGTCTATAAATGTCTAGAAACACCAATGGTAAACAAAAGTGCTCAAAAACACAAGACATACAGATTTACATGTCTAGCCTTATCATGACATAGTCCATAAATGGCTCAGAAACAAGAAAAGTGGTTCTTGGAGCAATTTTATATTCCTTAGATTGAATGTAATTTATGTTTGGTTAGTTTCCACTTGTCTAACATGTTTCTAATAAGTTCAGTGTTTATGCGGTCGCTAATCAAAGTGATATGTTAAGGCACCCTAATGAATATAAAATATGCATGTTTCTATTTATCCAGAAAAGGGAAAGAACACTTCATAGTTATTATGAGAATCTATTCAGATTAGTATGCAAATTATACTCAAAATAAGATTATGCAATTACTTGATCTGGTCCGTTTGGCAATTGTATCCAAGTTCTTGTCCTTGTCTTCGTTCTTTTGAGAGTTTTCATTGTTGTTTTCTTTGTCTTCCTTTACTTCATCTTCATTTTCCTTGTCTTCATAAGCCCTTATAATGTACACCTGGGAAAATAGTAGTTCTTAAATGCAATTGGGCGAACAAAATCCAGGCATGATTAATAACAAGGTAGGAAATTTCTTGATCAGGATAGCAGAATAAAAGCTGTGGAACTTGGTTGTGAGTCTTTTGTCGAAATAGAATGAATGTCCTCACAATTTCAATCATTATCAAATGAAGTCCTAGATAAGCTCTTTCTTTTCTTCTTGAAGGAGAACAATGTAATAGCCAAGGAGTCACCTTGAATTTTATAGGGCTGACCAACTGGAATACCAGTGCATCACCATCAACTAGTTCGTGATCAATAGCGAAGCCTCTCCACCCGCCACTGAGGCCAGTTTTTCCTGCAAGGTATTTAGTCTCAGAAGCATCTCCACTCTCATCCACCAGAGTAATGAACTCGTCGCGAGAAGGAAGGTGATCCTTGCAAAATTGAGCTGGTAGACCCTATCAAAATGTTTTAAGATCAAATATGATCAAAATCCCTGGAGAGAAACATCAAATTAACAAAGTGGCCAATGACCATGTTCTTGTTTACCAATAATTGGTCTACTAATGAGTAATATTTTCCCTCCAGCTATAAGATACCGATCAAAATGTAAGAAGCTCCTGCAGCTACTACTTAGGTAAATGGTTGACTTACCAGCCAAAATCCTCCAGTCACATGTGACTGAAGCATGGGTTTCAAAAAACTTGGGTAATCTGGGTCTAAACCTGACTGCAGTTGTTCTGCTCTATCAATTGCATATGCCCTAACTTCATCAGAAGCATAGATTCGATTGAGCAGATCTCGATGCCGGTTACTGTAGCTCCTGCAAGCAAATCTCATAGCAGGTGTTAGACATATTTATGCAATATACAAGTTGTCATGTCAACTAAGCGAAGAAATACTTCAAATTTTTAGTTGCTGAAATCAAATGCAGACCTTCTAGGTCTCTCAAAAGGTTCAGGTGCAACCTGCCACAAATTTATAATAAAAAAATTGATATTCCTGGCAAATTGAATGGTCTCAAAAGTTCGAGTTTTGACATTGCAACTTCAACCATAATAACAGCATAAACACAGCACATGAACAAGAAAATACTAACAGAAACATCTTATGGAGACAAAGAATCCAGTATTCCTCAAAGTTCGATTTTTTTTTGTGGCTGATCATGATCTTAAATACACATATATACAAGTATAACGAAGTACCATATATATATATATATATATATACACACACACACACACAGACTTACTTCCTTATAGCTAACAGCAGGCTTGTCTGCAAAACGAGAGGACCTCCTCACTGGTACTAACTCTGATGATACCCTATGCACCCTAGATTTCGCCTGCTTCATCTGTGTATATCACAAAATCACAAAATTCGCCATTTTTAACATAAATACCCATAAAAAAACACACGCAGAAACTACCCATAAATACTTACAGGAGATTTCTTGGGGCTTGGAATGCGGATATCAAGTGATAGCTTTTTCAGGTTAAGTTCTTCCATCCTTTTCTTGTTCTCTTCCAACCTCCTTCTCCGGATTTCCTCATATTTCGATTTCGATACCACCATTTTTCTTGCTCCTCTACTTTCTCAGATTAAAAAAGACTTGTCTTTTCCCCTAACAACGATTATCAGAACCAGGGAGTTGGGAGGTGAAAGAAGAAATGGATATCTGAAAGAAGAGAAGGAGGTGAAGACGCACTAGAAAGTAGAAAATATTGTTTTTGTTTTTCAGAAAATAAAAAAGCTCTCTTTTCCTCTGTTTTCTCTGTTCGGATTCGGACAGCAAGGAGTGGTGAGCAGAGTGGAAGCCAGCGCCAACTTTCTCTTGTTTTGAATTTCAAATTTGCCACGTGTCCTCTTATAAATTGTTGACATAAAAATATAGTAAAAAAATTACCTAGAAGAGGTTAATGTTTGCATTTATAAATTAATGATATATTGATTTTAAATATATATATATATATATATATATTCTTAATATAAAAAGGCAAATTCAAGAATGGATTTTTTAAAAAATATAATTCTCAAACTTTTTATTGTGTTATTTTGGGTCTTCGAATGCAAGCTTTTTCTCTATAAAGAGTGAAAGAAAAAAATATTGTGAAAAAAAAAATTTCCTATTTTAGGGTAGTTTGATAAAAAAAACTGATTATTTGACTGTTGTTTATTGTTTTTTTTAATATGTAGACAGTTTCTATTTATTTTTTGAAAAAATAAACAGCTACTATTTATAAACTGAAGAATGAATAAAGATAAAAGCTATCCATTTTTTGAAAAAGTAGATAATTTGGTAAGTCATCAATGTCTATTCTAAAATGGAAAATAATTTTCCAAAACAATCTAAACTTGAATTTTTTCAATTTTTTATCCTAAATTAGAAAAATATTTTTTTCATCTACATTTTCTGTTCAAGGAAAAAGCTCTTCAAATACTAATTTTAGTTCATATTATGTTCATAAAGGTAATATTTGTTTCACCTTTAAAGATAGACTCTTTTCAGTTTTAAGAATGGATTTATTTTAGTTATTGATTCTCAAACTTTCCATTGTATGTTAAAAGTAATATATTCACCTATATTTTCAGACATATTTAAAAAAATTTAATTAATATGGTTGAAAGTATGCATTATTCCTAATATAGCTCTATATTAATTAGAGTCATATTGGAAAATTAGAAAATAATCATTTATATTTATTTAATAAGGCAAATTAAATAAGTTAAATATATGATTAAAAAAATTAATAAGTCAAATATATTTGTCCTTAAAAAACAATACAACTTTTATTCAAAAAAATTCAACTATTTTTTTTATAAAGGATAGTGGGATATAATTTAGGACAGATCAAAAAGACAGCCTAAGTAAATATAGCCAAACCAAACAAGCTCTCAGAAGTGTTCCTTTTTGCAGCTGTTAGTTTGTTTTCTCCCATTGGGAATTGTTGATTCTTTTCCAGTTTGAATGAAGATCCTTTTGGTTAAAACAAAGCTGCAAGATCATAAGTCATACATCATGATTCTATATAACTTAATCTTCCAACACTTTGACACAACAAAAAATTCGTTATTGCTATGTTGAAGTTCTCCTTATGATCACCAAGCATCATCCTTTTTTTATTGGTTTCATGAACTGAATTCACCGGTTTCTGTAATATCCAAATCTCCATCAACCTCCTCGTGCATATGCACAATCTTCAGCATCAGTAAACAATTTTGGAAAAAATAAAAAAAGGAGAAATGAATGTGTAGTATCAGAGAGAGAGAGAGATAGAGGAGGCAACTAGCTATTGCTTTCTATCAAAATTGTCTCAGGAACTCTGAAAGAGAGAAAAATGTCGGAATACAGCCTACAATATCTCCTTCGCAAGTTACACGCAAGTACACTAATTTAAGACATTGAATTACGTTACTCACAAACTATTTCAATTGCGAAATTGGTAAAAATTGTATCAGCATAAAAAAAAATTTGCCCCTCATTACAGTTGTACAATTCTATTTCTATAACAACTTGAGTTTCTCAAAAATCCATTCACTACCACGGGGCATTCACCGCTTCTTGAAACATATGCTCCTGCCTTTCGGCATTTTCCTTCAGAGCCTCTATCTCAGCATCAAGCCTTTCCCTTGCCTCTTTCAATTCTGCAAGCTTCGATTCGAGATTTGTCATCTTCTCGTCTATACAAGTTTGCTTTAGTCTAAATTCTCTACATTCTGATTCTATAGCCTCTTCTGATTCCATGGCAAGATCCATTAACCGACTCAACCGAGAACGTAAGAAACCAACATTCATGCCCAAAAGCTCAAAGCCTTTCAATGTCTTATCCCAAATTGCAAAATCTGCATAAGAGTTGGCGAGCTTGGAAGCTCTAATTGCCTCTGAAATGTTAATGGTTCCAATTATTATTTCAGCAGCCAATTTATAATTAATGCTCTTCAGAAGATTGTCATGCAGAAATAAGTTTTGAGAGCAACATAGCTCGTAGTACTTATTCCTGTGGTGATCAGAGAGCTCGGAGTCTATAGCCAAACAATTGACAACAACACTGAAACTTTCAATGCTGTCTGGATCTTTGAAATCAAGAGCAGTTACTGAGGACGGGATAATGTCCAAGGTTTTAGACCCATGATCCTCACCATGCCCTTCATCCACACTCATCAGGCTTTTGTCTTCATTTTTCTCCTGCAGAAGGCCTCCCGTAGAAAGATTCAAATTTTCAGCCTTTTTATGGCTTTCTACATCTTTCTTCTCTTCATTGTTAGGTAAAAGAAATGAAGAGAGTAAATTCAGTAACTTCATTGGGTCATTTACAAACTGCAAAGCAAAAAAGTGAGAGAGAGAGAGAGAACACATACTGGAGTTGTTTTGTTTTTCAGTAGCATCTACTTTTTCAAACTCGCCATTTTCTTTGGCTGAAATAGCTCCTCTGATGATGTACACCTACAAGAAATTATAGTCAAGGTGATTACTCCAGAAGAAAACCAATATAGTTCACACTTAGATAAGGACTTGATTTCCATTTCTGCTTCTCTGTTCATGTGAGATCGTATGATTAATTATTGCTTCCAATTTCCATGAACCAAGCAATGTTCATCACATGTTCAAATGTGTAGCTGCGCAAGCACAGAGAATGAAGACTAAAGCATGACTGCTTTCAGCCTCCCAGTATTAAATAAGACAACTTGAAGGTAGAATTCATTTAAAATTGAGAAAGCAAACGAGGAAAGGATATTTATGAATTAGGAAAGTTCATGGAACTCCTAAACAAGAACAACTGAATTTATTTATCAAAATGATCCAGTCATTGATGCTCCTTCTGTCCATTTTGATCAACCAAATTCCCTAGTTTTTTCTCCTTCCTGTTACAGCATTCACAAAAACTACATGCTGAAATCCATCATCTACAGGACCTTCAATGTCCTCTCTAGGATTTCCATGCCTAGAATTGCCTATAATGCTCAAATTTGCATTGGAAACAATACCATAATTTTGCAAGCTGTTTAATGCATCTTCCTGATTGTTTAATTTGTTCAAGACTTACTAAAATAGATGGGTATCAAAATTATAAAAAGAATAAAGGGGATACATAATGATAACCACAAATGGTACCTTAAACCTTAAAGGTTTGACTAAATGGAAAATGAGAACATCACCCTCATGTAACTTGTGAGCAGAGCAGAAAGCTTTCCACCCACCACTCAATGCTGTCCTGTCTGAAATGTAATTTATAATGTACTCTTCTCCATTTTCAGTTTCCACATCTACTGTTGTATTATACTTAGGCAAATGCAGTTTGCAGAATCGCATAGGAAGATGCTGTCATCAGAAGAGATGAACATGTAACATTGCCTAAACAAGAGATGGCATGTGAAACTGATTTCAAATTCAAGATAGAATTTCAGATTTACCATCCAAAATCCAACAGTTACATTTGATCTAACCAAAGCCTTGGCAAAGCTAGGGAATGAAGCATCTAAACTCGCTTGAATCTCTTCTGCCTGCTCCATAGCAGAAGACTTAGTTTCACTTTTATCAAAAAAGTCATTGACCACAGCTCCCTTTTGTCTATAGCTATAAAAGCATTTGAAGAAAAAGAATCAGTACAAGGAGATGATCCTACTCTGAGTTCTTATTAGTTTTGTATTAGTGTGAAACGGTTAATAAGATCCCTTACCTTGTAGACTTGCCCAATTTGTCATATAGGACCTGCTCATGAAATCAAGATATTTTTTATTTCATAATCTAACATCAAATGGCTGTTGCATAACACGAATGAAAAAAAAAAAAGAAAAAAAAAAGACAACAACAGTCAAGAGTATTAAAGCTGATTTATGCCGCATATTCATACAAGCAGACTGATATTACGTCTGACAAAAAGGGAAAAAAACTAAAAAATTTAAATAGCACCATTCCAGTTAGAAACCCACATGAAGGGTAGAGATTGCATTAGTTGAAAACCAAAATAAGGTCCTTGCTTGAGCCATTAAATAAAGCATAAAAACAATAAAAGATACAAATTCATGAACTTAATTCAACCATTTAAAGCTTCGAGAAGCAGCCAAGAGCAGCTGGAATTAAATTTAGTTCACCAGTTCTGCATAGGAGGTTGTGCAATCGCAACTCACAACTGCGTAAAATCAACGCCATAAATCAAAATCTCCCATTCACTGACAAGTTAATTGTGTTGGGTTTGGATTAGAAAACAGAAGTCTAGAGTAAATTATGAGAACTGTCCCAACTGGGAATTGGAGTAACTGCTGGTAGAGTTAAAGCTAGTCCAGACTGTCAGGTTTAGGATTAGAATGTGTTTCAGGTTCGAAGTTTTGGAAAAACATAACTGATTAAGAAACAAAGATAGAAAAGGAAAAAGGGAAGAAAACCCTAAAAATAACTAACAACAAACAAGAAGCAGCTGAGACATGTACAGGATAAGAAATAAAGGAGAAAAAAAAAAGGATGAAAACCCTGCACCAGTATTTCCCTCATTTTCAAAATGGAACCCATTCAGCCAATGAACACGAGCAGGACAGAGATTTAACATAACTCTATTATCTAATCAATAAACAGATTCGAATTTTTCAAAATACCATATGCAGAAAAGCGAGTGGAAGAGAAAAAGAATTAAAAAGGACAGGAAATTTCCGGTTATTACAAGTTCAGCACTGTAGTTGGATTCTGGAGACTCTCCGTGGATCTGGGTCTGCTTCGTTTTGGCACTCTGTGACTTCCTTCTTTTAACCTGGAAACCAGCAAATCAGATTCGCAGATATCAATAAACATAATCAGACATGCAAAGAGATTGAAAGAACGAAACTTTACCTTGGAATAGGAATAAATGGTGATTTGCCTAGAAAGAGGGGACGACTGAGGAGGAGTAGCGGCTTGTTCTTGTTGGGCATCCATGGAAGTGAATGTTAAAGAAAAAAGCTTCTCCTCTGCTGAGAAAATTTCCTGTAAAGAATCATAGGTTTTCTTTCATTCAAAATCCTTCCCACCTGGTTTTTCTTGCATTGAAGAAGTGAGGATTATGTGTTAGAAAATATTTCTGAGAGAGTAAGGATTTAGGAACATATGTATTAATTATAACATAATCATCTTGTCAGAATTTCTTTACTCTTTTTTCTTCTTTTTTTTTTTTTTTGTAGAAGACCGACTGTCAATTCCCACCGATTATTGCATTTATCAAAACTACGGAAAAAAGTTTTGAAAACTAAATAAAAACAGATTATAAAAAATTAAAAAAAAAATCAGTAAATTAAATAAAAAAATTATAAATCTATTATTTAAATATTTAACAGTAATTCTAAAGGTTATTTATTCTCTTTTTTGCAGAATGTCCAAAAAATGTTTTGACATCTGAATTAATAATTAATTAATTTTTTTATTGATGAAAATTAAATCCTTTATTTTTATTTTATCATATTAAGTCAAGTAAACAGTTTATTGACTAGATAAAATTAAAATTAGAAGATTTAATATAAACAGGAGGCTTTAATTGTTTAAAAGAATCAAAAGTTAGGGTTTAATTTTGACTAAATAAAGCTGAGTCTTAAACTGAATGAATAAAAATACATAAATTTAAGAGACAAAACGCATATAATTTATGAGCTATTTTTTTTAGAAGAAAACATATATAAATAAAAATTGTATTTTTATATTTCATCCCATAAAAGTAATATTTGTTTTATAATGTTAGGTTTCATATAAACTAAAATTAAATAAATATTTTTTTTTAGTTTTCAATTCAATTATCGCATGCATTTTATATTTTTAATCAATATTTAATTATTTTTATATGAACATCTATCAAATTACAATTCAATAATTCATGCTATTAAATATGTAGTATCAGATGTCATGAGACTTTTTTTTTCCGCAGATACTATGAGAATGTTGGAAATGCAATTCCTAAACTTTTACATATTTATCATTTGGATAAGCAAATGCTTTGATGGATTTATTTATTTAAATAATCTAATCGATTGAGATATAAATAAGCACAACTGGGCAAGGGAAACGAGTAAATATAACTTCAACATATTTAGCAGAAATATTTGTATACATATCACCTTAAGAAAGGAAATGAACAAAGAAATTTAACAACATAAATTTCCAAAACAATATCTTTACAATATACATACACTAGCATTTACATGTTATGTTGCCGTTTCCTCTATCATAATAAAAGACTAATTGAGAATCACAAATTCACAACTAGAATGGAAGTTTTAACCGTGAGCTCTCTTTGGTATTTCCTGATAGGCAGTATCTGACTGCAGATATTACTTCAACAGCACATACACTCGGTGAAAGATGTAATACATGATAATATCGCCGTTGTCATCATAATCGGCCAGCCAATGTCACTCACACAGCATATTACATATCAAAAGTCAAAGGCAGCTACTCGAAACATGTATATACAAGCCATCATCTTGTTCTTCCAGTACACTTCATGCCAGAGTGGCTCAAAAGCCAGAGTAAGAGATAGCTAACCCACTCTTCCTGTACACAATATGCCAAAAAAATCTCAACCTCAATAAGCCAGTCGCCAGCCATTCAAAATTCTGCGGGATCGATTCTGCTAGTGGTCCCTAAGCTTTTGATGCATGCATGCAAAGCTAAACTTAGAATTCCCAATAATACATATAACTATAATCTTGACCGACGAATGCCCTTTGCTCCATGAAGAAGTGGGTGCCTATGAGCAGAAGCAATTGGCTGCCCATTTAGAGACCCTGAAAATCTAATATCCCAACCTTCAACGTTCTTGGGGACACACACATCAAAAAGCATTTGCCCAAGAACACTATTTGCATTGATGCTGGGGGAAGTGGGTGGATAAAAAGATTTTTCCCTCCTTTCATCTTGTAAAGGCTCCGAATCTTTACTATTGTGAGATTCAGCCGATATTGGCACAAAGAAGTGATCACCTGGTCCAACTGCAACCCTTCTTAAACTTTGATTCGAGCTAACTGCTGCTTTCTGGAGGTTGCAGATTAATTCGGACATCTCATCGTGTATACCATCCAGGCCAACTGCCTCTTTGAGTTGTTGGATTCTTCGAAAATACAAAGAAGCTGCCTTCTCAAGCAAATTGGTCACAGCAGCCCTGTATTGGATTGGATAATGCTTGTAATGACCTGAAATATCACAGGATCATATTAATTTAATATTAGCATGCCAACAAGAAGGTGTGTGGAACAGTTAGAAGTCAAAGTGAAAATATGTTTTGTATCCTAACTCCGTGAATATAAATTAACAGCATAATCCAAAGGAATGTGTGCTAGAGAATTTATTTTCTTCATCATTCACGATTTTTAAGATTTTGTATCAACAATATTCCAATTTCCACATTAATAATTTCTCTTTCTTTTTCATCCTGCTCCTCCTCCCCAACCACCACCATAAACTCTCAAAACACCCACCACACCCAACCATGGCAGGAAGAGAATTAAATGGTTAATAAATATCAGTAATAGAATATCAAATAGGATATTATGAAACACGTCAATATCAAATAGCTCAAGGACCAATATTCCAGTGATAAAAAAGGGACTGAATATCAGATTTAAGTCTCCTTTAATCCTACTAATATTCTAACCAGTCAGACCATCAAACTTTTAGCAAAAAGTTTTCTTCAGGTTGAACTCGTGATTTTTCTGAGATAGATTACACTGTGTGCAAGCCACGCATCAATGGAGAATAAAAGGTTGCCAACAAAGATCATTTATTTTGGACTTAAAATATTAATTTTCATTCAACAGATATCATCCTGCCCTCCAATACCCTCAAAGCATAAACTTCAGATACATGTTTGTAACACGGATGACAAGTATCAATATTAGCTTACATCCAGTAACACTAATCCGGAGCTCATATGCAAGACATTTTCTGTTTATGAAGACATGGAAAAAAAATTCATGGACTGATATCAGCTGACCAAGCAAGTTGTGGGAAATATTGCATAAAATCAGCTCCCATTAAATTAGTTTTATTTCTTCTTTTCTTAGTTTTGTTTTCTTCCTTTCTTGTATTTTGATTTTTTCCTTATTTGTATTTCTTCATTTTTTGCTCCTTAATTCTAGGAACATATTTTGTATTTAAACCCATGTAATCTCATTATTAGAATAAGATTGAGAGAGTATTTTTTTCTCTCTTGCTTCATGGTATCAGAGCCTAATAAAACTTAGCCCTTTTTTTTCTGTCAATTTTCTAGGATTGTAATACCTGCCGATTTAGGGAAAGTTTTAACTCTCACCGCCCACACCAGTGGACAGAACAAACGCTGATCGGCGTTCGGTCAGAATTTCATCACCAGAAATGGCCACGCGTGACCTCATGCGCCGATCGACCTTCCCGCTCCGATCACACACGCCAGCGCATGAGATGCTTTCCGACCACAGTTTTGTGATTTTCTTTCTCCAGATCTCTTCTCCTCATATTTCCACGCCTGATTGAGGTGTAACAGAGGTCATTGAAGTAAGTTGATTTTGCTAACTTCTATCATTGTGTTACTAATGGCTGGGTACAATTCTTGGAAAACAGCCTTGACTAGTGCATCCAGCAAGGACTCTACTGCAATAGGAGAAAGCATTATGAATTCCATCTCATTTGGAAGTCCAGCAGAAGGGTCCAATAATTCAATACATGTGAATATTCACCGGCTTAATGGAAAAAACTATATGGAATGGTCTCAAACTGTTCGACTGATCATGGAAGGTAAAGGGAAACTAGGTTATTTGATAGGTGACATAACAAATCCTGTAGATGTAGATCGGGCTTAAAAACCTGGAAGTCAGAAAATTCCTTGATCATTGCATGGTTGGTGAATTCAATGGAACCTGCAATTAGCAAACCGTCCATGTTTTTACCTACAGCCAGAGATGTTTGGGAAGCAGTTAGAGATACTTACTCTGATCCAGAAAATTCTTCATAAATATTTGAGTTAAAATCAAAACTTTGGCATGCGAAACAGGGTGATCGAGATGTAACTTTGTACTTCAATGAGTTAATGACCTTGCGGCAGGAATTAGACCTCAGTTATAACGATGTCTGGGAATGTACAAATGATAGTGTGAGATTCATGAAACGACAAGAAAATGATCGGGTTTTTATGTTCTTGGCAGGATTGAATAAGAAATTAGATGAAGTGCGAGGTAGAATTCTGAAAAAGACAATTCTACCAACAATTCGTGAGGTTTTTTCAGAGGTTAGAAGAGAGGAAGCTAGACAGAATGTAATGCTTGACAAATCTACCAACAATTAATAACTCAGCTTTAGCAACCCAAAGGTTTCAGGAGGAAGAAATGAATGATGGCAAGCGACTATGGTGTGATCATTGCAAGTGCCCATGGCACACATGAGAAACATGTTGGAAAATCCATGGCATGCCTAAAAATCTAAAAAAGAAGGTTGGTGGAGGGGGACGTGCACTACATGTTAATCTCTCAGATCAAGAGCAATCATTTCCTTCAAGTTCATTTCCTTTCACTAAGGAACAAATAGATCGACTGTCCAACCTTCTTGAGTCTCAACAAATTTTTTCATGTTTTTTAGCTCAAAAAGGTAATTACTTGCAAGCTGCTTTCTTAGGTGTCTATTCTGATCATACTTGGATTATCGATTCAAGTGCAACAGATCATATGATAGGATTGTCAAATATTTTTTCTTCATATAGTCCTTGTGCAGGTAATCAGAAAATTAAAATTGCAGATGGCTCTCTTTCAGCCATTATAGGAAAAGGTTATATTATAGTGTTTTCATCATTTACACTTTATGATGTTCTTCATGTCCCCAAATTTTCGTGTAATTTATTGTCTGTCAGTAAGTTAGGTCATGATCAAAATTGTCAAGCTAATTTCTTTCAACTTACTATGCATTTCAGGATTTGACTTCAAGGAGGATGATTGACAGTGTTAAACAGAGTGGAGGACTCTATTTCTTTGATTGTGGATCTGAATCGCGACAACAATCCCGACCAATAAGTATCTGCTTTGAATCTATTTCTGATTCCAATAATGATGTTATGTTATGGCATTTTAGATTAGATCATCCAAGTATTAGATATTTAAAACATTTATTTCCTAAGTTATTTTACAATAAAGATTCATCTTTGTTTCATTGTAAAATGTGTGAATTTGCAAAACACCATCGTACTTCTTTTCCTTCACAACCATATAAACCATCAAAACCATTCACTATTATTCACAGTGATGTTTGGAGTTCAAATCGGACAAATACTTTTTCTAACAAAAAATGCTTTATCACTTTCACAGATGATCATACTCAACTTTGTTGAGTATATTTATTAAAAGAAAAGTCAGAGGTAGAACAGGTTTTTAAAAACTTTTACAATATGGTTCAGACTCAGTTTCACACAAACATACAAATTTTTAGGAGTGATAATGGAAAATAATACTTCAATACGATCTTGAGAAAAAAAAAATTCTTGAAAAAGGCATAATACACCATAGTTCTTGCATTGATACACCTCAACATAATGGTGTCGCTAAAAGAAAAAATTGACATTTGTTGGAGATGGCTCGTGCATTACTTTTTACTACTAAAGTGCCCAAGTATTTATGGGGAGAGACAGTTTTAACTGCTGTATATTTAATAAATAGAATGTCCTCCAAAGTTTTACACTATCAAACTTTTTTTCAAGTTTTCGCAAAGATTTTACCAATTGCTAGAATTTCTACTAATCTCCCTCTAAAAATTTTTGGTCGTACAACATTTGTTCATAAACATAGAAAACTTGAACCTCGAGCTATAAAATGTGTTTTCATTTGATATTCTCCAACTCATAAGGGATATAAATGTTTTGATCCAATATCAAAAAAATTCTTTGTTACAATGGATGTGACATTTTTTGAAAAGCAACCTTTTTTTCAAAATACTCATCTTCATTGGGAGAATTATAATGAAGATTCATTTGTTAAATCTTGTGATCATTTGTTTTCAGATGATGTATTTATTTCACAATCATAGGATTCTGAGTCTAATGCACCTACAAAAAATGGTCAAGATTCATTTGTGGAAACTCCTCTTACTATGAGTGATGTTTCACATATATCTAAGCCTACATTTAAAAGTGAAAAATCTTATCCACAATCTTTTGAAACTGGGAATAAGGGACAACCTACTATAATCCCACAATATACCAAAACAACAACAAATAGATTCACAGAAGGTGATCAAACTTGGAAAATGATTGTTTAGTTGAAGAAGAATCATAAACAGAGAAAAGATAAATTGGCTCGGCAGCACGACCAGGATTCTAAACTGAGGACAAATCAACATGAGTCTAATACAGGTAACTCTCATTATCTTCCTGACAGTCTCTTGAGACTTTTGATTGTCACATTCCTATAGCCCTTCGAAAAGGGGTTAGATCTTGTACTAGATATTCATTATCTAAATTTGTGTCATACTCAAAATTGTCTCCATCTCTTGCTGCTTTTACAACTCAATTGTCCAATATAGAAATTCCTAACAGTGTACAGGAGGCTCTAAAAGTTCCAAAGTGGAAGGAAACAGTTTTTGAGGAGATGAAAGCTCTTGAGAAGAACAATACCTAGAGTGTTGAGGCATTGCCTGCAAAGAAGGCTACTGTATGTTGTAAATGGGTCTTCACTATGAAGTATAATTCTAATGGTTCAGTAGAGAGATATAAAGCCTGATTGATAGCTAAGGAATTCACCCAGACATATGGCATAGATTACTCTGAAACATTTGCTCCTGTTGCAAAATTGAACTCAGTAAAGGTACTTTTATCTATTGCTACTAATATAGACTGGTCTTTACAGCAATTGGATGTGAAGAATGTCTTTCTCAATGGAGACTTGGAGGAGGAAGTCTATATGGATAATCCACTAGATTTTGAAAAGAAGTTTGGCTCAAAAGTGTGTAAGCTAAAGAAGTCCTTATATGGCTTAAAACAATCTCCAAGGGCATGGTTCGAAAAATTCACACACACTGTTAGAAAGCAAATATATTCTCAAGGACAAGCAGACCATACCTCGTTTTACAAGCTTTCATCTGAAGGTAAGGTGTTTGTACTAATAGTTTATGTTGATGATGTGACTAAAATGGAAAGGTTAAAGAAAAGTCTTGCTCTTGAATTTGAGATCAAGGATTTGAGAAATTTACGATATTTCCTTGGAATTGAGATTGCTCGCTCAAGAAAATGAATTGTTGCATCTCAGCATAAATATATTTTTGACCTTTTAAGAGAGACAGGAATGAGTGGTTGCAGACCAGCTGAAACTCTCATGGATCCTAATGAAAAACTTTGGGAAAATGGAAATGTTCCTATGAATATTGGCAAATATCAGAGATTAGTTGGTAAGCTGATCTATTTATCTCATAATCGACTAGATATTGCCTTCACAGTTAGTGTTGTCAGTCAATTCATGCATGCACCTTATGAAGAGCATCTTGAGGCGGTTTACCAGATTTTGAGATATTTGAAATGTACTCCTGGGAAAGGTCTATTTTTTAAAAAAACCAATCAAAGGAACATTGAAGTTTTTACAGATGCAGATTGGACAGGTTCAGTAACTGACAGGAGATCTACTTCCGGATATTGCACCTTTGTGAGGGGGAACTTGGTTACTTGGCGAAGCAAAAAAACAAAGTGTTGTTGCTAGAAGCAGTGCTAAGGCTGAATTTAGAGCAATGACTCAAGGGATTTGTAAAGTATTGTGGGTATATAGATTTCTCAAAAAACTTAAAAAGGCAGTAGAACTTCATTTGAAATTATACTGTGACAATAAGGTTGTTATAAGTATTGCTCACAATCATGTTCAACATGATAGAACAAAGCACATTGAAATTGATCGACACTTCATAAAAGAAAAACTAGAAGTTGGAATTATTTGTTTGTCATTTGTTCCTTCCAGTCAACAAACGGCTAACATTTTGACCAAAGAACTTGCAAGATCTAACTTTGAACATCTAATAAGCAAGTTGGGCATGATGGATATCTATGCACCAACTTGAGAGGGAGTGTGAGAAATATTGCATAAAATTAGCTCCCATTAAATTAGTTTTATTTCTTCCTTTCTTAGTTTTGTTTTCTTCCTTTCTTGTATTTTGATTTTTTCCTTATTTGTATTTTTTTCTTTTTTGTTCCTTAATTCTAGGAACATATTTTGTATTTATACCCATGTAACCTCATTATTAGAATAAGATTGAGAGAGTATTTGTTTTCTCTTGCTTCACAACTAAAAGAGCCTAATATTCATTAATTGTAATTTGAAAAAATAAGACAATATCAGTAATCAAGATTTCTACTTCATTTGCTTGAATGAACCTGTCTTCAAATTCTGTAGGATTATTTTAATATTCATCTACCACATAGAAAGGGAATCAAAGTCTCAAAGATAGGCACATTAAATACAATATACTCGTACTTTTAGGAGATAATATAATATAAGCAAAAGATCAAGAATAAGAAAAGCTAAGCATGTTAACCCAGGCAATAAAAACTATTTTCTAGAGAATTCAATTATAAGAATACAAAATAGTTCTGCTATGTTAGTAAAAAAAAAAATTAATTATGTAAAATCAAAGTAAGAAATATAAAAATTGACAATGGTTAGCATAAGCACATGCATGAATCTAACAAAAGGAAAAGCAAACACCAATCTAAATAGTGTAGCTAAATAAAAACAATATAAACACATTTAAGGACAAACAGAGGTGAGCCTAAACTGATGAGGCACTACAACTTTAATAAAACAAAATTGCCTAAGAAAAACACAACACAAAAAAGAAGAATTATTAATATTTTACTAGCCTAATGTGCACAGCAATTTTATGAGACCAATAACATTTTTCATAAAGAATTCTTTTCCACAGCTCTATATGTTTGAATTTTTAGCTACCCTTTAACTTTCAATATATATTAATCCAAGGAAAAAATAAAATAAAGCTGGTCAAACCATCTATATATGGGAAAACTACGTATTGATGATATTATAGTATATTACTGGGGGGTAAAGGAGGGCAGTTGCCCCCTTTCTCGATAATGGTGGATTTGCCACCAATACTGTGTATAAGCAGAAACATTAGTTATCATTACAAAACAATATAGTAATGAAAAACATAAGAAATGGTTTTGGTACCAACCAACATGAGATGAAGCATTCCACTTCACAAACTTAACATCTCCCCCAAGATCTTGTAGACGTTGAGCGAATCTGTAGATACTTTTATAAGGTGCAAGATGATCATTCTCTGAGCATAAAATTAAATATGGAGCCACCAAGTCCTAAACAAAAGGGAATAACTTCAAATTAACTGGTTTAAAATAGAAAAGAGAAAAAGAGGAAAAAAAAAAAGGACACAACATTAGGAAAGCTAATGGCTATTTAGAAACTTACAACAGAAGAATACAGAGTCTGCCAAAACCCAACGCGCTGAGATTCAAACCTGGTAAAATATAAACCATCCAGACCAGAGACAACACCTTTTGCAAACCAAGATATAAATTTCGATGGACCAGGCATTTTCCGAATTGCAGGGTGCAGAGCAAATTGGGACCCCAAATCACTTGTAAAATGAACTGGGCCAGAGTCATAGATATGCCCAGAAACACAATTTCTGAGCAAACGACTCTCATCCTTCAGAAAAAATAGAAGAAAAATTAAGAGTATGAACTCCTTCAGTTTCATTGGCCCTAAAAAGGGAAGAAAAGCCATATAATTGACAAAGGTTTTGGCAAAATAAAGTGAAGATAACACATGCCTTATTAATATGACCTTCACATCCTTGAATGATCTGCATTGATAGTAAAATTATTTTTATAGCTAGAGTAGGTGGCGAAAAAACAAGGAAAGGGGCATTGCATCAAATAGGGAAAGAAGAATGGCTGAAGTTCAGTTTATTTCACCAAGTACAAATTAGCTTTCTAAAGGTCATACTAAAATTTACCTGAAAAAGCTTGTACAGGCAAGCTTTTGCACCACCAGAAAAAGCAACAAAGACAATCGGACATGGTCTACTCCTCAGATCCTGAATATCCAAAACCAGTAAGCATTCACCCTATGCAGCAATTGTGAAGCTAATAATGTTGATTCATCTAACTTTGCTCACAATTATCTGTGTGTGATCCCACACCATATCAAGTAGATTTATGATTTAAATTTTTAATTATCTCAATCTAACCAATATGACACCCACACAAAAAGTAATATTAAGTAAATATTAATAGTATAATTTGTATAATTTTGAAAACTACAGATCAAAAAGGATTTCATATAATATAGAAATGTCAATTCAAATCCAACTAAATATTTGACACAAGAAAAACAATGTAACTAACCTCAAGAAGCTCAATGAGGAGAATAAATGCCAGTGACAAGGCCTTGTCAGGATCAAACCTGCAAAAGTTTCTTCATTAGACAGCAAACATGTGCTTGAATTTCAAATTTCTGCAGCAAATCAAACAGAAATTTCAAGCACTAACACCCTCCCCCATCACAAGCACAGCAAAAATAAAAAGATAAAGGAAATTATATTTCTCCATTCATAGATTTGTTTGGATTTCGAGCAACTACATATATTCAAGAGAGTTGACCTTAAATCAAAAGTTTAGCCACCTTAAATGGATCATTTAAGCAAACGATGTCCTAGTCCAAGAATGAATTGGCAACAGATGAATATATCAGATTAGTTTCAAAAAAGAAGCCTTTAGATACTCACATCTATAAACACTTTATGATGACTGTGTACTCTCCTTGTAATCTATTTATATTTCACTGCCTTAACCAATGTACTTTTGGCCATCATTTTGTTACCAGATACAAACTAAATTATGGCACCGCTAACAGTAGTGATGCAGGCACGCTTTTCACCTTGTATCAAATTATTTCCAATTCCATAAGAATGAAATTGTCAATAATGCCATACGGTTGTCCCTTGTGGTATTTAGATAAAGAAGAGAAAGGGACTCTGTATCCACAATCTACCCCACATCAAGACCATGCAACTTAGAGCAATCATACAATAATCAGAACAGAACCAACGTTTAATGCTTCATGACTTAAAACACTCACACTGAACAATGGACTCTTTGCCATTAATTTTTTTCACAATCCACACAATAGAATCAGCTGGGTAAGCAACTAGAACCATTGACCTTACTATAATACAATATTGCACTTCAACTATAAGAAAACAATCTAAATTTCCAGTCCATACAATTTAACTGTCATAGAAGTTTGTACAACCCCAGAACCCATAATCAGTTTACATGAATTCCATTTTAACCTAACATGAAACCAACAACAAGGTCAAAAGAGAACTATACATTTAAGAAAAAGGAACACAAAAGAAATGAGAAAACAATAACTGCTCAATTCCTAACTCTGAGATGGTAAATGAACCACAAATAAGAAATTATAGATCTCGTTATGCATTATTTAGTTATTCTAAGCAATATAAAGAGCTGAAACAACTTCATTCGTAGATAATTAGTAAAATAAAACTCATAAAACCATATTCCATTCCCTCTCCACAAACCCCACCAAACAGAAACAAACGACCTCATTTCAAATGAAAGAAACAGGAGAGAGAGAGAGGGAGAGGTAGCTACGCGGTGAGAAAATCGGCATGAGAAACAAGGGAATTCCATCCAAGAGAGGAGTACAAATCGATGTAGCTGTTCAAGTGATTGTGAGGAATCGAAATCCAAGCGAAAATCACAACAATTCCCTTGAATTCATCTTTCTTTCTGCCCCAATAAACACTACCTCCACTACCGAACATGACTTCTTCGGAACTGTAAAGTTTCCACCTTTCTCTTCTAATTCAGCAGAAGGATTGAAATCCAAAAGAAGGAAA
Organism: Triadica sebifera; assembly: GCA_023653625.1. Lineage (NCBI taxonomy): Eukaryota > Viridiplantae > Streptophyta > Magnoliopsida > Malpighiales > Euphorbiaceae > Triadica > Triadica sebifera. Next base: position 21,368,977 of record CM042896.1, on the reverse strand, counting down.
ACATAACCCAGAAACTAAAAAACAAACAAACAAACAAACAAACACGAAAGAAAAAAATAAAATAAAAAGGCTGGTTATGTGGATTGTGATTTTCTTCAGATGAATGAAATTAGTTTGGCTTTTTTTTTTTAAGCCACTAATTGCTAGTGGATTTTTATTTTCATTTTTGTAGGTTTTTTAATTATGGAAATTGGCCACGTCAGACCTTGTCATTGTGGGGATAAGTTAACTGATCTCGTTGAAAATTCTGGTAAAAGACGTCGGTCTGTGGTTGCTTTACGCAACAGAACACGAGTTAGTAATTTTTTGATAGATCAAGTATAAATTTGTTATTGATTTTTTTTTTGCGGTGATTAACTTATTTCAAATCAAAATTTAAATTTGTGATCAAATTAATTTAATTCGTAGAATTCAATACAAAGTTTACTGTAAAACTACAACAAAAGTTTATGGTGAACAAAATTTTAAAAAAAAATCTTATTTTTAAAATGACATGGAGTAATTTGACCAAAAAAAATATCAAAAAGATAGGATGGTCTTATATTTAGATGTAGAAGTTGATATGATAGCAAGGGATGGATCAAACTTAATTTAGATAAGTTAATTTAACTACAATAATAAATAAATATGTACACATGTATCATATTACTAAATTTATTACAACCTGAGTTGAATTAAAACCCATAATCAAATTTAAACAGTTCTAATCAATGGTGATAAGGTTGTTAGACGAAGGTTTTATGTGGTTATAGTGGTGAGGGTAGATGGAGGAATAGTGGGTACTAGCTATGGCGATTTCTTCTCTCTGATTTCTAATTACCTAATGGGATGGGGATCTTGAATTAGCACCACCAAATTAACCATTTAAAACTTAAAATGGCAATCGTGGAGTTAAAATATTTAGACAATTCATCAGAAGACATCTGCTCCAGTGGCTGCAGAGGGTTTTGTCCCTTCTCTCTTCTAAAATCTCCGTTTCAAGACCTCCTAATAAATAAATAAATATATTGGTCAAAATCAACTATGTAAACTAATTATTTATTTATAACTTCATCCAACGAAAGCCCACAACAAAAATCAGTTTAAGACTAACCATTACAAATAAAAACCGGTCGAATATCCCAATTCATGACTTAGTCTAGGTAGGGCTTTAATAGAGTTTAAGCCTAATCAATGTTTTGTTAATAAAATTCTTTTCTTTTCTTATAGAAAAATAAATTTCAATTATAAATAATACAACCATGCAGAAAACAATTGGGCATTAAAAATGTCAAAAATATTTTATTCATATTACATTCTCTACTATCTTCTACATTATTTGAAGATCCATATCTCTGTTTTTAATGCTATGAAATTTATATAAAAAAATATAAAATATATACCACTCAAATAAAAGAAATAATTAAAAAAAAGGGCGGCTGACACTAAGATAAATGCAGAATCCATTATACTGTAGAAATGAAGGGATTGTTTGGGCTCATCATTAATAGATTAAAGCGAATATTTTTTTTCGTCCAAAAAAAATGATAGCGAATATTTAATTTTTCATTTGCAGCAAAACATGCAAAGGATTAAAAAACAGTACTCTCTTTATCCCATTTTAATAGTTTTTTTTGTATTTTCCCATAAATTAAGAAATATAGATAATATGATTAAAAATATTTTTTTATGTAATATAACTCTACATTAATAGGGGGTATTATTGATAAATTAAGATAATAACTCATAATTATTGATAACAAGACATATTAAATTAGTATATAATAGACAATTAACACAATTATATTTTTTAAAAGGAAAGTGAACTATATTTTTTTGGCAGGAAAATCCGAGAAAAAGGAGGGCGAGAAATTTATTATTGACAAAAGGAGGAGGAGGAGGAAGGACAAAAGAGGGAATAAATCTGTCATTCGCATTTCACCCTCGTAGCAAAGATTAAGAATTAATGAATCAATAGTAATGTTGCTTGAAATTTACAAAACTATCATTGATATAAACACCCTAGAAGAAAGAAAAACCATACAGCAATTCCTCCTTGTAAGCATCATAATCAGTTTCGTAAATCGAGAGGGAGAAGAACTACTATTAAAGAAAGAAGTGAAAAAGGGAAAGCAGAGTAAGAAAACATCAAAATCGAAACAAACCTCTTTTGCATTAATAAGCAACATTCTAATACCCCACCAACACCTTCCATAAACTTTCATATATAGTAATAAAATTAATGTTCACCAGATCCAAAGCCAGCCACCAAGCCAAGATGACCATATGAGATAATGAGACCACCTCCATCCACCACAACACGTGGAAATCTCTATATTTTATTTTTATCACACCAACTATGGTATAACTAAACATTTTATTCATATAAAGACAGAACTTGCACCTGGCAGAGGATTTTACCATTCAACCAAAGATGACCAATTCTAACAATAACAAATATGAAATTTACCATAGAGGGGTTACAGAGAAGCGCCTGTTTCCTGGAAAGTTGGCTTTAGAAGCACGTGCTAGAAAATATCCACTGTGAGCTCCCATCAGTACATTACAGCCAATATTGTCAGCTTTTACATAGGCAAATATATCACAATGCATCAGAATCAGAGGTATGTTTTTTACCACTTAAATATAATTGTAAACAAGACATATTCTAAATATTCGGTGCATGTGCACTTCTTTTATAATTTACCCGAACTTCTTTTTTGTATCCTTTACGATAATTGAGCCTAACTAAGAAGGCTAAAAATTGTATATTTATGTAGAGAAGCTACTTTTGTGGGGCCATCAGCTAAAAATTGGAATGCAGAACTTGAAAAAAACATTCAAACTTCATAAAACCCCATTTGCTACCCGTCTGTTTTGAATGGAAAACTGATGCTCTCAAAATGGTCCCTACTGTACAGTCAATAAAAAGAGGAAGGGAATGGCATTTGCTTAAAACAATCATAACCTGATATTTTAGAGAATATTCGGAAACTGAGCAGAGGAGTGAAAAAGAAACGATAAAGAAGAAAATAATTTGTAACAGACTGAAAAGGTGACCTAAAAAGAACAGCCAAAAACAGCCAAAAGGAAGCTAAAACAAAAAACACTTTTCAAATACAAAAACAAAACCCATCAATGCCTGCAAAACAATATGCAATATTCTTCTTCTTTCACGCAATATAATCGCTCCAAAAGAAAATAACTGACAGAGTTTCACTGCCTGACCAGAATTGGGGGCTAAAAAATATGTAGGAAATTTTATTCTCAAGAAACTTCTACAGAGAAAAACATAGATAGACTTGGCTTGTTATGAAGATATGTAGAGAAATAAAAACTGTACACTAAACAAACACCTCCCCTAAATTAGGCAATGTCACATGCATACTAGATGCTACCTCGTGTAACCTTAGCTACTCTCTCTCTCTCTATCTTTCTCTTTTCTTTCTATGGCTTCAAACGAACCCACTCGTAGCGACCCTGGAGAGGCACATCCTTCACTATGTCATAGTTGTACCTACATAAAAAGCGAAAAAGTTTGTTAGTTAGTTAAGGTTCGATTCTCTCTCCGCTAAAATGCGCCAGCTGGTGATATTCCATATCCTACGCGCACACAATCTCAACTCACTTGTCTGCGAATCGTTTTTGCTCCTTTTTCTCTGCTTCCGCGAAGAACTCATTGATCTCCTCCTGATTCGGCATCTTCTTCGCCGGTAACTTTTTCCCCACCGCCTTTGAGTCCATGCCGTCGGTGTCTCCGTAAAACTCGCTCGAAGGAGTGGCTTCTCTGCTGGAAAGGGAGATTTTGTGAATATATATATACTCGAAAGCTGGAGAAACGAAGAGATTTGAAGCCGTTTGTTTTTCATACTAATAGAAAATTGACAATTAATAATGAATGAAGGAAATGAACCTGAATTTGTTGTCAATGCACGTCGAGCTTTCGGTTTCAAAACTCTTGGCCTGCAACATGAAACGTTCAATAATTCTTTTTAAGTAAATGTCAGATACGCGTGATTATAAACGCGAAAAAATCAAAATTCCAGATCAGATTACTAGTCTCTGTTTGATTCCGAAGCAAATGAAGGGAATACAAGCCGTTGAAAAATATAAACAAAAAACAACGGTCCAATATTTCTGAGAATATTTTCATTCAAAAAAGAGGAGAGAGAGAGTACTGGTTTGAGTTTAAAATTTGTGTTTTCAGTTCATTTTCTTAATTGGCAGGAAAATCGTATTCAAATTTTAAATATCTAGGAAATAACACTAGAACAGGATATCCTCGTTTGTTTACTGAGAACAAAGGATAATCAATTGACAAGAGAAACCTTACATTTGAAAATCTTCTCAAAACCTTGTTTTCTCTCACATTCAAATTTCAAACATCTTCGAATTAAGACTAGAACAGAAAACCTTCGTTTGTTTACCGAGAAAACAATGGAAAATCAATTGACGGGAGAAAACATCATTACATTTAAAGATTTAACAAAAATCTGTTCAAAACCTTGTTTTCTCTCTCATATTCCATTATTAGGAAAGAAGATAGAAAAAATTTAGAAGTCATTTAATTATATTTTGAGCATCATGAGCTTGCAATTATCACCTCCAGATCTACGAATCTCAAGCTATCCTTGACCAGCGAGCTGGATTCATTGCTGAAGCAGGAGTAGCCGGAGCATAAATGGCCGGCAAGGAATCCAGAAGAATTCGACGAAGACGAAGCAGGTGAAAGGGTCTTATCCGAAGTCAATAACGCGGAGACACGGGGGCGGTCCTGAAGAAGCTGAGGACTGAGTGAAGGTAAATTTTGTTCTTCGAAGGTAAAATCGAATTGAATTTTCATTTTCTTGGAGAAGCTTACGGATGAAGATTCCATGGCTTCTGCATTTTCTTCTCTTCTCTTACAATTTCTAGCACAATCTCCCATTCTCTCCCTCTTTTTGATTTTTTCTGATTCAAAGAGAGAGTAGAGAGAGGTTAAAAAAGATGAAGTTGGTGGTTTTATGATAAATAAAGAAGCACCGTTGATTTTATAGACGGTTCCGATCACTTTCCTAGAGATTTATAAAGTAGTCCTCTCCCCTTTAACTGTGATTAGTGAATAAAGCGATGCAATTTTGATAATGATCAATAAAATAATATATTAAAAAATTAAAAGAAAAAAAGAGAGCCCTAGTACTAAAAATAATAAATATCATTAGGTAGACATATATATTTTATTTCCTATTAAAAACAGAAGTTATGACTAGCTAATTAAATATAGTAGTACCCTTTTCTAAAAGAAAAATGAAAAAAATTAGTATACAAATTTTTGCTGATAAAAAATATAAAATTAAAATTAAAATTAAAATCATGAACTGCAAAATTTGATATAAAAATTATTTAATATAAAAATTATCTATATATGTTAAAAGAATGTAATAATAGTACCAAAAAAGTGAAGTTTGTAGCAATAACATTGCCTTTTCGAGATATAATTATTAATTACTTTTATACAAAAATTTTCGGTTTGGTATTTTTGAATGATTTTTCATTTTTGACTGTTGGCAATGAAAATAAAAAAATCGTATGATTTGACTTCAGAATTTAATTAGTTATTGTTTGCTAAAATAGAGAAAAAACATACTTTGATAGTTATTAACGTTAAGTGAGTGAGTTTTATCTTTAGAATTTTATATTTAGCTTTTTAAGAAACAAATTAATATTGTAATGTTTTTGTTTTCAAAATAAAATTTTAAAATCCCGTGCATATATTTTCATCCTTAGGGTTGGTTTGTGTTGAAAAATTTTAAAACTTATGAATTTTATAAAATAAATTGATCTTAAATCAATGGATTGTAAAATCTATGTATTATAAGAATTTTATTATTTGGTTTGAATATAAAATTCAAAAATTGATAAAATAATTTTTCTTGTATTTATTTTTTGTCCAGTAACTACAATTCATAAATTTAACAATTAATTTTTAATTTTACTCTTTACTAAATATTAGTAATTTATCATTAATTAAATATTTTCTATTTTTTTAACACGTTTACATTTAGTTTTGAAATAATATAATTTATAATAAAATTTCTAAAAAATGTAATTTACGAAATTATCATTATTTTCAATTTTGAAATAGTTATAAATTTTTTTGCTCAAATTCTATATAAACTCATTATTTATACTATATTTATTAATAAATTAATGCATTAATATTTTTTTGAAGAAACTCGTTAATATTTTTTAATTGATATTCAAACCAATAAATATAAAATAAGTAAAAATTTTAAAAAAATAGCAAATGATTTTTGTTATATTTTTAAACTTAATGATAGTTTTGGAATACTATTAATTTATTAGAAACAATCATAAAATAAAATAAAAAAATCTATCAACAATCCAAAAAAAATTTTGTGGATTTTGAACCTTCCTACCTAGGAGGAGGAAAAATAAATCATTCTAAAATGAAAATTTTTAGTGGGTAAGAAATTTTAACATTTTTTTAAGCAGTCAAAAATAATTTTGACATAAATTTATGAATTGTTTTAATTCACTTATTCAAAATAAATCTTCCAAATGTAGCCTAAATATAATGCAATAATAGTACAAATTTACTACCGATCCTTAATTGATTACTCATTTGTTTTCAAATCCATAGTTGATCTCCTATGAGCTCAGAAGGGGCATTTATTCAAGGAAATAAATCTCTCCTCGTTTGATAAATAATATGGTGTGTGGGTCGCCTACTTCCTTCATTAAAATTAATTTTTATGGTTATATACAATATTTAATAACGTACCAAATTTCATTTTCAATAATTTTCATTACATGAATATTATTTTATTATCACAATAACGAAATTTTCAATTTGAACAATATTAATTATAATAATGTAAAAATAAATTAAAAAAGTAAAATTTAAATATTTCAAACGTTTATCATTTATTTTTTTCTTATTATCAATATACTCCCTTTGTATCAAAATGTTATTCTTTTTTATGTGGCACAAGAATTAAGGAAATCATTAATAATTTAAATAGTTTACTTTAAACCCTTTATTTCATAATTATTTTCACGTTATAAAATTTTGTTGACCTATAATTATTGGTGAAAACGGATAAATTTGGAGAAATTTAAAAAGTTATATTATTTTTTTAAAAATGAATAATTATTTCAAGACAAAAAAAAATCCAAATGGGAGTAACATATTGAGATGGAGGGAGTAAAAAAGAGTGGGAATATACATAACACATGTATATACAAGTATCTCACAGCTCTTGATATCTCAATTTGAATTTGAGGTCCTCCATTGAAAATCCTCTTATTAATTAATTTTAAAAATAAATAATTAAAAATATATCAGTACTTTAAGTTAAAATTTACAAATAATTTAAATTTTATTTGAAAATTAATTGTGTAAATTTTACAAACAATCTCTTTAACTTATCATGAAGCACAGTAATATTCTTAAAATTGAATTTGTAATATAAATATCTCTCAATTTTAATTCGTGTAACATAAATAACATTTTTACTTATTTTTATGGATTTCATAAGTTACTATTGATAACTAAACACTGAAATTACCGTTTATATGGAATACATATAAACTCTTATTAAATTTTTGAAGAATTTTGCTTTTATTATTATTATTATTATTATTATTATTATTATTATTATTATTATTATTATTATTATGAGCTTTAAGGTAATGCTTATTCATGTACAAATTTTAAAAAAAAAAATCAGTTAAGAACATTTTCATGATTCACATATAAAAATTAAATTTGAAAGATATTATTAGTCAAATTGAGATTCAATCAGTAAAATTAACCCATATTAGTTAGAGGAATCCGATAAAGAAATGAATTATAAGTGTTTGAATAGTAAAAACCATTTTTATGATTAATTGCAAAGAAATTGATCAGAATAATAGCCCTAAAATCAGTACTAATAATTAAAGTTAATAAATAATTTAAATTGTATTTGAATATTATTAGAATCTAAGAAAGAAATAAAATATATTTGAATAATAGTGAAATCCTTTTGTTGAAAAAAAAAATGTATTATAGAAATGGATACGAATTTCTTTTTGCCACAATATTAATTAGTAGCGGTACATGAGATGCACACCCTGATTTCTTTTTAGGAAAGTACATACATGAGATTCTAAATAAGAGCCATTTCAGAAAAATAAATAAATAAATAAAAATATTAAGGGAGTGTTTGGTTCATAAAAAATGTGTGAAAATAAGAATGAATGATTGTGATGAATATATTTGGTTAGTAAAAGAAAAGCAATGTAATGGAAATGAGATTTTCTTTGGAAATCACCTATTTTATTTTCTTTTTAGGGAATGAATATTTAATTCTTATGGAAATCAAGTCAAACTAGCTAAAAAATTGTAAAACTTTCTACTAACTTTTCTATAAATCATGAGTTATATATACAAACATACATATTTTTTTTTTTGAATATATTTGAAATTTCAATTTTATTTACAAACAAATTACCTTATTTTACTTTCATAATACTTTTCTGCATTTATTTTTATTTTAAATATAGAACTGAATATATAATTTACTATTAAATGACAATAAAAATCTATATTAGATAAGGATTATCCAGAAAAAAATAAAAAAACAGGATATTTTTATTTTTTAATTATTATTTTAGTTGTAGCTTTTAATTTTTTATTATTAATACATATCTGAATGATTATTTATTAATAAAATTGATTAACAATGTAATTTCATATTTGTAATTATTTTTTAATAAATTATATTTTTTATAATTATTATAATTTAAAAAATTTATATATATTAAAAATAAATATAAAATATAAAATTGATTATTATTATCTTTGCAAATGGAATTCTATTTATATTTCTTAATGAATAAAAAGGAATCATGTTAAAAACAATAATTCTTATTCTCATTATGATTCTTAAACCAAATGGATGTAATGAAACGGTCGGGTATAAATTAATTAGTTTAAAGAAAGGAGCATAAAATATTGGACAATTTGAGGGTCTCCAACTACGTATTAGTAATATTAAATATATAAAATTATTGAATTTACAGGTCAAATATGTAATAATTCTTAAAAAAAATTTCGGACTAAGTAAAGAGATATATTTGTGTGTGATTTGCGAAATTAATAACTAATCATTAAAATGGTCTCTCTGGACGACAAATTCAGTGGGTCGTCTAACTTTTTAATGTAAATAATCTCATAAAGTGAAACTTTGCGGCTCAAACTATTTCTTTTTGTTATTATTATTTTTTTGAAATACAATTGGAAGAAGAATTCCTAATATGTGTGTGCGCGTCTTTTCGTTATTATAATTATTCAACATCAATATAATTGATTCATGGTTTTATATTCTTAAAGATATTTTATTTAGTTTAAATATTAAAAGGCATAATAATTCTTCAAAGATTTTCAACTTTTCCGTCAGAGAGAAATCCCATTTGTTTGAAGCATTGAGTGATATATTAGTGTATTCAATTTCACACTATCAGTTGTGAGGATTCAATTATATATTGAATAATTCTTGCTTGAATATCATTCATGTTTTTATTTATTCACCAAATTAATTACACTATTTTATAAAAACATTACCTTTTACAATCAATTTTATACTTATAAATTAGAAATTAATTAATTTTACATTATATTATATTATTATACGCAATGTGTAATTATTTATCAGAGTAATTTATAATTTACTGTTATATCGAAAATTAGTTTCATAATTAGCTTTATATATTTAAAATTTATATTTTTCTCTTTAAAAGTTAATAAATATGCCTTTTGCTAAAGAATAATAAAAATGAGATTTTTTATTTTTTGATTTTTATTCTTAGAAAAACGCTTCATACATTGTTTATATTATATCCGCTTTTATCTTTTTTATTTATTTGAATGACATATATCTCATTTTTAATACTATCAAATTCATATAAAAAAAATGATTATTTGTTATGAAAAAAATAATATAAAGAAGATAATTAGTATTTTTTTATTGTCAATATACTTATTTAACCCAATAAATCTGCCATATTTAAAAAACTCACCAAAACTTAAATTAACTTATCTAGATTTGACTTCTTCAATATAATGTAACTTAATCTTATTTAGTTAACACTTAACGAATTAAATTATTTATATTTATCTTCCTTCATATTCCTATGTTTGAAAATATATAATAATTTGCACAAAATTATATAACAAAAAATTAAAAATAATATATATATAATAATACCGAAGTCGATCGTACCAAATTCTTGCTTCAATTTTTGGCTATAAATAATTTTATCGAATAATTTCAATGAAATGACCCAAAACCCGACCCGTAAATAATTTTGGACACGAAAATGAGCAAAAATGGCTGTAAATTGGAAGCTGTGCAGATATGGGCTAAAAGTCGATTTTGGGACTAATTGACAGTCATAAACAAGTTTGAGAACCAAATTGATACTTGTATATTGATATTTTTTAGAGATCTTGTAGATTTGTTTTGGATCTTTTGGCATTTGAAGGAATTGATTTTTGTAAAACGAAATGTTGAACTAATTTGACAGAGCATCTGTGTATGATCGGTGGCTATGCAGAGGTTTAATATAGGTGGAGGAGAAGGATGGAAGGGGCTATTGAGTGGAAGGAAAGCATAGAACAAAACAGTTACGAAGTATTCAAATTTTAAATTGTTTGCATAGACGTGGATTTTAGTAATTCCTCGTCTAACATATGTTTGCCTTAGTAACTAATAGAATTTTTGCTCAAAATTCTGCAGATTGTTCAGAGAGAAGCAACTCTGCCCGATATGCTTTGAATTTCCGAAGTTTCGTCCATTCTGCAGGCCGGAAAGACTTTGAAATGTGGAGGAATTCAAAGCCAATGGATTTTAGGGGAGTAATGGGGCAAGATAATTCTCAAATGGGGAGGAATTCCAATCAAATGGATTTTGTAAGGAGAGTAATAGGGCAAGATAATTCTCAAATGGGGAGGAATTCCAATAAAATGGATTTTGTAAGGAGAGTAATAGGACAAGATAATTCGCAAATTGGGAGGAATTCCAATTCAATGGATTTTGTAAGGGGAGTAATAGGACAAGATAGTTCTCTATTTCCTCGATAGAGTGTTGAGCAAAGTGCTGATTTTGTGCTCATACAGCTAAAGCCCAATAATACTCATATTAATGTGACAGATTCAAAGGGAACTACAAAGTTTTGGACTTCATCAGGTAATAAAGAAGTGGGAGGTGGGGGAAAGGTGTCGCTATATGCCGCTGAAGCAACAGCTGAGTATGTGGGACGGAGGGTAAGAGAAATGGGGTTGAAATCTGTTGTAATAAGGGTGAACGGGTTCACTTACTTCAAGAAGAAAAGACAAGCAATCATGAGCTTCAAAGAGGGCTTTTCTAATTCTTGAAGTGATCGAAATCCTATTGTATACATTGAAGATGTCACTCGGCGCCCGCATAATGGATGCCGGCTTCCTAAAAAACGCCGTATATAGATGATTGAATGTTATCTCTGTTTGTAAAGATGGAGAGTAGGAGAAAGGGTGCATTCAAAACTGTTCTGGATGTTAATTTCATGCTCTTCCCATCAGTTTATAGTAGTTTTTTGGTTGGTTTCGAAGTGACAAGCATATTTTTGATGGCCTTAACAGTTCCGAAATATTCATGTTTTTACGTTTCGAGTTTAACAATCAAGGTGCTTCCCGCATCTGGTTTTCTGATTATTTATCCCAGATCTGCGCTAATGATTGTCTGCTCTTGTCAAGAATTTTGGAAATTTGTTCATTCTTTGTGGAGAAGCAAATGAATTCTGTAAGATGCATCACTTATTCTTTGTTGATAAACTTAGTTTGGATCCAGCATTTGTAGAGGTTTTGTAGTTGGGAGCTGTAAATTAGGGTTTGAAGCTGCAGCTGCGGTACATTCTGTCGGATTTTACACTATATCCTAAAGCAATGAGCTTGTTCTAAGCTTAGCTGGGCAATTCACTTTAATCTAAAGCCCTTTGCCCTTTCATCTATAGCCCCACTGTAGACAGTAGGATGGATCAATCCAATTACTTTCTAGTATATATGACGTGATAAGCAGTATTTTTTTCGAATACAAGCAAGGATGAATTGGTGCATTAAGACTCGTTCTAAGCCCCAAAGAAAACTAATTTCGAGGCAAATTAATCCTCTTAAAACAGTTCCACAAGGGCTAAATTGATTCCTTTTGATCTATTAAAACAGGTGAGTATACCTTGTGCAATACTCCTTATCTCATTCATAAACTACAGAGTAAGAGTTTGAAGCAACCTCTGAAAAGGTACATTGATCAAAATGACATTAATTTCCCTCCCTACTCCCTAGTTTTTCTTTCTATTAAAATCGGCACTATGGAAAAATTGGCAAGTTGATTTAAGCATCTCATACGGAATAGTAGAACAATTGCCTGTAAAAAAAATGCAATGGTTAGGGCTTCTAAAGGGCTTTCTTCACTTGGAAAGAGGAAAGCTCCTTGTTTGCAGCATTAACATCCTCTGCAGATGCTACAGCAACCACAACCCCTTTGTTCTTAACAACATCAATTGCATCGGCAAATTCCTTGAAGTCCTTCAAGCTGCAGAAAAGCCGAGAGGGGCCAAAGGTCGTAACAGTTTAAACCACCAATATGAAACAGAAATAATGAAAATTGTATCATAGATCAAAGGCCACGCACAACATAATAAGCATCGTCTTTACCTGGTTGCCAATATCTCTTCTCTTCTCTTTTGTCTTTCTTCTTCCGTAATACCCAGTAAATACCGCAACAAACTGAAACACAATAACATGACAAATGACAATCAATACTTGTGATCATATAAACTAGTAGAATAAGAGAAAAGACCGCACAATTCTTAAAAATTTGTGAGATCACCACCGGCCAGTGTTCAAATACTGCAGTTATTAACTAACCAAAATCTCACCAGGTATAACACCCTGTCCAAGTACGCAGTATAATATAAAAATTAGAAACATTACAACATAAGCTAACAAGTAGAAAGGTGGTGGTCTCCAGAGTTCCCCGTGAATGAGAATGGGCAGGAATGCAAGAATTTGTTTTTCTTGAATTATGATTATTTGACACAGGTTCAACATTCACTCGTCACCACGTTGACCCATTTGACTACAGTCATCCCGTTCAACTCCCGGTATGACCAAATGGGTTAATAGGCAAATGGGTCGACCAAATGACAAATGAGTGTAACACCTACGTTTCAATTAATTGCAATTCAAGAAAAAAAAAAATTCAAATCGACCTTCTAGGATTTCACCAAAAAAGGGTGTGAATGCTCGCCTGGAATAGTCCAATGGTTTCCCATTTTTGGTCCGGTCTAACTACACTGCCTGCACATATGAGGCCTATCAATATTTATTACATCAAGTAAATGCAAAGCTTCCTCGTCTAACCAAGGCAGCTTGAGAAGAATAGGGATTAGCAATGATGAAGAGGAGAAAGAAGGGTAGAAACAATATTGATTTCCCTTCCAGTTTTACGTAAACCAAGCAATCACAAAGAAGATTCGGTAACCTGAGGGGACATGGTCACCTGAGATCCCTCGTCATTAAAGATAAGTCACTGGACTCAAAACACCTATAAGTAAATGCTGGACTGGACATATATATTATTGTCATAAGCTCAGAATGGCTCTATTCTCCCACAACTTTAAACATGAATATACAATCTTATGTACGCCACATATTTTTTTGAGACAAATTTGGCAAATGTCAAAAACAGTGGTGCAGAAATTCAAACTTCTATTCAGGCAAAAGATTGGAAGTTTCAGCGAGGAAACAAATTATCGAGGAATACATACCTACTATAACCTTTGGCATCTGGGAGCTGATATGCATCCACATCTCCAATTGTCCCAATAATTGCTTTGGTAAGAGTGTCATCATCCATTTCCAATTCACGTAGAAAATCACCAGTTCCATCATATACATCAAGTGTCTTCAACAAGTTGGGGTCACGATAGGATAAGAAGGAGAACACTCCTACATAGTAAACCAAAACAAAAAATAAAATCCCCATTGATAAGTATAGATAGCAAGTGGAATTCTCTGCCAAGTATTACAGATCATTGTTGCACCTGAGTGAGCATCAAAGTCACAAAACCCTCCATATGCCCCACCACTGACATGCACACGATCCCACAACCATGTATTACTAATATATTTTGAAATAACATAAGCACTCCCACTAAGCTGATAACCAGTGTCAAAAATATTTGCAGCTTTGCCAACATAATTAACCTGTGAAGGGTAAAATATGGATATTATTTCATGAAGACAGAAACAACCAATATTTTAAAACATATAGAAACAAACAAAATAACCTGTGTAGGTATCACAATAGCTTCATTTCCAGGTAAAAGTCGAGCATTCCAAGTAGCAGTTTCAGCAACAGATTTGCTAGGAAGCAAATCAAGAAAGTTGCCAACGTACTTTTCTGAGTTCGCAAGATTTTTCCCATCAGCAGTCAGGTTTATCAAGCAGCTATTCCTTGATAACAAGGATGCCCGAATTTCCTCAAGAGATGAAGAAACTCCAGACCAATCTAGATCAACTTTCTCCTCAAAGTCTTGCAGAAATTCCAGGTAACTATACATATACCGTACATTCAAAATTGTATCAGTATCATTATATGTTTCTGCACAGAAAAACAGTGTCCATAAAATGTAAAGTCTTCATTATGTTTTGGGTACATGCAAAGGTATTAGATCCATTCAGTACAAGATGCATGAACAAGAAGCACAATGTGAAAAAAACTATGCTTGACTGTTCAATTATCTCTTTATATATAAAAATCCTGCTAGTCAATTATATTAGTGGAAATAGTCCAGTACAATATGAATGGATAAGATAGAGAATAAACAGATAAAAGCCAAATGACAAATGTTCCAACCTAAGGCCACCCATTTGTTCAGAGATCCACCCAGCAATATTTAACTTTGCATCCATCCTTGCAGCTGCAATTCCATGACCACTGCCTCGTAGTCGGTTCTAAAGAATAAATGAAAAAAAAAAAAGGAATTAAGTTCTCAGGAGAAAGATAAAATCTTCCTATTCATCACATAAAAACAAAACCAATAAGACGATAAATACCTCCATTCTTGCTTTACTTTGGGAGACAAACTGCTTAAATCGCTGTTGGTCTGTGAACTGTACTTCTTGAAGAACACAATTGACCTACAATAAATTATGGATCATCCCTCAGTAACTTAGAAACTATTGCCTCCATTAGTAACTATAATCAACACGAGTAAATAGCACAAGGATGTCCATGATGTCGTAGAGGTTCATAGAATAATTTATTACTATATCATTGATAGTTGCAGAATCAGAAAGATGACTTGGATACAAAAATTAACAGAACACCCTTAATCATAGAGCTGTTTTGTGAAAAGAAACTGCAAGCTATGGGGCCTGAATGCTTGAGTGAAACCCAAAATTCAAATGTCATAATAATTTTCTTCCTAGTTCTTTAGTTTCTCAGGATTATTAAGAGTAAAAGCAGAACTCCAATGAATGCATGAAAATAGAAAGAAACATTAGAATGACTAATGCCGGAAATTTTAAATCAACAAAAGATCAATGGAAGGTTCAGGATTAGACTTATTCCAGCTTTGGGATAGACCTAGTGGGGACTGGAATTTTGATGCTTCACAAACATTATAGAGACATTTTATGCCTAAGAAAAAACCTGGACTATATAATATAGCCAGCCAATTCAGTTACAATATACCAGGTTAAATAAGTCTTCAGCACACCCAGCCATAGCTTTTCCACGGACAATAATATGGCTGCATGGTTGTTCCTGGCCTCGAATAGATGATGTGAATGGATAAACTGATATTCATCCAGTTTTCCTTCCAATCAACTGATTAAGTTGCACAAAGGTCAGATCTTTTGTACCCATCTCAAACAGTGACTGACTGCGAGAATATTGAGGAAGTGTAAAAATGTGAATAGATACAGCAGTAGAAGAAATTCAAAAACAGCACCTAGCCTTTTAACAAGCACATTCAAACATCCAAATGTTTTATTCCATTTTTTTAGGACAACAGAAATGCAAGAGTATCAAGTATATTATGACATTTATATAGCATTACCAAGATCAGTAAAGGATTAAAATGAGGAATAAAGCAGAAATGCAGGTTTAAAGGACACATTTTGATTCTGGGCAGACTGCTATGAGAAAATTAAAAACAATAGATTAAAATTATGGCTGGCTGGAATCTTAAATCATGTCCACCATATTTTTCTGCATTCACTAAGGATGGATTAATTGACTTTATAATTGAAGACCTAGCCCATGTGTTTGATAACAAACTAATTGAATGGACTTGAGAATTCGGAATCCCAAAATTATCTCCAAAGATTATCAGAAGTTCCCAATTTAGTAAGGATTTTACAAAATGTTACTAGTTAAGAGCGAAAGCTGAAAAACATGCTGAGAAGACAAAACAGCAACCATTTTAACATCAGTAAAATATTAGGGAATCAGTGGAGGAGAAATAATTGCATTCATTCTATAAGCTTGTTTGAGACTGTCCAAGAACAACCAGTATATCTCTAAGAAAAATGATGATAATAGAATCTTTAACAATCATTAACGCAACATCTCACCAGAAAAGTGGCACCAAAGGAAGAAGTTCCAACTTTAGTGATCTCATATTAAAGACAACTTCAGCATATAGGACATCATTTGTGAAAAGGTCATGCTGCAATACTTTCACACCATTGATCTCCTCAACCTATAGACAGCATGCAAATGTTAAATACACTTCTCCGCCCAAAATTGTATATAACAGACACCCAAGCATGAAATACTAAGCTTACTAACCTCTATGGGAACACATATAGGTTCTTTGGGAATGTCATTAAGAGAAAGGCTAGGCACAGTTTTTAAAGCTTCTGGGGGGTCAGGAGTTTCCTGCTTTAGTCTTAACTCCTGTGTTGCAAGTGCAAGCTCAGCAAGATCCTCTTCTGTCATACTGGCTTTCACTTTCTCCAAGACTTCTCTCTCAGCAGCATCATCACGAGAAGCTTTCTCTGGATCAGGCTGAAACAAAAAATATATGTTGTCATCTCATAAAGTTAATATATAGGCATCAAACGTTTATAAGGACTGACTTCCAGTCTAAAATCTAAACTGCTTACCCGCATTTCCACAGTTACACAATGAGAATTATTCAAGATGAATTTCTCAATTAAAGGAGAAAAAACAGCTTTGGAACCTTCCTCAGATATTCGAGCTTTTAGAGCCATCAAAGGTTTCTCATATTTTAAAGGCTCAAAGGGATCCCGATCATATATCCGTTTTCCCTGCAATAAAACAAAATATGCTGAGTATATTAAAAAATAAATACATGACGCTTCATTTGTTAGATATGGAGAAATATGTAAAACATACAATGGATCGAAGCATTAGCGATAAGCCACGAGGAAATGAACCCGTGTTGTTTTCCCTAAGAGAAAACTCAATTGTATTCATTGATGCCTCCAAAGCATTTGTTTCAAATCCTTCTTCAGCTAGTTTCTTAAGCGTGCTGATGATTAATTCTTCTATCTTTTGAATGTTTTCTTCAGAAACATTCTTCAATCCAATACTAAATTGAGGCTGAAGAAGCTCATCCTCAACCCCACCACCAACAATGGCATCACCTAGACCACTTTCCAGCAAGATTTTCCTCAAGGGAGATGCAGGAGTTCCCAGCATAAGATGATCCAGAAACCCAAGTGTAAGCTCAGTTTCCAAGTCTAAGGGTTTATCAGAAAGCAACCAGTTTAGGCATACCATATGCTTCTTTAAATCACCCTCATCACCAGCAGGATATTTCTCGACTACCCTAACTGGCTCTGAAAATAGTTTTTGCAGCTCAATCTTTGATTCATTTGAAGCTGGACTTGCGTCAAACATATTTAGATACTCTGCAAGGGGGAGGTAAGACACTGACTGCAATATAAGAGTAAGCTGCTAGAATCCTAAACTTACTAAAATTTTATGCCAAAATTTTCAGGTAATAAACTGTTAACTGTATATGATCCTAGAAGTTGCCAAAAAGAGAAAAACTCCCTTCTTATTTCAACCATCAACTTCAATAAGAGAGAGCTTTGAATCCAATTGGACATAGAACTGAAAAAGGAAAATATTAACAACTCACATGCCCACCAGGGTTTGCAAAAATGAATATATATATATAAGTTTTCAATGGTTATGGTTCCATGGGTAACCATCATAAAACTTAGTGTAAGTATTAATTGATTATGTATATTAATCGAAATATTAAATAGCATTAAATTGTTATAACTATTGTCATAACTAATTAGAACCATTAGATTTTGATTCAACAGTTGAAAGAATAGTGCCCATGGATGATTAAATAATGTAGTAACCATCAAAACCTCACATAAATATATATATATATATATATATATATATATATATATATATATATATCACCACCTTCTAGTTGAATTTAATAAATAAAATCTCGATGGCCAAAAAAAGGAGAGAATTTTTGGTACTTTGTTCATTCAAATGTTTTAATTTTAAAATTTAGACCACAAACTTAAGTTAGTGGTACCAGTTTAGCATCTAGTAGGCCCCTGTGCAAAACTCCAACCAGCATGTTGATAAGGTAGCTAAGTGGGAGCTAAATAGAAGGTAAGGGTTCATATTGTATTCAAAAGGAACTGATGCAGCATGGACTCCACATTCTGAAGCATTTGTGGCAATCAAACCAGATGGACGAAACTGCCACATATGATTCCCACCACCAAAACATATAAGCTTCAAGGGCCGAATACATGCCCAATCAACTCTTTTTAGCACAATGTGAGTCCCAAAAATCTTTATTTAGGCTCACATCAACTAGATAATACCAATATCAGTTTTTTCGATAGCACATACAGCACATAATAGATTTAAGGAAAATGTAAAGAATATTTGATAGCATTGCTTGTATAATATATCAACAGAGATATTATATGGTACCACTTAGGATGCGTAAGCGTTCAACTGGATCATCATCTCCATAAAACCATATCCTGGCATTACTAGGGCGGTAATATTTACAGTGGAATTCCTGCAATTTTTGTTCAGAAATGAAGAGATAAACCAATGTATCACACTGGAAGAAAATTTGAAAAAAATATGACAAAAATATTTATATATAGATATCAACAAGCATGGATAATTGCATCCTGCCACAACCATGTCACAACTCATAATCATGGATATTTTTTTCCCTTTATTTTTTTAATGCAATCTTAGTCGTATAAAGATTCAACAGAAAAACCAACTTATATATTCCTGACCACAATCAAGGTTGTATTTAAGACAAACCACTATGAATAATTTGACATCTAAGAATATTAATTATCTGTGTGTTGCATTGTGTTTAATCAATTGATCAAAGTGCAAGATGAGGTTAAAATTCATTAAAACACGAAATTGTACATAGATGATTCAAGTAAACGGTCAACATAGCTCAAGGCATATATCATGCAAAAGTTCAATGACTGTTGCCTTTCTTGTAAGAAAAATATTCTATTTAGAAAAGTAAAAGAAAAAATGTCAATCCAAGCCCGTTACTATTTAGAAATAGTGATAATAGTCCAAGAAGCTAGAAAAATAGTAGCCCGAAATTAAAGAACACAAACCAGGCCAAGGAAAAAAAAGGTAAAACAAATCTACTCCCTGGCACTGATTCAAGACAAGTGCCATGCAGAAGAGTTTCACTGAGTCTGTACAATGCCTTAAAAGTTTTGTAAGTGACAATAAAACCACAAATACTATGGTTAGAAATTTAATAAAACCACGAAAAGTCAGTATAAGCCTCTATGACGTAAAAAGAAACACTGCAATTTTCTTAAAACCTGCATGCTGGAATTGTGCAACAGTTCATATAATTTAAGCACAGAAACACCATTATTAAAAAGTATGAAAAACAGTAAGTGGTGATTTAAAAACCAAAAATATCATTTGGACTTTATTGATTAAGGAGCATTTTTCAGATAGCCCATCCTTCAGAACCATAAAAAAGCTGCAGGATTTACATGTTCAATGTCATTACGCCAGAAAAGAAGATTAATAATAGAAACTTGACTCACTCAACAGACCTGCAATTGCTCAAATGTCAATTGGGGGATAACTTTTGGATCACCTCCACTATCAACACCATAGGTATTGTCTGGAAAAACTGCCTGCAAATAAATTTATGTAGCAGTTACTACCAAATAAAAGAATTAGATATTTAGCATCAAAAGCATTTCCAATATAAGTACTGCACTACTGCTTGGCAGACTAATTACTGAACTAGGGGATTCAGAACATTATAGACCTAAGGCACGTTCAAGGAGTATCCATGTCATGATTAAACTCTTACTGTACTTCTGTCAACAGATATGAAATAACCATGAGCAAGTAAAAAATATCATGCACTCAAAAAAATTACCCGAGAATGCAGAATAGTGCATAACTTCAATGTTTACGGAAAAAAGAGTCGGTAAAGTCGTAGACTTCACAGCCAGTGTAGTTGAAAGCGAAAAGCACACTCAAAGCAATATATGTTTCTATTGCCTAAAGCGCAATGCACAAAAAAAGCACTAGCTTCATTGAAGCGAAACCCAATTTATCTAAAACAATTAAACAGTAATATAATATGCCAAAAAAAAAAAACAGAAATCCTTAGCAAGCAAAAATAAATAAAAACTAGAAACATTGTGAAACAACACTTCACATGACAAAAAAGCCTATGATTTTAAAGTTTAATATATAAAATTTCTTAGGAAATTGACTTAATTCTAAAACTAATATAGCAAATAGTAGTATAAAACAATATTTAGAAAGTTAAAGATATCAGTATTCAGAAAATGATAAAGAAGAGAAATGATTGATAAAGGAAAAACAACATCCGAGAATCATAAAAAAGTACCTGCCATTGTCACTCTGACTTATATAGTTTTGTAACAGAACGTCTTCTATGTTAAAGAAATCGTGAAAAGCAACCCATGTATTTATAAAAAATAGCAAATATAGATATATAGAATACGGATTAACCCATTTTGACTAAAAAAATAATTAAGAAGTTATATAAAGAATTAAATGCATATAAAAAAGACAGCTAGCAGCAAAATAAAGAGTCTCATAAATAAAAAAAAAAATTTGTTCTTACTATAAAGATCGATTAATAAATTTTAAAAACACATGAAAAAAAAAAGCGCTTTCCACTTTGCAAATCGCTAGCTTAAGCACAAAGGTGTGCTTCGAACTATCAAAAAGCGATAGACCTATACTGAGCTTTGCTAAGCACTAAAGTGAGCGCTTTTGACTACATGTTTCACCACAAAAAGTGGACCAAGAGAATCTATATGCATCACTAAGAAGATGTTGCAATACAAAGAAAACAAGATGCACATGTAGAATAATTGGATATAGACATGCATGCAATGTTTATCACTTATAAGGTGAGGATTTACATCTTGGTTTTTGGGCTATGCAGCTGAAGGATATATATTAAGCATGAAGCTCCTTGCCAAGAATAAGTCAATAATCTGCCATGACAACTATCAATGAAGACAAGAACTAGCTAACAAAAGAAACCCAAGTTTGACTTAAAAAACTTACTAGTATGCTCAAGTTTTCTATCAGGTTTTTATTATGTGTTTTTGAGTTAAGACTTAATGGTCGTAGGTACATGGGATTGCTTAATTAAGCCATAGGATTAATCGGTAATCTTATGTTTGGTTCAAAAAATTACATGTGGCTTAATAATCCCATTGACTTATTTAACCCATAGGATGAGTCTTAATTAAAACCTACCTCCTCCATGTCTTTACTAATCCCTATCTAATGGGATTACTAATCCCTACATTTAAATTATATCCTAAACTATCCTTACTTAAACCATCATATCAAACATGAGATTACAAATTTGGATTAGTTAATACTAGGATTAAAAT
The DNA here is from genome assembly GCA_023653625.1 of Triadica sebifera. NCBI lineage: Eukaryota > Viridiplantae > Streptophyta > Magnoliopsida > Malpighiales > Euphorbiaceae > Triadica > Triadica sebifera. The sequence continues at coordinate 21,346,992 of CM042896.1, read as the reverse complement.
ATTTTTACCAAACAAAGGCTAACTTAATCTTATGGCTTAACTAAACCTAGTATTAACACTAATCTTATGACTTAAACAATTTATGAACCAAATGGGCAGTAAGAGTATTAATTTTGTGTTTACTCAAGTCGATTAGTTGCTGGTAAGCACAATGAACTTATCTTTTAATTAAGACTTCAGATTATTAGCATTATTTCTAGCTTTGCTGGAACAGGTTTGCTTGACGTCCTTAGAATTCACTTCCTATAGTACTACTACAAATCTGCATATATTGAGGAAAAAATATTTTTGGATTTTTATAGGTATCCAAATCATAGAGGACTAAAACAAAACAAAGGAATCAAATATTTTTAAGGTTTAGGATTACTGTGAATCTATTGATATGTAAGTTTGTATGCATTATTAATAAGTTTCATCATTGAACTGAAAAATCCAGCAATAATGCTGCTTTGCATTGTGCAGTGCATTCAACCCTAGGCATTATATCAGGGGCCTATTACTTCTGAAGTTTAGTTCTATTCTTTTATTAAATATAGGACCCTTGAGAACAAGAGAGATAATTTGCTGGAATAATTAATACATTATACCAATAACTATTATAAAGGAAAATTAGTAATTAACCAAGTATTTATGTTATGTGAATCCATGTAATCAATTTCTAGGCCCAATCTCCTTGCTGCACTAATCATTGTGTTGTCTAGTCAACATGCTCCATAAGGTTAGTGGGGGGTAGGATGTGAGGGGTGAGAGAGAGAGCAAATAATCAGAGATGAGAGAAATTGCCTGTTGAGCAGTCCGCCCCAATATATTGTCAGGCTGCGAATAGATCCCCTTCATCTCATTAAAAACAACTCCTGAAATTAAAGAAGAGAAAATATATTCAAGTAATCAGGAATTCGACCAATACTATAACCAGGATATAACAATGTCCAACAGCAGAAGGCAAATGCATATATTGTTCATGTATTTCCAAAAATGCAACCTTTGTAAGATATTTCTTCTGAAGGATCATTGAGCTCAAAATGCCAGCCCTCTTGTTGAAAAGTTTGGTAGTCCTCCACACACTTAGGGAAGAAGACAGCATCCAGGTATACATCAACCAAATTGTAGAAATCCTATGTTTTCAAAATTACAGTCACCAATTAAGAACTAAAACCATATCTAAAACAACAACAATCAAGGACAATACCATACAACTTCCAATCTGTTCTTACCTTTGTATTTGTGGAGGCAACTGGATAGCAAGTCCTATCTGGATAAGTAAATGCATTCAGAAAAGTATGTAAGCTCCCTTTCAATAACTCAACAAATGGTTCCTTCAAAGGATACTTTCTGGACCCGCACAATACACTGTGTTCCAGTATGTGTGGAATCCCAGTTGAATCCTTTCTGCATTACAGCATTAGGAATTATAACCTAGTAGGCAACAATGAGCTTAAGCCACTTTTCAATTGAAGGAAAAGGCTAAAAACATGTCTAATTATCTTCAAAATTCAACAAACAACTCCCTCATTAGACCTCTAGCCTTAAGTAAAGACAACTAATACTTACGGAGGAGTACGGAAAACAATGCCAAAGACTTTATTCTCGTCGTCATTTGAAACAGACATGACTTCAGCCCCAGTCTTCTTATGCCTAAAAAGTTCAGCTTTTGATTTACACTCCCCAATGAACTCCTCAGCCACCTTCTCAAATCCAAACTTCTCAGCAATCTCATTTGGCACTCCAGCAAAATCTACGCCCAAAGAATCACATTACTATATATTTCTGATAATTAAACAAAAAAATATACAATTGTTAATTAAAAAACAAATGAATTATTAACAAGATTGCAACTTTCAGTTAAATTGGCACACCAGCAACCACAGAATCAATTTTTTCACATTTCTTTCTTTGATGTATACACATAATTCTTCAGTAATTTTTTAAAAAAAATAAGTAAAAACAGATAAATTGATAGCAAGATTACAACTTTAAAGTTAAAAGAAATTCATGTTCAACTAAAACTCTCAATTTAAGTATGAAGAGTGGCACCTGGAGAGGACTGAGCTGGCTGGGTAGCAACAGCTACAGGGGAGAGAGAGGAGAAGTGTCTATTGAACTGAAGAGAAGAGGAGGCGGTGGAAGCAACAGGGAATAGCTTCCAGTGGCGGCGGAGGAGGGAGCGTCTGGTGAGAGCAGTAAATGAAGAGTGGAGGAGAATGCGAGAACCACATAGAGCAGAAGAAGAAGAAGAAGAAGAGAAAGGAGAGAAAGAAGGAGGGAGTCTGGGAGTGCGAGGGAAGAAGAATCTATGGCAGGAGGCAACAGAGGAAGAAGAAAGAGAGCGAAGGAGAGCTTTTCCCTCCATAGTGGAAAACCCTAAAACTAAAAGAAAGCTATAGAAAATGGCAGGAAGAAATGCAGAGGTTGTGGTGGGTTTTGTCTTTGATTGGGGAAGGAGGGAAAGTGGTGAATTTGGTGGCAGGGAAAATGGCTAAGTTTTGGTTTTCTATTGATGAGGAAAAAACTTGGTGCCAAACTCCTTCTATAAACTAATATAATCACACCCCTAATATGTATTTATATAAATTAATAACTGAATTTATGGAAAATTTTTCATATTATTGTTTATTGCCCAGGAAATGGAAATGGTGCAAAAGAGAGCCCAATTTTATGGAGCTATTGTGCACAATAATACACTTAGGTCCGTTTCGCATTGCGTTCACTTTTAGAGAAAAAAAAATTATTTTTAAATTTTTTGAGTTTTAAAAACTGTTTTTGGAGAGAAACAGTTAAATATATGTTTTTGCCAGAAGTAGATTTGAAAAAAACAATTTATAAAAAATTAAAAAATTTAATCAATTAAATTAAAAAAATTTTAAATCTGTTTTTTAGACTCCCTAGCAGCAATTCCAAACACCCCTTACTAATTGTCAATTATATATACTAAATATAAATAAAAGTAGTAGCTTACCAGTACAACACCACCAGCTTTTGCAAAATTTATATTGAAAAAAATATTTTGAATAAAAATAATCTAATATAATATAATATATAAAAATAAAAAATGAAACTTTTTTTTTACCAATAAGCTGAGTGGTAAAAATGCGGGGCGAAACAGATCAAGGTAGATGGACAGCCAAAATTCTTTGAATTTGTCTCGCCCATTCGTTAACCCAAACAAGTGGATATTCAATTATATGAGGATGGGCACAAATTGAGAATCATATATGCTACTTTTATCCATGAAGAATCATATATGCTACTTATGTATTTATTTACAGACTGAAGTAATAATACATGACGACTAGCTATTATGTAAAGTAATTTATCTTAATACACTATTGTAATAATGACATTTTATTTGTATCACAAATTTAATCTATGGTAAATTGAGTCTATATTTAGATTCACATTACAAAAGTTAGTCTGCCCATATATTAATTAGTTACATCTATATTATATTTTCTTCCTTTAATGCATGCATCCATCGTCTTCTTCTTCCCCTATGAACAAAAATGGACAATTGCTTTCTTTAATTTCAAATAAAAAATATTTCTTCTTTCTTTATTCACTACCCAAACTAGAGACTAATAAACACGTCAAAAAATTTATAAATATATACATCTAAGGCTTATAAGCTTATGTTTGAAACAGATTTTACAGATTTTATTTTAATTTGTCTTCCCAATTTATTTCAAAATTAGATATAAAAAATATATATGTAACTTTTTTTTTCATTCACATATTTTAAAAATAAAAATATAATGTAAAAAATGACTAATATATTAATATTTATATCACACTTTAAAAACATCCCCGAAATCCACTAGTTTTATAAAAACAATTATATCAAATTTACATTCAACTTGACAAATCCATTGAACAATTTCGTCAAGGGAAGAGGCTGCCATCTAGCCGTCTTTATATCCTCAATAGTCAAATGCCATCAATTTTTTTCGCATACAAAGTCAAAAATTCATATATGCTCAGAAAATTTCTTATTTGTATCATATTTACATTTATTTATAAATCAAACTAATAATAAACTAATTATACATATAAAGTATATGATAAAAATTATATATTTAATATGACATTATTAGCTCCACTTAAAAGTAAATATATACTAATAAATTAAACTCGGTTAATTTTTTTCATAGTTTAAATCTTCTAGTCAAATCTAAGTAAAAAAAAATACATGGAGATAAAAACCACATACATATATTGAATTTTCTTGCATAGACTATATCCATATATCATTTTATGGAAGCAATTAATGACATATTGTCATGTAAAAAATTGTAAACAACAATATAAAAAATAAAAAAGGACTGCATAAATTTATATAATGGCATTATAGGTTACTGATTCCACATATATACGATTGAGGATATATATAGATATAGTTTCGGTAAGAATTTCTGATGATTCAAAACTCATTGGTATTAATGAAAGACTTAATATCTTGAAGCATAGCCTTAGCATTCTTGGTGTCTGGATTAAATAAATGAAACACATGATTCTCATCTTTAGCTTCAATTATCCTAACACCTCCTTTCCATCCACTCTTCTTCAAATTTTCATAATAATACCAACCTCTATCTCTCAATAAATCCTTCTCTGCCACAAATGTAAGAACCTTACTGCACCCTAAGGTACCAAATTTTGGATCAACAGCAGGATTAAGCGAAGGATCATCACATCCAATTGATGTAGGATATGCAAAAAACCAAAAAGAGTCGATCTTTGATCTCACTTGTGCTTCTCTCACCTCATTTCCAATGGGTTCTTTTCCCCAAAAATAAGGATGTATTAACACGCTCCCTTCAATATTAATCTCTGCTAGTTTCTCTTTCTCTTCCCCATATTTCATGGCGATGTTATGTGCTATGTTCCCGCCAGCACTGTCTCCTCCTAAGAACACCCTACCTAGATCTGCATGTCGGTTTATCCACTCTTCAGGCCCATCTCCATAAGAATGGGAGGCAACCCATTTGAGCACCGACCATGAATCGTCATATGCGGCGGGAAGGGGGTGCTCCGGAGCTCTCCGATAGTCTACAGAGACGATTATGATGCTGGCCTCTGAAGATAACTTGTTGCAGAAATTATGGTAACGAGGAGAGAAAGGAGTTTCGATCATAAAACCGCCGCCGTGATAGTAGACAAGGAGAGGGAGTTTCTGATCAGAGTTGGTGTTTTTGGGCAGATAAAGCCTGGAGGAGAGATTTAGTTCTTGGGAATAGACAACATCCTTAGATTGGGCATTAATGGTGGTGTTAGAATCTGAGGAAGAAGGAGGAACAGCATCTGTCTCCAATGAAGGAGCAACAACGTCTGTGCCCATGAGTCTTTCTACAGTGCCCTCTTTATATATTCGGATTAAAGGAGGCATCTCCAGAGCAACTTCGGGCTTTGTTGAATCCTCCATTAATTGAAAGAGATGAATTTGGTTGCAGGGAATTAGATATATGAAGGGAAGAAGAAGAAGAAGGGAATCAATACATGGAAAATACACCAAGCTACCTACCTTATTATTATTATTATTATTATTATTATATACGGAAATTTCTTTTCATATAATTTAAAAAAAATTCATATTGCTAACTACACATTAAGTCTACACCTAATTGACAAATGATCTAAAGATATTGATGATACGAATAGATTTATAAATCAACTTAATGATAAATTGTCATCTATAATTTTATTTATTTATGTGGGATATTTAATTTTTAAAAGAATTCAATAATTTTATAAGAAATTGGTAGTAAAATAATAAATCAAATATTTTATTTGGGGACCCGTAAGCAATGACGTGCAGTAATTAACATTTCTAAGGAAATATGTCAAGCATCTAAGGTCGGTTGATTGTTTTATATAGATGATAGATAGATCCAACAAAGATTTCATCGTCATGATGAGCTTAGTCGCTCTAAATTTTTCTAGCAAATGGACCACTCCTTAATACACTAAGGTCACATAAATTACTATTTAAGAGGACTCTTATTCATGTATCAATTTACTAATAAATAATTTTATAAAAAAATTAAAGATAATAAACTTATATTTTTAAATTAAAATATTTGATTTTCTTGTTATTATAATTCAGATACCTAAAATGATATAAATTTGAGAGCATCCTTAAATTTATGTACTTTCATAGTATAATAGTCATGGTAATTATACACAATGATTTTTTTTTTTTTTGAAAATGCACAATGATAATTTTGTAATGATAAAAAAAATACGATTGAAATATCTCTAGTCGAGTTATAAGTTTTGTGGAAAATAAGGATCACTAAAGTAAAAAACAATCTTCTTCTATTTTCTCAATATGTTGGATAGAATTTTTCTGAGTATTCCAAAGACGATGTTTTTTTTTTTTTTTTTTTTGAGAAAGTTTTGTTCAAATTAATTCTTCGTAAAATTGTAATCAATTAATATTTTATATTTTTATTATATTGCCATTTTGTTTTTTCTTTGTTACTACCTATTTTAAAAAGACTGGGAGGCAGTGTTCTAATGGCTTAGTTTTAATCGTGGAATAGAATTTTGACATGTCCCTCAAAATATCAAAAGTGACTACGCACAAAATTACAAAAACTAAAATCCATCCATTATTAAACAAAAAATAAATAAATAAATTGGGCTGTGTAAATCACATTGGGCCGGTTCATGAATGGGGGCCTTTGAACAAAAAATTCCCTAGTAAACCCTACTGGTTCCTAACGAAAGAGGCAAAATGTTTGATGAGAGATATAGAATTATGAGAAGTCGAGTCATCAATATGAAAGCAATGAGGTTCCCCTTTATTTTCTACAACCTCTACAGCTCCTTTCCGACCACTTTTCTTCCACTCCTCATATGGGCTGTTTCGGATTTATGTGGGGGTGTCAAAAAAAAAATTATAATTTTTTTATTTTAATTGATTTTTTTTTATTTTTTTATAAATTATTTTTTAAAATATATTTTTAAAAAAATAACTTTTTATTTGTTTTCCTCCAAAAATATTTTTAAAACTAAACAAATTAAAATAAAATTTTTAAAATACAATGCAAACAGAATTATAGTGTCATTTTCTCATGAACACCAAAACTTTATTGTAAGAGTGACCACAGATCATGAACTATCAGTTCTGGTTCAAAAAACAACATCTTAGGGTTTAAAAAAATTTGTGCCGGTCTAAAATTGCTCCAAAAGGGGTTTAGAACTGAGTTGGAACTGGTTAATTCTGATTCATGAATCAGTTGTTCGAACGAATATATATATATATATATATATAAATAAATGAGTTAACACAAGCTCAAGAAAAAATAAAATCATGCAAAGTGATATATACATCGTGAGTGACACTAAAATATAAGTATTCTATCTTTTATAAGGAAAGCAAGTATAACTCATTTATAATTTAAATAATGTGAGATAAATACATAAAGTGTATATATTGATGCATTTTATCTTATATTACTTAAATTATAAAAGAGTTATGCTCTTATTTTTTATAAAATATGAAAACACTTCTCTTTTTATATTATTTATGTGACATTATGAATGACAATAGGGTGGATTTATGGTAGAATTTTCCATCTTTGAGTTCGAATCTCATCCTGTCCCAAGACATTGCTGGAAAAAATTTTAGCGTCACCATTCTTGCACCACACAAGATTAAGGATCTTCAATCTCAGCTCATTTTCTCGATTTTTTTTATTTTAATTAATTAATTAAATATATAATTATTTAAATAAAAAAATATATATTTTTACTTTAAATAAGTGTTATATTTTTATTTTATTAAATTATCCTTGCCACGTCTTCCATAAAAAAAAATTCGGAATCAACGAAAAAATACAAAAATCTACCTTAGTTGGGTAAAATTGTCATCTACTCCCCCATTTTTAGTGAACACATGCATAGCCACATTTCATCACCAACCAAATTCAACCTATATTCTACCGATAGCAAGACGGAGTCAACAGCAGCAGCCAAGGCGGTGAGGTATTTTTGGTGGGAGGGAGAGAAAGCGGATTCCAAGCCGAACCCAACGTCGTGGATGTGAAACAAGAGAATGAATTTTCCGGGTCGGGTCATGGATTGTGAGTAGAAAAATACGAACCGAAATGGGAGGTTGAGAGCACCACATATTCGTACTGAACTCCGGCGATGGGGTGAAAGACGGCAGAACTTTGTGGTTTTGGTTGAACATATTCAGACGGCCGTCTTTGTAGACATTGAAGAAACGGAATGGGTGTGCAATTTCGTTGTTGAAATTGTTAACTACAATCATCCCTCTCTAATTGGCTAATTTATATTCTCCAGTTACAAAAATATGAAACAATTAAACATATCCAAACATTCAAATTTCTACATTTTATCATTTTAATTATTATATAATGATAAATGTAAATAATATCAGAAGTATTAAGTGTCCAAAAGCTTTTTACTTATTTATTTGTTATAAAGCAAATATTTGACTCATTTGAATTTCTTTTATGAAAAATCAGCTCTGTATATAAATTGAAAAAGTTAACTTTACTTTGCTTTTGGTTAAATAAGAAAATTACCAAATTAATCACAATTAATCTTAATTAACGCCCATACAAACCAATGCATGTTAAGGTTATTATTGAATTAAACTAAATAAATTTCTAATTATTGTATAAAAGGTGGAAGTGGGCACACATTTCCGCTCATACAAATCAATGCATGTTAAGGTTATTACTAAATTAAGCTAAACAAATTTTACAATTCTTGTATAAAGGGTGGAAGTGGGTCCACATCTCTCATTTCTCTTTCATCTTCTCAAAACTTCCAAATGCTTATCCACCGTTCTTCATTTCTTCACCCGTACAAAAGAAATACTACCGCCATCTTCGCTTCGGTCAACTTAGTGAAATCAAAAGGAAAATCTTGCGTGATGAGAGAAAAATTAGGAAATTGGGGAAAGATATGCTTAATTGAGCCAAAGAAGTGAAGAAAGCCAAAGTGGGTGGAGTATTAGTTTCAACCAAAAGTGAGAAGTGAGGAGGAAGGAAGAATTAGCTTATGCGAGGTGTTGGAGCTGATGAGATTCATAGGAAACCAGTGAGAAATCAGTGGATTTGAGGAAGAAAATGACAACTAATTAAAGGAAGGAATGTGTTGAAGCTTTGGGTTCAAAGGATGATGATAAATGTGAGTCAATCCACTAAAAAGATTTCTTAATTTGTGTAGCTGTGACCTTATTAAGTGTATGATTTCATTTTGTTATTAGCAGAGAGCAGGGTGGAGAAGGAATGGCGTGATATGCAGGAAACCTTCGACCTTTAAGCGGCGTCGTCTGCAATAATGCCTCTTGCTCAGCAATAACGTTACTTGAACGGTGACGTTTTAATTTTGGTAGAGCAAGGGCAAAGGTGGAACGACACTGTATTAGCTACTGTACCACTCTTTGTATATATTAATAGATTTTGACACTTTAATTAATAGACTCATCTTATAAACACTTAATTTTGAAATTTATTTACACCTCAATTAATAGATTCATCTTATATGCACTTAATTTTGAAATTTTTGTGTTGATTTATAAATTAAATTGAATTAATGTAATACGATCTATTTAATATGTATATAAATTATAAATATATTAGATTAAATGTATTAATCTGACACCATACAATACGTTTAATACAATTATTCTATAATTTGAATTGAATTAGTATAATATAGTATAGTTAATATGTATATAAATTATAAATATATTAATTCTGCATGATATAAATTATTAATTGATTAAATATATTACTAAATATATATATATTTTTTATTGACAAATCAATTTACAATTGAAAACAATAATTTTTGTATTTTTATGATATTGATATGATTTTATACCAACCCTGTAAATCTCAGTATTAACCTTCAAAATTTGTGTTGGGTTGTACAGTGCATTGCCGCCCCCACTTACAATCAAAACCACCTGTAAATATAATTCCATTCCCATCATTTGTTCGTAAGTGCCATTATTGCCATCGCCAAATTCCCATAATTGCTCCACTATCATCATCAACCGCAACATTATTATATCATTTTTTTTCTGATCCGAATCGTAATGAATAGGGTTAATAATAAAATTTTATATAAAAAGTATTACTTGTGTTACAATAACATAATATAATAAAACGGATCTAACTAAGGAGAGTTCGTACCTATCATTAAATTTTATTGCTTTTATATATATATATCTTACTTATTTATTAAATAGTACTTATAATATCATTATCTAAATCAATTTTATAATTTACATTATAAGTAAACAAAATATTTATCTTCTAATCGGATAATATTTATTTAATTATATAAGGTCACACTATACAGTCTTGTCCACATTTTGATTTCTTAACTGAAATTAAATTGTTCAAAATCGAAATCTAACTTTGATATATAATAATAATAATGGCTTCAAATCAAGACTAAAACGTTGACTCTAAGATTTCGTTCTGAATCTTCATAAATCAAAATTGAATTAAAACATGAACTGATAGTTTCCAATTGAAACTCTAGAAAAACAAAATAATTAAGAAAAGATGCATATATATTATATATATTCTTAATCGGCTTTGCCTTTACCTGATCATAACCTTTTTCCTTAACTGTTAGATAAATTCTCAATTATAATTTAAATATTTCTCTATTAATTTTTTACTTCATTCTTAAGGTTATAATTCGATTTCACCATTTATTAAAATCGAAATCAATGGTTCTAAAAACGATTTTGAAACCATGGATATAACTAAACTATAATTTATTATACACGCAAAACATTTATTATTTTGGGTGGATTTAATTAATTTGTATTCCGGATTTAGATAATGAATTTTCCATCTTTTTATTATGGCAACATGTTTCCAAATTTGTCCCTCGATTTCTCCCTTATATCGACCCATTGGCATGCATTTTGCCATGTTTTCATCTGCATGTTATTTGGCAAAAAAAAAAAAAAAATTAAGACCATTAATTTTCAATCCTCCATGGATCTAAACACGCCTAAAGTGGTTTACGATCTGTCTCCCTTACTGAAAGTGTACGAAGATGGACGCGTAGAAAGACTGGTGGGCACCGAAATCGTTCCTCCATCTCTTGATGATCCTGAAACCCATGTCCAATCCAAGGATGTGATTTATTTTCCAGAAGCAAATCAATCTTCAAGGCTTTACCTTCCAAAATCCATCTCCCACAATCAAAAACTCCCCTTGCTTGTTTACTATCATGGAGGCGGGTTTTGTATAGAATCTGCCTTCTCTCCTACTTACCATAATTACCTCAACAAGCTAGTTGAAGAGGCTAATATTATTGCTGTCTCTGTTGATTACAGAAGAGCACCTGAGAATCTTCTACCCACTGCTTATGATGATTCATGGGCTGCCCTCAAATGGGTTGCTTCCCATTTTCGTGGAGATGGTCCTGAAGAATGGCTAAATCTGCACGCTGATTTTGGTAAGGTTTTTCTTGCAGGAGATAGTGCTGGTGCCAATATAGCTCACCGCATGGGAATGAGATTTGGGCAACACAAATTGGTGGGTATTGACATTGTAGGCATTGTGCTTGCACATCCTTATTTTTGGGGCAAAGAACCCATTAGGGATGAGGCTAAAAATTTGGAAATGAGATCAAAGATTGAGGCTTTATGGCTTTTTGCATACCCAACTGTAAGTGGGTTGGATGATCCAGTGATTAATCCGAGTTTTGATCCAGATTTGGGTAAGTTGGGTTGCGGCAGGGTTATTGTTTTTGTTGCTGAAAAAGATTTGTTGAGAAGTAGAGGTTGGGATTATTATGAGAAACTGAAAAATAGCGGATGGGAAGGAATTGTGGAGATCATGGAGGCTAAAGATGATGACCATTGTTTCCATTTGTTCAAACCCACCTGTGATAATGCTGTGGCTATGCTCAAAGAGATTGTTTCTTTCCTCAATCAACCAATTTGAATCCTGGGATATTTATTATTTGTTGTCCACACCTGGACAAAGTAGAAGATGATAAAATGGTATCAGATACTTTTGTTAATGTTAATATGACATTCTATCGTGTGTTATTATGGATGATGTCAAAATAAGTATTGTTTTGAATTTTGAACTCGCTTCGATTTTCTTGTATGATATATTTATATTTCTGAGACGGATGTCTACTTTTATCTATGAGCCATGTCATTAACTGCAAAGTAAAAAAAAACAATCAATTTGTGTTACAAATAACAATTAATTTTTTTTAATTATAGTGTATTATTAACTCAATTCATATATAAATAAATTAAACTAAGACTAGATAAGAAATTAGATTGATGCCTTTGGCTACACCTATGCGTATGGGTGCTATTGTAATGTTATTTTTGTAGGTATCTATTAACCAATTTATCTCTACTTAAGCTTTTAAATAGAGAGTGTTTGAGATTAGTGTTTAAAAGGTATAATTAGAATTTTTTTTGATTTAATTGATTAATTTTTTATATTTTTTTTTAAAATATATCTTTAAAAAAATATTTATTTACTGTTTTAAAAAATAAAAAAATAATTTTTTTTAAAGCGTCTTTTCTAAATTCAGCTTTAAACTGTTAGACATCATGCTTCAGCTATCTTGGAAGAGGGAAAAGAAAAAAAAGATGGAAATATTGAAAGATGACTTCCACTGAGGTCCATTGTCCTCGAAATCATATACTTTCCAGTCACAAATAGGAATTGTCTTTCGGTGCTGGTGGTGGGTCATAATCCTAATTTCTTCATTTCGACTCACTTGAAAATTTTGTTTGATAAAAAAAAAAAAAAAATTTCATTATTGTTGAGTATCTTGTTAATCCCGCTATCCCAATATTTTGATATGACATGAATTTTTTTTGATAAATTAGTATTATTTATAACTATTTAATTCGTTGTTAAAAGAAAAGAATACAGAGCAGATGACAAAATATCAAATTATTCACAAAATGAAAACAGAGCAGGAGGAGAAGGCTTGAATTTCATACAACAATCTAGAAATGAAGTTTTTCCTCTCTATTCCATTTTTTTATAAAAATATTACTCTAATTTATCTTATCACTCCTAATTCAAATCCAAAATATTCTAATAAATTATTGAAGGAACTTGAAAAACCTTACTCTTCAACATTTATCAATTTCCATCTGCTCAATCCGAAGAAACCTCACAAGAATCATGTGTTGATCCTCAAACCAGATAATCACAGTGTTGAACGGTTGGAGGAGTGGCTCTTTACCACAAATCTTGGTATTTTATTATGGTTTTGCTGGAAAGAAGAGCAACCTAATTAATGGAAATCATGCATGGGCCATGGATTTTGCAGTACAATTAATGAAAGAAACGAAGCTGAGAAATTGACACGAATTTGTTTGGAAATTTGGAAATGAAGTTTTCATATGTTGCTAACTAATGTTAGGATTGGGAAAGTGGGATACCACCCAAAGCACAAAATGACATTTGATTGGATGATGGCCACCAAAACATTATAATGGGTGCTTTCTAGTCTATTCTTTTAAAATTTTTCCCAATTTCAGGGTTTTCATATACACATTGCCATATTGGGGGGCACTGTTTTTGTGAATTGAAAATCCATACTGTAATGATAATAAAGGCCCTAATTTCATTGCAGTCAGAAGTGTGTAATTGAAGATGATGTCGAAACACAATAAGATGACAACTTCTACTGTTGAGATCTTAAATTATTGATTATGGATCACCATGCAGTAGTTATTGGAAAAGCAAAAGGAGTTGTGATGCAACTTTAACAGCAGCAACTACACCAAACACACACACACACTCATTTCATAAAAAATTTTACATTAAATATATATAATATTTTTGTCATTTTATGGGACTTTCAGTTCTGTTTCACCTCACAAGAGGCTCTATGAGCCCATCCACTTTCTTTCTTTTTTCTTTTTCTTTTTTTAAATGGTATTTTATTAATTAAACCTAAAACTCAAAATAAGATTAGCCAATGACTAAAATATCAGAAACTCAGCAGTCCTCCCCAATACATCCGACTTATCATCCTCAACTATAACGTTAGAATTAACAATATCAACTAAAAAGCTCGTGAATACTAAATCAATTATGAGGAATAGCGTATAAAAGTGTCATCCTAGCAATAGTGCGAGCGACATAATTAGCTCATCCCTATGAAAATAAAAAGCCCTGAGTGAGATATTTTTTTCCTAATTCCTTGCAATCAGAGATGATAGAACTAAACTCCAACAAGTTAGTTTTATTAACAATAAAGCATAAAAAAACTTCTTGGTTGTCTAATTCAACAACAACATTATTCAAATTGTTGTTTCAAATCCATGTCTAAGCTCCCCTTGCTTCCATTGAAAGACACCTTTATATTTGACAGTAGAAACACAGTGCATATAATCAGCCTCACCCATCTTTGATTGAAACCCAATCTTATTAGCATCAAGCGTAGAAAAACCAGTCAACACCGTCATATGGTATAATGGGTTTAGTCCCTAACAAATGGTTATAACCAAACAAAAAAAAATGTAAAGACTCATCACTGGTGCACTTTGAGGCTTGAGCAGGAATATAAAATATCATCACCAACAATCACTTTATTATGGGACTAATTTATCGCTTAACCCAATTATTTTTATTTTATTTTATTTAAATAATCCAATTATTTTTATTATTATCTCAAAATTTATATATTTTGTTAATAATATTATGTTGTTTTAATAAATTATCATATAATGTTGCCCACATTTATTGAAGCGCTGCTATCCAATTATAGTTGACAGTGACAGCTACCAAGCAACAACTCTACGGAAAAATGCAATAAACGAAGGGGTGTTTAGTAAATTTAAATTTTTTTATTTAATTAACTGATTTTTTTAATCTTTTATAAATTAATTTTTTTAATTTTAATTTTAAAAAAATATTTATTTATTTATCTCTAAAATAAATTTTAAAGTTTAAAATATTTAAAAATATTTTTTCTTCAAAATTACTTTTTCCAAACTTTATACCAAACATAGCCGAAATCAATTATTGAAGAAGCAGTCTGAAATTATTGGCCCCGTGAAAAATGATGTTTTCAAAAAATCTTTTACTTACATTCATTCAATCTTTTAGTTTCTGACCAAAATAATAATTTATTTATTTTTTTTTTATAAAGAATAGCTTATTAATAAATAGGAAAATGTTTTGGAATTAGAATTTCTCAAAATCGATTTGAGAAATGGGCATGCTCTTCTCTATATTGTAAAAAGAAAAATCCATGATCCAGCTGACAAAATTTAATTATGTAAGAAACGAAACTTATAAATAAAACAAATTAACAATCTGTTATTATAATTGGTTTAATTCATTATTTGGAGCAAGTCTAAAAAAATGGTATATTTAAGTATTTTCCATGAAATTCAAAAGGCAAAGCCATGAAAGCAAAATTTATAAGATCAACATTTTCATAGAAAAAGAATAGGGTTCAAGTATTTGCTTAACCAATAAATCAAATGACAATAATTCCTTCGGCCATCTCCAATAATTTTTTTTAATTTTTTATTTAAGATACACCATTTAGTAATTCCATAAAAAAATTCTCTAATAAACTATTTATCTTTAAATTTAGAGTAAATAGTAAATTTAATTATTTTTATTTATTTTTGTTTAATCTATACTGTTTAGTCTCTAATATACTCTATTTCTTTAAAATTTATAATAAAAGTCAAATTTCATATTTTATTCTAATTGTAATTAATACATTTTCATTTTTTATATATATTCTCTTTTTTACAGTGTTTGTCTAAAAATACTTATTTTCTTATTTATAATAAAAGTCATTTACTTTTTTATTTTGATAAATATTAATTTATAAGAAATAAAATAAAACGTAAAAATATAAAAAGTTTATTGGAGTCGTAAATTTTTTTTTACTCTTTATAGAGCATTTCCAACAAATTTTTTATTTTAACTATACTCTTTATTTTAAAGAGTCATTTCATAAAAATAATATCTAATAAATTTTTTATCTTTAAAATTTATAGTAAAAATAAGTCAATTTTCACTTGTTATTATAATTATAATTAATACATATTTACTTTATATATATATGTTCTATCTTTTTATGGGTGTATTTCTTAAAAATATTTTTTTAATTTTTTTATAATAAAAATTATTTATTTTTTTCTTTTGCTAAATATTAATTTGTAGAGATAAAATAAATAAAAAGTTTATTAAACTTATAAAAAAAATTACTCTTTATATTTAAAGATGTTCTTAAAATAAAGAATATTATTAGAGATGCTCTTAAAAGATGCAATAAGATATTTTTTTATTATACTAATAATGTTCTTAAAAATAAATAGGACAAGGATTATTTGCATGTTACTTTGTAAATTTTCTTTTCTTTTTGAGTTTTCTATTATATTATATTAAACAATTTTGTTCACTCATATATGCTATTTGTGCTTTTCTTTTATTGAAATAACTTGCACAATAACCTTCTCAGTTTAGGCTAAAAAATATCATAATTTTATTTATAAATAAAATATGAAAAATAATTTATTAATAAAATCATAAGTGATAATGAGGCCGAGCTTAAACTTAAACACCAAACAACAATGGAAGGAGAGCTATTTTTTATTTACTTAATGAATTAGATAAGTAAAGTTGGCATGTAAAACATATACGTGGAAGAATAAATGATTAATTTCTATCTGCTTTGAGTCTAATAAAAATCTGCAACAAACAATGCCCACCACACGTACATTTACTTATCTCTCTCTCTCTCCCACTACAACTTAAGACTAACTCAACCTCCCTGTTTACCCATTTCTAAACAAATCAATTGTCTACACGCCATCTTCCTCACTACTGCTATCATTAATTTTTTCAACAAACCACAGAAAAGTATCTTCGAGAATTTTAAAATAATAAATTTTTTAAAAATTAATAATTTTTTTAATTATTTATATTTCAATATAATAATATTTTATAAAAATTTATATTTCTTATTATTTATAATTGTAACTGTAAAATAATAATTATATTTAATTTTTAATATTACTAATTATTATTTTAAATAATATTTTTTACTTTATTAATTTTTTAAAAAATTATTTTTAATTATAATTTGTTTAAATTTGAAAGGAATTTTATTCTAATTTTTTTTCCTTAAATATACAATCTAACCGGATAACATTCATAAAATTTTATGGGAATTCTATTTAAATTAGAACCTAGAAATTAATTCGTGAACTAAATTAGAGATAAACCATATAAAAACATGATATTTCCCAATTTATCCCTGGCTTTCCAATTGTTCCATACTTCATCCCTTATATATCGATCCATAGAATCTGCTATATGCTTATCAGTTGGACTGCAGAAAATTGAGGCCATTCATTTTCAATCTTCCATTCCATGGATTCAACCATGTCTAAAGTAGCTTACGATCTCTCTCCTTTACTTAAGATATACGAAGATGGGCGCATAGAGAGACTGATGGGCACCGAAACTGTTCCTCCATCTCTTGATGATCCTGAAACCCATGTCCAGTCTAAGGATGTCATTTACTTTCCAGAAGCAAATCTATCTTCGAGACTCTACCTTCCAAAATCCATATCCCACAATCAAAAACTCCCTTTGGTTGTTTACTTTCATGGAGGAGCGTTTTGCATAAGTTCTGCCTTTTCTCCTACTTACCAGAATTACCTCAACAAGCTAGTTGAGGAGGCTAATATCTTGGTTGTCTCTGTTGATTACAGAAGAGCACCGGAGCATCGTCTCCCCACTGCTTATGATGATTCATGGGCTGCCCTCAAATGGGTTGCTTCCCATTTTAATGGACATGGTCCTGAAGAATGGCTCAATCTGCATGCTGATTTGGGTAAAGTTTTTCTTGCAGGAGATAGTGCTGGTGCTAATATAGCTCATCACATGGGAATGAGATTTGGGCAACACAAGTTGGCGGGTATTGATGTTGTAGGGATTGTGCTTGTACATCCTTATTTTTGGGGCACAGACCACATTGCGGATGAGGGTAAGAATTTGGAAATGAGATCAAAGGTTGGTTCTTTGTGGCTTTTTGCATACCCAACCGCAAATGGGTTGGACGATCCAGTGATTAATCCAGGTTTTGATCCAAATTTGGGAAACTTGGGTTGCAGCAGGGTTCTAGTTGTTGTGGCTGAAAAAGATCTGTTGAAAAATAGGGGTTGGAATTATTATGAGAAACTGAAAAATAGCGGATGGAAAGGAAGTGTGGAGATTATGGAGGCCAAAGATGAGGAACATATTTTCCATCTGTACAACAACACCTGCGATAATGCTGTGGCTATGCGCAAAAAGATTGTTTCTTTCCTCAATCAACCAATTGAGTACTCGGGAAATTTATTGTCTAGACTCAGTTAATATTGTACTAGATTGATTGATCATAGAAATTATATTAATTTGGTTTACGTTATATTGCTCTTAATTATATAAGCTTTTATTCCTTTATGTGATAATATTTATTTATTTAAACTGAATTCATGCTTTTATTTTAATTGTGTCAATAATAAACTATTAAGTAAAGAAAGAGTTTTTTTTTTCATTTTTTAATTAATTAATTTTATGTTTGTAATGTAAATATTTTAATATTTCAGGCTTGTTTTATTAATAAATATTGGGATATAATGGAGGCAACAAATTTGTTACGTCATGACTTGTTTCTGTATGGCAATCTGTTTTAGTGGTTTCAAAAGGAGAGGAACAAAGGGTGCTATTTAAGATTTATTTATTTATTTATTTTTACTTTGATTTTCTAATCTCACTATAGACATAATTGATAATAGATATTTTTGTGATTCAGCTTATATGAAAATAAACATTGATGTGAAATAGATATTAGATTTTTATAACAGATATGGATATTGGGAGATGACTTCCAATGAAATCATAAACTTTGGAGGCACAAATAAAACCCAAAATCATTTTTTGATTTTTTTTAATAAAAATATCAGATAGTAAATTTGTAATATATTTTCTAACTCAATTACATGAATAGCTCATTTTAATTTTATATGATTGGAGTAGTACATGCCTTGGTTGAATTAAAAATCCATGATCCACCTCCAGAAGCTGGACGGGACGGGACTCAATTGTCCAACAAAAACTTTTTGCTTGAACTTTTAACAGCCCAGTGGCGGAGGGATGGGAACTAAGGTCTAAGGACAGCCTTGCCCCCTCAAAATTAAAATATAGTGAACAAATTATTTACATTTAAGTTTAATGACCATTTTGTTTATATACTTTGTGCAATAAACTTAATTCGGTTTTTGATAATTGGTAGCAAAAAATAAAATTTTATATGAAAAAATAATTCTTATTTTCTCATATTAATTAATAAAATCACGAATGATAAATGAAACATATATAAACAACACCAAAAGCTCTCGCCTTTGCTCAAACAGGTAATTCATGAGCATCAAGAAGTAAGAACAGCACTCGGGTTTAAGCACAGGGGAACAACTGTCAAGCTTAAACACAAACACCTATCATCTGTTTTTTGTTTACTTCATTAGTTAATTACGTGGATCTACACAATTAAATCCCACCGCGTGAAGTGTGTGTAAGAAGTAAGAAAAAGTATGAGCACCCATAATCATAATATTCTACTTTCAACAATAATTTAATTTCTTCTTTTCTGCAAAGAAAAAAATTTTATTTTTAATTTTTTTAATTTTAAAAACGATTTTAAAAAAATAAATAAATAGATATTTTTCTGAAAATAATTATAAAAAAATAATTTATAAAAAATTAAAAAAATCAGTACAAAAAATTTTAAATCTAATTTTTTTTGACAACCCGACACAATCCGAGTACCAAACAAACCTTCGCAATAGTAATGAAAACCGCAATTCTTTCTCTGTCTCCAACGACTCCTCTGTTTCCTTTAAAATAACTCCATCTTCCTCCCTTCCAAACCAGCAACCAAATATCACCACCTTCACATTCATTCACCAGTTAATCTCCATATGGATTCAACCATTGCCCATCGTCTTGAACTTGCTCATGATTATTCTCCTTTCCTTAAAATCTACAAAAATGGGCATGTTGAGAGACTCAAAGGTACTGACATTGCCCCCCCTTCTTTAGACCCCAAAATCCATGTCCAATCCAAAGATGTTATCTACTCACCAAGCCATAATCTTTTTTCAAGACTTTATCTTCCCACAAATGCAAACCCAAATAATAAACTCTCTTCTTGTTTACTACCATGGAGGAGGATTTTGCATAGGATCTGCCTTCTCTCCTACTTACCATAATTACCTCAACAAACTAGCTGAAGAGGCTAATGTCTTGGTTGTCTCTGTTGATTACAGAAGAGCACCTGAACATCGTCTTCCCACTGCTTATGATGATTCATGGGCTGCCCTCAAATGGGTCGCTTCCCATTTTAATGGAAATGGTCCTGAAGAATGGTTAAATCTGCATGCTGATTTGGGTAAGGTTTTTCTTGCAGGAGATAGTGCTGGTGCCAATATTGCTCACCGCATGGGTATGAGATTTGGGCAACACAAATTGGCGGGTATTAATATTGTAGGCATTGTGCTTGTACATCCTTATTTTTGGGGCGCAGATCCCATTGGTGATGAGGCTAAGAATTTGGAATTCAGATCAAAGGTGGAATCTTTTTGGCTTCTGGCATACCCAACTGCAAGTGGGTTGGATGATCCAGTGATTAATCCGGGTTTTGATCCAAATTTGGGTAAGTTGGGTTGCAGCAGGGTTCTTGTCGTTGCTGCTGAAAAGGATTGGTTGAGAAGCAGGGGTTGGAATTATTATGAGAAACTGAAAAACAGTGGATGGAAAGGAAGTGTGGAGATTATGGAGGCCAAAGGTGAGGAACATATTTTCCATTTGTACAACCACACCTGCGGTAATGCTGTGGCTATGCGCAAAAGGATTGTTTCTTTCCTCAACCAACCAATTTGAGTACTTGGAAAATTTATTGTCTAAACCCACTTAATGTATAATGGATAAAGTCCAAGGTAAAATTATAAAAATTAGCAGTTTTATTTACCTGCATTTGTCATTGTATTGTTCTTAATCGAATTTGCTTTGATTCTTTTGCATGATGATATTTTCTCATCTTGACTCATTCATACTTATTATTTATCTAGATCCTGCTAGGCAAAAAATAGTTTTTTTTTAAACAAAAATTAATTGTATAGTTGCAGAGTAAAAATTACATACTTGATCTATAAACAAACATATATACGGATCTAATCTAAGCCAGAAATTTGGTCCATCAGAACTTTTTAAATTTTTTTTATTTATTAATTTAAGATATTTTTCATTGTGAGTTAACAATTAACTGCTTAACCTAATACCCTATTAATTGTTTCCAACTAATTTATTTGAAAAGGGCCAATATAAAGAAAAAGATATGAAGGCAAGCATTCATAAACCAAAAGGAAAAAAGCATTGGTGGAATCTTATAACAATCTATTAAGCAGTTTATGGGTGTGTAAGCTTTACAGTTTATTTTGAACATCATCAGCTTTAGCTATATATATAAATATATATATAAAATGAAAAAGATAAATAAAAAAAATCAGATACTTTTTCGCTGATAGTGGTGGGTCATATTGCTTGTGGATTGCAAATTTTGGACATTTTCTACAATTTTTTAGATATTGTAAGTAAGTGCTCCTAACGTGTCATCTCACACTGGCTTCTAAATAACATAGGGAATGCATATCACATTTTTTATTCCAAGTTGAGGATCTGAATATGCCATTGGTAGAGTAAGTCAGTAAGAGTGAAAGGACAATATATGATAAAGATATATATATATAATCACAGTATAAAAATCATATGATAAAGATAAAAATAAAATTTAAAACTCCATAATTAATATTCTTAACTTAAAATTAAAATTCCAAAGCAGCATCGGTTTCAAACAACTGTTGCCTAATCACAAATAAGTTTAATAGTTCTAATTTGTTAATGTTTTTGTGGCTAAGAATGTTTTGCAAAATCACCTATTACGTGGTAGTGTTTATATGTTATAATAATTAAAAGACAAAATTAGTTAGTTTCTTTTTCGTGTGAAGATTAAATTGGTTAGCTTCTACTATATTAAGTAGTGGCATTTAATTTCTTTTTCCATATAATTGGATTTTCTACTCTAGTGGACCATTACTTTAATTTATTGGTTTGCTTTACAATCATACAGATTAGGAAGGCTGCAAACTACACAATATGTGAAAAGACATCTCTAATTAAAAATACTCTTTTAAATAAATATATCATACGTGTGAGTTATCTTCAATAATTATCTTTAAAATTAATTCTTTTAAAATATTTTAAAATATAAAAATAATTTTTTTTACAAATTCAATAAACTATTTATATTTTATTTTGTTCTATATAAATTAATATTTATTAAAAAAATTAACGATTTTTATTAAATATAAAAAATATACTTTTAGAACATAATAATAAAAAATAGAATATGTATAAAAAGTTAAGATATATTAATTATAATAAGAATAAATATTAAAATTTGAGAGAAAAATTTATTTTATACTTTAAATTTTAAATATAAAGGATTCATGAGCAAAATATTTTTATAGAATAAGTCATTAAAATAAACAGCATAATTTAATTAAATAAAGAAATTTGATGTTACTTATCACGTGTAGAGCATGTGGAACCAATGGAAGGTTATTTTCTTACTTTTTCGTCGGGGGACAACTATTAACAATTAATTATCTTGGTGAGAAATGCCGAGAGAATTTTTCATTTTTGATGGAGCTCGTTCAGTTAAAAAATACAAAAAATAGTTGAATTTGACGGTGACAACTCCATAGAAAAATACAAAAAATAAAAAAATCAATCAATCATTGAAGTAGCCGTTTGAATTTATTGGACGCTGTGAACAAAAATATTTTCGATTAACAAAAACAATAATTTATTATCATATAAAAAAAACTTGAATTTATAGATCTATAATAATTCATAAGCTGTGTGGCTAAGAAATAAAGGCACTCTTCTAAATAACTGGGAAAATATTTTGGAATTTGAATTAATTACATGAACTTTACTTCATAAAATCAATTAGAGTATGTCCTGTAATTGATAAATTACTGGAAAAAGAAAAACACTTGATGGAGCTAGAAGCTGCTTTATTATATATTCCAAGATTTTTCTTTTCCCTTACACATGATTTATGATAAAAGTAACAATAAAGTGCATATAGTTAATTTATTTTATTATACATCCAGTCTCTATATAAGTATTTCTCATAAATTTATATATAAGTCCCACTTTTTACACTCCATTTGTTATTTTTGACTTTTTTTACCCGAATTAAAAAAAAAAGAAAATGATACATTCATCAATTTCATAAATTTCTCATTTGCATTTTACCTTATAAATAACTTGTTATAAAAGCTAAAAAGGTGCATGTAAATTTAATAAATAGACTAAAATGGAAAAATATGGATTAAATACCCCATTAATTTTTGAAATAAATATTCAAAGTGAAAAAAAAAATTTAAATGAAATTTTGAAATGAAACAAAGGCAATAATAACATTTCATTATTATTTTTTAAAAAATAAAAAATAAAAAACTGATGGTGAGAGAGCTTTTGCTTCAAGTTATAAACAATGGACCAAATAGCATTGATAGCTTGTATTAGCAAAAAAAATTAAATTACCTTGTAAATGTTGGAGCTGTTTTATTATTATTATTATTATTATTTTAAAAGCTTACTTTTTTTATAAGCAAAAAAAAACTTACTTTAATAGATGGGATGTGGGCAAATAAAGTCCCCAAGTGAAATATGGGTAAACAATGAATTATGAGGATTCAAATATGATGACATCTCAATAATTATCGGCCTCTCATAAAGAATTTCCTCATCTCTTAATCCCCTGCTGCAACTTTACTTTCTTTTCCTTTCAATAACTCCGTTTTCCTCCCTTCCATACCTATTATAACCAAATCTCACCGCCATCTTCACATAATTCATTCATCAACCTCCATGGATTCGACCACTACCCATGATCCTGATCAATATGATGAACTTGCTTATGATTATTCTCCCTACCTCAAAATCTACAAAAATGGCCGTGTACAAAGACTCCTAGGCATTGACATTTCCCCCCCTTCTTTAGATCCCATAACCCAAGTCCAATCCAAAGATGTTATTTATTCACCAAATCATAATCTTTCTTCCAGACTTTATCTTCCTAAAAATGCAAGCCCTAGTCATAAACTCCCTCTTCTTGTTTACTACCATGGAGGAGGATTTTGTATCCAAACTCCATACACTGCTTTATACCATAGCCATCTCAACAACTTAGTTGCTGAGGCAAATGTTGTAGCAGTCTCTGTTGATTACAGATTAGCACCAGAGCATCCTCTCCCTGCTTCCTACGATGATTCATGGGCAGCACTTAAATGGGCTGCTTCCCATATTCTTGAAGATGGACCAGAAGAGTGGCTGAATAAATATGCTGATTTTGATAGGGTATTTTTGGCTGGTGATAGCGCTGGTGCCAATATAGCCCACCGCATGGCCCTCAGAAATGGTGAGAACAGTGCGGATATCAATCTTAAAGGGACTGTTTTAGTTCATCCATACTTTTGGGGCAAAGATCCCATCGGAAATGAGCCTAAGGAACCAGAAAAAAGGGCAACTGTTGATGCGGTATGGTACTTTGCATGCCCTGGTACAAGTGGGAATGATGATCCTTGGATTAACCCACTTGTTGATCCTAATTTGAGTAAGATGGGTTGCAGCAAGGTTCTTGTTATGGTTGCAGGGAAAGATATTTTGAGGGATAGAGGACTCCATTACTATGAAAAGTTGAAGAAGAGTGGGTATGGAGGAAGTGTGGAGTTTATGGAGATCACAGAGGAAGATCATGATTTCCATTTCAGAAAATCTGATTGTGATAATGCTGCTGCGGTGCTTAAAAGAATTGCTTCTTTCATCAACCAAGAATAATGCTGATGCCCAGCTGCCTCCTAATTTATGTTCCAATTATATGATGCGGTTTATCTAAAAAAAATATGATGTGTGTTGTGATTTTTAGGGCTGATCAAGCCCATTATCTTAAATGTTAAATAGAGCTCAACAGGCAATCAAAAGTTGTACTTTCTTTTAGTGAAAGCCCAAGACATAAATATTAGAAGTTGGTGTTTGTAAGCTATTGGGTATGAATTTTCCGTTGATGCTTTATACTAAAAAAAAATACTATATATTTTTTTTAAGTAGGATCCTTATTTTTATTTGATGTTTATTTTATCCTCTTTCTTTGCTAATGGAATGCATAGAATATAATAATATATTACGCGGTAATTTGAAATTTTAATGAAATTACACAAAATTGGAGCCAAAAAAGTTTACTTTTCATAATTCTATCAAAATAAATAAATTAATTTTGTATTATACAAATACAAATCCGATTTATGTATGCGCTACCGGTAAAGATATGGTACTCGATTTGATTTCATTATAGGTGTTGGGAATAATCGAAAAATTTAAACTAAATATCGTTTTAAATCTTCAATATAATGCTACTAATAATTGTACTTGTATTAATCCACATATGTTTCTATGAATCGGTACTAGTTGAAAAAAAAATCCCATATTTTTATTTACTTGACATATTTTTATTTTTTTCCTAAAATTTTTATTTATTATAAATTTTTATTGTAATTTTTGCAGTTAATTATGCAATCAAAGTGAGAGTAAAAATTAAAAAAAATTGATAATGAAATGAGATAAATTAGTTATAAATTTTTAAAAATAAATTAATAATCCGGTCCCTAAATTTTGATTTTGTTCTATTAAGCGCTGAAATTTTGTTGTTGTGTTTTTATCAAAATGAAATTAGATATTCTACCCTAAGTTTAGCGGCACTTTAGTGGGGAAAAAGTTAAAATAACGATAACAATAATTAAAAAGTAAATAAAAAAAATGAGAGGCTAGCTGAGACCCGAAATTGACTTCGTTTTGGAGGATATTTTCGAAGTATCCTAGTCTTTCTAAAAGACTCAAATGAATGACCACCTCTTCTTTCTGTTCAATTATGAGGCCATTGAATCAAAGGAAAAAAGAAATATTAAGAAGCTATTTAATTAACTGGGTCAAGAGTGTTACAGAGGCAATATTTTTTTCATTGGGTTGTTAATTGGTCTGGATAATCTGGGTGAAATGTGCGCGGCACTGTGTGTTCTGAATAGCATCAAGCTGAGAGTTAATTATCAGTTCTCTCTTTTGTTGCACATGAGTGATGAGGAATAGTTGATCTTGCCATAAAAATAAGAGGAAATGTGGTGACTTCTTTTATTAAGCTTAAGAATTTTGACCGTAATCTAGATAAGAAATCAGAATTTAAGTTTTTATCTCTTTACTTGCCAAGTTGTATTTTGAAAACCAATTATTGTAATAATTGTATGTGTCATACTTGCTTTTCCTTAAAATTCAGAATTTTTGAAAGAAAAACAGTCGATTAGAACTATAAAATAGTATCCAATAAGATGAAATTCAAATTATTTATCACAACAGTGAATCAAACAAGCATTTAATTAGGATATGTTGTCATATTTAAATGTCTTATCAATATATAGTGACGGAATTAGACCCTATATTAAAATGCAAAAATTCTCCAGAGGTACAAAATAAAAAAATAATTAAAAAAATAATTTTTTTATCATATATATGTTATGGGCTACTGCCCTAAGTTTACTGGTAATTAGATATATATAATGACATATGCCAGAGATCAAAAATTAAAAAAAAAAAAGTAAATAGATAAATCTTTGTTTTTATCATATATATGGTATGGGCTACTACTATAATGAGTAGTGTTTATTAACAGTGACAGGTCCTGTAGATAGTGGAGACTTGAAATTATTGAAAGATGAGGAGGACAATTTCACAAAAAAAGAAAGATGAGGAGGACAATTAGAGGTCTTTATTGCTCTCTGTGTCTATGACCCATGCTGACCATTAAACAAAATGCATTGCAATTGAAAGTGGCCCTTTAACCACCCATTTGTCCACATTAACCCTACCAGTGAGTCAATGACCACCCACATGCAAATATCCAAGCAAGGGTAACCCTAAAATCTCTACATTTTTAGATTTATAAAGGGATTTTGATTCTTCTTTTACTACTCTATCAAGATTTTTTTTAATTTAACTTTATATTTGATCTAGATTATTTTCGAAGGACTCCTAATTAATAATGCCATGATGTCTTGGAGATATTATAAAATTATAAACTTTATTTTTTATATGATTAATTAAATCAACATTATTTAGTGAGAGAATTGTATAGTTGTATATATCCTTTTTATTAGATAGATCTACATAAGTAAAATTCGCCTCTCAAACATTGAAAAAATTATAAATTTTTTTGAAATTTAATAAATTACAATAAAAATAAATTATTTTTTTTAAAAATTATCAATTTAACTCTATGTTATTCGATAAAAATATTACTTAAGATAACAATTAAAAAATCTGTAATTTTAATATACTAGTTGTTACAATTCCAACAGTGAGCAACGAAAAAAATTTTAAATTCTTATAAAATATTATTAGATTGTATATAAAATTCTAAAAATTTACATAAAAATATTTTAAATATAGAAAAATTATATAGTATATTAAATTATAAGTATTATCTTAAATAATACGGAGTAGTTTATTTTTAATTTTTTAAAAATTATTTATGACTGTAATATTATTAGATCGAAATTTATATACGCCCAAAAATGATTCTTCTTCTGTCTATTCTTCGTCTTTTTGCAACAAATAATACTATTAAACTATTAATTAAACCCCACCCACTGCGAGCACTCAATTCATTTCCTATCTCTGTCCCCCGGCCCATTACTCCATCTTCCCTTTCCTGTTAATACATACATACAATTGCATCTTCCTCTCCCTTCCAAACCATTGAATTAATTAGAACCAAATATCACCATTCTGCGTTTTCACATTCATTTTAACTCATCAATTTCCTTGCATGGATTCCACCACTACCCATCAGCATCAACTTGCTCAAGATTTCTCCCCTTTCCTTAGAACCTACAAAGATGGCCATGTAGAGAGACTCAAATGCATTGACATTGTCCCTCCTTCTTTGGACCCCAAAACCCAAGTCCAGTCCAAAGATGTTTTCTACTCCCCAAATCATAATCTTTCTTCCAGACTTTATCTTCCCACAAATATTAATGCAGACGACCCTAATCTTAAACTCCCTCTTCTTGTTTACTTCCATGGTGGTGGGTTTTGTGTTGCAACTCCCTTCTCCCCTGTATACCATCACCATCTTAACAACTTAGTTGCTGAAGCAAATGTTGTAGCAGTCTCTGTTGATTACAGATTAGCACCAGAGCATCCTCTTCCTGCTGCCTACGATGATTCATGGGCAGCACTCAAATGGGTTGTTTCCCATACTCTTGGACACGGACCAGAAGAGTGGCTGAACAAGTATGCTGATTACGATAGGGTATTTTTGGCCGGTGATAGCGCTGGTGCCAATATAGCCCACAGAATGGCCCTCAGAAATGGTGAACACAATCTGGGTATCCATCTGAAAGGGATTGCTTTAGTTCATCCATACTTTTGGGGCAAAGATCCTATCGGCAGTGAGGCTAAGGACCCTGAAAAAAAGGCATTTCTTGATGCAGCATGGCACTTAACTTGCCCTACTACAAGCAGGAATAATGATCATTGGATTAACCCACTTGATGATCCTAATCTGGGTATGATGGGCTGCAGCAAGGTGCTTGTTATAGTTGCAGAGAGAGATCTTTTCAGGGATAGAGGATTCCATTACTGTGACAAGTTGAAGCAGAGTGGGTATGGTGGAAGTGTGGAATTTATGGAGATAACAGAGGAAGAACATGTGTTCCATTTGAGAAAATCTGATTGTGAGAATGCTATTGCTCTGCTTAAAAAAATAGCTTCTTTCATCAATCAAGATTAATGATGCTTGTGCTTAGCCTTTTTTATTCCCCGGATAGGATCTAAATATGGATCAATATCACTGGATTAATCTGAATCCGGTTTGGGTACGAGTCTATTGTTCCTAATTTATGTTGAATTATATAGTATGTACTGTAATTTAGGGGCTGATCAAACCCATCGTCATGTTCTTATTTAAATCCATCTTAATCATGTGTTGTTTGCTGAGGATAAAGCCAGGTATCATCTTTATTAAATGTAATAATTATTATTATTATTATTAAAGTACTTTCAAACCATGAGTACAAAGGATAAGAAAGTACCAGTTAATGAAAGTGGTTGAGAGTTTGGGATTTTGGATACTCACTTAGAGGAGATAGCAAGTTTAAGTGGCCTCAAATTCAATGGAATGATGTATGAAATAATTAATAATTGAAAACTTGGTCTGGACAAAAAGTAAAGGCATGGATAAGAATGAGCATGGAAATTGGAACTCTATTTTCTGATGGGTATCAGCAACCAGCTGTATCTGTCTGTATTAACCAAAATTGGAATTTTATTTTGTTTTTATTTTTAGTCATTGAATATTCTTGCAATTATTCCTATGCAATGTGTGATAACCAGCTGGAAATAAATAATTAATAAAGCGAAAACTTGACAAACAATCTGAATTTTAAAAATGAAAAATTCATTTCAATCATAGAGTTCTGTTTTTTCAATTATTATGAAGGAGCCACTAAAAGTTGATCCAACCCGAAATCCACAACCATTCAGTTACCGTTAGACATAACACATTTGATAATAAGGTTTGGTTTGGGCTTTTAAATCGATTTCTGCTGAATGGATATGATCTCGATTTCTTAATTGGTCTAGGCCTAGGCCTCGAGAAACAGAATCTGCACTCAAATATCTTTATATACTTGGAAAAAATCTTATATCATGGTTTATCCTTCAGTGCTACAAATTTAACAGTAAAAGAAAAAAGAAATAGATGTTTTAGCGATTTGCCCACATAAAAAAAACAAAACAGTGTGAAGTGGCTGTTTCGGAGCAAAATGGTCACCTTTTTGGGCTCGCTCATTGACCAGGCGTATAAGGGTGTGTTGGAAATTTTAGAGAAAAAATAAAAGGAATTTGATTGAATTTAAATCTCAAATTTTATATACATAGAATAAAGTATGATAGTGCTTATATAAACACATAACTGTAACTTGACATGCATTACTCCAATTAAGCATGTTGTCATTACATACACAACTTCACTACCAATAATAAAATAACCACTAATTGGCATATTATTCTATTACTTATGATAAAATAAGATACTAATACACTACTAATAACAAAATAAAACACATGAGGGTATAAATGAGATTGCATGGTATTTTCCAATTTAACAAAAGGTCTCGAATTCGAATTAACTATTTTAAATTTCACGAGTGAGTACTTTACCGCTCTTGAGCTCATATTCGATACGAGTATAATTAGTTTCAATTTATAATTGAACATATATGTAGTTTGACAGAAAATAAAATAAAACGCTAACATTAATTTTTAATTTTTGAATCATTTTTCAGCACTCTCCCATAATTCAAAATTTAACACTTCTAATTAATTTGTATTGTAACACTTATCTCCAAATATTAATGCACTTTTCATCAAAAGCTCTTAAAGCACTTCTTACCAGCCTCTTCTATTTGTTCATACACTTTCTCACCAACCTGAGGCCATTAATTTTTTAGAGCACTTCTCTCAGATTTTCTAAAAAAGTCTTTATTTTTTGTACTTCTTGTGTCACATTTGCTTGCTCATCATCTTTCTCTTTGTCTTGACTGATTTTGTGGATGTCTTCTTGATGAACATATTTGTGCTTGGTGTTGCTGCCATTTTCTTCAAACTTTAAATAATCTTGGTTTGTTTGTTTGCTTCTTTTTTTTTAACTAACTTATTAAAGATCAACTAGACTCAGATACCATGTTGGAAATTTTAGAAAAAGAAAAAAAGAAAGATAATGATATTTGATTGAATCGAAATCTCAAATTCTATGTACATAGAACAAAGTATGATAGTGTTTATATAAGCACATTGCTTACAACTTGACGCACACTGCCCCACTTAAATATGTTGTCATTGCATATACAACTCCACTACCAACAATAATATAGACCACTAATTGACACACTATTCAACTACTTACAATAAAATAAGACATTAATCCACTGCGAATAACAAAATAAAACACTAACATTAATTTTGAATTAAAATATTAATTTAAAATTTTTGAATCATTTTGCAAGAGTAACTAAATATTTTCCATGCTAAAAAGAATTGAGGAAAATTTTTCAGAGGATCCTCAATTATAATAAAGAAAAAAATTTTGAACCACAAATGTATATTTGTAATTCACTTTTAGTACAATTGACCAATATAAAAAGATATCATATGATACCCACACCAATATAAAACGATATCATATGATACCCACAGCCATGTGACAGCAGTTGCAGTAAATATATCACGAAGTTTCATTTGCTGTCATTAAGTAAAAAGTTTGCCCACCATGCATGAATGATTTCTTAAAGATTATGTAGATAAGCATAATTTTCATAGTCGCGCAAACGATTCCCATAGATAGGGAAAACTGATTAATCGATGACAAGCACAAAAATACCCATGCATCAATTGAAAGGCCTATAGATGTTAACAGCTAGATGTTACGATCTCAGGCCAAGCTCAATACCAGCAAGCTCAGAAGTAGAAGAAGTGAAGCAGAGTAAGAAGAAAAGAGGGAGAAGAGACAGAAGAAAGAATGAGGACGAAGAAGGAGAGGAAGAAGAAGAGAAGAGAAGGAGAAAGAGAGAAGAAATTAGGAGGGAAATTCAGTTGTATTCTATTCATGCATATGATTCCTTTCTGTTACATTCTAGCATTTATAAGCTTGTAAACGATATGTTTGAGAAATGAAATGAAAATTACAGCCGCCTCATGACACCTATCTTCTTCCAATAATATGGTTCTCTTCTTCCACATAGGACGTCCAACTTAGCCAACCAATGACTAACTTAACTACTTATTTAGCTAAAAATGACAGCTACTGCATTTATCCAGCAAAATAAGCTCTGTTAGCTGCCAAAAGGGCTTCTAGAGCATCACTACCAGGTTGGTCCTTGTTTATTGCTTTTCCCATTTCTGCCTGGGCCTCTTTCATTACAATTCTCATTTACGGCTCAGCATCAAATTCCATTTCTGACTTAGTTCGAGTCTCTTCACTAAATTGGGCCTTCCTTCCTTCCAATTCTAACTTCTTCGATCCTCCCTTGAGGTCTGCCACTAAATCCCATTTGTTTCCCAGCTAGCCTGCTCCCCTTGTACCATAACACTAGAATGCCTTTTTATTTGATTATGGTATTATGACTTTCTTTAGATTTTCTTTCTATCACTTATTAGCGGACTTTTGATTTTCTTTTCCTTTTTTTCTTTAGACATTCTTTTATCATCTACAATTTCTCTAATGTTGGCTTAGACTGTGATACTGCTAGTAAAACATCCATACTTACTGGGGAAGTTAATTTTTAATTTATCTTCTATCACAACTATTGGCAGGTCAATTAATTTACTCATTTATTATTATTATTATTGAACGAGGCTCATAAGATGTGCTACTGCTATCTTATGCCATCTTCACACGATTCTTTTACTTAATTTTGGTCACATAATATATGATGCTATATTTGCAAGAGAAAGAAAAATATTTTATTTTTACTGTATTGTAGACTTAATTCTGGATTACTATTTTGCTATTTTTCCTTTCATATATGAGCTTTTTTCACTATATCATATATATTTAGTATAATATTTAGAAGAAGCAATAGCAGAAATATCTTCATAGAAGAAAACATGAAGTTGCGTGATGTGTGATTTTTCAAATTAAACTAATAGATAATATTCGAATAGTTCATAACTTAGTGCAGCCATAAGTTACTTGAATCTTATTACAGCACTCGATTTTGATTGTACAGATATATATAAAAAATCAACTCCATAGAATTCATCTACCCAAAACCATAGT
Source organism: Triadica sebifera (assembly GCA_023653625.1). Classification (NCBI taxonomy): domain Eukaryota; kingdom Viridiplantae; phylum Streptophyta; class Magnoliopsida; order Malpighiales; family Euphorbiaceae; genus Triadica; species Triadica sebifera. The sequence goes on along the minus strand of CM042896.1, from coordinate 21,313,968 downwards.
TTGATAGGCATTTTTCAATAGCCTTTGACAGATACAACTCCGTAGGAAAAAAAAAAAAAAAGAACGAAATCAATTGTTGAAGTAGCTGTCTGATTCTTGTCCCCTACACCTCACATGCATTTCCTTAATTATCTCTTTTGTCCTTTCAATATATAACTCCATCTTGCAAACCAATTAGAACCAAATTAACGTCACCATCTTGACATTCATTCATCAATTTTCATGGATTCAGCCAATACCCATGATCATGATCACCAACTTGCTCAAGATTTCTCTCCTTTCCTTAAAACATATAAAGATGGCCATGTAGAAAGACTCAAAGGCATTCATACTGTCCCTCCTTCTTTAGACCCCCAAACCCAAGTCCAATCCAAAGATGTTATCTTCTCGCCAAATCATAATCTTTCTTCAAGACTTTATATTCCCACAAATGCAAGTCCTAATCATAAACTCCCTCTTCTTGTTTACTACCATGGTGGTGGGTTTTGTGTTGCAACTCCATTCTCCCCTTTATACCATCACCATCTTAACAACTTAGTTGCTGAAGCGAATGTTGTGGCAGTCTCTGTTGATTACAGATTAGCACCAGAGCATTCTCTCCCAATTGGGTACGATGATTCATGGGCAGCACTTAAATGGGTTGCTTCCCATATTCATGGAGATGGACCAGAAGAGTGGCTGAATGAGTATGTTGATTTTGATAGGGTTTTTTTGGCTGGTGATAGCGCTGGTGCAAATATATCCCACCGAATGGCCCTCAGAAATGGTGAAAACAATGTGGGTATCAATCTTAAAGGGATTGCTTTAGTTCATCCATACTTTTGGGGCAAGGAACCCATTGGTAATGAGGCTAAAGACCCTGAGAAAAAGGTATTTCTTGATGCAGGATGGTACTTAGCTTGCCCTACTACTAGTGGGAATGATGATCCATGGATTAACCCACTTGCTGATCCTAATTTGGGTAAGATGGGGTGCAGCAAGGTGCTTGTTATAGTTGCAGAGAAAGATATTTTCAGAGATAGGGGATTCCATTACTATGAAAAGTTGAAGAAGAATTGTGGGTATGGAGGAAGTGTGGAGTTTATGGAGATCAAAGGGGAAGGGCATGTTTTTCATTTGAGAATATCTGATTGTGATAATGCTATTGCTCTGCTCAAAAGAATTGCTTCTTTCATCAACCAAGAATGATGCCTTCTCTCTACTAGCATATATAATATAGCCTTTCTTTCATTGTCAATCTCCAGTTTGCTATTGGTGACAAAAACCGTCAGCGGATGCCCCTCTCTTCTCTCTCATAACAATATGTATTTTTTGTTGTTGGTAATTGTGTTTTCTTTCCATCTAATGCTCGTCAGTGCACAATTGTGATTAATATGGTTATGGATTTGATGTTTCAATAGTGCAAATATGTATTGGTTCTATACTGTTCAGATATATTCCATGAAAGGCAACAACTATGGTCTTTAATAGCGGCCAGTGGGTGACTTTAGCTGTCTGATATGGGATTTTCTAGACATTTTGTGTACATGAAATTATGGATAATTTTCTTGCTTTATAGATGGTTTAATTGTACTTAATTTCTATAGTACCGGTTGGAATCGACGATGCCATTTCTCTAATTAAAAATTTTCTTCATTAAACAGAGTTTTCATGGACTAATATTTATTGGATTAATCCGTGTCCAGGAAAACATCATTCTTGCTGCCTAATTTGTGCTGATTACATTACGTCTATTGTGCTGTAGGGCTGAATTGTGTTGAATAATTCTCACTTGGCTTGAGGGGTAAGTTTAGTTGCCTCAGCAAATCAATCGCACATTTTTTTCTTGTGTTGTGATATGCTCAATAACTCTGCAATTGTGCACTGAAATAATTAATAAAGATGAGATTTTTATAAAACATTAGAAAATTCAAAACCAATTTCACCAAAAATATTTAAGGTCTATAATGTTTTTTCTATCTCTTATCTCAGTCTCCATGATTTTGCTCCCATTATTGTTAGTTAATAAACTTTTTGCCTATTAATTTCTTGATTGATTACCATATTTTGAGAAGGCATAAACTTCCCAATTTTTATTTATTTATTTTTTATTAATAACAGCCCCACCTCACTTTCATTCACCGTGGCTATTGCAGATTCCTGTACACCAGTCAACTTAACCGTTTTATGTGTCTTTTCTTCATCAAACAATACTTTGGGAGAGCAGAGGTTCATTCTATTACCTTCCTAATGAGCAATCTTCTTTTGCATCTCTTTGAATTGGTTTTTTATTTTTTTGCTTTGATCAATTTGTTTGTCGTTTAAATATTTTAAAATAAATTAATAATCACTAAAATTTTCGAAATAGCTAATTAACATTAAATAGCCAAGTAGGCCTTCTTTGATGAAGTGAGGTAACTTGGAAGGTACGTTGTCCTCAAAATTAAAAAAAAGTTGACAACTCTGATTAATTTGTAGGATAATTTAATACCATGTGTCCCATTTTCTACCTTAATTAATATAAATCTCTCTCACTCTTGTCATTTGCTTAACTTGTGCCATAATTTAATGCCATGTGTCCCCATTTTCTAACTTAATTAATATTAATTAAGTAAATCTCTCTCACTTTTATCATTTCCTTAGCTTTCAGGGCTGTCCCTTCCATTATATATATAAGGTATTAGATTTATAAGGGATTTTGTTTCTTCTTTCACTCTTTGAAGAAAATATTGATTTCTTTGATTATTTAACTTTATCTTGATCTAGATTTTTTTTTCAAAGGGTTCCTAATAATGCCATGATGCCATTGTTTTGGAGGTTTTATAAATTATTAGTTCTTGTTGTTGGTGATTAATTAAATTGACATTACTTAGAGATTTACAGTTGTAATTGTATATATCCTCTTTATATTAAATTGCCTCTATATCAAAATTGGTATATTTGAAAAAATCTTAATTTTTTTTTGAAAAAGAAATCGCCAAAAAAAAAAGAAAGCTTTAGTAGCATTATCTTTTATTACAAATAACAATTGGAGATTTAATTTTCTCATCAAATGGGAAAGAAATTGAAATGAAAACACAAAACTAGCCTCAACATAAGGAAAAAAAATAAAAATAAAAATATTGAAGCTTGTTAAATTAAAAATCAACAACAATTAATCAAGCTTTAATGAAATCAACCATTCTATTAATGAGGGGTGCAATATTCTCACTCTTAGGATTGAAGAAATGAAAACAATGTTCCTCTCCTTTAGTCTCATAATATTCCACCTTCTCACCCCATCCACTTTTTCTCATTGTTTCATAATAAGCTTCTCCTCTGCTTCTCAAGAAATCTCTCTCTGCCAAACAAACCAAAATTCCCTCACACTTCATTTTTGGCAAATTTGGATCCACCGCCGGGTTTAATTTCGGATCATCATCTTTACCTGAACTTGTCGGACACATATAGATATATATCGGGTCTGGATCTTGGTTCCCAAAATAAGGGTGTACTATAAGTAGCTTAGTTATTTGCACACCAGCCAATCCTGTGGTGCCAGCTTGGACGGCTACGTAATGGGCTAGGTTGGCTCCGGCACTCTCACCCGCCAGGATAACCCGGCCGAGATCCGCGTGTTCATTCAACCAAGGTTCAGGCCCTTGCCCGTTGGAGTGCTTAGATACCCACTGAAGCCCACCCCATGAATCATCATAGGCAGCTGGTAGAAGATGCTCAGGAGCAAGCCTATATTCAACAGACATAGCAATGACATTGGCTTGGGAGACTAATGCAGAAAGAAAGTTTTTGAAGGCACCACTAAAAGCTGATCCAACACAAAATCCACCACCATGGTAGTGGACAAGGAGGGGAAACTTTCGAGTCGGGTCATCTATTTTGGGTAGAAAGATCCGAGCTTTTACCCCGGTTTCTGGTGAAATAACAACATCCTTGGACTGGATTCCAGTTTCTTGGTCTAGGCCTGGAGGAACAAAATCTGAAATCAAGTACCTCTCAATGCGCCCATCTTTGTATACTTTGAAAAAGCCTGGAAAATCATGGGTTATTATTCCTTCAGTGCCCACTGCAGCAGCCATTGCAAATTTAAGAGTAAAGAAAAAAAAAAGAATGGAAATATGAAAGTGAGATTAAGTGGAAATTGCCAATTTATGGTGGAGAACAAGAGGCTTGGTCTCAAATATGCGGTGGTAATATGAACGCTTATTTGTGGTGGTAATGTCTTTGACAGTTTCTTTGAGGCAAAGTTTCTAGGACAATTATGCATCATCCGTTTACAATTAAGTCTAAAATAATAATTGGATTTTAATGAAATGAAAGATGATACATAGGCCACCAATAGTTTTCTTCTACCTAGTGAAAATAAAGAATGGTAAAAAATAAAAAAAGAGAACTAATAATTTATCCCAAGGACAAACCCTCGTGACCATAAATAAATGAAAAAAATAAAACATAAATATTGTAATTTCACAATCAATCTATCATAAATATATAAAAGATTGCTACTAAATAAACATCATCAACTGCTTCAGAATCTATCAATGACATGCCACAGTCATCAAGACATAAATTTATGCAAGTTGCAGCTTTCAGGATGAACGGCGTATAATTTGCTCAACCAACCATATGTTTAATGCTCAAGAAGTGAAATGGGGTCCATGTGAAGAACTCGCCTATTAGAGGGATGCTGCGAGGTAATTAATAGATCATAAAAGCTAAAGGAAATGGCATCATGGTAGTCTTTCCGAGAGCATGAGCCTAGTTAGTGAACGAGATCATCGACCAAAAAAATGATGAATACCAATACTCATCCACAACATGCTGTTAGTAATGCCATACATTCAATGAATATTTTCTTATGGTGTCTTTAAATGTACTTAATATTACAGCTAACTAGCTCCATCATCGAGGGTATTACACTAGTCGGAGGCTGCAAAACTGTAATTTATTTTCTCATGTTTTAAGCTTGAGCCAAACTAGCTAACCTACCTCAACATACGCTTTCTTGCCATAACAGGTCATTGAATTCTTGCTAAACAGAAAAGTCCACAAGCTATCCCAGTTACCTGAATAGGAACCTAAGAGCTACTACTTCCGTTATAAAGTAGGCAAACCTCTGCCTAAGATAGTGCAAAATGGCATAAATGAACTATAAAACGCTACAATTGTTAATCAATTCATGGAATCAATAATTTGTTTTATATCTAAAATCAGCACTTACGTGTTCAAATCACTCTGCACATTTGCCATCTGAAATCCGTAATATGTATTCATATTTCTCTGTGGCTGCCCATGCTCCGTTGATGAGAAAGGCGCAGTTGCTGTTATGGAAGAGATTTTGCAATCATAAACCAGAAAATTGTGGCATGTTCATTCGGAATTCATTATGCTAGATTTCACATCATTGTTGGTCTTTAGTCCAAGTGGATACTGATATCTGTATATTCTGTTCTGCAATCACATAATCAAGTTCACATTCTTGAGGACCCTTACAAGTTGTAGCAATGGCAAACGAGACACTTTCATGTGGATTATATTTTTGAAACAAATTGTCGAGGAAGAGATTAAATGATAAATTCACTACAAATTGAACTAAATTCCAAATTTACCTACAATTCTCACAGAATGTGGAGTCAATAACGCCTAAGGTATTAACATTAAAAAATATAACAAATAATAGATCTGCACAATCAAATAGCTCTACCACTCATTTTGATGTAGCATTTCATTAACGGTCTTTTTTCCTTCCCTGTTCCGATGAGCCACATCATAAGTTGCATGGACACCAACAAACAAATAGTACAAAATCATTACTGCACTGCAAATAATGAACCTCGAGAATGCTACAAAACCCAAATATCCAATCAGAAACAAATTCATCCCAATTGACAATGATGGCAACCACGAAACTAGAGGGACCCGACCCCCCCCCCCCCCCCCCCCCAAAACCTTCGGAACACGTTGCTTTTGTAGCAAAGCCATTTCCAGAGCCCCCAAAAATCAAAGAACATAAGTCACCACATATCCAGTCTATCCTGTCCCATTTGAGCTAAAAATTGCAGCTACTCCAATTGAGGAACCAATGATGATGAATAAGCGCACAAAAAATTTTAACCAAATCGTTCTTTGAAGTAACATCTTTCACACAATATGGCCTCAAGTAATGCAACAGCCATAAGCATGAAAATAAGAAGTGTACACAAGGAAAAGACACTTGACAAAATATCCAAACTTGTGAAAAATGATACGACAGCACTCAGTATAGTAACTCAGAGAGTAGCATCAATAGGTGTTCCAGTTCTTGGATGAACTAATGCAAACCAGGGAGGTATCATATGGGACCTTGCAATCTGAGTTGTGTATCTTCCTTGTCCCAGCGATCCAACCAGTAAGCTAGTAGTCATTCCCTTAAGCGCACATATACTCGCAAAATACTTGGCCCGATTCATGCCAATTTGAGCAAAAGCAACAGAATATGCAGCATTTGGATCAATTTCACTATATTTTACCATCATGGTCAGTGCCAAAGCCATCAAGCTATAGACTACAGCGATCATAGACATTGACCTAACCAGCCCAATTGGTGTATCCCTAGATGTCTTTCCCGTCTCTACAGCTATAGTAGTCACTAACCACCATGTCGAACCCTGTATAAGACCAGTACACAACAGCTACAGCTTCAAAAACACCCTTTGATCCATATGGAAAAAATGGCACCAAATTTGAGGTCTTGGAATGAATAAACTCAACAGCAACGACAAACAAAATTACAATAGCACTAAGCACAGAAGCAATCCAATTCAAAATAGAAGTTCTTTTAGTTCCAGTCATTGCTATGGTATTAGCCACTAAGAGAACAACCACAACTATGGGATCTAAAAAATTAAACCCATCAGAGAGACTTAACTCTGATTCTCAAAAAGTCAGGGTTGCTAGTATTGATCATACTTGCAAAAATATGAAGAACAAGATCTTCCTAACCCAGCAGCACCAACAACAGACTCCAAAAGTGTATTCCCAGCTGCAAGATAAGCAATAAAGTCACCCAACTCTATACGAAGATAAGAGAAAGACCCACCAGCGACAGGAATTTCAACAGCAAATTCGGTGTAGCAGAACACTGAAAGCAATGCAGAGAAACCATAAATAGCATAAGAAAGAACTATAGCTGGACCGGCAGTAATACGAGCTTCTTGATCAGTGATAACGAAGATGCCAGACCCAACAACCGAACCGAAGCTCATCCACATAAGGTCCCAACAAGTGAGACACGTGCGCAGGGGTTTTCGCTTCCTTTTTGAAGAGTGACGAGCTCAGTAGTGTCGGTGGAGCGAGAAAGGAGGCGATTTTTGAGGCGAGAACAGGTCTGAGACAACGCATTCTTGTAGCTGGAGAGGTTCTAAAAAGAGGGTTCAGGGAAAAAAATCTTGATTGCTCCATCTCCAATAACTGCTCTTCATCATTACTGGGTCTTGAGATTCTTCAGTGTCCATTGTTGTCGCAGAGAGCGAGGGTTAATGGTTGGGATCTACTGCTGATAATACAGTTTGCGACATGGAAAGAGAAATAAAGATGCAGACTTTTGAGGTGGAAAATTTGGATTCCGGATTGAAATCCAACAGAAATATTTGGAAATTCTTAGTTGGTTTTTCAATTACTTTACGGCTCAAGGACTTTACCCAAAGCAGAAACTCGTTAAGTTTTGTGCTTTTTTCTTTTTGAAGAGAAAAATAAAAGAAAACTATTTGCATGTTCAGAAAGGAAAAATATCCAAACTTATTAAGAGATTTGAATATAGACAATCTTCAGATATATATATATATATATATAGTTTTGATATATCAACATATATCATTCAAATATTTTTTGATATTTTTTTTCATTTAAATATTCTTTGACACGTCATGAGGTTATCAGCTTATTACCAAAATTATTGTTATTCAACCGGCAGAATAGTATTTCCATAAAGGATTATCTCAAATTATTTTGAGTATTCTATCAGAATATAGGATTGATTTTCATCAAATAATCAAAAATCTCGAGAGGAATTCAAGCAGCATGCTGATGTTGTTAGTGCTAATAGGTTGGTGACCAACTCGGTTAATGAGTCATGGCAAGCCTCTCCGCTAGATATAATTAAAATAAATTCTGATGCAGCTTTTGATCCTTCTTCTAGTATGGCAAGTTGGGAATTTGTCGTACGAAATCATGAAGGGAAATTGCTATTGTGGGGACTATGGGAGATCGAGGGCGAAAATTTCATTGGCAGCAGAGGCGGAAAGCTGTCCGGGAAGCGATGCTTAGATGTCGACCCTATAATCACCAGAGGGCTATGATTGAATCATGTTGAAAGGTTTTCTTCAGCCGACCTGGGATAGTTTTATTTTTTATTTTTTAATTATGTCAATATATGGAAATATATTAGCGGATTGTTTAACCAATCTTATTAAAAAAGAATGATTGTCTTGTAATTTGGTTAAGAAATCCTCCACCTCTTTTAAGATGTATTTTGTTAATTGATATGCAATGAAAGCCGCTGCTGCTCTTCAAAAGAAAATCTCATGAGGAATTTTATTCATATTAGTATTTCCAATTGAAGTATACACATCATTTTTTTTTTTCCGCCTACATCAAATATGAATATTCAACTATAATATCAATAAATGGAGATATTATTTTCCCAAATGACTCTAAAGTCTTCAAAAGCATCATTTGTTTTTCATTTTATACAACAAATTCATGATTTATCTCAAAATTTTATTGAATTGTTAATCTCTTAGCAATTAAAATAGCTAAAATTTTAAAAGAAACATAAATAATGCTGCCAAAGGGATATCTATAGAGACCAAACATACTTATAAGCCATTCAAACTCCAGTCAACTAATGATATAAAAGCCATTGAAAATGATTTGAACATATAATAAAATGATAAATTCTAAAACATATGATCAAAATACACGTACATCAACCATAAAAATGCACATCTGCTTCAGATGGCTAGCTTTGTTCTATCAGAGACTCAGCATTGCCAGTTGAAGCAAGCATCTTGACATGAAAAGTTGCAATCTTCAGATATATAACTTGATCTATCACATCATTTCCCCACCTCCTCCCTCCCTTTTTGTAGTAAAATCTTCAGAAATTACTTTCCAGAGAGATAATTTCGGGAAACAATCTAATTTTAAAGGAAATCAGAAGAATAATAGACTGACTAGTTAATCATCATCGCTATCGTAGTTCTGGCATAGTGACAGGAGTCCACTGCTCGTGTCATTACTTTCTTGCTCTGCTTGGTTATTCCCATCAGCTGTAGTAGATTTCTTACACTCAGAAGTCGGATCTGGCTTCTTAATAACAGAAACCCTGATCATTGGGGAGAGAAAATTGAGTTTAGAGTCATTCCGAGACCCCAAACCACTTGAGTTTTCTGCTATGAACCAAGCAATATGATTTTGTCAGTATCTTACTATTAGCAATTGTTAGAATTCCATAATACCGCATGATTTTTAAACAAAGAGTGAAGGAGAAAAAACACATGGACAAACACCTAGGGAGAGTAAAATGGCATGTATTTTACTTCCTCTGTCCCACAAAGATAGCTCACCAACTATTTTCCCCCTTCCCCCAATTATAATCCCACTTTCCTTTTTGAGAATACAGTTGATTTCTTAATTTTCTAATATGCCCCTACTCCCCATGTCTTGTTATTGATATTGCCCTAATTAATGTAGGGGTATTAAGGAAAATATAAATAAACTTTAAAGTTCTGACTTCTAACTATTTTGATTAAATTTTCTTTATGGTAAAGAAGGAAGTAGGTTATGTGACACAACTTAGTCTCTAAGTAGTTAAGCATTGAAGTTTTGTTGAAAATAGTTGAATTCTGCAGGTTTAGAACCACTTTATTACTTTTTCCTAGTGACTTCAGCAACAATGATTATTTATAATCTGAAATTCCTTCAGCAAAATGGTCCTTATTGTTATACATGACTTATAGACACTTGGATACTACATTTTGCAGTTCATTCAGTGTGATACCACATATTGAATCTCTTTATCTGGATCATGGTTTCAAGAATTACAAACCTTTCTTTAGTACACATTTTGCAGCTCATTCAGTGTGATACCATATAAATATTGAAATTGAATCTCTTTATCTAGATCAAGGTTTCAAGTGTAATCATATGATCCTCAAAAATTACAAACCTTTCTTTAGTACACATTTATTCCTATAAACAAAGAATATTACTAGTAAAGGTTTTTTGCCCTCAAAAGTTTTATTACAATTCCTTGCCATACATAATGGACATTGACGTACAATATGGGCACTTTTGCACTGCTAAGGAAGAAAAGGGAAGAACGTAACATACCTTTGTTGTTTGAGATGTCAGAATTATTGGCCTTAGTTAATGAATCTGTTGGCTTACTTGGAAATTCTTCCAAAACCTTTCTCCTCTGCAACAAATGCAAGTGAGAGTATAAATTTAGTAGTTCAAGAAAAAAGTATTTGATCTTTCTTACCAACAGAAATACTAAGTTAAAGATTCAAGATAACATAAATGGATAGGCAGGGCTCAGAGATTGAAGAAATTGGTTGTAAAATTTTTTGAAAATATTATGGTGTGAAATGCATCATCAAAGTAACACATGGCCAAAAGCATTCAAAAATTTATACAGATAGAATCATCCTATATAAAAATTAAATATACTCTCTCCTATATTAGTATACGAAAGCAAAAGAGTTATCTCTACACTATTTTCCCACTAATAAGTTGGCAGAAGGTAAATGTGAGAAGATGACAAAGGGAGAGAAAATAAAAGATGGAAACTTAAAACTATATTCCATTATTTGATCGAGCAGAAAGAGAAGGAGGTCCTCATTTATGACAACATCATACTGACATATATTTACAGAAAAAGAATAAAATGGTCAGAATGTTTTATTTCCTTCTACTTCTCAATATTTAGAAAAGAACATTTCGGTGGAGCCCATCTTTTTCTCCCACTGTTCAACTTTTAGATAAAAACTCCTCCCATCATCACATTTTTCATCCATTCTACCAAACAAACTGTTGAAATTCTCTGGTAAAATTTCAACACCTGCAAACAACATGGCCTTGAAACTAAAAATGATAATTTCCATCGTTTCATATTGCAAAATTATTGATAGATTTAAAAAAAAAAAAAGCAGTGAACTTGGCAACTTCAATAAAGAAATATACCAGCTTTGTCTTAATTCTAACTATTAAAAAAGAAAAATGCAACATCTGAAAGCAAGGGAAAAGTTTGCCTATATTCAATTAATGGAAAACAAATTACATTTACTGATCTGTCGAAGGTAGCCAACAAAAAGATAACTACATTACAGGATTGTCACAGATCATCATACCTTTGGATTATCACTTGACATTTCACCACTCCCATTTGAAAGCAGATTCAAATCTTCATCTTCCACAAGATCTTCATCAGAAATCCTTCGCACAAACTCTTTTGGCCTCCGCTATAAAGTTTAAATGCAAAAAAAAAAAAGAAGTATGAAAGAGAAAGTCATCCAAAAAACTGGAAGCAAGGAAGGAGAGGGGCGAGGTGAGCAGAAAACTGAAAGAACATCACACCAGTCTCACAGAGAGAACAAAAATACTAACTTCAAATATGGACTTTATAAGTGCTTCATCCTCTTCCTCCAACTTCTTCTCCTGCCAGAATAAGAATCCATGTACAGTGTCAAAATACAGTGACAGAGCTAATACATTCAAAAGAAAAAATTGCCATCAGATAAAAAGCATCATGCCAAACTAGTAAGTTGCAAACAATTTCTAAGTCAAAGATCAATTAAATAAGATTGCAAATACTCTACCAAATGTAACACATTGAAGGCAGTTCAACATAATATTTGAGGATATTATTGGGTTCAATAGCAGATGTTTAAATACAATCACTTTTCTTATGACAATTACACAAAGAATTGGAAAGAGCCACATCCGGTTTGGTTTTACACCTAAACTGGCCATCCTAAAATCAAACAAATGTCATAAGAAGTGAGCACAAAAGACACCATTAACAATATAAGTACTGAAGGAAGTTCAAACAATAGATTTACCTAATATTAGTTAATATATAAGATTAATGAGGCACTCACTGATCATAAAAAGTAAAAATTACATATTATATAGCATCAAAGACACCAAAAAGCAACAAAGTCGATATTAAAATTCAATCACAAACATGTTCCTTATATATTGCATCAAATATATAAACAGAGTAAACATAGACAGTGAAAGCACCAACCTTGTCTGCAGCTGTACGCTGCAAGGCCTCAAGCATAGAATCTACACTAACAGTCGCGTGTCTAGACTGCAAAACCAAACACAAAGAATTGCATTAGTGCTAAACCCCATCTTCTCACACCCAAATATATATAATGCAAGAAAAAAAAATCCCAAATACCTTCATTGACTTCATCTCATCGAGAGCAGCAAGAATATCCATCTCCCTCTTGGAATCCAGAGTCCTGTTTTCCAGGGATTTCATAGCATCACCCATCTCTTCAGCATCTCTTTTCTGTTTCTCCTTGTCAGCTTCCTGATACAGCCAATAATTTAGCCCAATCCTGCAACAAGTAATACAGAAAATACAAAAGAAAAAACACGCATAAATTATGTACCTCATCCTCAGCCCTCCAGGGCTCGAAATTTCGGGTAGCACCACTCTCGACTACATAATCAGAATTCTGAGGATCGGTTTTGATGGCGAGCTCAGCGGAGCACCTGGTGCATTTAAAGTAAAATCTGAAAATTTGAATACCTAGATATGTCTGCACAAAATCAAATCAAAAAGTAAGAATATTAAAAGCAGAGAAACAAAGGAAAATCAAATTTGAAAGAAGAAAACATACCTCGCCAATAACATCTTCCTTGCGGGAATTAAATTTGGTGCCTTTGTAGATGTAATTGCCGCAAGTATTACAACGAATACTCATAGGAAGCATCATTCGAACCTTAATTTGTTGGTTCTTTGGCCTGCGGATGCGGGGCAACTTCGACGGGTCGAAATCGGGTGGGTAATACTTGTTCAGAACCTTTCTTTCTCCCATCTTTCTTCTCCTTCTCCTTCTCCTTCTCCTTCTCCTCTACGGCTCTACCCGGTTTTTCTTCTTCTCTCGCTGGAATAGGCAACAGCGGTAGAAACAGATTGGCTCTCGACTTTCACTTTTGCTTCGGTCTCGTCCAGTAATGTGAATAACATAATTATCCAAATTAATGTGTTTCCTTGTTGGTGTTGGTTGTGAGAATTTTGACTTTTAATATTCGTCGGGTCGGTCCAATTTGAGTTCAAGACGGTTTATTAGATCTGATCCTTATTTCATTCATATTTTTAAGAAAAGTTAAATTTAAATTATTTTTATTTCAAATTTATATCCATTCATATTTTTATTCAATTTAATTTTGAGTCTAAAAAAATAATGCTCAAGTTTAATTTAGAAGCTCATTTGACGGTGGAATTTGAAAAGTGATAAAAATTAGATGGCGGATAAAACATTTTCTTTCATAATAATAAAACAAATATTTTTTATTTTAGAAAAAATTAAAAAAAAAACAAAATTAAAATAAAATAATTGACGTAGTCATTAGTCTTGTAACTCATAATATGATAATATTTTGCATCTATTTATGTACTTCCCTTTATCAAAAAAAAAAAAGAATATTTGTCTCTTAAAAAAACAAAAATTAAAAAACAATTGTGATTTATAGGAAACATCTACAAAATTATTAAACCCATAATTGAACTTTAAATAGTGATTAAAAAGATTCTTTAGACAACCATAAGCCATTTAGGAATTAACTTTATGTTTTCCTACCATTCCCACCCACAAAAATCAATTAATAAAAAAAATACTTATTAGAATTATATTCATAAAATTATTTATATACAAAATAAATAATAAATTATCATGTAAATATATATTCTATATATATAAATTAATCTAATCATATTTTATTATGTATATAAAATAAAAACTACTTCCCATGAATATAGGAGTGTGATTTGATTGATTTATAATAAATATTATAGTAAAAAAAAAAAACTCTATCAAGCCTCACCAAAATAGAATTTATTTTATTTGGTCAAAAATTATAGTCGACGTTTTATTTTATTTTAATATATATATATATTAAATATGTCTTAAGAGTACATTGCAAAAATGTAATATTTCTTTATCTTTTTGTATATACCGTAATATTACAGTTTTTTTATTTTTTTAAATATACACATAAATAATAATAATAAAAAATTTAAAACATACATATAAATTAAAATTAAATAACAAACAATAACTATATAAAAATTTTCACGTTTTACACACTTCGCTTATGTAATTTATATTACATCTCACATTAATTTTAAATTTTATTTACAAAAAATTAGTAAAATACAAATGAAATATCGTTCGAGTTGACTACCACTGCTAATCGACTTCATATTATAAGGCCCACTATCAACGACATTATATCAACAAAGTTTATCATATCTTCACTTCAAATTTGTATGAAAGGAAAATAAATTATCATACTGAGCTATACAAATCAGTGATACAACAATTTATAATAAAAAACATTTATAAACAATCAAAAAATATAAAATCATTACCAATATAAAATCATTATATCATATAACATCCATTTCATTAAAAGCAAACGAGTGGTACATATCATCTAATGATCTCATAAAACTCACCATATCACAAAAAAAATAATGTGAATAAATTATGTCATATGGTTATAGAAAACAGACCGAACTGAATATATGTATTATACGACCACAAAAAATTCACTGGACCGTAACATATATCATATGGCTATAAAAAACCATCATACCATTAAACTTTATTGGCATATCAATAATTTTATAAATCGTTATTATCTTAACATATGAGCTAAAATATAAAATTTTCGTCAAATGTAAATTTTCATATGATTGCACAAAACATCATATCAAACAAATTTTCAATTGCTTTTATATTTGAATTTATTTCATAAAACATGTTATAATAAAAAATCATAATTTAACTATTTAATAACTAAAATTACAAATTATTGTACATACTTTAACTACTACTAGTTAGTATTTGTCAGCTCATTTTTTTTGTCAGCTTTTGATGTCGTTTTTGTTGCTAAGCCTAAGTAATATATAATTTATGATTAACTATTGAATTATATTTAACTTATATTATAATTAAAATAAAGCTCTCCAATAATTTTTCGTTTTTATAATATCTCATCGGTGTTATTTCTCGTTACGTAGATTCGATGTGTAATTTGAAACTTCAGTTGTTTGACACACTTTCCGATGTTATCAAAATTTAAAAAAAATATTTTTTTTGCAATATTTTATTTTTCTTCCACCAAAACTAATTTTCTGTATTTATTTCTATATTTTTCTCTAATTTCCATGTTTCTTTAAAAATTCATTTTTCACTCAAAAAATTCTATTAATTCAACAAATGCTTCAAAATTTTCAAATAAATTATTATAATCATTTTAACCCATTTCCTTTCATTTTCCATTACCAATTTTACTAATATTATATTCAATAATTCATAGTAAAATTTTCAATAATTAAGCCAAAAATTCAAAAATTCTCCAAAAATTATATTAAACACATCTCTCACTTAAAAAATTATTTTTCACTTCCAAACACTCTATTTAACTCTATTTTTTATTATTTTAAGGCAAAAATCCTTCAAAATAATTTTTCAAATATTTAACCATAATTATGGAAAATTTCTAAAAATTTCACAAAAATTTCTAAAAAATATTCTCATAAAATTTTCACCATATTTATCATCCTAAAGTCTCATTCTACTAATTTTATATTTTTATCTAATTGTTTCATAATTTGTTACAAAATATTAATTTTTTATAACATTAATTCAACTCAAAATCATCGTCAAACTTAAAATTAACTTATAACAATCATTCAAATCAATTTAAATGCATAAAAATTTGAAAGAAAAATGAATAAAATCTCACCTCTAATTTTCTTATAATTGTTTTCACAAAAAAGAATTTTATTCTCCAAAAATTTGTTTTTCTCTTCACCCTAACTAATCTTTCATGCTTCAATTACTTGAGTAACAATATTTTGAGGAGTTGAAAATGAAAGAAAAGCTTTAAAAATTATCTATGGTAGTCACCCTTGTGAAGAGGAAGAAAATGTATTTTTTTATTTGAAAATATTGAATATTTGACTTTTTTTTACTTTTATAACTAAATTAATAGCTAATTAATTTTAATTAAGTTTATTCATTTCTCTTATTGGTCAATTAAAATCAATTAAGAAGATATTTTGGTTTTTATGTAATTTATTTCAAAAGAAACATTAAATTTAGATTTTTTCTAACAAACTTTCAAAATTTTCAATTTAATCTGAATAAATTTATTTTCTTAAATTTTATATCCCAAATTGCATTATTTTCTCAAATTAAACATATGAATATTCTCATAATATTTTTTTCTTTAAATTGATTTTTTCAATTTTGTAAAACGACTACCGATGTGAAAATTATGTTTTTGCGATTTAATAATTTTTTTAAATTATGACCATAAAAATTTTTCGTTTTTAAAAATTTTATATTTCAATTGTGATTGCAGCAACCTAATTACAATTATGAATACATATCTTTAACTTATAGTAAGAAAATCGCACCATAAAATTGGACTAGAAACTATATTTTCGCAAATGGGAACCCTTAATCTTAAAATATATCCACAAAACTTCACATATCATCTTAAAATATTATTCTATATATTTTAGTATATTTAACTCGAATATTCACTGGAAAAAAATTTCGTATTTTCAGTATTGTCTGTTGTCTCGATTATCGTAATATTTCATTAATTTAACTCAATATTCATATTATCATATTAAGATAAATTTTTTACTTTTATTTATCCGTATTTAGATTCAAATGAATACATTTTTGTATTATGATACAGATGATTGTAATATACATATACAATTAAGTTCTAAATCACAAAAATAACATTTATAGTTTCAACCTTCCTTTTGAAATTATTAATAGTTTTAAGTAAACTTTTAACTATTTTATTTTAAAACCGAAAAAAGCAACTTTTAATGCAATTCAGAATAATGAAATTGGGAGGATTACTTCCAAGATAAGGACTAGCATAAAATAACTAATAAATAAGTGGACAACCAAATTAAAGCAATTTTTTTTTCTCTGCAAGACAAAGAAAATAGAGCTTAAAATTTATTTGTATATTTATAAAGTAAAAATAGTTTTTTTAGATGATAATTTATTATTATTTTGATATGTGGATAAACTTATGGATCGGATTTAAAAAACTATAATTCAAATGCAAAATCATTCAATTTTGTTTCAGTTAAAATAATGATAATAACAATATTAATAAAATAAAGTAATTAAAAGCAACACCTGCTTGCTTTTATCCAATATTAATTATTGAAACCTCCTTTTCATAATTATGTTTGATTTAAAAGGTAAACACTGAATTTTCACCAAAAAAAAAAAAGGTATTCACTGAAAAGCGATGTCGTTTTTGTCAATTTCTGTCCTCCTCCTCCTCTCTCTCTCTCTCTCCGCTTTCTGCTTACCAGTTTTGCTACTACTATGCTTGGCCAGGCCTGCATAAATGTATGATCCGAGTCCATAAAATCTTCAGTAAATCCCACCATAACTAGCTGAGATATCGATAGTGTGCAACGGTCTAAAAAGCACCCTAATTATTTTCTTTCTTCACGGGAAAAATTCTCTCTTTCTCTCTCTCCTTTTTCCTCTTTATTCATGTTTTCTCATTTTCAAGTTATTGCCTTTACGGTACTAATTTGTTGAAACGAGAGATAAAAGCTTGACGGTGTATCTATACAAAGAAACCCAGCTGCGAAATGCCTTTTTGAGCTGTCAATACTATGGCTGACGATATATGCTTCTTCTCTAAGGTCTGTTCACAATCTCCATTATCAGTTTCTTTTCTGTTATTTATGTGAGCATGAGTGTTCTTTTTTATTTATGTGTTCATGGTTATCTGCGAGTATATTTCTCAAAATTTAAATTTAACCCATTTGTTGTTGTTGTTATTATTATTTTGGATAACATGTGCTGTCTTTTGTGGTGTTTGTGTGGTCTGTGGAGTATTTGATTATTTTATTAATACTCCCACATATATAGTTTAATTTGTGTATGCATTCAGAAAAAAGCGCGCACGCATTTCCTATTTAGATTGATACATTCCAATAACTTTTTTATAAGTTTTTCGGTGCTATTATGTGTGGGTTATCGTCTGTGGACAGTAGTAATAGCTTTTGTAGCTGCGTTTTGATTCAAATCTGCATATTAGGCTGTATTTGAACATTTCCTTCACTACCCTTTCCTGTTTTCTTTTGATTTACCCTATTGATCGTCTGGGAATTAGTTTTTCAGCTGAATTCCAGCTGATTATCAACCTTTTGCTCTTGCTTTAACAATTTTATTTACGCCCATGTCATTTATTATTGTGGTTAAGTGATTTTAACATATGGGTAAGTCATCGATTGCAGGATACTTTCATTATAAAGGCTCCTAGGAAGTCTCCTTTGGTGTTGAGGATGGTTGTTTTGGTGTTTGTAATGATCTGTGGTGTCTATATATGCTCCATTTGGCTTAAGCAGATTGGAATTCGTTCCAATCCTGGTGCTTGGAGTGTTGCAGAGATCGAAAAGCCATGCCCTGAACCTAAATGTGACCCTTGGGAAATCCCTTATGTGCACTACCCAAAACCGAAAACTTATAGCAGGTAGGTCATCAAGCGTCATATTTTTACTTCAAATTCATTGCCAACTTTTGTAATGCGATTGTTTGCTACGTTATAGAGCTGAATGTATGTGCAATCCGGTGCGGTATTTTGCCATTCTGTCAATGCAGAGATCTGGGAGTGGATGGTTTGAAACTTTATTAAATAACCATACTAATATAAGTTCAAATGGAGAGATTTTCTCTGTTAAAGTTCGGAGGAGTAATGCTTCAATGATTATTGAGACTCTGGACAAGATTTATAATCTAGACTGGCTAAGTAGCGCTTCCAAGAATGAGTGTACTGCTGCAGTTGGCTTCAAGTGGATGCTTAATCAGGTGAGAATGCTATTTATTCATGTATCTATTTGTTATATATATCATTATGTGCTATTTTTTTTCAGATGTATTACCATAATATTGTTGCATTAGAATTTGCAAGCAGCTGAGACTTAAGAACTTTGCATTTGCATACTTTGCGATCTAATACCATATTACAGAGTTCAGAAAATCTATCTCCAAAGTTGTCTGTGAAGTTCCTATACCTCTAGGCTGTCTCCAAAGTTGTTTGTTCATGCATCATGCTTTATGCTATTCTTAGAAAAGAAAACAAAAATAAAAGAAAATACAGAAGCTGGTAATTGTCTGGCTTCTTTCTTCCAAGCTCAAGGTTTTTGATAGACATATTGGAAGACTCGATCCATTATCATATTTCTTTGTGCAGTTAGGAATTTCATTGCACTTCATGATGAGATCTTGATCATGAAAAATGTTTCCCATTCATTCAAGTGAGGTCATATTTTATATATCCTTCATAATATGGAAAATTAAGTTTGCTCATCAAGGTGGTCAGCTTCAAATTTAAGTGGCAGAGAGAAATCTATGAAATTTAGGTCATGTACCCTTAATAAATTTGCAAAAATGGAAATTCCTTGGTACCCTGCGTATGATATCTGAGTTTGTTATTGGAACAAATTATCCAAGGTATCAATTCTTAGTTATTTTATTTACCTGTCAGACACTGTCTTCAATCAAAACACTGCTGGACATGCTGCATTTTTTTTTCCATGCAAGTTTTTTTTATATAAATTTTCGCGAAATCATATTTGAAATATTGAACTGAAGCATTTGTTTATGCTGTGTGCAGTATTTGAATGGTCATTTGTGAAGGAAAATGCTTTTCTACGGTAGGGGCTTGAGAATTAATCTCTTGGTTTGTGCGTGTCCATCATGTTGTGATGAATGTCTATGTTTCTGTCAGAAAACATAGAATTACTGAACCATGCTGCTTGAAAATGCATCTCTAATTTTCGCTGAACATTTAACATTTTTGTGAATAAATATCTGGCAGATCTTTTCAAAGGAAGTTCTTATTTTCTTGGAGCTGTTATTCTATATGAGTATAGACGCACATTAATTCTCCTTGTGTGAGAAAGAATGGTGTAATGAGTTTGCCACATGTTGTGACACTGGTATAAATTTGAGGGAAGAATAAACCTTGTAAATTTATTCCGAGGTCCAATTAAATGTTTATTCCACTTCTGTACCCAAAACTGAAGTGCTTTCATTAGGATGGAGATACGATAATCACCATGAAGCTTTTTATTATTTAACTTTTTGGTGTAAATTTAGTTATGTGAAATTGAATAACTGATGATAGCTTTGTTGATTTATAAGGCTCTTCTTTCACATATTCTCTTTTGAGTGACGTTTTGTAAAGCAATCACACAGTTGCAAATTTAGAATGAAAAAACTTCATCTGATCAAGTGATGATTCCTCTGGGATCCATTTGATACAGTATATACTAATCACAGGAATGATGACGATTTGTTACTAAGTTATAGCTTGATTATGGAAAGAGCAGAGGGAATTTTCACTTAGTGTCCTTTGTTTAGTGGAAGTGGATACAAGACTAAATGAAATGACATGTAAAGCCTTTATAAAGAAGTTAAAATTGTAATATATGCAGGTTTAACTCACTATGAAAAGGTTTCCATCAAAATTTCACCTCTTTTCTATATGAATTTTAGTGGATGTGAGAGATTAATTTTTCATTCTTAGACTTTTTTTTTCCAGTAGTAAATCACACAAATAAAAAAGTGAGGAAAATCAGAATTATCTTTTCCCTTTCTGGCTAGTGAATTCAGCCTTAGCTTATTTATAAACTGACAAGATTCTACTCTCAAAATGCCACTTTATTGATGCTTTTTGTTTTTGAGGAAGCATAATTTTACTGTATATGTTATTATCTAAGGCATCATGGGGGACAATAAATTGCAACAGCATGTTTGATTTGGTAAACTTATAAATCTAGCTATGTAGGAAATAAAAGCTTCTTCATGAAGTGATAAAACTTTAAGTGAGAGAATATGATTAGATTGTAAACCAGTATATTTCTGTTCTTATTCTGAATCTTAAATGCAAATTCAGGCAATATTGGTTTGCCATACTTGGATATGAGGTTCCTATGTTCTTCCTGTTATAGTGGGGGTATTGCTGGTCTACATCCATAGGTTCCTTTCCCATTGCTGATCTATATCCATAGGTTCTTTTCCCTATCAAGAATGAATACAATCTTTAATTTGATTTCCATTAATAAATTTTTTAGTCACTTTCTCCAAGAGTATATCACCTGAAATCTCATATTACTCAGTAGGCAACTGGTAACAGGATCTTACAATTTTATGTGCAATTGAGGATCTGCTAATTTACTTCTCTATTCACCTTCTTGTGTACTGGATAATGTAGGGTGTGATGCAACATCATGAAGATATTGTGGAGTATTTCAAAATCAAAGGTGTTTCAGCTGTCTTTCTCTTCAGGAGAAATCTGTTGCGCAGGATGATTTCAGTACTTGCTAATTCTTATGACCGAGAAGCTAAGCTCTTAAATGGGACCCACAAATCTCATGTTCATTCACATCGTGAGGTCTCTCTTTCTCTCTCTCTCTCTCTCACACACACACAAACATGTACACACAGAGAAACAGTCTCCCCTCTCACCCTCTCAAATTCAGATTTCTTATGATAAGTAATGGTTTCAGGCAGAGATACTAGCTAGATACAAGCCCTCTATCAGTGCAACATTGTTGATACCCAATCTAAAGCAAGTAGAAGAGGCAACCACCAAAGTGTTAGAGTATTTCAAGAGCACTAGGCACATAATTCTTTACTATGAAGATATAGTAAAAAACCACACTGTGAGCTAAACTCAATGAACCTTTTCTCTAGAATTTTTTTTCATCTGTTATTGCCTTCAAATGTCACATTTCAACCATGTGATTTAAAAAAAAGAGGAAAATACCAAAATTTTGGCTCCTATGTTTACAGAAATTACTAGAGGTTCAAGATTTTCTGAAAGTTCCACAAAGAGATCTTAGGAGTCGTCAAGTAAAAATACATAAAGGAACATTATCTAACCAGGTTGAGAATTGGGATGAAGTTGAGAAGGCTCTCAAAGGAACACATTATGAAAGCTTCCTCTATGGAGATTATAGGAAGTAAAGCTACTAAAATATGAGGTACATAGCATGTTCTATTTGATTTTTTTAATAGTTCTAGGAGCTAGCAGGGTACCCTGTTGAGATTTTGGCCATGAATTTGCAGTTTGCCCTACCAAATTAGTCTTCCATTTAATCTTTCCTTTTTTTTTTTTTTTTTTTTTTAATACTCATGTTGGAGAGATGCTGTTGTATTAAAACTAATTTATGGAAGGAATAGCAATTTAGCTCTGGATTTTCTTGTACTTGTGTAAATCATAAATCATAGCCCAGAATCCTTTTGATCTTCACCGGAAAACCAGTTGACACATGACAGAGTTGAAGTTGAGAGAGATAAAGACTCTCACTTTTTGCATAACCTGAACTCGCACACACCATCCACAAAATCTGCATTTTGCTTGGAAGTTACAACAAAGTTAACTCTCTTGTAGTGAATGTGAATGTAGTAACTGCTTAGGCAGTTAACCACTTACAACCCTATTTTGTTATTATTTTATACATGCATGGGTCAGGTCCTATCAAGGGTGAACTGGCATTTTTACTTCAAATGGGAATTCGGAAGCTAATTTATTTTAGCAAAGGTTGTGCAACAAATTTATTATTATTAATTTACAGTAGTTGCTTGATGTTGTATCTTGGAAGCATAAACAGGTGTAAGTAGAATGAAGTATGTGTAAGCGGTTCCAGCCTTACGCATTAGTAGTGAGTAGTATAATTATTGAATAAATTTTTGATTCAGAGCACCATGTTGTGACTTGTGACCATGGGGGTAAGGATCTTGAGAATGGTAGCTACATCTTGCGCTTGTTGAGCAATTAATCTTTGGCTGAAAGCATATCCAAAAATATCATGTAATTTGCACGATTTGTCTGTGCATTTCCTGTACTTTTTTCAGGGATCTAAAAGACTCCTGTAAAATTCATATACACGATTTTTTTTTTGTATATTTAAATTTTTAAACACAAGTGTTTATAAATTAGGAAATAGCAACCACAAGTGTTTAAATATCAGCCTACAAAATTTATTAAAGGATTTATACACTTCCTCGTCTATTTAATTTAAAAGCATTTTAACAATTTTTTCAAAAGTAAAAAAGAAGGATAAATATTTATTATCTTATTAATGAAGATTTTATTTAAAAATGCTTATTTGAAAATTAAATAATCTTATATCTCTTATCTGCGCAAAGCGCATGAATACTACTAATTAATTAAGGAAAAGTGTAAACCCCCCTTGAATGCGTTGTGGCCATTCATTTATTCAGCCAGAAAAATTTTTAGATACATTTGATTTAATGTATTATCTATAAATTAATTAATTATTATATTTATATTAATTAATATAAAATAAATGATAAAATATATATGATTGAATTAATTTAAAAGTGTTAATATAAATATAGTTGTGCGATGAAATTAATTTAATTAATTTCTCCATGTAAGCGTAATTAATTGAATGCAAATGTCTGATAATCACTTAAAAATTAATATTCATTTTCACTTAAAATTAATAATTCATTTTCACTTAAAATTAATAATTCATGAATATTCTTCTAAATAGTTATGTTTATGTCGTGAGCAAATTTTCAGTGGACCCCACTGAAAATGTGAGTCCCACAGTTAATAGACGGCAAACAAACGTTGAATGGAGCCAGTCAACCAGAGTAGGGTGGGTGGCTCTGTGCAAAAGTGATAAAATTTAAAATCCCAAATTAGAAAAAAATAAAAGAAAAAACAGAAAAATTCCAAAATCGCTTCCCTTTAAAGCATAAGCTTGTAAACCCTTGTTCTTCCTTTACGGCCTCTCCTCTCTCTCTCTCTCTATCTCTCTGTGAGAGAGAGAAACGGTGAAGAAAATTCAGAGGAAGAAAAGGGAAAACCAGAGAAGAGGGAAAGGGGAGAGCTTTCATCACCAGATCAGATCAAGATGCAGCAAAGTAACGGTCTTGATCTGAGTTCGGCGCCTCCACAGAATCAACAACAACAGAATCAGCAGCAGCAGCAGCAATGGGTTCCGCACATGCATCAGCAGTGGATGGCGGCTATGCAGTATCCGGCAGCTGCTATGGTGATGATGCAGCAGCAGATGATGATGTACCCGCAGCAGCAGCACCAGTACATGGCCTATTATCAGCAGCAGCAGCAATATCAAAAGCAGCCACAACAACAACAGTACCCAAAACAGAAACCCTCCCAGCAGCAGGTAGCCTCTGAAGATGCCAAGACTATTTGGGTTGGTGACTTGCTTCATTGGATGGATGAGACTTATCTACATAACTGCTTCTCTCATACAGGCGAGGTATATTATATAAAAATTTAGTTGACTTTATATGGGTTTATTAAGGAATTTCATTCGTCATTTCATTTTGGAGTTTTCCTTGAATGATTATTAGTATTTAGATCTTTTTTGGTTAGCTGTTTTCCTAGATTTAAGTTGACAGATGATTGATAATTTAGTTTTTAATCCTTTTGCCTTCTTGGTATTGTGTGTTTGACTTGGTGGAAAAAGTATCTTCATTAAAAGCAATTTTGTGAAAATTGTCAACGAGGCATGTTGTATGACTATTGGGCTTATTAACGAGTTTGATTTTCCATTTCTTTTTTGAGTTTTGCATGCCATGAATGATTGGTTGTTTTTAGATCATTTGAGGACCAACTCCAAAGCCTAAACCACTTCCATGTTATAAACTTGACCATGAACCAAAGATCTATTCACCTGCACCTAAGGCAATTTCAATGATTGCTATGTACCAACCGCCTTCTACACCTGCTTCTTATGAAACAGAATTTCCTTCATTACATGATCATGTAGATCCTGTCTCACAAGTCAGGACAACACCTTTTGTTAAACCTACAACGGTAACACCTGAAGGAACAACCAAGCCCATTACTATTGCTGAATCTGTTCTTAACTGGCAAACACAGAATGCACAGGTACAAAACAGAATGCTTCAAAGAATAGAAACAAAAGTTGATAATGTTGCAAACAAAGTTTCTGTTCTAGATCAATCACAGACATCTCAATACGAAGCATTGAACAAGCTATTGAGAAAGCTTGAACAGCAGCAGGCAGACTTAAACAGAGAATTGATGACAATGATCACAACACGCATGTATGATGCAACTTTTAATGCAAAAGCAGTTAAGCTGCAGAAGCTGGAGAAAGAAATTGAGGCATTAAAACAGGATCTCAGGCAAGATTATCTCAGATCTACTTCATCTGACCCTCTGGGTTTGTTCACCTCCCATTATCCTCCTGTTTCCCATCAACCTTTGTATACACCAACCCCTGTTCATCGTTCATCTCAAGCAGAACTGGAAAGATTTGGTCTGAAATCAGAACTGTTCCATAGACAGTTGATGGAAGATCTAAATCTTGGTCCAAAACCAACTCCAAAGCCTAAACCCAGTACTGTTCCGGCCCGGCCCAGTACTATTCCTGTCCAAAAGCCTTTGATCATAAATGAACCCATTCCTACTGTTACAACAGAACCCATTCCTATAACTCCTTCACCACAAAAACAAAAAGAAATTTCTCATTCCCATATGGCCCAAAAATCCAAGCCCAATGTTATTACTTCTTTCCTTGAACAACAAGCCCTTCACACCTTACCACAACTTGAAAGTCCAAATCCAGAAATACCATGTCTCACTTCCGAAAGCTCAGAGTCAGAGATTGAATTCTCAGACGAGGATCTGGATCCAAAACATATGCCCCCAATTCAATTTATGGCAGACCCAGCATCTTCACAACAGAGCGGTACAACCCGCCAACAGCCTGAGTATACCACTGAAGAACCTGAAGAGGAAATGGATACCAATGTTCCACAGGGAACAAATTCACAAGTTCCACCTATTCCTTCAAATGGTCCTTGGTTTACATTTGATGATATCCCTCCACACAAATGGAGAGATAGGATACAAGAATTCTATGCCTGGATAGAACTTCAACAAAGAAGACCGAATGCAAGATTCCCAGCTATAATCCTAGAGTTCACTTCCAGATTCACTGGAACTCTTAGAGATTGGTTTGTCAGACTTCCACAAGCAGAAATGTTACGTTTTAATCATGCTCAGTCAATTGCAGAAATATTGACTACTCTTCATCAAGAGTTTGTTGGGAGTACTGTTGAATATGATGATATGGCACGAGATGAGTATTTCAAAATGAAGTGTTGCTCACTTCTCAGGAAAGACCTTGACAAGCACTACCAGAGAATGACGAAAAGATTCTATTTGCTTGGAGGAGCAAATGATGCCAATTTGAAACAGGCATTTCTGATGTCATTCCCAGAGAGCATCTCGAATCACATTCAGTTTCAACTTCGTGAAAAGAACATTGACTTAAATTCTTTAAGTCTTGGAGAAATCTATCAGAGAATCTTGTTAGCAGTTGACAAGATATGTGCACAGAAGAAAATGGTCAAAGAACTCATGACCTTTGAAAACGATTCTTCATGGAAATTTGCATGCAAAAGACCAGACCTTCAGATCAAATGCAAAGATAAGAAATGTGCTTGCTCTCCTAAAAAGTCAAAGAGATTTCACAAATGGAGACCTCCTGATGATAGATCAAAGAAGCACAGACGAAAGAAATTCAAATTCTTCAAACGAAGAAAAGGCAGATTCAAGAAAAGTGACAAATGCTATGTGTGTGGCAAGAGAGGACATTTTGCAAAGAATTGTCCTAATAAACCGAAGAAAGCAGCAAAGATTATCCAGAAGATCCACCAAGTTACACAGGTAGATCTTGATGATGCAGACATTGAATCCTTATTCTCACTGGATGATGAAGTTGATGCAAGAGCGCTGTTCGCAGCAGAATTCTCAGATTCAGATTCTGAGATTGATGAAATTTATCCTGAAGAAATTCCTACACAAGGTTCTATCTTTCCAGAACATTTCATACCACCAGTCTTTACCATTGAACCATTCCCCCTTATTCCAGATAAGCCACCTGAAAAGTCACCTACCACAGAACTCACCTTAGCTTGGTCCAACTCACCAACAGTTTATTCCACCCAAACCCTTCACCCGATACCATTAATCCCAGTAACTGTTTTTCCTCATAAATATGCAAAACCAATCAAGATCATTGCACTCATTGACACAGGAGCTCACAGATCAATGATGAATCCAGCCATTCTTCCAGAAAGGTATTGGATTAATTATGATCAACATTTTCAGGCAGCTGATGGAAAAATCTTTACTACAACCTTGAAAACCAGACACCCCATCAAGATACAGATTTTCTCAGATCTTGCAATATGGACTCATGTCCTTGGATCGAATCTTCCTGACAAAGATTTGGTTCTTGGTTTTGATCTATATTTCAAATTTAATAAACTTTCAATCCTACCCACTGGAGTTCGTTTTAAAAATCACCTATTACCTTTCACCACTGTTCCCTCTCTTTTTACCTTACAGCCTTCCCAGATCAATCCTTCACTCTCACCAGAACTGGAAAAAGAACTTAAAGAATTTTGTTGTGCTCTTTCTCACACAGAATTTGCACAGAAGCATTCTTCACCGTTATGGACTCGACCAGAGTTTTTCATAACTCTCCCATTCAGAAACTCAGAAGACATCAACCCAACAAAAGCTACTCATCCAGGAATGTCACCAGATGATATGAAGATGGCAGCACAAGAATGTTCACAGTTAATGGCAGAAGGACTCATTCAGTTAACAAAATCCAACTGGGCATGTCAAGCATTTTATGTCAACAAAAGATCGGAACAAGTCAGAGGAAAAAAGAGATTAGTCATTGACTACAAGCCATTGAATCACTTTCTCAAAGATGATAAGTATCCTTTGCCAAGGATAGATTCCATGTTTCCTTTCATGGCCTCTGCAAAGATTTTCTCAAAGTTTGATCTTAAGGCAGGATTTTGGCAGCTAGGTATCATACCGGAAGACAGATACAAGACAGCATTCTGTATACCGAATCACCACTATGAATGGACTGTTATGCCATTCGGCCTCAAAGTGGCGCCTTCTTTATTTCAGAAAGCTATGATTAAGATTTATGAGCCTTTGTTGCATACGGCCCTGATCTACATAGATGACATCTTGCTATTCAGCCCAGATATTGATTCTCATCATAAGACAGTCAAGAAGTTTGTTGAATTAACAAAAGCCCATGGAGTCATGTTAAGCCCAACAAAGATGCAGCTGGCCCAAAAGACAATTGATTTCCTTGGAATGCAATTTTGTAATGGCATGTACAAACCTCAGCCCCATTTGGCCCAGGAACTGTTAAAATTCCCAGATGTCAACTTCTCAGTAAAACAGGTACAGCAATTCCTTGGGATTGCTAATTACATCAGGCAGTTTATTCAGAACTACAGTAAGCTGGTGAAACCTCTCTATCACCTTTTGAAAAAGGAACCACCGCCTTGGTCGGCCATTCACTCCAAAGCAGTACAGCAGATCAAATCAGTGACTCAGACATTACCCCACTTGCAGATTCCTTCAACAGGCAAAAGATTGCTTCAGACAGATGCGTCTGATGAACATTGGGGTGCAGTACTGTTTGAGATAGATGGAGAACAGAAAGAAGTATGTGGATACGCCAGTGGTCACTTCAAGAATAGTGAATTGCACTATCACTCTACCTTCAAGGAAATACTAGCAGTGAAATACGGGATAAAGAAATTTGAATTTCATCTGATTGGACACCACTTCACAGTGGTTATGGACTGTTCATCTTTTCCACGTATGCTTGATTTCAGACAGAAGACTATTCCACATCCACAGCTTTTACGCTGGAAAGAGTGGTTCAGTCGATACAGCTTTGATGTTCAGCATATAAAAGGAGATAAGAACTTGATTCCAGATTTCTTATCCAGACCTCCACCATCAGTTGATCTTATTTCTTCTTCATCAGAAATCTCATTGATCTATATGGCTAGTTCAAGCACTCCGCCTCCACCTCAGACACTTTCAGACTTTCCTCCCAACTGTCCAAAGACAAGTCTCAAAATGATCAGGAGCTTTGCCCAGAACATGCTTTTTACTTACATGATTTTGTTTCAGGATAAGCTCGGACCACCAAAGAAGATTGTTTATTGTCCAGCAGAATTCCCTTGGATTATTGTTTACCGTCTCACTCCAGACTTTATGCATCCGGAACAACTTTGGTATTTATGGTGTCAATCGACACTATATTATCATGCAGTCCAGATGAATATTGTTGAAATGTCTATGTTTCTTCATAGACAGGAAAATGCTCAATCAGCTCAAGTCAGATTCTTAACTTGGTTTCAACCTCTCAGTTATTGGAAAAGGTTATTCATTGACCTTATCAGACAGAATTCAAGTCCAAACAGGCCTTCACAAGATCTCACAGGAATTTTCATCTTCCATAGATCCTACACTACAATTATGGGAACTCAGACAATTGTAGCTTTAGCCAGATGTCAGTTATGGAGATGTGATTTTCACAAAGATCTAGCAAGTCTAGAGGAAGTCAAGTCATCACTCCTGAAGAGACTCAAACAGGATAACAATTATCATCATCTTCCACCTATTAGCTTTACGGCTATAGGTCCTGATCCATGCAAAGGATTAAAGATGTTTCCATGGCCCCCTCTCAGAAAGCCAAAATTGAGACAAGAGGATGAAGACCAATACACAGAGCCAGACTCTCAAGAAGAAGACTCTTTCATACCACAAGAAAGAGATGTTACGATCTTAAGACCCCAGGATCAACCAGGTTCAAGCTCTGCACCAAATCCAATTCCAAGGCCCAATCCAATTCAAAGGCCCAGATCCATGTTCAATACAAATGAAGATGTGGACATCAATATGGCACATAATCAACCAGAATTTTGGGATCCCCCACCTGAATCATTTCAATCAAGAGGCTATGATCCACACAAGTGGCCTCCCTTCACAGATGATTGGTCAGATTCAGATCCAGATCTCGAAGATCAGAACATGTCCCCATCACATGAGCCTATCAGAAAGCACTGAAGAATTATTGTGTTTCCCACTCACTTTGTCGTATTGTGAAAAAGTATGATGTGATTGTATGCTTTAATTAGTGTGCTTTACTGTTTGTTTACTTTATGTCATGTAACATACTGTTTAAGAATATTGTGATGTAAGCAGTGATGTCACATTCCACTGTCTTAGTAGTTTAAATATCTCTTCCCTTCAAAGGAAGAGGCAGGATGGAATTAGGTTTGAAAAGTACTAAGTGTTTTTCAATAAAGAAAATGTTTGTGTAAAACACTCTTCCTCTGATCTATTAAGTTAGCTGTAGCAACTGTAAGCTCTTCTTTTCGATCCGTCAAAGAAAAGCCATTAGTCCATGAAAATCATTCAAAGTTTTCCTGAGTCAAGATTCATAATAGGACAGTCCCACCAGTGGCCAAAGAGTGTGCCTATAGGGATAGTCATACCTTGTTTCTTGATACATGTCTGCAGAGAATGTATTTCTCATTTCTGAGTCAGTCTTAATTATGCTGAGACGTTTTATGAGTTATGGTTTATAGGCTGGAAAGGCGAGCTGCAGTTGGTAGCTAAGCAGGGATATTAAGGCTTTGCCAAATACCCTGGTGCTCGTCTACAACGCCACGAACTAATAGTTCATAATCTCAGGTAGTTAGGGCTGCCTCTCCCGTCTAGTTCTCAGGTAGTTAGGGCTGCCTCTCCCGTCTAGTGGTATCAGAGCCTTTGAGCAAAGGCTGTGGTCACGAGTTCGATCCGCGAAATCCTCAAAAGGGGTTCCGCGTCCTGCCAGAGAATAAAATATCTGTGTGGGCCGGGTAATGCGTTCGCGTAATGCGGAGCGTGGTGGATTGGGCCGTGTACTGTAGCTAAGCTCAAGAGTAAAAGGTCCTCTAACTACAACACCATGGTTTTGTGGTTGAGTTGGTATCTTTTCCCCTTCTTGATATTGTGTATTTGACTTGGGTGATAAATTAACTTTATTAAAGCAATTTCCTGATATGGTAAACAAGTCATGTTATACATGGTTGAGCTGATTTGATTTATCTGCGAAATAAACTAAAGTTTATTAATTTATTTATTGAGGTGTTTTTTTTGCATTATCTAAGGCATCCTCTTTCTTGGATTCTACTTTTAAGTTCAAGAGACATTAACATTTTGTTCATAATTAAAGTGTATTTGATGTTAATTTAGAGTATGCTTTACTTTTGTTTTCGGAACAAAGGGAATCCATTTTATATTTTATATTCAATCTTGAAGCTGCTACTTAAAGAAACTTGTAGCTTCACCAACTACTGCTTTGTCCACATTTACATTGAAATGAAATTTTCCTAGCTAGCAGTGATAAGATATGCTTTCTTTCATGAAAGGAAGATAGAGATGCCTATCTTCCTATTAGCAATTGTATCCGATATAATGTACTGCACATTTACAATGGAAGTAACATTCATTAGGGCAAAGTTCAAAAATACCCTGCAGTAATGTGCTGCAATTGGGGGATATGGTTATTTGTTTCATTTCAGACAATTACCTTGGGATTTTCTCTTGACAGCGGGAAACTACTTTTTGATGTGTTGGATCTTACATTGGCAGCCATCCATCCTATCTAGACAGTTTGGACAGGAATGTTTGGCCTCATATTTCCTGACTATTTTTCATATCACTAAAAACATTATGGTAGTAGAAGGGGGTAAAAGAAAATAAAAAATAGACTTAAGTTTTACAGAATCAACATATCTATCAATTTTAAAAAATAGACTAAATTTTATCAGAATCAACATATCTATCAATAACTTTTTAACATATCAAGAGAGCACCTAAGCAAGGATTCAGAAGCTGTATTTATATCCTATAGTAGTTAGTGCAATAATTATTATTAACTTTTAAATCAGTCTCATAAATACTTGATAGCTCCACTCCTAGTGAAGGAAGCCATCTATCTTTATCAAAATCTCATCGAACAATCAATTTAGTTTCTGATAAATTCAATACTTAGCTCAATTAACAAACCTGTAAGCAAGTAAAGCAACAATGTGAGACTGATTTTTTTTCAAGAACAATGCTAGCAAAGGCAGTTCCAGCTAAGATGTGAGACGTCTATGTAGAGTGCATGTTGCCCTAATGTACGTAAAGTACATTAAATGAGCTAGCTGAGTTCTAAGTGCACCACATCAATTTCTGGCAATCAGAGATATGGCTGTGCCAGCCTGAGGAGATCCCGATGTACTTTTTTTATATTTATAAAAGAACATAATCACAGGTCATTTTTGTGATGTTATATCCTTTATCATTTTTGCCAAACATACAAGGCAATTTTTTTCATTTGTATACATCAAGTTGTTTTTTGTGCATGTAGACTATTCTAAACTTTTATTAGACTCAAGTTCTCGTAGGAAGAACTTTTTTTATTTGGATAAACCCGGTTGTCTTACTGCTTTCTAATGTTAGTGTCAATAAATCTGCAGGTTTCTTCTGTCAAAGTTATTCGCAATAAGCAAACTGGTCAGCCAGAAGGTTATGGATTCATTGAGTTTTATTCCCATGCAACAGCTGAGAAAGTTTTAAAGAGCTATAATGGCTCTGTGATGCCAAACATAGATCAGCCCTTCCGCCTCAATTGGGCAAGCTTTGCGGGTGATAGGCGAGCAGATACTGGTTCAGATCTGTCCATATTTGTTGGAGATTTGACTGCAGATGTGACAGATGCTATGTTGCAGGAAACCTTTGCTAGTAAATATCCATCGGTCAGGGGAGCAAAAGTTGTAACTGATTTAAACACTGGCCATTCAAAAGGATATGGTTTTGTCAGATTTGGTGATGAAAATGAGAGGACGAGGGCTATGGTGGAGATGAATGGTGTTTATTGCTCAAGTAGGCCAATGCGCATAGGTGTTGCAACTCCCAAAAAATCATCTGCATATCAACAGCAGCATTCTTCACAAGGTATACCATCTCCTAACAGTAGACTCAGAAATATGAATCTACTGGTTTTATTTTTATTTTTTTATTTTTTTCAATTCTTGGTCAGCAATTGGGAGGTTTGGGTGTTTGGATGTCTTTAGCTGCCATTTTTTTGCCCAAAAATAAAGGTATTTTTTCTGGATTTTTTTCCTCCATTATCTTGTCTGGATAAAATCTCTTTATTTATGGAAATAACCTTGTTGTGTTCCTCTTCTTAATTTTGTGCCTTGCTTTCCATCCCCTTATATTTAGTATGTCATTTGTTTGAGAATGTTGTTGTACATTGCCACAATTAGTGTTTAGCTGCTCATATGGCCCTTAAGGAGCAAACCAACTTGTTGTGTAAAGGAGGTAGAGACAAAATCTGATTAAATTCACCATGTTGCTGCTTTTACATTTTCTAGGTAATAGCCTTGATCTGTGTATTTGATGTTATTTTCTTATCTCACTTCTCTGTAAGTGTGGCGATTAAGTTTCTCTTTTTTTAAACATTATGTTAGCGTACAAGATGGCATCTCTACTGTGCATGTTTCTTTTTTTTCTTCTTCTGAATTTACTATACATATTTAGTTTTTTACTTATTGGAAGACAAACATGTTATCTTGTTGATCATAAAAATTATTCTGTATGCAATTGTAACTTTAGATACTTGAATATCAGTTGACTTTATTGTTCTTTAATGTTAGTTCTATAATCAACATTTCTTATAGGAGTTGAAGATATGAAATTGTTAGTATTCCCTTATGTTTATTTCAAATATATATAAAATTCTTTTGGGGAGAATCAGTTATCTAGCTCTTAAATCGTTAACATTGTATTCAGCTATACAACTTCTGTGTTGTGTGTTTTTAAACCATAATCTTATTTGTAATTGTTGAGTGTAAATTTATTGGATCAATGTTAAGAATTACTCATGCTGTTAAAAAGAGTTGGGGGCATGATATTTGAGAAATCGAAATGGTTATAAAGAAGTCAATAGAGGGTCAAAATTAAAAATGTTCATCTAAGTTCAATGATAAGTAATTTTGGGAAAAGAGAACTTGAAAATCAATTTGCATCTCACAAGTCACAGTGGAAAAATCAGATATGCAAAAACAAAATAAACACATGTGAAACCCTAATCATGGTGGTGTCAATAAAGTAATCTGCAGTGCATTATCTGGAAGAAATACAAACGACACAATGCAGTGAACATCAATGGTGAGCGCATCAAACGGGTCCAGCTTAGAATCCTTTGATTCAAGGTCTGGAAGCTAAACTTGCTCATAGGACAACACCTGTTTTCGACATGGATGACCAACAAGTTAGCTGTTACTGAAATGGGTACTTGGTTTAAAGACTATGCTTTCATTTTTAGAAAATATGGATGGTAGGGAGGATTATTGGTATGATTCAATGAACTTTTTGTCAAGGATCTTAAATTTTGACAAAAGCTACTTCTGGCTCTTGCAAAAGTGAAGTTTCTTTTTTCTTCTTGGTGCATTGTAACAATTTTTTACTTGTTTGACTAGGCTTCAGAGATCCTAAGCCATCAAATTGATGCAATTTCTTATAGTTGTTTTCCCTTTTTGCTTTATTTTCTTTCAATTTATTAGATCCAAAGATTGCTCCATGGGAAACTTTGGAATTTTTAATAAACTTTAAAGCTGATATAGACTTCTATTAATAATTTTAAGATGTATGTTAATTTTTATTTCCTCGTATTATATTTGTACTCAATAATCATCAAAAGAAAGCCACAAGGGTTGAATATCACATAATTGAAGTTGGAAAGCTTGATGGATAGAACAACAAAGAGTTTAGCGGCGGATAATCATAAATGGAATTTTTGATATCTTGTATGATACATGCCAACAAAGTGCATGTTAGTGGTTCTTGAAATCATGTTTTTCACATTCTTGTGAATCACTGTGCATACCTAAAGGAAAGTTCAATACTTGAAGCTGTATTTCAAAAATTCTTTAGAATATTTAAACTTTGTGTTGAAAGTGAGTTGTCTTCAAATGCCTATTAAATATTGTTTTGCACTTTTGGAGATGCTGAAATTCATGTATTCTTATCCAGGAGGAGGGCTACGAATCTCATGTGAGATGATAGTGAGTAATGTGATTGCCAGAATCAGTTGTTAATCCTGTCAACTATTGCAAATTACAGTTCTTTTTTATTTCTTTGCTGTTTTACATTTTAGCTCAGAGTAATTCATATGTTAGTCAATTTATTTCACGGGTTCTCTTCTGAGCACTTTGTGTCTATGGTGTTTAAGTTCTGTTCCTAAATTTGTATCACTTGCATTATGATAATGTCTTGCTGTTTCTGCACTTTGCTTTGATTTTAGGGACCATGCCCAATATAGAACTCCCATTAAAATTATAGACTCTTTTGAAGCTTTGCTTCTTGTGGTCGGCCCGTAATGCCTCCGCTTGCTTCCTTCCAGCTCAGAATGCTTGCCCCCCCGCGCCAAGTCGATCCTTTAGGCTTGGCTTCATCCCGGAAGCGAAGTTTCTACGATGAGTGAGGTGGTGGTTGAGTCGTCTTCGGTAGGCTCTGCACCATCTCATTAGGGTAGAGTAGAGAGTGATCGGTCGTAGCTGTCCTGGTTTATTTGGCTTAGGAATATAGAATCTATGCATTGCGGAAAACCGAAACGATGCTGCTCCCAGAGAAGACTTGTTATCTCCACTTTGAAATCCCACTTCTTCCCGTCGCATCCGTCTTCAGGAAGAGATAGCTTCGAAGCAGTAAGCTAAGCGATAGAGAGAGGGGTTGCTAAGTGACCACGACTTTATAGAGTGAGAGACCTGGCTTGCAGAGATAGATAGCTTTGCTAGCTTGCTCGCCAGGATTGAAACCTCTCTCCAGAAAGCAGGCTGATATAAGTCTTTTATGGCATGATATGATCGCCTAGCCCTAGCCGCATATCAGCTGCGCTCAATAAGCGGGATTTCTCTTGGATCAGAGCATCTTGAAGAAGGTTCTTGCACCTAATTGGGATACAAGAGTATTGTCCTTTTCTTTTACTGGGCTAATAAAATGTGTGTGAAAAATCTTTGGCTGTTTCTGAGGTAAAATCTGGTTCTGCTATAAAGATAGGGATATAGATTTGGCGGTTTTCCTTGATTATTGAAGTTTTCTAGATCTCTTGGTTTGTTGAAGCTTTCGAAATCTCTTTGCCATGGGAGGGTGATAAGCCTCCAATTAGGTACACTTATACCCGAAAGAGTAGAGGTGGGCAGTGATGGGCTGTGTTCAATATTGGATTTTCATTCTGAAAAGTTGTTATGCCTTTTGGCTTGGGAGAGAATCAAGCATTCTTGAATTTGCTTGAGATGTTCTTTTACTTCATTTCATACAGAATATAGTATCATTTTCTTCCTTCAGACTTTCTGTTCTTATCAAATTTGTGCAGTGTTTATCAGAGGGGCACTCTTGTATGTTTGACTTCTCTAGTTTTGTAGCTCTTTAACATTTAAAATTCGATAACTAATAATTTTAACATTTACAATTCTATAACTGATAATATTATTAATAAGTCGGCATTTGTGTTTTTGCTTTTGGATTGGATTTTAAAGCTGAAGCTGTTTTTATTTCCTTCTATTAGCTTTAGTGCTGGCTGGTGGACATGCTTCAAATGGTGCTATGGGCCAAGGATCTCAATCTGAAGGAGACTCTAGTAATACAACTGTGAGTTTGGCTTTTTCATACTACATTGACTCTTGACACTATTCTATGAGTGCCCTCATTTATGTAACGTTGTAGATATTTGTGGGAGGAATTGATTCTGATATTAGTGATGAGGACCTGAGGCAGCCATTTTCCCAGTTTGGTGAAGTTGTGTCTGTGAAAATACCTGTTGGGAAAGGATGTGGTTTTGTGCAGTTTGCTAATAGGTACTGCTTTATTTCCATGTTGGACTGAAAACTTCACAGTATTTCATAGCATTATTATTTTTTTTTTTGTCATTCATTCTTAGGAATGTTTTATTGTGGTGGCTTATTGTTAACAAAAACTTATAAAAGGAGTTGATCTGACTATGTTTATCCTTTGTAATGGTAGTAGCATACTTCGATTTTTTCTGCAAATTTAACGAGCCTGCTCTTTTGTCTCTGATCACAGAAAGAGTGCTGAGGATGCGTTGCAATGTTTGAATGGGACTGCCATTGGCAAGCAGACAGTTCGTCTTTCTTGGGGTCGCAGTCCAGCTAACAAGCAGGTAAGTATGACCAAGTCTTGATGTTATTAGTCTATGCATTGTTCTTCTCATCTGTAACAAGTTATATTATCTGAATTAGGCCTTTTAAGTTGATTGATTATTATCAATAGTGTTATGTTTTGAATTTCTTTGTGGGGTGGTTGACAGTGGAGAGGAGATAATCATAATCAGTGGAATGGGGCAACTTTTGGTGGGCAAGGTTACGGTGGATATGGATATGGAATGGCACCAAGTCAGGATCAGAACATGTATGTTGCAGCTGCTGCGGCTTCGGGGGTCTCATAGTTGAAAATCTATGTCTGAACGTGCAGGGCGGGCCGTGGCTGCTGTCACCGAAACCATGATTAGGATTGGTAGAGCGGCTGCTGCTGTTCTGGCTATCTGTACTTTGGAGAATTTTGTAGCTTGATTGAATTTATCTATCATGAAGTTGTGTTAAAATTGTTTCAATTATTAATTAGAATTTCTTGGTTTTGCTTGGAAAGTCTATTGATGAGGAGGGACTGGGGTTCTTGTTTATTGTTTGTTTTGAACTCCAACAGGAAGGAATGGTGAAAAGGAGAAAGCTTTTCCAACGTTTGATGTCAAGTTAAATTTTCACGACTCTGATTTTGTGAGGGTATGCGAATGTGATAAACTATTTGATGAACTTTAAAATGTGTTTGTCGCACAAAAAATAAAATTCAGCATTACGAATTGGAATAATATTTGATGAATTTTCAAAAATATAATTCTCTCTGCAATGTTTCCGATTCACTTGAAAGCTGTGGCATTTTTCAAAAATTATCTCATCCATTCCAATAACTTACATGTGTATGTATTGAATTGGCCGGTAATTTCTATTAGGAAACAGAACTGTGATCTAAATTACATACTATTTTTCATTTTTAAAATTGATTAATGATGGAGTTTGGTAGTGTTAGATGTAAAGATCTTAATGATGCTATGCTACTTTTGCCATAAAATGAAAGTAAAAGAACATACACATGGAAAGTAATTTAGAAAAGAAATGAAGAAATAATGATACGTATTTTAGTTTTAGAGCATGTGTTTGAATTAGACAGCTTTAATGCTTAAATTAAGGGGTTAGCTTACGAAGGAGAAATGTCTCTCTCTTTTTCTCTCTCTATGTATACGTAAATGGTTTGTTTAAATCCATTTTGAAATGGGTCTCTCAACTTTGAGTATATATATATATATATATATATATATATATATATATATATATATATATATATATATATATATATATATATATATATATGGTGTGGCAGTATGGAAAAATAGAGTGCTAGTCAAAAACTTTATATTATCTTATTTTTCATATTCTATATTATTTTTTTTGGCCAACAATTAAGTTTTTAATATTAGGTTCAGATAATACTTTTACCCTATGATTAAAAAAAATTATCCTATCAAACCCCTAAATCCAATTACAACTATTCAAATCCTATATAATTGGTGTGGACTGTGGATTGAATTCAAAAAATATCTGACCCACATCAATTCTTTTTTTTTTTTTTTAAAAATCGTTTTGGACAAGAGACCCACATCAATTCTTAATTCCCATATATCTAATCTAATAATCAATATAAATATATAAAAGTTAGAACAATAAGAAAGTGCACCATTTTGCGATATTATTTTTTTATTCGAAATTAAATCTTAATATCAAGATATTAGAATACTGAATACCAAAAATAATAACTTATTGAATCATTTCAAGTAAAGAAACTTATCAATTAAATATATTTTTAAAATATTACTGTTTTGAATAATTAAATTACTAGAAGTAACGGAGTTTTAAGATATTTTATATCTTATTTATGAGCTTTTAATTGAGACATCAGTATAAATTACAAATAAAAAGCCTTAAAAATTTAATTAATTATTTATCTAGTCATGAATTTATTTAATAATTAAGTGTGAAAGATTTAATGTGAACTTAGATAATAATATGGATATGATGGATAACCCATAATTATTATATACTAGTGAGTTAAGTTTTTGTTATTACTAACTTTAATGATTAAGTTCATTTATATAAGAAAGGATAAAGGGTAAGGAAATGGAGAAGTTTAAGATAAAAAATAAAATTTTATCATTCTTGAGTTAGAAAACGAGAGAAGATTTTGTTTCAAAACTTTTTGAATTGTTTTTAAAACAATAGACTCGGCCAAATCATATACATATTTTTTTTTTCTCAATTAAACTCATTTGTTTTATGTTCTAAATAGCGTATATTAGATTCTGAGGAGAGATCTAACATATTTTCAATATAGATCTCTCCATAAGACTAAAATTATTAGAATGCTTATCTTTTTTATGAGAGTTATTAGAATAGTTATTTTATTAATATATATATGTATATATATATATATATCTTTAAATAAAATAAAATACATATAATTCTAATATTTTTAAAATTTGAATAAAAATTATCAAAAAAATTGAATAATTAAAAATTATGTTAGTCAATTTATTTGTCGAAAACATGAGAAGCTAATTTGTCGGAAAATTGAAGGAAACAATTACCAAAAAAAAAAAAACCT
Source organism: Triadica sebifera (assembly GCA_023653625.1). Lineage (NCBI taxonomy): Eukaryota > Viridiplantae > Streptophyta > Magnoliopsida > Malpighiales > Euphorbiaceae > Triadica > Triadica sebifera. The sequence goes on along the minus strand of CM042896.1, from coordinate 21,274,002 downwards.
ACTCCATTGTTTTCATTGATTATATATATTCCATATAATATAATTATATTGTGTAGGAATTGGTATAAATGGAAGATGAGAGGACCTATGGCCTATATGACCTACGTAAGCAAACAAGACTTTATAATTCAAGAAGAAGAGTAAAGGAACTGTCTTTATTTCTTCCCTGTTTCTCAAATGTGAATATCCCTTTCTCTGATGAAAAGCCAAAAAGATGGTTTTTCTTTAATCAATGCCGGTACTTGTACTAGTAAGATTCCTTGTTCCTTTCCATTATGCATCTCTCCTCTTTCTTGGTGGCTAAGAAATGTTTTAATGGGTTTTAAAGGGTGAAAATTGAATTGGGTTCTTCTTAATATGTTTGCAGGCAAGAACAAAGGTGTGAGAAAGAAGGAAAAATTATGGAAGGGGAGACTTCAAGCAGGAAAAAATCAATTCCTAATGATCATGACTTCTCTTCCACTTTGTTTTCTTGGTCTCTTGAAGATATTTTCAATGAAAACCTTTTCAAGGTTTTATATTTTATTCTTATTTTGATTCTACTTTGATTGGTCAGATTATTCATTATTGTAAGATTACATTTGCAGCTTTTGGATTATTTTACTTTTACTTGCATATTCATGAATATTGTTACGTAGTTTCTTCTGCTTCTGTGGGGGAAACCATTCCACACCTTGCTATTTGTTTCCATTTTGCAAAGATGGGTTGGGCTTCCACTGACCCAACCCATTTTCAATTATTCCATCTGTGATGCTGTCCGAGTGCTACATGTGACTTGGAGCTTAGCCTATCTTGGATTCTTGAGCTTAACTCTGTGTTTGTTTGTGGAATTCCCAAGCGTCTTTTCTTGTAGGATGAAGCTTGTACTTTTGGTTTCGAGTGGGGGCCATGTCCCATCATATCCAAATCAAGGATGATATAATAGATTCATTTTCATTTCTTGCCTTTGATAATTGAATTTCACATTTGAAATGGTAAATTATATGTTGACCATTTTAATGGAGAAATGGTACAGTTGTTTTTGTTGTTCAAATGTTGCATAATTGATGTTCAATACAAAATCTTTGTTTCCATTTCATTAAGAATTTAACTTCAAAACCATGCATTGTAAATCCTGTGATGGATGATAACTGGTGCTTCTTCAACTTTGATTTTAATAGTACTGAAGTATCTAAAAGCTTGTGTAGCATTCATTTGGACTACTAATACGTTTTAACAATATGCAGATGTGAGTTTCTATTGACTTTGAATTTTCTTAGTAGCCTTTTTGAAAAGAAAAGGCTGATATTTGATTGTTTTGTAGGTAGATAAGATTCCTTTATCGTTTGAATCAGTTGAGCAATATCTTGATTCGTATATGTTTCCTTTATTGGAAGAAACACGAGCGCAACTGCATTCGAACATGGATGTTATTTCCAGAGCACCAATTGCTGAAGCTGTCACCTTCTCAGAGTGCAAGCCTTATGGAAATTTATTGTATGATGTTAAGGTCGATCACTGGAGAAACAGATCCAATGCTCATGGGAAGGAGCCTTACAAAACATTGCCTGGTGATTTTGTTGTTTTAGCAGATTCTAAGCCTGAAACAGTCTCTGATTTGCAAAGGTCAGGAAGGACTTGGACTTTTGCATTGGTCGCTAAAATAACAGATGATGAGAATGAAGATGCCGCCACATCTACTCAATTTAAAGTCCAGGCATCAAAAGAAGTAGAAGTTAGTGATAGGATGTGGAACTCACTGTTCGTAATTTTCTTGACAAATATAACTACTAACCAAAGAATATGGAATGCATTGCGCATGCAAGGAAACCTGAGTATCATCAAGCAAGTCCTGTCTGCGGATTCTGTGGTAAGGGATTTGAATGTTCTATTTTTTTTTTTTGAGTCTACGGCTTTGTAGATTCAGCACTACCTTTGATATCCTGAAGATATCTTCTACATAATATGTGGTAAATTTCTTTATCATCAAGGGCCAGAAATTGCTTATGATCTTAACCTAAGAGATTAAGATATAAGACAAATTTTGAACTAGAGACCATATCAACTTAACAAAGAAGGGGGTAAAGCTCTACTGCTAATTTCTCTAGCACCTTAAGAGATTGGATAGCATTTATAATAAAATTGGAGTGCCAATTTTTTAGTATCTTACTTGGAAAGAAAATTTAGGATAGAAAGAGATTTTTTTAGGGTTACGTAAGCTCTTCCTCTCTAGTATTTGCACCTTCTCATTTATGTGGACCTGGTACAAATTCTATGTGATGCACATATGTACTGCATATAACCAATTTTACTGGAGAATAAATCACGTATCATATTTCAGCCCTATTTTCTTTCTCAAATGCAATTTCAGACATAACATCTGGGTTAAGCATATATATTTGTTTTTCCTAGTAGGTGTAACTGGGATTATATTGAAAGATTATATTGAGAGCTTGTGCTTGGTAACAGGTCAAGGCAAATTATGGCCTCTGTTCTATGAGGAAAGAAATCTGGGATCAAAAGTTATTTATGAGTTTGTCATCAACATTAAATGAATCCCAAATGGAGGCTGTGTTAACCTGTCTTCATAAAATGCAGTGCAACCACAAGCCTTCTGTGGAACTCATTTGGGGTCCACCAGGGACAGGGAAGACTAAAATTGTTAGTGTGCTACTATTTAACCTCTTAAGAATGAGATGCAGGATCCTGACCTGTGCTCCAACCAATGTTGCAATTACAGAGGTGGCCGCTAGGGTCCTTAAGTTGGTCATAGAATCTCATGAAACAGACTCAGGAGCTGATCCTTCAATTTATTCTGTGGGAGATATTCTCTTATTTGGGAATAAGGAAAGGCTCAAATTGGGTTCAGAAATTAAAGAAATATATTTGGATTATCGTGTTGAAAGGCTTATAGAATGCTTTGCACCCTTGTCTGGTTGGCAGCATTGTTTCACTTTAACAATAGATTTTTTTGAAGATTGTGTTTCACAGTATTCTATTTTCTTGGAAAATGAATTGATCAAAGAGAAAGAACACAATCATGAAAGTGAAATTACTGATAAAAATATCAGTGGTGCTACATATGTTTGCATTAGGAGCAATAAATCATTTCTCGAATTTTCAAGAGAGAGATTCCTGTCTACTGCATTATCACTGAAAAGATGTCTTCTTAGTTTATGCACTCATATACCTGAAAGTCATATTCAGAAACACAATAGAATAAACATCATAAAACTTGTAGGTTTACTTGATGATTTTGAAACTTTGCTATTTCGGGATGATGTAACCTCTGGAGCATTAGAGGAGCTTTTTTCAAATCCAAAGTTAGTTGATGATCCTTCTCAAGGTTTTTTAGATATATTATGGTTGTTGTGCTCGAGGAGAAGAGAATGCCTTTATTTGTTAAAAACTCTTCATGATTCTCTCTGTGAACTCAAGCTCCCAAGTGCAATGAACAAGGGTTCAATAGTCAAGTTCTGTTTTCAAACAGCTTCTTTGATTTTCTGCACAGCATCTAGCTCATATAAGCTGTTTTCTTCAGAAATAGAACCATTGAACATTCTGGTAATTGATGAAGCAGCTCAGTTAAAAGAATGTGAATCAACAATACCTCTACAAGTCTGTGGCATTAGGCATGCTATTCTTATTGGTGATGAGTGCCAATTACCGGCTATGGTGGAAAGCAATGTATGTATACTTCATCTTATGTATTTTACCTTCTATTTTACAAAACTAGTTTAAACATATTTAGTTCCATACTAAAAGAATCTAATTTTTTTTATTCTTTTGTAGATTTCTGATGAAGCTGGATTTGGAAGAAGTTTATTTGAAAGGTTAAGCTCATTGGACCATCCAAAACACCTTTTAAATATGCAGTATAGGATGCATCCTCTCATCAGTTGTTTTCCAAATTCAAAATTCTACTCTAATCAGATCTTAGATGCACCAAATATTAAGGCTAAAAGTTATGAAAAACATTATCTTCCAGGGCCAATGTTTGGTCCCTATTCATTCATAAATGTGTTTTGTGGAAGAGAAGAGCTGGATGATGTTGGACATAGCTGGCTAAATATGGTTGAGGTTGCTATTGTGTTGAAACTTCTACAAAGTCTATACAAAGGTATGCTCTTATCTCACCTTTAGCACTGACCTTTGTGGAATTTAGAGTTAAAGGATATATAATAGGGGTCAAAAAACATGGTTAACAGAGTAAATAGTATATACAGTACAAGAAAATTTTGATGCCGTCTCTGAAATGAAACTATGTGAAGTATTTTGTTCTCTTTTTGAAAGTAGGCTTAACAAGTGGAAGTTATAATATTCTTATAAACTTATGGCTTGTGTATAGCATTTGCCATGCAGACAATATCTTTAACCTTGTCAAGAAATCATTGCCAATGACTTGATCTTTCTTCTGAAAGCTGTGGTAGCTACTTTTGTTTCCTGATATTGTCATATATGAATCATTTTTCATGCTTTTTTATTATTGTATGCAGCATGGAATGGCTCAAACCAGAAGATAAGAATTGGTGTAGTATCTCCTTATGCTGCTCAAGTGATTTCAATTCAGGAGAAACTTGATCGGAAGTATGATAATGATGATGATTTTTCAGTGAAGGTGAGATCAGTGGATGGGTTCCAGGGTGGGGAAGAAGATATCATTATTATGTCTACTGTGAGAGCAAATAGAGGTGGAACTATTGGTTTCATGTCCAATCCTCAGAGAATCAATGTTGCTCTTACAAGGGCAAGGTACTGCTTTAGAATAATGATTTTACTATCTCCTGTATAATAATTCTAGCAATGATGGTAAGAAATAGCTTATTTAGTTATTTATTTTTATGTTCTTGTAGGCACTGTCTCTGGATTTTGGGGAATGAAAGAACTTTAACTAATAGTGAATCTATTTGGAAGGATATAGTCAGTGATGCTAAGAAGCGCAAATGCTTCTTTAATGTTGATCAAGACAAGGAATTGTCCAAAACCATTTTATAAGTCAAGAAAAAGTTTGACCAACTTGGCGATTTGCTTAATGGAGATAGTGTATATTTCAGAAGTGCTAGGTGGAAGGTATGTAACTTGTATTTAGATTTGGATTATTTTCACATTTGTTTTAAAGTAACAATTATGTTAAATTTTGTGGTGTCCTCAGGTCCTTTTTAGTGACAACTTTAGAAGATCATTTGGAAAGCTGGCATCAGTCCAGACAAAGACATCTGTTCTGAATCAATTGCTTAGACTTTCCAGCGGTTGGCGTCCTAAGAGGAATGTGGATGCAACATGTGACTCTTCAAATATCTTGAAAAAATTCAAGGTTGAAAGATTATATATAATATGTTCAATTGACTTAGTTAAGGAAAATATATGGTATACCCAAGTTTTGAAGGTTTGGGATATATTGCCATTAGAAGAGGTTCCAAGATTGACCAAACGTCTCAATGGCATCTTTGAAAGATATACTGATGATTTTATCAGCCGTTGCAATGAGAAACTTTTAGAAGGGTAGAGTATAACTTTCCTAATACTACATTAGATTGGTATTTATTTTCACGAATGAAAACATTTGGAATTGCCTTAGCTGAAGGAAAAAGTGAATCCCTTTTTTTTCGCTTTAAAAACCTAATGTTGTTTTTCCATGTCCAGGGATTTGGAAGTTCCTAAATCTTGGTCAACTTCTATCGATATTTCCCGACATAAGATTCTTGGGAGCAATGAATCTGGAAGCAATTTAAGTTCTGACGATAGATGTTATGTGGAGAACTCTAAAGTGAGTGATAGCTTGTTGCTAATGAAATTCTACTCCTTATCATCTGGAGTTGTATGCCACTTGCTTTCTGATCGTGATGGTCGAGAACTAGAACTCCCTTTCGAAGTAACAGATGAAGAACAAGAAATAATTTTATTCCAAAGAAGTACGTTTATACTGGGACGATCAGGCACCGGAAAAACAACCATTTTAACCATGAAGTTGTGTAAGAAAGAGCAACTTTACCATATGGCTATTGAAGGATGTAATAAGGATGCATTCCCGAAAAACAATCTGCAGGAAGATGATACAGAAAATGTTGAAAAGAGTGTTAGAGATGCTGAGAGTGCCATTTTGCACCAGCTGTTTGTGACTGTTAGTCCTAAACTTTGTTATGCTGTCAAAAATCAAGTTTCTCAACTGAAAAGGTGCGTGGGTTGTCTTCAACATGTAGTGATATTTTAAGAACAAATATTATGGATGTAGCATAATTGGTATTTTTTTATTTTTTATTTTTTATTTTTTTGGTAAACATAGTTGGTGTCTTTCTCAGACCAGTTGTTTATAATCTGCTTGTTTCAGATAGCGATTGAATTTCCAAATGGAAAAATAATGCATGTCTCTTTTCACGTTAAGCACTTTTACATTAACTCTTAGGAATTCTGTTAGGAATGTTATCTAATGTTACAAAAACAGATAGATTTAGTGATATAATTTTTCCTCATATTATACTAATATACTTTTTTTGCCTTTTGAGTTCATGAGGTTAATGAACTCCACTTTGTGGTTTAAGGTTATATCAAAACTTGATTCTTTGGCATGAAGTTGTGCAAGAATAATGCAGCATTATCCAGCCCAGAGATGGGACTTTCATGTTAAAATCTTTAGTACTTGGACAGCCAAGGAAACATTTTTGAACCATAAAAAATTTCTTGTGCTGCCAATATCAGACTTGTGTACATTAACATTCAGTTAAATTTCATTGAATTTATTGCAGTTTTTGACCGTGATATTTCAGTTAGGAGAATCCAATAAATTGTATTTTGGTGTTTTTGTTCATTAAAAAACTAGTGAGGTTCTTACATATTTTTTTACTTTTAATCTTAACGGTCATCTAGAAATTAACTTCCGGCATGTAAAATTCATTTTCTAATATAGCCTTGTTATGTCTACAGCTTTGTCTCTGGTGGAAAATATTTGGCCTCAAGTAGTTCATTTGATATGGAGGATATTGATGATGCTGCACAATTCAAAGACATCCCAGATTCTTTAGTTGGCATTCCTCCAAAGTTGTACCCTCTTGTGATAACTTTCAGTAAGTTTCTGATGATGCTTGATGGAACAATTGGTAATTCATACTTTGAAAGATTCCCTGATGTGAGGCAGCTTTCGTGTGATAAAATGGGAAATTCAGGACCTATTGCATTGCAAACTTTTATAAGAACAAGGGAGGTTAATTATGAGAAGTTTTGCTCAAATTACTGGCCACATTTTAATACCAAGTTGACTAAAAAGCTTGACTCTTCCAGAGTCTTCACAGAGATAATGTCTCAAATAAAAGGTGGATTGGGTGCAGGTGAGTCTTCTGATGGTAGACTCAGCCGGGATGACTATGTTGTACTGGCTGAGGGTCGGATATCCACTTTAAGTAGGCGTGAGAGAGAAACAATATATGATGCATTTGAGGATTATGAAAAGATGAAGTTGGCAAATGGTGATTTTGATATGTCTGATATTGTTATAGATCTTCATCATCGGCTTAAAATTGAAAAATATATTGGAGACATGATGGATTTTGTCTATGTTGATGAAGTCCAAGATCTTACAATGAGGCAAATTGCTCTTTTCAAACACATCAGCAAAAATGTGAATGAAGGCTTTGTATTTTCTGGTGACACTGCACAAACTATTGCCAGGGGGATTGATTTTAGATTTGAAGATATAAGATCACTATTCTATAATTATTTTGTTATGGAATCAAGAAGCCGAGGGAATAACGGAATAAAGGAGAAAGGTTTAATATCTAAAATTTTTCATTTGAGCCAGAACTTCCGCACTCATGCTGGGGTTCTCAAGTTGGCTCAGAGTGTTATTGACCTCCTTTACCGTTTTTTCCCTTCATTTGTTGATGTTTTAAGTCATGAGACTAGTCTCATATTCGGGGAAGCCCCAATTTTGCTTGAATCAGGGAATGATGAAAATGCAATTGTAACTATATTTGGAAAAAATGGAAATGTAGGAGGCAATTTTGTTGGGTTTGGAGCTGAGCAGGTAATATTAGTGAGAGATGATTCTGCTAGGAAAGAAATTTGTAACTATGTTGGGAAGCAAGCTCTTGTATTGACCATAGTTGAGTGCAAGGGCCTAGAGTTTCAGGTCAGTGGTATTTTTTTTATTGCTCCCTCTGTCTCACAAAAGTAGGTTCACATTCTTTTTTTATTTATCCCAAATTTTAGTTCACTGTTCCTTTTTGAAAGTATAGTTAATTTGTTAATTTTCTAATATATCCTTCTTTAATGCGCCTTGTTATCAACAATTGTGAAATACCATTTTTTTAATTTTCCAATGTGCCCCTAATTAATGTAGGTGTAAATCAGCAAAAATACAAGTAAAATTTATAGTTCATATTATATTAATTAAATTTTCTTAATCTGTATGAAAATAAAAGTGAGCCTATTTTTGTGGGACAGATGGAATATTAAACTTACTTATTCTGCTTAGAGGATCATCAACATTTCTTTACTTTATCGAGTTATATTTCTAGCTTTTGTATGACTTTCGAAAGGGAGAGGGGGGACATCAGTGTTACCATTAAGTTACATTGGTTTGCAGAAGTAAAGGAAAAACTATGGGCCTTAAGTGGTGTTAATATGAAGCTGGTTCTGCATTTGATGTTCACATAAAGCCATTTACTGAATGTTTTCTATCTTGTCAAACGTTAAACATTTTCTTTGCCTAAGTCATGGCTTTGCATTTTTAACCTTGTTACATATTTCCTTTTAGGATGTTTTGCTGTACAACTTTTTTGGCTCATCACCCTTGAGAAATAAATGGAGAGTTCTGTATAAATACATGAAGGAACAATGTTTGCTTGATGCTAGCTCTACACAATCTTTTCCAAGTTTTAATCCATCAAAACACAATGTATTGTGCTCTGAGTTGAAGCAATTATATGTTGCAATCACTCGTACGAGACAGAGATTGTGGATTTGTGAGAATACAGAGGAGTTTTCGAAACCCATGTTTGACTTTTGGAGGAAGATGGGACTTGTCCAAGTGAGGAAGCTGGACAGTTCACTTGCTTCAGCAATGCAAGTTGCTAGCAATCCAGATGAGTGGAAATCACAGGGTTATAAGGTTTGCTTGTTATTATTTCTTTTTGTATTTTAAACTTCAATAACCTTAATTAATATTGTTATTGCCCTTGTTGACAATGTCGTTATTACAAGCTCGTGATAGTTAGATATTGCTGGTACCATTATTGATTTGCTGTACTTTACAAATCTCCAGCTCTTATGTATTATCTATTTCGGTACTTATGATTTGAATCTTCTATACAACTGAAATTTTTAGCTGAAAATTTAGGCCTGATTTTGTTACTTGTGTGACTAAGCATCTGAGTTGACGTGCATTTAGCTAGAAAATGGTATGATAACCTGCGTTTGCTAAATTAAGAAATAGAAGAGAAAGTATAAAGATTTAGGAGTAAAAGAAAAGGAAGAGAGAGGGAGAGAGACATAGAAATAAAAAGAAAGGGAAAGCAGAGAATTGAGAGAGAGTAGGAAGATTTCTGAAATTGTATTTAATTAACTCCTAATCCTTTTTCACAACAATGCTATTATATAGTTCTAATGGTAGCTGTACACGCCATCATATCCACCACTAATAGCTTTGACTGAAGTTTAACAACTAGTAATTATCAGTAACGATAAGACAAATTCGTAATTAAGCTAACTAAGGAACTTTTGCTGGCATAAATTGCAATATAATGCTACAAGTATAGTTAGAACGCAAGAATGAAATGAACTTAATTCCAGCATCCATCGTATTTATTCCCTTAAAATCCAAAAAATTGTTAGATTGCTATCTTTTAGATAACTAAAATATTTGCTGCCATCATGTATGCCACTTTTGGGGCACCATAAAGGATGATCCTTTTTTCTTGCATAAAACTTGGACGTGAAAATGCCTTTCATACTGTGTTCTTGTAGTATCATCTTGTTCATGCAAGTGTGACTTTGTCTCTGTCCCTGTCTCTGTCTCGCTTTTTGGCAATGCAGCTTTTACGTGAGGGTAATTATGAGATGGCAACAATGTGTTTTGAAAGAGCAGGGGATGAATATGGAGAAAAATTGGCCAAGGCTGCTGGGCTTAAAGCCACTGCAGACAAAATGCATGCTTCAAACCCTGAAATGGCTTCTGTTGCTCGTAGGCAGGCTGCTGAAATTTTTGAATCCATTGGAAAAGCTGAGTATGCTGCAGAATGTTTTTTCCTGTTAAAGGAGTACGAAAGAGCAGGTACAGAGTATTTTTCTTCATTTCTCATCTAATCATCCAAAGAGAATGATTTAGTACAAGTTTTTAAACGTTATCATTAAAGTGAAAGGCTCGATGTGGGCTCTTTGGATAATGGGGAAAAAAAAGGATAGAGCACCTCTGGTTGGTGTGTAATGATCTTGTAATGGAGCTGCAGTTGCCACCAAATTCTGATTAATAATTTTCATCACATCCAGGATTTATGTACTCTTCAACTGTAATTCTTTCTTTTGCAGGTAAAATTTATTTGCAATGTGGAGAATCTGCTATCGAAAGAGCTGGCGAATGCTTATATCTTGCTGGATGTTATGAGTTTGCAGCAGAAGTTTATGCTAAAGGCAACCATTTCTCGAAGTGCCTTTCTGCCTGTACTGAAGGAAAGCTCTTTGATATGGGATTGCAATATGTTCAATACTGGAAACAACATGCGACTGCAGATATTTATATGGTCAAAAGAAGCACTGAGATTATTAGAATTGAACAAGAGTTTTTAGAGAGGTGTGCACTTCACTATCATGAGCTGAATGATAACAGAGCCATGATGAGATATGTTAGAGCTTTCAATTGTGTAGCTTCTATCCGCACTTTCTTGAAAAATTTAGGGTGTCTTGATGAGCTTCTGTCATTTGAAGAAGAATCAGGTAACTTCCTGGAGGCAGCAAATATCGCAAAGCTGAAAGGTGAAGTTTTGCTTGAGGCTGATCTGCTTGGGAAGGCTGGCCATTTTAAGGATGCAGCATTACTTGTTCTCTTGTATGTACTTGCTAGCTCTCTGTGGTCATCTAGGAGCAAAGGCTGGCCCTTAAAGCAGTTCGCAGGAAAGGAGGAGCTTTTAACAAAAGCAAAGTCATTTGCAAAGATTGACTCAGAGCAGTTTTATGAGCTTGTGCATATGGAGGCAGAAATCTTATTGAATAGTCAGAGTAGCTTGTTCATTATGAAACAGCATCTAAATGCTTCTCAGGGCCATAAAAGTATCACAGGTGAAGTATTATCTGCCCGAAACATTCTGGATGCACATCTTAATGCAAATACCTCTAAATACGGGTGGGAAAATGACATCATTCTTGATCTAGCAAGGTTTTCAGAGGGTAAAATTTCAAAAAATCAGGTTTCTGCTGAGACACTTGTGTACTTTTGGAATTTCTGGAAGGATAGGATTGTGAATGTATTTGCATATTTGAGAAAACTTGAAACACAAAATGTTGATGAAAGTAGAAGTTATGGAGAATTCTGCTTGAAGTACTTGGCTGTTCGCAGGCAGTTTAATAATTTAACTGCCTCCTATGTTCTGATGATCCCTGATTCATATTGGGTGAAAGAGTTGGATAGACAATTTATGCAAGGCCATGGGAAGTTCATTTATTTAGATGTCCACCAGTTTATGTCTGGTGCTCAGAGCTATTGGTCTTCAGAATTACTTTCTGTTGGTATGGGTGTCTTGGCGAAACTTGAAGCCCTTTATAACTTCTCGATTAAGAATTGTTTATCTCTCTTCTGCAAAAGCAGGCTTCTTTGTCATATCTATGCAGTTGCAAAATCTCTAATGAGTTCCAAGATCCTGGACCGCAGACACCATGACAACAAAGCACTGCTGAAATTCATTGAGCTGCCAATTGAACACTTGTTTGGGTGCATTTATCCTCTGGACTGGAGAGAATCATTGAAGGAAAACATGATTTTCTTGAGGAGAACCCAGAATATTAGGAAATTAATCAAGGAAGTTACTTCTGAAACTGTCCCCTTTAGGAACAAGCTCTCCTATGGGCAGCTTGGGAGGCTATCAACGGCAATTCTTGGGTCTAGTAAACTAGATAAGGAGTTATATGAGAAGATTATAGATGGTGTAAGATGGAATATGTCATGGATGGCTTTGATTGTGGATCTCTGTAGGGATGAAGAGCTAGAAGGTTTACCGGACAATAAGACTCAAGTGCCACACAAGCTGACTCTCAAGTGGAAGTTATATGGAGCTTTGCTAGATACTTATAATGCAAACTGGAGGAAAGAGCATGACTATATCTCACTTGGATGTTTCCTGTACCTTGTTGAGCGCCTACTGATTTTGTTGTCTTACTCAAGAGGGTGCTTCTTCACTACAAAGTCTTCTTTTACTGAATGGCTAGTCTACCTGGAAGGCGATGGCAGTTCAACTTCCAGTTTAGAGGAACATGTTCCACAACCTGTCAATGACATCATGGGGTTTTTAGCGGCCACTGTTCAGCAGCTTCTCTTAAATAAGCAGGATACAATGGAATGGATTAGAAAATCTCACGCAAATACCAAGGACTGCTATGTGGTTGTGACAAGATTAGTTGTTATAGCATGTTTGCTTTCTTTAAACTTTGGTTTGTGTAGGGATTTTCTTTTTGAGTTGCTGGGTAGGGACTACATCACCAATCAACTGCCAAGGGAATTTTTCGATGCCCTTCACAGAAGGTGGAAACAAAGGAAGTCTCTGAATGTAAATGTAGATGTAAATATGCTTGCTGAGGCATTTAAGAAAATGGGGAATCCACTGCTAGTTGTGAGTTTGAGAAAGAATAGTTTGAAAATTGTGTGCCCAGATGCCATATTTCTGGATATGGCCAACCAAAGTAAAGAAGATATGTGGACAGTCTTGTTTCCAAATATCAATAAAGCTGCTCAAGATCAGAAAGGAGGTGTTAAACCAGACTCAGCTGATGCTACTTGCCCGTGCAAGGGAACGGTGTCTCCAGATGTGTACGATCTACAGAATGAGGATAAACCTCCTTCCAGCATTGGCCAGCTTTGGGAAGTATTTGAATCTTTAAAATCAAGTAATCACGAAGAAAGGAGTAATATGGCAAGTGGTCCAACAGTTACGGTAATCAAATTATTCACATGCTGTATCTTTCTGCAGTTTGCAGAGCATCATCAGTTAAGCATCGTAATGTTTTTCCAGCTTATTTAATTATTATTATATTATTTATCAGGCAAATATAGAGAAAACAATTCACCACTTAAGTGCTGCATTGGGTGGGTGCTCTCAGAAAAGTGCTTCTGGCAATGAAAATGGAAGCCTATATGGGGAAGCTGCCATCGTACTTGATGAATTGAAACAACTGCGTGCTGCATTAGAAGGGAGGTCAGTTTAATCATGGTGCTCCAGTCTTTTTTATTTCTTTGCTGTTTTACATTTTAGCTCAGAGTAATTCATATGTTAGTCAATTTATTTCACGGGTTCTCTTCTGAGCACTTTGTGTCTATGGTGTTTAAGTTCTGTTCCTAAATTTGTATCACTTGCATTATGATAATGTCTTGCTGTTTCTGCACTTTGCTTTGATTTTAGGGACCATGCCCAATATAGAACTCCCATTAAAATTATAGACTCTTTTGAAGCTTTGCTTCTTGTGGTCGGCCCGTAATGCCTCCGCTTGCTTCCTTCCAGCTCAGAATGCTTGCCCCCCCGCGCCAAGTCGATCCTTTAGGCTTGGCTTCATCCCGGAAGCGAAGTTTCTACGATGAGTGAGGTGGTGGTTGAGTCGTCTTCGGTAGGCTCTGCACCATCTCATTAGGGTAGAGTAGAGAGTGATCGGTCGTAGCTGTCCTGGTTTATTTGGCTTAGGAATATAGAATCTATGCATTGCGGAAAACCGAAACGATGCTGCTCCCAGAGAAGACTTGTTATCTCCACTTTGAAATCCCACTTCTTCCCGTCGCATCCGTCTTCAGGAAGAGATAGCTTCGAAGCAGTAAGCTAAGCGATAGAGAGAGGGGTTGCTAAGTGACCACGACTTTATAGAGTGAGAGACCTGGCTTGCAGAGATAGATAGCTTTGCTAGCTTGCTCGCCAGGATTGAAACCTCTCTCCAGAAAGCAGGCTGATATAAGTCTTTTATGGCATGATATGATCGCCTAGCCCTAGCCGCATATCAGCTGCGCTCAATAAGCGGGATTTCTCTTGGATCAGAGCATCTTGAAGAAGGTTCTTGCACCTAATTGGGATACAAGAGTATTGTCCTTTTCTTTTACTGGGCTAATAAAATGTGTGTGAAAAATCTTTGGCTGTTTCTGAGGTAAAATCTGGTTCTGCTATAAAGATAGGGATATAGATTTGGCGGTTTTCCTTGATTATTGAAGTTTTCTAGATCTCTTGGTTTGTTGAAGCTTTCGAAATCTCTTTGCCATGGGAGGGTGATAAGCCTCCAATTAGGTACACTTATACCCGAAAGAGTAGAGGTGGGCAGTGATGGGCTGTGTTCAATATTGGATTTTCATTCTGAAAAGTTGTTATGCCTTTTGGCTTGGGAGAGAATCAAGCATTCTTGAATTTGCTTGAGATGTTCTTTTACTTCATTTCATACAGAATATAGTATCATTTTCTTCCTTCAGACTTTCTGTTCTTATCAAATTTGTGCAGTGTTTATCAGAGGGGCACTCTTGTATGTTTGACTTCTCTAGTTTTGTAGCTCTTTAACATTTAAAATTCGATAACTAATAATTTTAACATTTACAATTCTATAACTGATAATATTATTAATAAGTCGGCATTTGTGTTTTTGCTTTTGGATTGGATTTTAAAGCTGAAGCTGTTTTTATTTCCTTCTATTAGCTTTAGTGCTGGCTGGTGGACATGCTTCAAATGGTGCTATGGGCCAAGGATCTCAATCTGAAGGAGACTCTAGTAATACAACTGTGAGTTTGGCTTTTTCATACTACATTGACTCTTGACACTATTCTATGAGTGCCCTCATTTATGTAACGTTGTAGATATTTGTGGGAGGAATTGATTCTGATATTAGTGATGAGGACCTGAGGCAGCCATTTTCCCAGTTTGGTGAAGTTGTGTCTGTGAAAATACCTGTTGGGAAAGGATGTGGTTTTGTGCAGTTTGCTAATAGGTACTGCTTTATTTCCATGTTGGACTGAAAACTTCACAGTATTTCATAGCATTATTATTTTTTTTTTTGTCATTCATTCTTAGGAATGTTTTATTGTGGTGGCTTATTGTTAACAAAAACTTATAAAAGGAGTTGATCTGACTATGTTTATCCTTTGTAATGGTAGTAGCATACTTCGATTTTTTCTGCAAATTTAACGAGCCTGCTCTTTTGTCTCTGATCACAGAAAGAGTGCTGAGGATGCGTTGCAATGTTTGAATGGGACTGCCATTGGCAAGCAGACAGTTCGTCTTTCTTGGGGTCGCAGTCCAGCTAACAAGCAGGTAAGTATGACCAAGTCTTGATGTTATTAGTCTATGCATTGTTCTTCTCATCTGTAACAAGTTATATTATCTGAATTAGGCCTTTTAAGTTGATTGATTATTATCAATAGTGTTATGTTTTGAATTTCTTTGTGGGGTGGTTGACAGTGGAGAGGAGATAATCATAATCAGTGGAATGGGGCAACTTTTGGTGGGCAAGGTTACGGTGGATATGGATATGGAATGGCACCAAGTCAGGATCAGAACATGTATGTTGCAGCTGCTGCGGCTTCGGGGGTCTCATAGTTGAAAATCTATGTCTGAACGTGCAGGGCGGGCCGTGGCTGCTGTCACCGAAACCATGATTAGGATTGGTAGAGCGGCTGCTGCTGTTCTGGCTATCTGTACTTTGGAGAATTTTGTAGCTTGATTGAATTTATCTATCATGAAGTTGTGTTAAAATTGTTTCAATTATTAATTAGAATTTCTTGGTTTTGCTTGGAAAGTCTATTGATGAGGAGGGACTGGGGTTCTTGTTTATTGTTTGTTTTGAACTCCAACAGGAAGGAATGGTGAAAAGGAGAAAGCTTTTCCAACGTTTGATGTCAAGTTAAATTTTCACGACTCTGATTTTGTGAGGGTATGCGAATGTGATAAACTATTTGATGAACTTTAAAATGTGTTTGTCGCACAAAAAATAAAATTCAGCATTACGAATTGGAATAATATTTGATGAATTTTCAAAAATATAATTCTCTCTGCAATGTTTCCGATTCACTTGAAAGCTGTGGCATTTTTCAAAAATTATCTCATCCATTCCAATAACTTACATGTGTATGTATTGAATTGGCCGGTAATTTCTATTAGGAAACAGAACTGTGATCTAAATTACATACTATTTTTCATTTTTAAAATTGATTAATGATGGAGTTTGGTAGTGTTAGATGTAAAGATCTTAATGATGCTATGCTACTTTTGCCATAAAATGAAAGTAAAAGAACATACACATGGAAAGTAATTTAGAAAAGAAATGAAGAAATAATGATACGTATTTTAGTTTTAGAGCATGTGTTTGAATTAGACAGCTTTAATGCTTAAATTAAGGGGTTAGCTTACGAAGGAGAAATGTCTCTCTCTTTTTCTCTCTCTATGTATACGTAAATGGTTTGTTTAAATCCATTTTGAAATGGGTCTCTCAACTTTGAGTATATATATATATATATATATATATATATATATATATATATATATATATATATATATATATATATATATATATATATATATATATATGGTGTGGCAGTATGGAAAAATAGAGTGCTAGTCAAAAACTTTATATTATCTTATTTTTCATATTCTATATTATTTTTTTTGGCCAACAATTAAGTTTTTAATATTAGGTTCAGATAATACTTTTACCCTATGATTAAAAAAAATTATCCTATCAAACCCCTAAATCCAATTACAACTATTCAAATCCTATATAATTGGTGTGGACTGTGGATTGAATTCAAAAAATATCTGACCCACATCAATTCTTTTTTTTTTTTTTTAAAAATCGTTTTGGACAAGAGACCCACATCAATTCTTAATTCCCATATATCTAATCTAATAATCAATATAAATATATAAAAGTTAGAACAATAAGAAAGTGCACCATTTTGCGATATTATTTTTTTATTCGAAATTAAATCTTAATATCAAGATATTAGAATACTGAATACCAAAAATAATAACTTATTGAATCATTTCAAGTAAAGAAACTTATCAATTAAATATATTTTTAAAATATTACTGTTTTGAATAATTAAATTACTAGAAGTAACGGAGTTTTAAGATATTTTATATCTTATTTATGAGCTTTTAATTGAGACATCAGTATAAATTACAAATAAAAAGCCTTAAAAATTTAATTAATTATTTATCTAGTCATGAATTTATTTAATAATTAAGTGTGAAAGATTTAATGTGAACTTAGATAATAATATGGATATGATGGATAACCCATAATTATTATATACTAGTGAGTTAAGTTTTTGTTATTACTAACTTTAATGATTAAGTTCATTTATATAAGAAAGGATAAAGGGTAAGGAAATGGAGAAGTTTAAGATAAAAAATAAAATTTTATCATTCTTGAGTTAGAAAACGAGAGAAGATTTTGTTTCAAAACTTTTTGAATTGTTTTTAAAACAATAGACTCGGCCAAATCATATACATATTTTTTTTTTCTCAATTAAACTCATTTGTTTTATGTTCTAAATAGCGTATATTAGATTCTGAGGAGAGATCTAACATATTTTCAATATAGATCTCTCCATAAGACTAAAATTATTAGAATGCTTATCTTTTTTATGAGAGTTATTAGAATAGTTATTTTATTAATATATATATGTATATATATATATATATCTTTAAATAAAATAAAATACATATAATTCTAATATTTTTAAAATTTGAATAAAAATTATCAAAAAAATTGAATAATTAAAAATTATGTTAGTCAATTTATTTGTCGAAAACATGAGAAGCTAATTTGTCGGAAAATTGAAGGAAACAATTACCAAAAAAAAAAAAACCTACTCCATTGTTTTCATTGATTATATATATTCCATATAATATAATTATATTGTGTAGGAATTGGTATAAATGGAAGATGAGAGGACCTATGGCCTATATGACCTACGTAAGCAAACAAGACTTTATAATTCAAGAAGAAGAGTAAAGGAACTGTCTTTATTTCTTCCCTGTTTCTCAAATGTGAATATCCCTTTCTCTGATGAAAAGCCAAAAAGATGGTTTTTCTTTAATCAATGCCGGTACTTGTACTAGTAAGATTCCTTGTTCCTTTCCATTATGCATCTCTCCTCTTTCTTGGTGGCTAAGAAATGTTTTAATGGGTTTTAAAGGGTGAAAATTGAATTGGGTTCTTCTTAATATGTTTGCAGGCAAGAACAAAGGTGTGAGAAAGAAGGAAAAATTATGGAAGGGGAGACTTCAAGCAGGAAAAAATCAATTCCTAATGATCATGACTTCTCTTCCACTTTGTTTTCTTGGTCTCTTGAAGATATTTTCAATGAAAACCTTTTCAAGGTTTTATATTTTATTCTTATTTTGATTCTACTTTGATTGGTCAGATTATTCATTATTGTAAGATTACATTTGCAGCTTTTGGATTATTTTACTTTTACTTGCATATTCATGAATATTGTTACGTAGTTTCTTCTGCTTCTGTGGGGGAAACCATTCCACACCTTGCTATTTGTTTCCATTTTGCAAAGATGGGTTGGGCTTCCACTGACCCAACCCATTTTCAATTATTCCATCTGTGATGCTGTCCGAGTGCTACATGTGACTTGGAGCTTAGCCTATCTTGGATTCTTGAGCTTAACTCTGTGTTTGTTTGTGGAATTCCCAAGCGTCTTTTCTTGTAGGATGAAGCTTGTACTTTTGGTTTCGAGTGGGGGCCATGTCCCATCATATCCAAATCAAGGATGATATAATAGATTCATTTTCATTTCTTGCCTTTGATAATTGAATTTCACATTTGAAATGGTAAATTATATGTTGACCATTTTAATGGAGAAATGGTACAGTTGTTTTTGTTGTTCAAATGTTGCATAATTGATGTTCAATACAAAATCTTTGTTTCCATTTCATTAAGAATTTAACTTCAAAACCATGCATTGTAAATCCTGTGATGGATGATAACTGGTGCTTCTTCAACTTTGATTTTAATAGTACTGAAGTATCTAAAAGCTTGTGTAGCATTCATTTGGACTACTAATACGTTTTAACAATATGCAGATGTGAGTTTCTATTGACTTTGAATTTTCTTAGTAGCCTTTTTGAAAAGAAAAGGCTGATATTTGATTGTTTTGTAGGTAGATAAGATTCCT
Source organism: Triadica sebifera (assembly GCA_023653625.1). NCBI lineage: Eukaryota > Viridiplantae > Streptophyta > Magnoliopsida > Malpighiales > Euphorbiaceae > Triadica > Triadica sebifera. Next base: position 21,254,675 of record CM042896.1, on the reverse strand, counting down.
TTATCGTTTGAATCAGTTGAGCAATATCTTGATTCGTATATGTTTCCTTTATTGGAAGAAACACGAGCGCAACTGCATTCGAACATGGATGTTATTTCCAGAGCACCAATTGCTGAAGCTGTCACCTTCTCAGAGTGCAAGCCTTATGGAAATTTATTGTATGATGTTAAGGTCGATCACTGGAGAAACAGATCCAATGCTCATGGGAAGGAGCCTTACAAAACATTGCCTGGTGATTTTGTTGTTTTAGCAGATTCTAAGCCTGAAACAGTCTCTGATTTGCAAAGGTCAGGAAGGACTTGGACTTTTGCATTGGTCGCTAAAATAACAGATGATGAGAATGAAGATGCCGCCACATCTACTCAATTTAAAGTCCAGGCATCAAAAGAAGTAGAAGTTAGTGATAGGATGTGGAACTCACTGTTCGTAATTTTCTTGACAAATATAACTACTAACCAAAGAATATGGAATGCATTGCGCATGCAAGGAAACCTGAGTATCATCAAGCAAGTCCTGTCTGCGGATTCTGTGGTAAGGGATTTGAATGTTCTATTTTTTTTTTTTGAGTCTACGGCTTTGTAGATTCAGCACTACCTTTGATATCCTGAAGATATCTTCTACATAATATGTGGTAAATTTCTTTATCATCAAGGGCCAGAAATTGCTTATGATCTTAACCTAAGAGATTAAGATATAAGACAAATTTTGAACTAGAGACCATATCAACTTAACAAAGAAGGGGGTAAAGCTCTACTGCTAATTTCTCTAGCACCTTAAGAGATTGGATAGCATTTATAATAAAATTGGAGTGCCAATTTTTTAGTATCTTACTTGGAAAGAAAATTTAGGATAGAAAGAGATTTTTTTAGGGTTACGTAAGCTCTTCCTCTCTAGTATTTGCACCTTCTCATTTATGTGGACCTGGTACAAATTCTATGTGATGCACATATGTACTGCATATAACCAATTTTACTGGAGAATAAATCACGTATCATATTTCAGCCCTATTTTCTTTCTCAAATGCAATTTCAGACATAACATCTGGGTTAAGCATATATATTTGTTTTTCCTAGTAGGTGTAACTGGGATTATATTGAAAGATTATATTGAGAGCTTGTGCTTGGTAACAGGTCAAGGCAAATTATGGCCTCTGTTCTATGAGGAAAGAAATCTGGGATCAAAAGTTATTTATGAGTTTGTCATCAACATTAAATGAATCCCAAATGGAGGCTGTGTTAACCTGTCTTCATAAAATGCAGTGCAACCACAAGCCTTCTGTGGAACTCATTTGGGGTCCACCAGGGACAGGGAAGACTAAAATTGTTAGTGTGCTACTATTTAACCTCTTAAGAATGAGATGCAGGATCCTGACCTGTGCTCCAACCAATGTTGCAATTACAGAGGTGGCCGCTAGGGTCCTTAAGTTGGTCATAGAATCTCATGAAACAGACTCAGGAGCTGATCCTTCAATTTATTCTGTGGGAGATATTCTCTTATTTGGGAATAAGGAAAGGCTCAAATTGGGTTCAGAAATTAAAGAAATATATTTGGATTATCGTGTTGAAAGGCTTATAGAATGCTTTGCACCCTTGTCTGGTTGGCAGCATTGTTTCACTTTAACAATAGATTTTTTTGAAGATTGTGTTTCACAGTATTCTATTTTCTTGGAAAATGAATTGATCAAAGAGAAAGAACACAATCATGAAAGTGAAATTACTGATAAAAATATCAGTGGTGCTACATATGTTTGCATTAGGAGCAATAAATCATTTCTCGAATTTTCAAGAGAGAGATTCCTGTCTACTGCATTATCACTGAAAAGATGTCTTCTTAGTTTATGCACTCATATACCTGAAAGTCATATTCAGAAACACAATAGAATAAACATCATAAAACTTGTAGGTTTACTTGATGATTTTGAAACTTTGCTATTTCGGGATGATGTAACCTCTGGAGCATTAGAGGAGCTTTTTTCAAATCCAAAGTTAGTTGATGATCCTTCTCAAGGTTTTTTAGATATATTATGGTTGTTGTGCTCGAGGAGAAGAGAATGCCTTTATTTGTTAAAAACTCTTCATGATTCTCTCTGTGAACTCAAGCTCCCAAGTGCAATGAACAAGGGTTCAATAGTCAAGTTCTGTTTTCAAACAGCTTCTTTGATTTTCTGCACAGCATCTAGCTCATATAAGCTGTTTTCTTCAGAAATAGAACCATTGAACATTCTGGTAATTGATGAAGCAGCTCAGTTAAAAGAATGTGAATCAACAATACCTCTACAAGTCTGTGGCATTAGGCATGCTATTCTTATTGGTGATGAGTGCCAATTACCGGCTATGGTGGAAAGCAATGTATGTATACTTCATCTTATGTATTTTACCTTCTATTTTACAAAACTAGTTTAAACATATTTAGTTCCATACTAAAAGAATCTAATTTTTTTTATTCTTTTGTAGATTTCTGATGAAGCTGGATTTGGAAGAAGTTTATTTGAAAGGTTAAGCTCATTGGACCATCCAAAACACCTTTTAAATATGCAGTATAGGATGCATCCTCTCATCAGTTGTTTTCCAAATTCAAAATTCTACTCTAATCAGATCTTAGATGCACCAAATATTAAGGCTAAAAGTTATGAAAAACATTATCTTCCAGGGCCAATGTTTGGTCCCTATTCATTCATAAATGTGTTTTGTGGAAGAGAAGAGCTGGATGATGTTGGACATAGCTGGCTAAATATGGTTGAGGTTGCTATTGTGTTGAAACTTCTACAAAGTCTATACAAAGGTATGCTCTTATCTCACCTTTAGCACTGACCTTTGTGGAATTTAGAGTTAAAGGATATATAATAGGGGTCAAAAAACATGGTTAACAGAGTAAATAGTATATACAGTACAAGAAAATTTTGATGCCGTCTCTGAAATGAAACTATGTGAAGTATTTTGTTCTCTTTTTGAAAGTAGGCTTAACAAGTGGAAGTTATAATATTCTTATAAACTTATGGCTTGTGTATAGCATTTGCCATGCAGACAATATCTTTAACCTTGTCAAGAAATCATTGCCAATGACTTGATCTTTCTTCTGAAAGCTGTGGTAGCTACTTTTGTTTCCTGATATTGTCATATATGAATCATTTTTCATGCTTTTTTATTATTGTATGCAGCATGGAATGGCTCAAACCAGAAGATAAGAATTGGTGTAGTATCTCCTTATGCTGCTCAAGTGATTTCAATTCAGGAGAAACTTGATCGGAAGTATGATAATGATGATGATTTTTCAGTGAAGGTGAGATCAGTGGATGGGTTCCAGGGTGGGGAAGAAGATATCATTATTATGTCTACTGTGAGAGCAAATAGAGGTGGAACTATTGGTTTCATGTCCAATCCTCAGAGAATCAATGTTGCTCTTACAAGGGCAAGGTACTGCTTTAGAATAATGATTTTACTATCTCCTGTATAATAATTCTAGCAATGATGGTAAGAAATAGCTTATTTAGTTATTTATTTTTATGTTCTTGTAGGCACTGTCTCTGGATTTTGGGGAATGAAAGAACTTTAACTAATAGTGAATCTATTTGGAAGGATATAGTCAGTGATGCTAAGAAGCGCAAATGCTTCTTTAATGTTGATCAAGACAAGGAATTGTCCAAAACCATTTTATAAGTCAAGAAAAAGTTTGACCAACTTGGCGATTTGCTTAATGGAGATAGTGTATATTTCAGAAGTGCTAGGTGGAAGGTATGTAACTTGTATTTAGATTTGGATTATTTTCACATTTGTTTTAAAGTAACAATTATGTTAAATTTTGTGGTGTCCTCAGGTCCTTTTTAGTGACAACTTTAGAAGATCATTTGGAAAGCTGGCATCAGTCCAGACAAAGACATCTGTTCTGAATCAATTGCTTAGACTTTCCAGCGGTTGGCGTCCTAAGAGGAATGTGGATGCAACATGTGACTCTTCAAATATCTTGAAAAAATTCAAGGTTGAAAGATTATATATAATATGTTCAATTGACTTAGTTAAGGAAAATATATGGTATACCCAAGTTTTGAAGGTTTGGGATATATTGCCATTAGAAGAGGTTCCAAGATTGACCAAACGTCTCAATGGCATCTTTGAAAGATATACTGATGATTTTATCAGCCGTTGCAATGAGAAACTTTTAGAAGGGTAGAGTATAACTTTCCTAATACTACATTAGATTGGTATTTATTTTCACGAATGAAAACATTTGGAATTGCCTTAGCTGAAGGAAAAAGTGAATCCCTTTTTTTTCGCTTTAAAAACCTAATGTTGTTTTTCCATGTCCAGGGATTTGGAAGTTCCTAAATCTTGGTCAACTTCTATCGATATTTCCCGACATAAGATTCTTGGGAGCAATGAATCTGGAAGCAATTTAAGTTCTGACGATAGATGTTATGTGGAGAACTCTAAAGTGAGTGATAGCTTGTTGCTAATGAAATTCTACTCCTTATCATCTGGAGTTGTATGCCACTTGCTTTCTGATCGTGATGGTCGAGAACTAGAACTCCCTTTCGAAGTAACAGATGAAGAACAAGAAATAATTTTATTCCAAAGAAGTACGTTTATACTGGGACGATCAGGCACCGGAAAAACAACCATTTTAACCATGAAGTTGTGTAAGAAAGAGCAACTTTACCATATGGCTATTGAAGGATGTAATAAGGATGCATTCCCGAAAAACAATCTGCAGGAAGATGATACAGAAAATGTTGAAAAGAGTGTTAGAGATGCTGAGAGTGCCATTTTGCACCAGCTGTTTGTGACTGTTAGTCCTAAACTTTGTTATGCTGTCAAAAATCAAGTTTCTCAACTGAAAAGGTGCGTGGGTTGTCTTCAACATGTAGTGATATTTTAAGAACAAATATTATGGATGTAGCATAATTGGTATTTTTTTATTTTTTATTTTTTATTTTTTTGGTAAACATAGTTGGTGTCTTTCTCAGACCAGTTGTTTATAATCTGCTTGTTTCAGATAGCGATTGAATTTCCAAATGGAAAAATAATGCATGTCTCTTTTCACGTTAAGCACTTTTACATTAACTCTTAGGAATTCTGTTAGGAATGTTATCTAATGTTACAAAAACAGATAGATTTAGTGATATAATTTTTCCTCATATTATACTAATATACTTTTTTTGCCTTTTGAGTTCATGAGGTTAATGAACTCCACTTTGTGGTTTAAGGTTATATCAAAACTTGATTCTTTGGCATGAAGTTGTGCAAGAATAATGCAGCATTATCCAGCCCAGAGATGGGACTTTCATGTTAAAATCTTTAGTACTTGGACAGCCAAGGAAACATTTTTGAACCATAAAAAATTTCTTGTGCTGCCAATATCAGACTTGTGTACATTAACATTCAGTTAAATTTCATTGAATTTATTGCAGTTTTTGACCGTGATATTTCAGTTAGGAGAATCCAATAAATTGTATTTTGGTGTTTTTGTTCATTAAAAAACTAGTGAGGTTCTTACATATTTTTTTACTTTTAATCTTAACGGTCATCTAGAAATTAACTTCCGGCATGTAAAATTCATTTTCTAATATAGCCTTGTTATGTCTACAGCTTTGTCTCTGGTGGAAAATATTTGGCCTCAAGTAGTTCATTTGATATGGAGGATATTGATGATGCTGCACAATTCAAAGACATCCCAGATTCTTTAGTTGGCATTCCTCCAAAGTTGTACCCTCTTGTGATAACTTTCAGTAAGTTTCTGATGATGCTTGATGGAACAATTGGTAATTCATACTTTGAAAGATTCCCTGATGTGAGGCAGCTTTCGTGTGATAAAATGGGAAATTCAGGACCTATTGCATTGCAAACTTTTATAAGAACAAGGGAGGTTAATTATGAGAAGTTTTGCTCAAATTACTGGCCACATTTTAATACCAAGTTGACTAAAAAGCTTGACTCTTCCAGAGTCTTCACAGAGATAATGTCTCAAATAAAAGGTGGATTGGGTGCAGGTGAGTCTTCTGATGGTAGACTCAGCCGGGATGACTATGTTGTACTGGCTGAGGGTCGGATATCCACTTTAAGTAGGCGTGAGAGAGAAACAATATATGATGCATTTGAGGATTATGAAAAGATGAAGTTGGCAAATGGTGATTTTGATATGTCTGATATTGTTATAGATCTTCATCATCGGCTTAAAATTGAAAAATATATTGGAGACATGATGGATTTTGTCTATGTTGATGAAGTCCAAGATCTTACAATGAGGCAAATTGCTCTTTTCAAACACATCAGCAAAAATGTGAATGAAGGCTTTGTATTTTCTGGTGACACTGCACAAACTATTGCCAGGGGGATTGATTTTAGATTTGAAGATATAAGATCACTATTCTATAATTATTTTGTTATGGAATCAAGAAGCCGAGGGAATAACGGAATAAAGGAGAAAGGTTTAATATCTAAAATTTTTCATTTGAGCCAGAACTTCCGCACTCATGCTGGGGTTCTCAAGTTGGCTCAGAGTGTTATTGACCTCCTTTACCGTTTTTTCCCTTCATTTGTTGATGTTTTAAGTCATGAGACTAGTCTCATATTCGGGGAAGCCCCAATTTTGCTTGAATCAGGGAATGATGAAAATGCAATTGTAACTATATTTGGAAAAAATGGAAATGTAGGAGGCAATTTTGTTGGGTTTGGAGCTGAGCAGGTAATATTAGTGAGAGATGATTCTGCTAGGAAAGAAATTTGTAACTATGTTGGGAAGCAAGCTCTTGTATTGACCATAGTTGAGTGCAAGGGCCTAGAGTTTCAGGTCAGTGGTATTTTTTTTATTGCTCCCTCTGTCTCACAAAAGTAGGTTCACATTCTTTTTTTATTTATCCCAAATTTTAGTTCACTGTTCCTTTTTGAAAGTATAGTTAATTTGTTAATTTTCTAATATATCCTTCTTTAATGCGCCTTGTTATCAACAATTGTGAAATACCATTTTTTTAATTTTCCAATGTGCCCCTAATTAATGTAGGTGTAAATCAGCAAAAATACAAGTAAAATTTATAGTTCATATTATATTAATTAAATTTTCTTAATCTGTATGAAAATAAAAGTGAGCCTATTTTTGTGGGACAGATGGAATATTAAACTTACTTATTCTGCTTAGAGGATCATCAACATTTCTTTACTTTATCGAGTTATATTTCTAGCTTTTGTATGACTTTCGAAAGGGAGAGGGGGGACATCAGTGTTACCATTAAGTTACATTGGTTTGCAGAAGTAAAGGAAAAACTATGGGCCTTAAGTGGTGTTAATATGAAGCTGGTTCTGCATTTGATGTTCACATAAAGCCATTTACTGAATGTTTTCTATCTTGTCAAACGTTAAACATTTTCTTTGCCTAAGTCATGGCTTTGCATTTTTAACCTTGTTACATATTTCCTTTTAGGATGTTTTGCTGTACAACTTTTTTGGCTCATCACCCTTGAGAAATAAATGGAGAGTTCTGTATAAATACATGAAGGAACAATGTTTGCTTGATGCTAGCTCTACACAATCTTTTCCAAGTTTTAATCCATCAAAACACAATGTATTGTGCTCTGAGTTGAAGCAATTATATGTTGCAATCACTCGTACGAGACAGAGATTGTGGATTTGTGAGAATACAGAGGAGTTTTCGAAACCCATGTTTGACTTTTGGAGGAAGATGGGACTTGTCCAAGTGAGGAAGCTGGACAGTTCACTTGCTTCAGCAATGCAAGTTGCTAGCAATCCAGATGAGTGGAAATCACAGGGTTATAAGGTTTGCTTGTTATTATTTCTTTTTGTATTTTAAACTTCAATAACCTTAATTAATATTGTTATTGCCCTTGTTGACAATGTCGTTATTACAAGCTCGTGATAGTTAGATATTGCTGGTACCATTATTGATTTGCTGTACTTTACAAATCTCCAGCTCTTATGTATTATCTATTTCGGTACTTATGATTTGAATCTTCTATACAACTGAAATTTTTAGCTGAAAATTTAGGCCTGATTTTGTTACTTGTGTGACTAAGCATCTGAGTTGACGTGCATTTAGCTAGAAAATGGTATGATAACCTGCGTTTGCTAAATTAAGAAATAGAAGAGAAAGTATAAAGATTTAGGAGTAAAAGAAAAGGAAGAGAGAGGGAGAGAGACATAGAAATAAAAAGAAAGGGAAAGCAGAGAATTGAGAGAGAGTAGGAAGATTTCTGAAATTGTATTTAATTAACTCCTAATCCTTTTTCACAACAATGCTATTATATAGTTCTAATGGTAGCTGTACACGCCATCATATCCACCACTAATAGCTTTGACTGAAGTTTAACAACTAGTAATTATCAGTAACGATAAGACAAATTCGTAATTAAGCTAACTAAGGAACTTTTGCTGGCATAAATTGCAATATAATGCTACAAGTATAGTTAGAACGCAAGAATGAAATGAACTTAATTCCAGCATCCATCGTATTTATTCCCTTAAAATCCAAAAAATTGTTAGATTGCTATCTTTTAGATAACTAAAATATTTGCTGCCATCATGTATGCCACTTTTGGGGCACCATAAAGGATGATCCTTTTTTCTTGCATAAAACTTGGACGTGAAAATGCCTTTCATACTGTGTTCTTGTAGTATCATCTTGTTCATGCAAGTGTGACTTTGTCTCTGTCCCTGTCTCTGTCTCGCTTTTTGGCAATGCAGCTTTTACGTGAGGGTAATTATGAGATGGCAACAATGTGTTTTGAAAGAGCAGGGGATGAATATGGAGAAAAATTGGCCAAGGCTGCTGGGCTTAAAGCCACTGCAGACAAAATGCATGCTTCAAACCCTGAAATGGCTTCTGTTGCTCGTAGGCAGGCTGCTGAAATTTTTGAATCCATTGGAAAAGCTGAGTATGCTGCAGAATGTTTTTTCCTGTTAAAGGAGTACGAAAGAGCAGGTACAGAGTATTTTTCTTCATTTCTCATCTAATCATCCAAAGAGAATGATTTAGTACAAGTTTTTAAACGTTATCATTAAAGTGAAAGGCTCGATGTGGGCTCTTTGGATAATGGGGAAAAAAAAGGATAGAGCACCTCTGGTTGGTGTGTAATGATCTTGTAATGGAGCTGCAGTTGCCACCAAATTCTGATTAATAATTTTCATCACATCCAGGATTTATGTACTCTTCAACTGTAATTCTTTCTTTTGCAGGTAAAATTTATTTGCAATGTGGAGAATCTGCTATCGAAAGAGCTGGCGAATGCTTATATCTTGCTGGATGTTATGAGTTTGCAGCAGAAGTTTATGCTAAAGGCAACCATTTCTCGAAGTGCCTTTCTGCCTGTACTGAAGGAAAGCTCTTTGATATGGGATTGCAATATGTTCAATACTGGAAACAACATGCGACTGCAGATATTTATATGGTCAAAAGAAGCACTGAGATTATTAGAATTGAACAAGAGTTTTTAGAGAGGTGTGCACTTCACTATCATGAGCTGAATGATAACAGAGCCATGATGAGATATGTTAGAGCTTTCAATTGTGTAGCTTCTATCCGCACTTTCTTGAAAAATTTAGGGTGTCTTGATGAGCTTCTGTCATTTGAAGAAGAATCAGGTAACTTCCTGGAGGCAGCAAATATCGCAAAGCTGAAAGGTGAAGTTTTGCTTGAGGCTGATCTGCTTGGGAAGGCTGGCCATTTTAAGGATGCAGCATTACTTGTTCTCTTGTATGTACTTGCTAGCTCTCTGTGGTCATCTAGGAGCAAAGGCTGGCCCTTAAAGCAGTTCGCAGGAAAGGAGGAGCTTTTAACAAAAGCAAAGTCATTTGCAAAGATTGACTCAGAGCAGTTTTATGAGCTTGTGCATATGGAGGCAGAAATCTTATTGAATAGTCAGAGTAGCTTGTTCATTATGAAACAGCATCTAAATGCTTCTCAGGGCCATAAAAGTATCACAGGTGAAGTATTATCTGCCCGAAACATTCTGGATGCACATCTTAATGCAAATACCTCTAAATACGGGTGGGAAAATGACATCATTCTTGATCTAGCAAGGTTTTCAGAGGGTAAAATTTCAAAAAATCAGGTTTCTGCTGAGACACTTGTGTACTTTTGGAATTTCTGGAAGGATAGGATTGTGAATGTATTTGCATATTTGAGAAAACTTGAAACACAAAATGTTGATGAAAGTAGAAGTTATGGAGAATTCTGCTTGAAGTACTTGGCTGTTCGCAGGCAGTTTAATAATTTAACTGCCTCCTATGTTCTGATGATCCCTGATTCATATTGGGTGAAAGAGTTGGATAGACAATTTATGCAAGGCCATGGGAAGTTCATTTATTTAGATGTCCACCAGTTTATGTCTGGTGCTCAGAGCTATTGGTCTTCAGAATTACTTTCTGTTGGTATGGGTGTCTTGGCGAAACTTGAAGCCCTTTATAACTTCTCGATTAAGAATTGTTTATCTCTCTTCTGCAAAAGCAGGCTTCTTTGTCATATCTATGCAGTTGCAAAATCTCTAATGAGTTCCAAGATCCTGGACCGCAGACACCATGACAACAAAGCACTGCTGAAATTCATTGAGCTGCCAATTGAACACTTGTTTGGGTGCATTTATCCTCTGGACTGGAGAGAATCATTGAAGGAAAACATGATTTTCTTGAGGAGAACCCAGAATATTAGGAAATTAATCAAGGAAGTTACTTCTGAAACTGTCCCCTTTAGGAACAAGCTCTCCTATGGGCAGCTTGGGAGGCTATCAACGGCAATTCTTGGGTCTAGTAAACTAGATAAGGAGTTATATGAGAAGATTATAGATGGTGTAAGATGGAATATGTCATGGATGGCTTTGATTGTGGATCTCTGTAGGGATGAAGAGCTAGAAGGTTTACCGGACAATAAGACTCAAGTGCCACACAAGCTGACTCTCAAGTGGAAGTTATATGGAGCTTTGCTAGATACTTATAATGCAAACTGGAGGAAAGAGCATGACTATATCTCACTTGGATGTTTCCTGTACCTTGTTGAGCGCCTACTGATTTTGTTGTCTTACTCAAGAGGGTGCTTCTTCACTACAAAGTCTTCTTTTACTGAATGGCTAGTCTACCTGGAAGGCGATGGCAGTTCAACTTCCAGTTTAGAGGAACATGTTCCACAACCTGTCAATGACATCATGGGGTTTTTAGCGGCCACTGTTCAGCAGCTTCTCTTAAATAAGCAGGATACAATGGAATGGATTAGAAAATCTCACGCAAATACCAAGGACTGCTATGTGGTTGTGACAAGATTAGTTGTTATAGCATGTTTGCTTTCTTTAAACTTTGGTTTGTGTAGGGATTTTCTTTTTGAGTTGCTGGGTAGGGACTACATCACCAATCAACTGCCAAGGGAATTTTTCGATGCCCTTCACAGAAGGTGGAAACAAAGGAAGTCTCTGAATGTAAATGTAGATGTAAATATGCTTGCTGAGGCATTTAAGAAAATGGGGAATCCACTGCTAGTTGTGAGTTTGAGAAAGAATAGTTTGAAAATTGTGTGCCCAGATGCCATATTTCTGGATATGGCCAACCAAAGTAAAGAAGATATGTGGACAGTCTTGTTTCCAAATATCAATAAAGCTGCTCAAGATCAGAAAGGAGGTGTTAAACCAGACTCAGCTGATGCTACTTGCCCGTGCAAGGGAACGGTGTCTCCAGATGTGTACGATCTACAGAATGAGGATAAACCTCCTTCCAGCATTGGCCAGCTTTGGGAAGTATTTGAATCTTTAAAATCAAGTAATCACGAAGAAAGGAGTAATATGGCAAGTGGTCCAACAGTTACGGTAATCAAATTATTCACATGCTGTATCTTTCTGCAGTTTGCAGAGCATCATCAGTTAAGCATCGTAATGTTTTTCCAGCTTATTTAATTATTATTATATTATTTATCAGGCAAATATAGAGAAAACAATTCACCACTTAAGTGCTGCATTGGGTGGGTGCTCTCAGAAAAGTGCTTCTGGCAATGAAAATGGAAGCCTATATGGGGAAGCTGCCATCGTACTTGATGAATTGAAACAACTGCGTGCTGCATTAGAAGGGAGGTCAGTTTAATCATGGTGCTCCAGTCTTTTATGTGCTTAACAATCTCATACTTTGCTTAATATTCTTTCCACGGTTGATAATATAATCTAAAAGACCTTCCATTGTTTACTTTTGAGGGCGAGATAGAAGAGTTTCAGCAAATGCCGGCCGTTTTTAACAATGTGCTATCTTTGGTTGGTTTCATCCTGGAACCCATCAACCAAAAAGTTGGATGTTGGATTTGAAATGGCGAAAGTAACAATTCAGCTATTAAAGTTATTGGCAATGTCCAATTTGATGAAAAACTAACTTGGCCAAATTAGTCCAAAGCTTTTATTTTTGGATCATTTTAGCCCAAATCTTGACAGAAGATGAGGTTTTTTGAACATGTGTCATGGTTGCACTCGTTAAGACAATGACCAAAAATAAAAGTTTCGGACCAATTGGAATGACTATTTTTTTTGTTTGATAAGATTAGACATCACCCACAAATTTAAGGGCCAAAATGATACTACAACTTATTTGAAATTCATCAGTTGAAATGCCAACATATATGGTGAAGCTTATCCCTAGTCGAATGTTAAATCTTGCCGTCAAGATATCTCTGTATATAAATGCACTACCTATGTTATATTTTTTAGCTGTTATTGTTCTATCGCTCTATCTTAAATATGTACCTGAACGGTAAACATGTTCTTTATGCAAGTGAGACGGAACTTGACAAAGGCATTCCAAGAATCCGAGGACTTGTTAATAAACTGCAATCAAGAAGGCCAAGAATGGAGAGTTTCCTGAATCAGTTATTCTTGCAACAAGATGAAAGCCTCAAGGAGGCATCAGAAACGGGAAAATGCCATGGAGAACATGGAAACAGGGAGGCCGAGGGAAATGGCAGTGCTGATAAAAGCAAGGTTGATGCTTCTCAGGCAAATGTTGGAAACCAAGCCAGCAGTTCTCAAGCAGAAAACAAAGGGAAGGGAAATAGCAAGACCAAAAAGAACAAAAAAAGTAAAGGAGGGCGAAGAAACAGGTAGTTTGTGCAAATTTTTCTGATGTGGGCATCAAGAAATTCCAGATTTTTTTTTGTTTCCTAAGGCTTGGATCTTTTGTATGTAGATGAAGTTGACCATTTTGCCATATTGCGTTCAATTCACCCTTAATATATATATATATATATATATATATATATATATATATATATATGTTATCAGCAACACTGTTGTGGAAGCCTCTTGCAGTGCATATAAGAGTATCACTCTACAGAAAATGGAACAACCAAAATGATGGCCTCTTATCCGTTTGCCATTTCATGATTGAAGGTTTAGTTAACACTGAACCGATAACAATGTCCTTTTCTTGACCAACGCAGCCATGTTTCTGTTTCCTTCTAGATATATACGACCAAATAGATAGTTAGAGACCTAGAGTACACACGTAACTGAAGGTAGCTTGCTGATGGCTTAGTTACTTGAGCACAAAGAAAGGAATATGTATATCTAAAAGTTGAGGATGGACCTTCCAAGAACTACAATTACACAAGTCATAAAAACAAGTGGCAGAGTCAGTGGATTGGTTAAAATGGTGCCAAGCCAATATTTTCATGCTTGCTGCAACATCATATCCATCTCAAATAGGAGAATGAGATAGCACCATGACTAATTTCCATCTGAAGCAAAACATCTCTCATCTAAAGGAATGCATATCAAAAGGAAGAAATAAACTAACCGCCATCTCCTGTGTTAAAAACTGAACTAGAAAAGGTTACTGGACCTTGGGTAGTGTTCTTGGCTGCACATCTGAACTGTGGATGGTTAGTGGATAGAAACTGAACAAGAAAAGGTAGCTTGGACATCTTAAATCCACACGAGGCAAACTATAATCAATTCAAATTGTACCAAAACTTCAACGAAGTTCATTTTTTAAGTTGGAAGTAGTCTACAAATGAAACTCACAACCGTTTAGCTGTACCGTTTTACCAAAGTTGAAAATCAAGTACCCTACCACAAGAAGAGTCCAAATTTATAGCAACAAATCCCGGGCACACCGAGGCATAGCCGATCAAGAACAAAGCAGAAAGTTGCATATTGCATGTGTATGTTTAACAGATAATTTCATCAATAACATTAAACAAGTACCGGCATTAACAGTTAAACCTGCTCTATGGCAATAAGATGTATGTTAACTGTATAAAAACTTAGTTCTCTATTCCTTATTCCTTTTAATTGCGCTTAGCAGAACTTTAACTGTTCCTCAACATAAATTCCTATGAATTCCTATAAAAGCGTAACTTACTGACTAGAAGAGGAGGAGGAATACCTCTTGTCTGTCTGGAGAAAAACATAACTCTCCAGTCATTATTATCCATCAATTCCAAAACCCAAAATAGCTCATTTCTCTTCATTAGACCCAAAAGGCGTCATTTTTGACATAGGAGTCCTCAGGTACCCTTCGACCTCAAATTTCTTCGGTGAAAGCTTGCGATATTTAGCAAACTGCTCTCTTGCCTCTTCATTCCTCTCAAGCAAGCTATATATCATTCCTCGACAAAAATATGGCCTGAAATCACCAGGATCCTCTCCAGACAACTCTTGATAACTATTCAATACCTCCTCTACGTTCTTTTGCAAAAAATGTATATATGCCATGATGAACTTCACATCTCTGGCTTCTTTCACTTTATTCTCTTCTTGTGCTATATCTAAACCCTCTTGAAGCCTCCTAATAACTGCGTCTCCTTCTCCACAGCGGTCCATTAGAAGTGCATTCTCGAACAATGCCTCAAACGACAACGGATTCACACGGAGAATTTCTTCAAACACGATAAGGGCATCCTGGGTTCGAACCATTTCGTTTAACACTCTTGCCATTAAAAATTTCCATTCGGCCACCAATGGCTATGCGGCTACTAAGCGATTTACTATCTTCAAACCCTCCTCGTCTTCCCAATTTTCGAGTTTTTGCTCCAGAAGAGATTTGAGAGATTCAATTGCTTCGGCATTGGACTCAAGGAACTCAGATAGCGGCGTTGTTTGATCAATTCGGTTCTGAGTTTGTTGTTTCTCTGCCTCTCCTTCAATTTCAACTTCCTCAGTGAGAGTTGCGGAAGTTTCAGCTATAGCCGGCTGAACGGCGAATCTGGCGGCCATTGAAGCGGCAACTCCAATAAAAATTGCAGCTTTAGTGAAGGTTTTCAGGGTCTGAAGAATGGGGGATTTCGGGGTATCAACATTTGAGGAATGATCTGAGGAAGAAGCCCGAACTGTTTTAAGAGAATGGGATTTAGAAAAGGTTGAATGGAGAAGTGGACGAGAAGCATTAAAAGAAGGGGCTTTCAAATGGAGGAAAGATATGGCTAGAGCGGAATTCATGGTTGCAGCAGTCAAAGTGAAAGATTGTTAACTAGTCTAATGGAGAATTGAGTTTTGAGTTGAAAGGGTTTAGGGGTTTATGATGAATTTTGTACTGGTTTGGTAAGAAAATTAGATGGGGAGGAGAAATTGAATGACTACTACACATTAACCCTTCTTTATTTTATTTTCTTAACAAATAATATATTTAATTCTCGTGTACTACCAATTATATTAATTTATATTTATATTCTTTTAATTGGTGCAAAAATTATTAATATGAGGCGCACAAGATAATATTTAAAAGGTATTTAGACTTTTTTTTCTGATATACGTTTGGTAAATTTTTCTAAATAATAGTTAATAGTTTTTTGAAATTTTAAACAGATATTAATTAAAAAATTCAATTTTGGAGTTTTTTTTTAAATAATTGAAACTTTTTTAAATACAAATATGAAATTACTTTTATATTAAATTATTCTTACATATAAAAAAGTAATAAAATTTGAATTTATTTTTTATTTAGTTACTCTTATATTGTATATTTTTTATCCATTTATTATTGTTACTGATTTTTAATTTGTTAAAATAAAAAATTATATTAAATAAAAATATATTATTTATTTATTTATTATAAAATAATATATATATATTGAATTAATAAATGATATTCCTATTAATTTTATATTATAACATTAATAATTCAATTATTTTTATTAAATATCAAAAGGACTTACTGTTGTTTTTATATATATGTCAAACTAGCTTGTTTAGTAAATAAAATGTCAAAAAAAATTTATTATAGATTCAATCTATGTGTTTATTTATTGATTGATCTAATAATTTAATGCCATTTAAAAAGAAAAAGTTCACTATTGATTATGTATTTATAAAATAATTTTTTATGTGACATTACAACTTGATTTATGCGGGAAACCTTTCAAAATATTTATAATAAAGGTTCAAAATCCTATCACTTAAAATAATTTATCTGTCTCATGTCATGTTTATTTATTTGAACAAAATGTTTTTCAATTTCTGTTCTCATTTATTATAATTTACTATTCACATGAGCATAGCCTTAAAAATTGGCTAATCCATTTACTCCGTAATGCTAACCTTAAATTTTTAATCCACTTTCTCCCTTTTATTGACATGAGATGCAAAAAAAAAGAAAGAAAGAAAGCTAGTTATCTATTTTTAATAGATTTAAAAATAAAAATTTAATTTCAATAATTATATTTTTCTTTAAAATTTTATTTGTCTGGCTTATTTTATTTTTTTCATTCCGTGCAAATGAAATTCATATTTCACGCAAATCATACCAGACAAGATAATTCATTTACAAAACAATTCCATTATAGTAAATCAAATGAATTCCTTGATAAAATGTAACCAGATAGGGACCTAAAGTAAAATGGAGGGAATACTTTTATAAAATTATTATTAGAATACGATTGCATTTCCAATAGTTGTATTATTCATTCCAGCTGAATAAAATAGATAATGCAAACCTTACAAGAAAGGCCCTAGCCGGAGCATAGTGGATTAGAATCTCACAGCAAGACCATGATAAAATATTATTATTTATTAAAAATGAGATGATAAAACAAGTATAAACCACTTTCTATTAAGTTCTTTTGGAGTAACAATTTGTCTTCATATTTGAGACATTAAATATGTTCCAACCATTTCAAATTTTTTAACTACTGAATAGTGAAAACCAAAATAAAAACATGGCTATGATATACAGATTGAACTGCTTCAATTAACATGATATGGGGAATCCATAGAAGATTTTGCAGCCAAAAATTGCTATGCTTTCAGTTCATGACAATCATATCTCTTTCAAAAAATGTCAACCCCCTGTGCAAAACTGACATCGAAGAAAACCGCAGATACCTTACCAAAATAATTTCTGTTTGTATTCTTCGGAAGGCGATTTCAATTGATAATCAAAATTTATACATTAGTCCAGCCAAGGAAAAACATCAAAATGATCTCAGCTGGAAGGGAACAAAGGAAAACCATCATCAGCAAGAAACAAGTCTAATCCCAGCTTTGTTACATTTCATAGCTAAATGCATTAGCCTCTCAGAGATTTAAGCAATTAAGCATAGGATGTCATAACCATCTCAGAATGCTAATTGCAAGATGTGCAAGAACCACAAAAAAACAAAACCTTTGGGGTGACTTTTTTATGCCAATGCCAATAGTGAAAAAATTAATGATAACAGGAGTTTATTGTCACAGACTAACATGATCAAATTAGACATGAAAGAACATACTAATTAGTTATGTAGGAGTTGAGAACAAAAATACGAAAAGCTGTTAAACAAATTGAAATGATCTAAAGCGGTTTATCTTGCAACCATATATTTCAATCTACTCTGTGCAATATCAAGGAACTTCAAATATGCATGAGACCATCTTTTCATATCCAGATGGGGATATGAACAAATTTTACATTTTTTTTCCTAGCTCTAGTTCCAGGATGCTGCAAAAAAGCTCTGAAATACAACCTAAAACCACCTAAATATCCTCGATGCTGCTACTTCTCTCTCCCAAAATGATATCTTCCAAATCATCAGGATAAAAACTTCAATGAAGGCTGTCTGCTTCCCAGAAACTGGTCAAATTTTTTCTGTATGTGCGTTCTAAAATTTTTTAGTAATGGAGGATGCCCCTGCTATCAGGAATAGAATAATCACACAATCTTCAAGAACCAATAATTTTATCCAGAAAATAACTTGGAGAATAATACCTCATACAAATTGTCACCCTTCCCGCTGTCATATCATACTTTCACAATGCATGTCCATAGATACGATAGAACCAGGCAGTTAACAATGTTTCAATCATTAGCATATTTTATTTAGGCATCATAGGAACAATACATAGATTAATGGAAGGTATCCTGGGATTTTGATAAGGGAGTTGTATATGTTCAGGGTCTGAAGAATTAATCTTCCCAAAACTGTTAAGAGGTAAAGAGACTCAAAAATGTTAAATCTAGGATAAACTGAGTTCCTTCATGGTATACCTTTTTGGTAGGACAATGATGAATAATGGCCTTTCAAGACCTAGGATCATACCTATCTCAGCATCAACAGCAAAGGTGGCTAACCACAATAAAGTCCTAGTAAGTGCCAGGACATTTATCTGACCAAAATTATATATGCTTAATCACTTATTAGGGAAAACTCTAATGAAAGGAAATCCCACCATAAAATGCAAGCGCCCCCCAACATGACCTCCTGTTAGGGGCTGTAAATAAGCCATGTGTTGAGAAATGCCAGAAGACTGGCTGGAATGTGCAATTTCAGGCAAGTGCGAAGTTGGTCCATAATGATGATTTTGAGAAAACTGTGAAGAATGTTGGTTTTGGTGAATTTTATGAATTGGGTGAAACTGAGGTTGATGTGATATCGAATCCACATGATGCTTTGAACGAGGCTGCTGCTCATTTTGGGGCTGCAAAAAGGAAAAATTCCGACAACATAATAAACGATGGCAATATTTCAAATAGGTACAAACATTAGCCTCAAGCACGATATAGCAGTTAGCAAGATCATAACTGAGGCAAATACCAAGCATAAATGGTGCATAGAAGCGTTTAAAATAGTAACAGCTAGTCATTAATCTTGCCTCTGAAACCCATTTAACAAGAAAATGCATTGAAACACTAGTCTGATCATGGTTTGCATGTTTGAACAGCTGCTCTCTTAACATAGCGATTGTGTTACTTTCATAAATAGGTAATTAACATGTTCAGTAGTCATCTAGTAAAACTGTTGATGTTAAGGTTATGAACATAGAAATATTGTTATTTTTGTGGGAATTGCATAATTAGTTAACCTCAAGTTGTACCAAATTTCATAATTTCCAATGAAATTTTTTCACAAATTCAAGAGTGAAATTCATGATAAAAAAATGCCTGAGATCAAGAACAAATTTTGCAAAATCTAATTATCAACATATTATGTGATCATGTTATTGGGTTTAACTGCCCTCAACTAACAAACAAAAGGTTGTAAAGCAACTTTATTTATTTGTTAAAATAACAACTATATCTCTACAGCTCAAATACAAACTCTACAAATGAGAACTTAGGGAGCCATATGAAGGAAATAGACTACGCCCAAGGGAACTCAATGACAGGAACTTTATTTTTCATCAAATTCAATGTGGTTGGTTCACATAAGAATTGGTTGGACAAAATGCATCTTCTGTGAAAGATTGAAGTTTTAAAAATGCAACAATATGTTAAACATGCCCAAAATTTAAGGAAGACTATGAATGAGGTAAAAGGAAATAATTAGAAATGATGTTAATTACGAACAAAATTCTTTTTAGCAAAAGAGTGAATGTAAAATGCAAAAGCAAAACCAGCAGTAACGAGAAGGTGAATTGAAGGAACTGAAACATATGAATTATTTCTAAATGATAAGAGAAGGATGATAAGAACTGGTAAAAGTGAGGGAAGGCACATTGAATGAACTCTGAAATTGAACTGTAGAAAACAAATTACACAAGCTTTCGAGAGGCTTGCACCCTCCTTTGGTCACTAGGACCACTAAAATGATCAGAATAATTCTCGCCACAACAACCTGCCCCTTTATATCTACACTACATTTCCCTATGTAACAAACTTCCTAAACAAAATCACTCAACACAACCCTGAAACATCCAGCTGTAGCCCTCACAGCAACAACCAAACAGCAAACCACACTCTAAACCTGTCCTCCCCTTCTTTTAACATAAGTATATCTTATAGGAGGTTTATCAATACTCCCCCCATGCAAGCACCTTGTCCTCGGTGAAAATCATGAAACTGAGCAACCAAAGGCTCCTGAAATACGTCTGGGTCACTAAGAATCTAGGACCACCAATGTGACTTGCCTTTATTGATTCTTTCCAATTTCCAGTAAAATCTCCAATCAGGGATACATCTTCTCCCTATTGATCAATCCACACAATAGTTACAGCATGTGTTGACGGTCCATCATGTCTGCCACCTCCCACCATAGCTAGAAGAACCCATGTTGCCCAAGTAATTGCGGGTCTATCAGGTCTGCAAGAATGCAATCCAGTGGCAAAATTATAAGCTGCATGAAGGGATGTATCAGTTATCCAGTGAAGGTATGCAATCACGTAAGCCGGAGATCGATCAAAACCAGTCGTACAGATCACAAAAACGCGATGACTCTTCTTCAACAAGCGCAATAGAAGTCCAACAGAAAATGGTAATTTCTTCCTCATGTCTAAGGAGTCTCCATAAATTCATTTTGATCGTTCAAAAGCTTCCATCCATGGGATGTTAGGAAATTCGAAAAAAATGTAACAAAACCAGAGTTCCCACTTCCCTCGGAAGATGGTTTTTAAATTTGAAGATAGGATAGTTTTGTTCCAAGTAGCAGAAGGAAGGCGACCTCCATTGAACATTAAGTCCATATCACTCAAAAAATGCAGTAAATGAATTGGAAAAGGAGAAAAGGGTCTCTCAAGGATCAAGCTAAAGGATCCAATCTTCTCCAACAACATCCTCTGTGCATCGCCAAAATCACTGATCTCGACAAAGCTACCGCTGGACAAATCGATGGCCTTCTTCAAACTGTCACCCACCATTATTATCCTCGACCCCTCGGCATTCCCGCCTTTCTTAAGGGCATGAATGATGACTTTGCCATCGAGAGAGAGAAAAACGAATACCGAAAGGTTTTTCAAGATTGACCATGTACTCATTGAGATTCATCTTGAACGACGAATCATTACCATGAGAGGACTGCATAAACCCCAACCGTAGCTTTATCAAGATAGAGAAATTTATTGTTCTTATTGGAAAATCCATTGGGAAAGCAAAAATCTCTGCCCCAAAATGAGGAGGAGGGAGTTAAGGGGAGGAGATGGATAGCTCTGCTACAACCAACAAGTTGTAGAGAGGACATTTTTTTAGCAGAGACGTGAAAGTAATTTTTGGGACTGATGGGAGCAGGTTGGACTGGACCCAAATTCTCTTTAACCCATTAGGCCAAATCCATGGCATGGTCCAATCCAGTAGGGGCCATCATCCTCTTTTGCTCCTAATTTTGGCTTCAATCCAGTCACATATTTGCAAAAATATACCTTCTCCAAAATTTAAGAGAGCAGCCATAGAAAGGCGATACTATTGAACATTCTCTTCCTATCGGAGCTCCATTCATTGGTCATGACATGACCCATCCTTTGAAGACCGGAACTACTGCAACAAGCCACACATCTCTACCGAAGACAAAATTGGCCGTTGTTTATGCTCCCATTGGTACCATAGCAGTGCGTCACCCTCAAACGTGATCACCGCCGTCTCAATGCGTTTTGTCATCGATGAACCGCTGCAAGTCAAAGATCCGTTCCGCCTTCAACAGCCATCCGTCTGGGTTGTCTCCGGTGAAAACAGGGAGCTCCAATTTGCGGTACGTCTGGTCCAATCTTGGGTTGAAGGCAAGAAAACTGGAACCAGCCACCAGCATCAGTGATAGGAGTGGCGCAGTCTTCCCTTGCTTCAGCTCTAGTGAGGCCTCCTCCATACCCTTGCCTTTTCTGGAGGATGACGCGACATTGGAAGATTTCTCGTGCAATTTCAGACGCTGATCCAGCTTCGACTTTCCACCGTACTCTTCAGAGTGCCTAGCTCCTCCTCCACCACTTCAACCCGGGTAACGACATTTGGTCCAGAATCCTTCTTTGCCATCATTACCTGCTATTAGACCAATTGATAAGAACTGGTAAAAGTGAGGTAAGGCAAATTGAATGAACTCTGAAATTGAACTGTGGAAAACAAATTACACAAGCTTTTGAGAGGTTTGCACTCTCCTTTAGTCACTAGGACCACTAAAATGACTTCATAAACTTCATAAACAAAATCACTACCTACCTTTCCTCACTATTCAGCACTCAACACAGCCCTGAAACATCTAGCTGCAGCCCTCACAGCAACAACCAAACAGCAAACCTCACTCTAAACCTGTCCTCCCCTGCTTTTAACATGAGTATATCTTATAGTGAATGATGCAACTTAACAGGAAGAGCTCAAAGGATTGAACATAAATGAACCAATTAAATTATTCTCTCCAAGAGAAGATAATAAAAGTTGGCATGTAAAATTCAAAACAAGGTTCTACTGGTTGAGTATTTTGGAACACCGACTTCGGTCCATGCATGCGCAAACTATAGTAAATTATATATATGTATATATATATAATCACATGATAGACAATGAAAACATCTACAACTGCCACAGAAAAGGTCAATTATTGAAACAACAATATGACGAGCTAGATTTTATTTCACTTGCAGGTCAAAATCCGCGTGCAGCAGTCATTGTAGAAGGACTATCAGTAGCAGGAAGTGTCTAAGAAAATATATGCGGAACTTCCAAGTTTAACATCAAGACTCGTCATCAGAAAGTGCCTAGACATACAATAAGATCAATCGGCACCATCATGTTTCATACAATTGGATGAACAAGAATATCATCTTTCATGTGGCAAGGGGAATTATGTAAATAATCACCACAATAAAAGTTTCATGAAAGAGACAAGCCTAAAACTAGAGCAATATATATGAGCTACTAAGTTCAAGCACAAGTACATACTTTAACCTTTTTTTTTTAAAAAAAAAAAAAAGCTACAATTTTCACCTTAGGCTTTAGAATGAGGCATCTTAAAAATTAAAAACAGAAGGGATGTAAACTTACTGGCAATCCAGGAATGATGGATACAATATGCCTATACCTGTGACTTGGAGAGTAGAATTTATAATCTCTAGAAGTGATTGCAACCTCATTCCAACCTGTCAGTCGTTTAAACCTGAAAAATTAGCAGCTAAGTCAGAGTGCTGAAGGGTAAGATTGGTGTTTTAGTGGGGGCAACTTTTGCAAGTTGTGGTTAACCCACTTTATACTAGGGTATCGGTGGAGTTAGTTTCTCATCTTTGGGGAAGGCATCAAACTGACTCTTTCCCCAAAAGAAGGCCAAAACCACATTTTTTGTTGCAGAAGTGACTGAGCATACCAAGAAACATATAAACACATTGCCACTATTATATCTCCTTGTCAAATTATACCAAGAAAAAATCTTGTTTAACACCCTAAGGTAGTCCGCATATTTTGGATTCACCTTTCCTCTCATAGAGAATGTGGATAAATTTGTCTTTCATCTAATGTATAGTATGGCACAATGAGAGATGGGAGGTCATGCAAGCTTTGCCACCAGGTACAATGTACCTTTCAAAGTCATAACTACTGTACTAATTTATATTTTCATTAACTCATGTAATAATTCTATATTTCCCCCTTGCAAAAGGACACTGGTCATGTGGCATTATTTGGTTCTAGTTAAATAAAACTATAATGTGTATAAGAAACTATGGTTCCACATCAAATCACTATAAGAAACTAAGGGAAAAATTTAAGATAGGGCTCAAAATAGTCATGAAAATATATTCTACAAACAGGTATATATGTTTTCATGCATTGAAATGGGAGAACTTCTGATACGACTTACCACTCAGCATCTTCAATGGGCTTATTATTATTAGGCTTCTCAACTATATCCAAACCACTAAACACAACAAAACGTACTTTCTTCTCTTCTTGTATTACTAATTCTGGGAATCTTGTCCTTGTCTCAAGAGAAGTTGCCAATTCTCTTCTTTTAAAAGTATAAGAACCTACAGGAAATATTAGATACAAAAACAATCATTGGAATTCTCTCAGTGTCATTTCTTAGAATTTTCTTAAGCGAAAAATATCACTATTTGATAAGGCATGCATTCACATGTGTGATACATATGAACTTGGACCATTTTGTTGTGCTTTAAATTACCAAATTGAACCAATTTAACTATGCATCCTGGAAAGCTATGATAATGAAATAACATACCTTTTTTAGGAAATTTCTTCGCCATTCTTCTATACAAACCACCAATAGCTTCAAGGGCTACTCCATGGGTCTTATCACGAATACCATTCAAGGAAGCCGAACTCGAATTTACATAATTCACAAGTGTTTCATACATATTTGCAACATACATCAAGGGCAAAGCAAACCTCGGATCACCTTCATATTGCTCATCTACTGATTTCCTCTTATTCAATTTATCTAGTCCTGAGAGAGCAGCATAATCAGGGCCATTATCAGCCACTTCAAACACGTGATCACCGATAAAGTAATCCACAATTATTTGTAAGAATCTTGCCCTTGCAGACTCAATAGGTGATACATCTATCTCAAAATCCAAAGTAAACCAGTTAATATGATTGCAGAATAATATGATAGAAAATCCAACTAAGATTTCCATAGTAATATTATAGTTGAGTATGGATATGTTGTGGGAATAGTTTAGTTCAGATACGTACCCTCAATAGTCAATACACCATAGGCACCTTTAGAAGAGCCATTGTTCTCTAGGCTAGAGCAATCTTCTTCCACTCCAACACCATTAAGGGGTAAGGAATTTCGATAGGATTGGTGCATACAATTCTGGAGGAGCTATAATATGCCCAATTTATTGGAGGAAATTTCACCGTTTACCAATTTTTGACTTTTATTTTAAAAATACTCACAAACATTTTTGTTATTATTTTTACCGAAATTGAATTTCATTTTTACCTTTTTATGATATTTTTATTTTAATAATATCATTTATCTTATTATTGGTATTGTAGCACAATATTTACGGATGTAATTTTCTATTTAATTTTTGTGCTTTTTAACTTCATATTTCTTTTGGTTTTCTTCCTATTTCCATTCTTCCATAATATTTTATATATTTTTCCATTGCTAAAACTCCCTTCTCATGTATAATAAAGTCTTTTAGTGAAATTATTGAAAAAAATGAGAAAGTCAAACACTAAACATTTGCCTAAATTTTATATGATGTTTATTACTGTCATATAACATTAGATAAATGTTGTGTAAATATATTATTTATAAAAAATAAAAGTATATCATATATATATATATAAAATCAGTAAATATTGAATAAATGTTAGATATAAGGTAAACATTGAATAAATTTTGGATAAATATTTGGTATTTGTGAGTACAACTCAATATTAGGTAACATTGGATAAATGTTGAGTTTATATTTGAAATTTATTAATACATGTAAATATTAGGTAGACGTTGGGTAAATATTAGATAAACTTTAGATAAATATTAAAATTTAAATAAATATTGGGTAAATATTTTTAATAATTATTTACCTAAAATATATCATATCAGATTTATTTTGTATTATTTCTATCAATTTTTGGGAAACATATATTCAATATTTACTAAAAATTTACTCATTATTTATATACAATTTATCAAATGAATTTTTAAAAAAAAATATAAATAACAGTGTATTTATGATTTTAGTGTTGATGTTGTTGTAGGAATGTGAATATAAATGCAGAAGTTGATTTTGTGAGATAAAAACAATGATTTTCTAAAGAAGAATGTGAATAATTTGAGAATAGTGATGAAAAATGATATATTTTTTGATATATATGGAAGAGATTACGTTAGATTTGTTTAGGAGAAAATTATTGAGCGATATTTTTAGTTTTTGATAGATTTGAAATTTTAAAAGTTGATTCTTATATTTTTTTTTAAAAAACTTTAAGTGCTTGTAAATATGGAAATATTTTAGCATATTTTTATATTTATGAAAATTTCTCAATTTATTAATTGTATAAATGTATCATCACGAAAAAGGAAAATAATAAAGCATTTTTTTTTACGTCCCATGCATTTGGAACTCAGAATGTATGGTCAAAGTGGAAGACAGATTTTCAAAATACTAAAAAAGTCAAATTTCTGGTATCAAAACCAAAAGAGAAGGCAAAGGAGAAAACATATACCAAAAAATCAGCATTTTCTATCTCAGCCTGTGATCTTCTTTAATTAGTTTGTTTCCAGGATACTCCGAACACTAGAAAATAGTTCCATTCGACTTTCAGTGTTAGAAACTAAATTCTTTTCTAGTAAAATTATTTGCTATGCAAACTGTAGAGAATTACCTATTGTTTAATCACTTATTGATGAATATCCATGTAAAAGAATTGAAAATAAATAAATAAACAAAATGCAAAAAATTTGTAAAACTTTTGTCCGGTAAAAACAGAACTTTAGATTTTATAAGAGAGAACAATACTCGCATTTCCACAATCCACAAACACTAAATCCAATAGAAAAAAGGGGACTTACAACAGCAGCAGTGGAATCATCATCGGCATGGCGATCAACAGTGTCCCTAATAGCATCGATACTAGTAGTGGGGCGGGAATCGACGGAGCTAAGATCGTGAGGAGAGCTGCCGGCAATGAAGAAACCGGCGGATCTCAAGTTGTAGTGTTGCATAGGAACCCTACTTTCCATTCTTTAGTATCTTACATATAATTCAAATCAAATTCAAAGCCCAAAAGATAATCAACCGTAACCCTTTGATTGAGCTATGCCATTTCTTCTTGTTTTACAAAATGTAGAAGTGGAATCGGACACTGCAGAGCTATGTAATACGGACACGGACACGGATATGAACACGAACACAGAAACGAACACTGAAAAATGATATTTATAAAAAGTATAGGATACGAACACGTGAGAAAAATGTGTAAATATTAAAAAAAATATAGAGGTAAATTTATAAATATTAAATTCAAGAGATATAATTGTAAATTATTATTTTTATATAAAATTAAACAAAAATGACATACAATCAAATATATTGAGCAGTGATTGGTGTTATACATAGATTTTAGGTTTTTTGAAAGAAAAAAAATATGTTTTTAACTTTAAAAAATATGTTTCTAATTTTTAGAAAATTACAAAATGCACCCAAAACGTTTCGTGTAAGTGTCCGGCAAGTATCGGTGTCGGAAATGTATCGGAAACGCGACACGCTATATAGTTAGAGTGTTCGTGCTTCATAGCTGCAGAGAGAAACGAGCGACCCATGAGTTGGAATGGAGATCTAAGAGAGATAAGAGAGTGAAGATGGAAAATTGAAGGAAAGAGATTATTGGGAGAGTGAGAGAACCCATCCAAGCCTGCGACCATAACTGAGCTTATGAGTTATGACAGAGCACAAGTCCGAGCCTCGCACCGAATCCATACCTTCCTCCAGTACCATACAGTAATACCCTTTCCACTCCCATTTTATGTTTTCGTTTCTTTTAGCATCTAAGTTTTATTTTAAAAAAAAAATTCTATTTCTATATTAGCACAAATTTGTGAAATATAATAGAAAAAAGAAAAATAAATTTCAATTATGAAACTTTTGGGCTTGACGCAATTAAATTCTTTTAACAAATTTCAGAAGACTCTCAGAAATTTTAATAAATTACAGTTAGAAACAAACTTTTAAAAAATTAGTCATTTATTCTTTTATTTTCTTATAAAAATATTTTTTGAAATAATAATTAAAAAAATAAAAATTTAAATATAGTAGTTGTCCTGTTGTTACAATTGTTGATAATGAGTAAAAATTTTAAATTTTTATAAAATATTATTAAATTGTACATAAAATTTTATAAAATTCGTACAAAAATATCTTAAAAATTGAAAATAATATATTATATTGCACAATAATATTTAAAATTTATATAATATTAAATAAATTAATATTATTTAGAAGATATAAAATTAACTGTTAGTTTTGCCCAACTTGTTGAAGCTGTCACATGAATGAATGTTTTCCAATACAAATTAGAATTTTAAAATATTATTATTACAAAGTGTAAAATTCGGATGAATTAATGTCAAGTCAAATAATAAGGTTTAATCCATGTCTCGCCAATTCTACTTATCTGCTTTTGACATTTTACTTTTTATACTTTCACTTTATCTTTTTTTTCATTTGTCTTTTTAAAAAATTTAAATTTACGTTAATAACACCGAAGAGATTATCACATATTTTCACGTGAATTGACGTATTTTTTTAGACCAATAATTATTGAGCACATGACGTTAGTTGATCTAATTGAATGATTATATTTAATTTCTTTTATTCACTATTGAAAAGAAAGAAAAAAAAAAGAAAAAAGGAAAATTCGACTTTTGTACTATAGCCGCCTTCATTATTTGCTCCACTCTCTCTTTGTACGTCGCTGACGACATATATAGGCATCACCACCCCCACTCGCCATTGGTCATCCCACTCTCGTTCTAGCATTCCCAAACCAAGTTGTTTCCTGCTCCTCTCTTTCTTTGCGTATCGCCGTTGACGCCGCGTACACTACCCCACTCTTCCTCCACGTTCCGACATATAACATTAGCTATGAACCCTTCATTGGAAAAAAAAATGTAGCCGTGAAATCCGGGGACGAGTACCCCCATGACGTAGAGAGACCAAAAAAATTAAAAAAATAATTCTTAGTCTTAAAGTCTAAATTTTCTTCAGTCTTCCATCTCAATAAATCAAAAGATCAAGTTTGAATTCCCTTCTAGACACAAACTAATTTTATTATCCATGTTTATCCTTTTGGCAATTAGTTCCATAGATCCTAAAATCAAAATACATATAAAAATTATAAATTAATTCAAGCAGTAAATATGTCCAAACAACAAAAATCAATTTCAAATTTCACTTTGAAGAACTCCAAATTTTCCTTCCTATTCTAGAAAATCGAAAAAAAAATCAATAAAATATAATCAAGAATCATTTTCCTTCAAAATTGCTTCTCCATTGCATTTCCTTACTAGCAAATGGGGACTTCATTGCTATGGGGATCTAGTGCGGTTTCACCTTGATGGATTGAGTGAAAGGGAGAGTGCGCAGAGATGAGAAAAGGAAAGATTTAGACATGTGACCTCTAGCCTCGGAGTTAGCAGCAATTAGGAAAGAAAAAGATATTTGGGGAAAAGATTCTTGAATTTTCTTCAATTTGGGGGAGGAAGAAGATTTATAAAGGCCTTTAATTTTTATCATTTTTGCAAATGTTAAAAAAAAAAAAAAAAAAAAAAAGAGCCAAAAGACATTTATATTATTCTATTTTCGTCATTTTGTCTCTTTTGACAGATGTTTAGTCTAAATTATTCCTTATATTTTATTTTTGATCCACTTTATCTCTTAAAATTTTAAATTTTTGTCATAAAAAATACCCAAGAATAGCATATATATTTCAAAATGGCAAAATGGTAAAAATAGACAAATTCATATGGCTAAATATATCTTATGTCATTTCTTTATTTCTATTTTTCTTCACGTTTCATGTGTCTCAATTTTGTTGACAGAACACTTCCTACGCCGTGTCAACAACAAAAGGCAAGATATAGCTTAATTTTAAATTTTTAAGAGACAACATGTAACAAAAATGAGATGCAAAGGATAAAGTCAGCCTAAAACAAATACAGAGACAAAAATGGACATATATAAGGGCACTGTATTTTTTAAGCCCATATAAAACCTTCAACTGCCTTTACATCAAAATGATAATATCATCCCAATCAAAATAAATAATGTATAGACTTTCCCAATTATATATATTAAAAAAAAAAGCCACTTTTTTTTTTTTTTAAGTTGAAACTCGAAGATAATTCACTTCCAGTAAAAGGAGCCAACATACAATACAATACAATACAATAATTTCAGTATATATCATGATGTTCAAATCAACAAATGACAAGGAACCTACTCTACTCCATCAAGACCACCCAACAATAGAATTAATGACATGTAGCCTGAGAATTATAACATATATCATCATGTTTTAAATCAAGAAATGGCAGCCAAACCTATTTCATCCCTCAAAGAAACTAACAAGATCAAGCCGTGGCATTTTATGTTTAAATTTCTTTTCCCCCCCTCCC
The DNA here is from genome assembly GCA_023653625.1 of Triadica sebifera. Classification (NCBI taxonomy): domain Eukaryota; kingdom Viridiplantae; phylum Streptophyta; class Magnoliopsida; order Malpighiales; family Euphorbiaceae; genus Triadica; species Triadica sebifera. The sequence continues at coordinate 21,224,459 of CM042896.1, read as the reverse complement.
CTGCACACTACCAGCAGATGCACATCAGCCATGCCTCAGCAACTCAACTTAGATCTTATTACAAGGACCGAAAAAGAACAAAAGAATACACATTCGTAACAGCCTTAATTCCTGTTGCATCTGCACTAGCCTGAATAGCGAAGAAAAGATATGTTCAACTTGCATGATGACTTATTTGGAATCACCGCCTTACCTAACTATTAATAAGAAAAAAAGGTGTTCCATTATCAAACTAGCCACGGACATATAAAACAGTAATCCACTCCATAAACATTAAAGCATCTCAGACCTATGTGTTACTTTCCAACAAACAAAATATACAACAGATTGCATGAAATGGACTTGAAGAATGTGAATTATAGTTACCTAAACATTGAAGTATGACCTGGTCTTCAGCCTTCTTAACAAACAGACTGCAACTGATAATTATTAAGGAAGTGTTATCTCAGCTAGCCTAGAAAAAGGAAAAATATTGGAATTCAACAAATGAAATTAGAATCAAAACAACTTACAAAGGCATAAATGAAAGCAGATTCAAAAGTATCCTCACCATGGCATTCGTGACAGAACTTGTGTCAGGCAAATCTGAAACCAATCTCACAATTAGGACATCTCCCAAACAGTCCTGACAGAAGAGAGAAAAAAAAAGGTGGTGTAAATTCAACTGAAAGTTCCTCACTACACATGCACTTCCATTTCTTTTGGAGCGTTAATGCCATCATGCACTGCACATTCATTATATAATTTATTGGGTCAAGGATCACACAATGTAACATGACGATGCATTACAATCAACTTTTTTATAACTGAGATAAAAATTTGTATATTTTACAAGCAGCTGCAATCTGCAGGGTACATTTATGACAAGGAAAAAGAAAAAGCTCATTATAGATTCCAGTAACAAAAAAGCAGTCTTTCAAAAAAGAAACCAAGATACCATCTTATCATTTGCAGAGCCATAATCATCCATCAAATGGAGCTTCTCAGCATATAAGTTAAATATGAATTGTTCAAGAACCAACCCTTCCCAATTCTGTTAAGTTTTTAAGCTTAAATTAATTCCATAAAAGTATAGGTATGAAATTGATATCTCCAAACTTCTAATCCTCAATTTTTGAAAAAAAAAAAAAAAAGGTAAGTGAATAAATTGTGTTTACCTTGCACTTGTATTGGAAATTGAACCAGGCAAACATAGTGCTTTTTATCTTCCCAAAATCAACTCCACACGGGTACTCTAAAAATTAAGAACCCAGTCAGGTAGCCGCTTTCGAAAAAGAGTTTAATAATCAGCATTGAACTTGACTATATCATTATCAAACACCATGTCCGCATAGTAATGGAGTCAACCACCCGCACAAACTTTGCATTCTTTGAACTTGTTATCCTTGTTAATCGCAAAAATGAGAACTAGTCAAGGTTGTACATTAGGAACAGCATACTTGCTATGACCACTTATAAAACCCCTTTTCACTAATTCATTATGCAATTCAAATGCCTCATCTACATTCCCTAGCTCATAATACTTCCTTAACAGACAAATACAAAGAATCTCATCAGGAACGATACCCTTCCCAATCATTTCATCAAGAAACTTTCTTGCCTGCTGCAATAAGCCACCTTGTGAAAATCCCCAGACCAGGGAAGTGTAGGCATGCAGATCAAGCTCCATCCCCAATTCAGACATCCTGCTCCTAATATTCAAAGCTTCTTGAAAATCCCTGTGCTTCAAATTTCCATCTATTAGAGCAGTGTATGCAATTTTATCTGGAATTATTTTTTTATCATGCATCTCATCAAACAACTTTTTTGCAGCTTCGGTGCAATTATTTTTGCAAAGACCATCAATCAAAGCAGTATAAACAGCTATATTTGGCTGCAAATTAAAGTCTGCCATTCTATCAAAATAATCAATTGCCTCTTGGACCAAACCCATTTTGCACAAACCATCAACTAATACACAAAATGTCACATTTGTGACCTCAACACCCAAGTCGCACATTTCTTGCAGGAGGTTGAGTGCCTCCATGGTCTTCCTAGCCTTAAAATAAGCATCCATAAGTGTAGTGTATACAACAGGGCTTGCTCTTATGCCACACTCTTTCATTTCACACATTACGAGTTCACATTCTTCAAGTTTATTTTCACCGCAATGACCCCAAATGATTGTTCCATAGAGAAACAAATCAGGTCTGATATTCTTTCCATTCATTTCTTTCACAAGCTCCATTGCATTTTCCATCCTCTTATTCTTAATATGTCCGTGAACAAGGGCAGTATAAGTCTTCAGATTTGGACTGACACCAGCATTTATCATTGCCCTAAATAGCTCCTCTGCTTCCTTCATCCTCCCTTCTTCACAAAGACCATCAAGCAAAGCTGTGTAGGTAACTATGTTCAAGTCAACTTGTGCCTGCAACATCTCATTAGCCAGCTTTAGTGCATCATCTAAATTGCCGATTTTACAATTTGCATCAATCAGAGAAGTATATGTGAACTCATTAGGTAAAAGACCAATACGTCTCATGTCCACCAGAAATTTAATTGCATGTTGCAACATCCCCTCCTTACATAAAGCATCAATTATTGTGCTATAAGTTATAACATTAGGTTTCAACCCATTATTCTTCAACTCGCAGAGAAACTCAAAAGCTTTAGGCATTTGTTCATATTTACAAAAGCAGTTAATCAATGCATTGTAGGTTATTACATCAGGTTCACAACCCACATCCTTCATTTCCTCGAATAAGTGAACTGATTCATTCAACAATCCTATCTTTCCAAATCCATCAATAAGAGAATTGTATGTGACAATATCCGGTGTTAAACCCATCAGATTCATTTGCTGAAATAAGCTTCTAGCAGTTAACATATCTCCTTCTTTGCACATTAAACTTATCATGATATTATATGTAAATACTGATGGTGAAATTCCAGCCCCAACCATATCCCTAAAGAATTTCCTGGACAAGTCACCTTTCCCTGCCTTTGAAAGACTATGCAAAAGGGCATTGCAAGATCTTGCCTTTGGCAACAACCTAAACCTAGCCATCCTTGAAAAACATTGACCTGCTTCCTCGAGTAATCCTAACTCAATAAAAACACTAAATAGAGCATCAAAAACACCGAAGCCATGTATACAAACATTCCTGGTTGACCACAAAACTTCAAAAACATCAAAAGCAGGCAAAATCCTGCTGGAAAAAATGGCTTCCTTAAGAATATAATTAGCATGAAAATACATTCTAGAATAAAACAAAATGTGCACTAATATACAATAGGATTCTGTCGTGAGGCAGAACTCAATTCGGGTTTTGGCCCATCTAAAGAATTTCAATGCTAACTTAGGATCTTGTTTGAGTTCCACCAAAACCCTGGACACCCATATTGGCCCCAAGGAAGAACCAATAAAGTTAACGATTTTAGGATCATCCCATTGGTCCTGTTGAATAATTTTACGGATTGATTCTTTATCTACTTGTTCCAAAAAATTGGTGGGGTTTGATTTGGTAACAAATGAGAATCTCATGCAAAGAAAGCCACTGACCCAGATGAATGGAGAATAAATCAAAGCAGCATGTGATGGTGCTGATGATGAAGGGAAAGTGAAAGGAAGGTGGGCATTAGGGTTCGAAGAGAGAGAAGGGCTTACTCTATGAGGGAATCTGCGACCCATGTGAAAGAAACTGCGGAGATAAGATAACATATTGAAGAGGGAACTGATAGCAGCAATTATAAACTTCTTCATCTGTGTATTGAAAGGCAACGGACGTTCATGGCTTCGCGATGCGCCTCTTTGAAAAATGAACAGAATAGGGTTTAAGGGCAAGGGAGCAATGAATCCATAAGGGTTTATGAGGAGCACTCTCCCTCTCGCCCGGGTGCAAACTGCAAAATGCACAAGGAAGTAAAGTGAAACTCGTTTAGAATGGGCCCAATACATCATAGGCCCAAACCCAAAAATTCATTTGTCATTAATATGAATTATAAATTAATATGAATTATAATAGAGAAATTTACAAAAACGGAAAAAAAAAAGCTAACAAGCTTTCAAATTTATCTATATTTAAAAATTCTTTCAAAAGCATTAAAATCAATTTTTTAAAATTTCAAATCTATCAAAACTCAAATCCACCAAAATGGTAAATTTAAAATTGAAAGACTAAAAAAATAACATAACTGAAAAGGTATTTTGGTAAAAATGATAATAAAAATATAGGTATTTTTGTAATAAAAATATAAAAATCAGTAAACCATGAAATTTCCTCTTATATATAAACCTAATGTTAGAAAAAACATGTAAGAGAAAGAAAAAAATCAACTTTTCTCCTATAATATTTTATTATTAGCTCAATTAATAAATAAAATATGAGCTGAATCTCAATGAAAAATTCCTAATATAAATTATATAATCTTTATATTTTAGGTATTTATGTATAATTTTGGTTATTTTCAATATCTAAAAGATAGATACAATAAGTTATTTCGTTCATCTACAAATATATTATGCTTATAATATTCATTGAGAGATTTATATCTATTTATTAGAAAAATTTTGGCGGAGTCAAGTTGTTGTTCCATTCGTAAACCAAGTTAATAAATAATAATAGACAAAAAAATAAATTTTATTTTGTAAATATAAAATATATTATAAAAATTATTCTCTCTTTTTTACGTGATAGTCCATTATTTATCGTCGGTAAATATAATTTTGGTATAGTTTAGTAAGCATTTTCTCCTACTTACATATCATGTTCAAAAGGCTAAAAGCAACTAATAGTAAATATAATTTTTACATTTTACATATGATACAACTTTACCTTGCATGAGAAATATTGAGAATGAACATGAAGAAAAGGACATTTGTGGAATGGTAAAATTATGGGCTAAGTGTGAGTTAACCCCCACAAAAAAAAAAAAAAAAAGAAAAAAAAAAGAAAAAAAAAAAGAAAGAAAGAAGGTATGGGTTTAAGTGAGGATCTTCCCATGTGCTTGTAAAACCTCAGAATTCACAAAGGCTGAGCTTGATGTATGGACTAAATTTTAAATTGGTGGGAAGGAATCATTGGGCTAAAGTATGCATATTTAAGGTCTCAAAATCGGAATACTACAATTTATAGGGTCAAAACATGTAAAGGCCATTGACCATAAGGACTCCAAATTGAGACTTGAGGCTTGAGACCATTTCCCAATTTATGTAGCCTGAAGGATTTACTTTGAGCCCGTTTTCTATTAGGATTAGGTGCATCTATTTTATATCGAACGGTCTTTAATTGAAAGAGGTGGAACAAAATCATGATGAATTAAATTATGATAGATTGTTATATAAATAATATATATATTATATATGATGTAAGATTAATTTGATATATCATAAATTCGTAATTTCAAAAAATAAGGTTTGTGTTTTGTCAAGTTGTGTTGTGGTGACGATGAGGGTAAATAGAAATAATAATTAGAGATCGGTGGGTACTGGGCAGGGCTTCATGAATGCTGACCATTTATGTACCTTTCTTTCAATTAATGCGTAAAGCTGAATTGCACCCACAAGTTTTGACTAATTATTATACACCCCTTTTATTGAATATTTGGCTCAATCATTGTAGGCATTGACTTCTTTTCTTAAGTTTAGATGTTTATATATATCAATCATTCATAGCACTTGGTCACCTTATCTACTCCATTTATAGTAAGTCCAATGCACATGCTGACGTGCATTGCTAGTTTGTTCAAGCCTTGTCATGCTTAAGAAAATATATACAGTCGTGTGTTTCATCAAGTCTTGGACAAAGTCATAAAGGAATTCAATTCTCTCTCTTTCTCTCTTTTTTTTTTTAAAGAAAAAAAATGATGAATTTGGTTCACAAATGTCCGTAAAAGTGAAAATTTTGAAGAAACAAATAAATATATACATTTAGATAAGGTCAAGTTTATAGTTCCAAATGATTATAGATAGGTTTGACACTTGTACTTGTATATATGGGGAAAAAAATCTTGTATTGCATTTGTTTTCAAATGGCATACGATGTTCTTTTTGAAAAAAAAAAATATATATATATATATATATATACGTAAAACAAATGTTCATATATTCGGAGGTATATATTTGATAATTAATATCATTTTACTTTTTTAAAAATATATATGAATACTTAAATTTATGTGACTTTTAATTACATATTTAATTAACGTAGCATATGCATTGACGTGATTATGCCACATTAGTACCATCACCTCTCTATATCAATTAAATGTGTTTAAATATATTTTTTGAATGTAAATTATTTTGTTATCAAGTACGTACAATACATGTTATTATTAAGCCCTAAAATAAATTCATACGTACTTAAGAGATAATTTAATTAAGTTAGTATCATGAAATAAATGCATGAAAGACTTGTGAAATTCATTGTTAGCTTAATGCCTCGACTTCCAGTGCTCATAAACAAAGTATGCAAAAATTAGTTATCTAATAATAGACAAAAGGAAACTTGTTTTTATAACATTAAGTGAAAAGTTAAAGAGTAGTTAAGAAATGGACAACACATGAATATAAATTCTAGTAGTTTTTCTCTACCATATTTTTTTGATGATTATTATATCTCAAAATTAATTTTTGAGTCAGATTAAAAGTTTAGAATGCAATTTTCAATTTAAGTTCATTCAATTTCAATTCACCTTAAAAATAGTAATTTTTTTTCTTACAGTATCCACTGTAAGACTGTAGACAGAAATCAAGGTAAATAAAGATTTTACATGAAAATTATTAAAACAAAAAAATTAATAAGTTGAGTAATAATATATGAAACAAAAATTAATTATTGGGAAGAAATTAAAAAATCAAATTGATGTGTCATTTGCACAGATAATAATAATACTAATAATAAAATGAAATAAGCTGAATGGCATGCAGCTGAAATCATGACGATCGATGGAGATTGCAATTTGGAGGGTAGTTTTTATTTTATTATACCATTTATTGGAAATTTCAATATTCAATAATTTATTGTAGAGTGCATTCCAACAAGATATCATATAATATAATTAATGTCCATCATCATATCTAACCTAATTAAGCTAAGAATTGTATTTTTCTATCTCTTCCTTTTACGTTTAAAGATATTATTAGCAGATCCTCCTTTTTCTTTTTGTTGGCTTGAAACTTTTGCTTTTTCCGTTTGTGTAAAATCAACTTTAAAGATTTTTTTTTGAAAAAAATTAAATACCAATATGGTGATGGAAGGCTTTTGGACATAATAATCATAATAAACTATTTCACCAAGTAAAGTTGATATATATTTGTAATAAAACTATACGTCAATAATTAATAGCAGCCAATGTGACTTAAATTAATTCGTAGAATTAAAGATGTTTTCATTTCATCAAAGTGAAGATTAGTGTTGATGTGAATGGTGATGCTAATTCTGTGTCGGATAAGATGGCCAGCTAGCCTTCAACCAGCACAACTATTACTATACAAGTTAATAAGTTATTAGTAACTGCTTAATAAACTCATCACAAATATTCATTTATAAATAAAATATTTATAAAATTCGTCCTTCAGAAATTTCTATGGGTTGCAAGTTTTCCACGCACGGCAGTGAAAATTGAGATTAAAGAAGTAAATTTAGACAGAAATTATAGCATATATATATAGCTGTTTACAAAGTAATAATGAAGAAGCTTGATAATTATTAATTAGCTTAGTTGGTTGTGGCCAACAAATGGTACCTCATTTTGCAATGTATGTCAAGTTTACCACTTCAAATAGTAAATGAATATTTAAAATCTTCAGAATAATACAAATAGAAGGATCCCATAATCATAAGTTAGCAATGCTAATGGTATTTTTCTAACAATCACTTTTTAGTTGGTTGGTAAACAGATGAAATAGAGAAAAAAAAATTATTTTTAGAAATTTATATTTTTTTACTAACCAAATTGAAAAAAAAAAGTTAAAAACAATTTAATTTTAACATTTTTATTCAAACCAACTCTTATAAAAAAAAAATTATGAGATGTCTTAGCTATTCTGCTGCGAAAGTAAGGGTTTAAATGGAAGTCGTTCATTAATTACTCCAAACCCATAAATTATTAATCTATTGGAGTCCAACCTTGATATTGAAGAAAAAATTGGTCAATATTCAATATGGATCTCACACACACACATATATATATAACATTAAATATGAAGTCTCATCTCCAGTCTAGCTCCAAACCACTAGCAGAAAAAGCCAGATGTCCTATCCTTGATTGGCCAACAATTACAGTTCCTATCTTTAAATTTAATGAAGTCTGATCTATCTACTACAAATTAAAAAGAAAAATATTGCACATTATTATGATGTTATTAGTTTATTTTTTAGCCTGTCCAGCCATATATAACAATTCACCCAATACAAAACTAGTCAATGTAATTATTTTTTTTAAAAAAACGACAATATATTTTATTTCTCATGAGGGTCAAATAATATTATAAATCATTTTTTAAATCCAAGCTAACTGAATATATACTTATATTAATTATACATAAATATTGGCATTAGCAATTCAGCATCATAATACATTAACATAAATCTAGTCGAGTATATATATATATATACACACACGATATGATTTTACAAAAATATATCTATATCATACTTTGGAATGTTGCCCTAATGATAGATGTTGTCGTTTTGCTCCGCTCCACTCCGTTCTGCTCCTCGCTAACGCTTCGTTATTGCACTTCAACATCTATCCGCTTACTGTATATATGAATCATATATAATAATATGTAACATAGAAAATAGAGTATTATTTAAATAAGTTTGAATCCAACTGTTGGTAAATGAGGCCCTGGGACATGACCACTTGAGACTAAAAATGGGACTTTGAGAATTCTCACACTTTCCACTAAAAATAATAATAATAATGAGAATTGCTTATATTTGGTAAATACACATAAACATTTAATTCAATTCCATGGCAATAGAAACTTAACTAGCATTTGATATTTATGTAAAGTCCGTATGAGTATTTTAAACTGAATTAAAAAAATAATTTGATTAAATTTTAAATTTTGCAAGACATTTAACAAATGGAAATGGAAATTAAAAAAAAAAGGGCATAAATGATTGAGTTGATAGAAGCCGTACGTACAAGTTGTACAAATAGAGGAGTTGGATTGGGACAAAAAGGTGAAGAGGAGAATATTGATGGAATGATTGAAAGTAGCATAGCATTTGGTATTGTGTATATGTGTATATATGTATGCCATTAACAAAAGGCAAAGACATACGAGAGAGAGAGAGAGAGAGAGAGAGAGAGAGAGAGAGAGAGAGAGAGAGAGAGAGAGAGAGAAGGACGATTAATAATATTAATCCCCTTTTGGTATGCTTAAGGGCCGTCTTAATTATTTATTAGCCAATTGGGTTAATTAAAATAATCAAAATCCATCTTCATCTACTCATAAGCCACTCACTCCCGCTCTTTATATTTGTGCATTAAAAGCCATAAAGTAACAATTTTTTTCTTTTTTTGCTTTAATATGATGGTATGAATTCAGTGATTCAAATTTTAATTAATAAATTAATTAATTTTTGTATCTAAAATGAGTAACTAAAAATTAATTTAATTATATTTTATGTGTAATATTAGAATATGATATGATTAAATTCGTGCCTGTAATTAAAAATTAAAGGAAAAAAAACTCATTTTGATCAAAATCCCTCTCAGTTAGCGCACACTAATTTTGTGTGCTTGTTGACACGTGCAAATTCAACCTCCTCTTTCATGACCAAACGAAAACCATTCATGAGCTGGAGAGAGATACCGTGTGTGGAATTCAAGCTGTAATTTGAAAAGGTCCCTCTTTATTATATATATATATATATATATATATATATATATATATATATAAAGAGAAGAAACTCGAAAATACTCCTATAAATAACTTCTCCTCTTCACTCCTGTTCTCCACACCAACTTGTTTTCCTACTTTGCTCTCTAACTGCTGCTACTCTTCACTAAACTATTAACATTCATTAGTATTATCATGGATTTATCTGGTTTCTTCTTTCTTTCGTTTCTTTCCATTGTCTTCATCTTCCTTTTCCACTGTTTGCTCAAATTCTTCGCTTCCAATCAAACCAAATTGCCTCTTCCTCCTGGCTCACTGGGTTGGCCTTACATAGGAGAAACTTTCCAACTCTACTCTCAAAACCCAAATGTCTTCTTTGCTTCTAAACAAAAAAGGTAAAAACTTTACTTTCTTTCTCTTACTTTGCAATTCATAAAAATGGGCTAATGAGAATTTTTTTTCTTTTTTTGTTCTTGTATAGGTATGGTTCTGTTTTCAAAACCCACATCTTGGGTTGTCCTTGTGTGATGATTTCAAGCCCTGAAGCTGCTAAATTTGTGCTTCTAACTAGAGCAAATCTTTTCAAACCAACATTTCCAGCAAGCAAAGAAAGGATGTTAGGGAAACAAGCTATCTTCTTTCACCAAGGAGAGTACCACAATAAATTGAGAAAGCTTGTTATGCGAGCTTTCGTCCCTCAAGCAATCAAAAGCATCGTTTCCGATATTGAATATATAGCTAAACAATCACTAAAATCTTGGGAAGAAAGAAATATCAACACTTTCCAAGAAATGAAAACAGTAAGACCTCCATTTCTTTCTTACATCAATTAAAACAGAGCAAAATTTAACAAAACAGAACAGATCTCCTCTGTTTTTTGCTTTCCCCTGTTTTTCTCAATTTTCAGATGATTTTTTCTCGTCGAAATACGGTCTTACCAATTAATCCAATTATAGTCCGCCATGTATGCATAGCAATAACCACTTTTTGTTTGTTTCAGTACACATTCAACGTTGCCCTGCTCTCGATATTTGGAAAAGATGAAGTTTTATACAGAGAAGATCTGAAGAGATGCTACTACATTCTGGAAAAAGGGTACAATTCAATGCCCATAAACCTGTCAGGAACACTGTTCAACAAGGCAATGAAAGCAAGAAAGGAATTGGCAGAGATCTTAGCAAAAATTCTGGTAAGCAGGAAGCAAATGAGGCTGGAGTGTAATGACTTGCTTGGATCTTTCATGGGGGACAAAGAAGGCCTCACTGATGAACAAATAGCGGACAACATTATTGGTGTAATTTTTGCAGCTCGTGATACTACAGCTAGTGTTCTGACATGGATTCTTAAGTACCTTGGAGAGAACCCAAGTGTACTTCAGGCTGTAGCGGTGAGTATACATTTTATTTTCTGACCTGATGCAAAATTTTATTCACGGTCTAGATAAAAAATATTAATATTTTTTTAATTTATATTAATATTTTATGTTTATTATGATAATTTATTTTAAATGACCTAATTTAATTTGTGCGCTCGTGGACAGGAAGAACAGGAGGAAATAGTGAGAAGTAAAGAGAAGTGTGGTGAGGAAAAGGTTCTGAGTTGGGCAGATACCAAGAGAATGCCCATAACTTCAAGGGTTATCCAAGAAACACTAAGAGTTGCTTCAATTTTGTCTTTTACTTTCCGAGAGGCAGTTGAGGATGTTGAGTATGAAGGTCAGTATGTTTATTTCAATTGTGGCAACTTGCGCCTATCCACTTGCTTCTTGTTTTCCTTCTTTTTTTTTTTCGGTACAATGTTTCTTTTTTTCTTTTATTTAGAATCAGTTAATTCCAGATTTTTTTTTGAAAAAAAAAAGTGAAATGAAATCATTTCTAATATTGCATCATACTACCTTCGGGTGTTTTCAGGGTATCTTATCCCAAAAGGATGGAAAGTGTTGCCGCTTTTCAGAAACATTCACCATAGCCCAGATATCTTTCCAGAACCTGAAAAGTTTGACCCATCAAGATTTGAGGTGAGAAATGATAAAAAAAATTGTCTTTCTTTTTTTTTTTTTCAAAAATTCATGCTTTATAGTTGAATTCTACAATTTGATCATTTGATTCTAATGATTGAACAGGTTGCACCAAAACCCAATACATTTATGCCATTTGGCAATGGGATCCATTCATGTCCAGGGAATGAGTTAGCCAAGCTGGAGATTTTGGTCCTTCTCCATCACCTCACTACTAAGTACAGGTTGGTAAAAACTTTTGTTTATAGTGATATATAGGAGTTATAAACTAATTCCATCTACTCTATTGTATATGAAAAAAGTTTCTGAGAATAAAAAGTTAAAAAGAATAGGTTGCTGACAATAGCAAATTTGTTATACTATGCAGATGGTCGACGGTGGGTACAGAAAATGGGATTCAGTATGGCCCTTTTGCCCTTCCCCAGAATGGTTTCCCCATCAAGTTGTCCCTCAAATCGTAGGAGGAGCCGAGACTCAGGACACAGAGAGCGAGAGAGAGAGAGAGAGAGAGAGAGAGAGAGACTGACTGACTACATTTACCAAAAAAGAAAATTGGATTCTTTCCATATATAGAAAGACTGCATGGCTTTACGGACTATATTCCATATATAGAAAATTGGATTGGTTTCAAACTTCAAACTTGAAAGGAATGATGAAGAGAGAGAAAGAGAGCCCAAAGAGATGAGTCAAAATTAAAGATTATTTGAAGACTGTTATTTACACAAAAAGGGAAATCATCAACTGTACAGTAGAGTCTCAAACCCCAAAAAATTCAACCAAAAGTTTCCAAATTTTCATCATTTGAAAGTTAGAAGAAAGAGTATAAGTTAGATTAGTGTATGATGGGGTTTTCCCAAATTGGGAATGCTGTGTTATATATTTTTATTATTTAATGCCGCAAGGCAAAAATCGAATGAATGAGATATTGATCTATATTATTATTTGCTTTCTTATCTCTTTTTAATATTTGTCCCATTTCAGAGCTACCATTGCACTGCATCTGCTAATTTGATTGAATTAAATTTTGCCCAATTCATCAAAAGACAAGAAAATCACACTCCTATCACTTTACTTAAATCTAGTTTAGAATTAAAGATCTGCTCATGCAATCGGATCCCATCATTTCAGATTTGATGTGATTATAAATTAATGTAGTTTTTTAAAAAATATATTTTTTTATTTTTATTTTTTAAGCTGACATTTCACTATTCTACAAAACAAAATATATAATAGATTGACTTTTTCATTAAATACACGTAATTTTTTTTGAACCATAAAATATACTTAATTTGAATGCTAGCATATGTATGAAAATGCATTAACTTTTTTTCATTTGCAACCACAAATATTAGATTTTAAAATTCAATAAATCTTTAACAAAATTAATTTAGTCAGCATTTGAATAAACAGATCAAATTCATAATCAAAAGATCTAGAATTAGAATTTCAACTCAAAGAGATGGAGAATCAATTTAAAAATTACAACTAAGCTGATTATTATGTAATTAGTCGAAATGGTCAATTTCAATAACACAAGCAAACTAATACAGCTCCAAAATAATAATAATAAATATGTAATTTATTTATGTAGGAACTCCAATAAGTTAACAAATTAATGTTGAAAAATAAGATGCACCTACCCAGCAGCGAACCTGTATGGGGGCTGCTGGGGCCACAGCTCCTCCTAATTTTTTTCAGTCTCCATTTTAATCTAATTTTTTTAAGTTACACCCTTAAAAACAAAAATTAGATACGTTTATTTTGGTCAAATCGCTTTTTAATTTGTTACTTTTTTATTTTTGTTTTCCTTATATTTAGATATAACAAATTTATTATATAAGTTTATTAGATAATATAATTTTAAAAATATATTGACCTCATAACTTGAAATTCTGGATGCACCACTGCACCTACCAACCATTGATACTCGCATTTTCCTTGCCTAATTTCCATTGCTATATATGCATGCAGATACATGAAGTTCCACAAATTAGAATTAAAGAGAAAAGAAAAGAAAAGAAAAATACAAATATTTTATGTGATTCAGCAACTGCGACTCCTTTTTTGTTTTCCACTATTGATATTGAAAAAGGAAGTAACAGCAAAGACTACACTTTATACAACTAATTTAAGAATAAGAAAAGTCTAATTACATAATTATTTATTTTATAATATTAATCGCTCCTAACGGTAAAAAATAATCCTTCGTCGAGAGGTTTTTATTTTTTATAAGGAACAGTATGCTTTTCTAAAATAAAAATGAGTCGCAACTAATTAGCATGCTATTCTATTATCTAATAAAATAATTCTTGTGTGCAATGAATAAATAACTAAATAACAAAACTAATTTGCGACTTGGCAACTCCAATGAGAAGTGAATCTGAAAAAAAAAAGAAAAAAGAGTTGATATGTAATATAGTTCGGCACAAAGATATTCAATATAAAAAATCTCCCCTTTACATTAAAATAAGATGATTTGAGAGTTGATTTTTTTTAAAAAAAAAAAAAAAATTTGTGCAGCTCAAAGTCAAAGTTCATAAAACTTCTAATAAGATGAGAAAATAATGTATATATAAAAGTTATTTCAACAATGCATATATATGGATGATAAAAGATTTATGTATCCATTTAAATCATAATTGATAATTTTATTAAGATTTTGGGACGAATTGGGACATTATTATGCAAATCCGTTAAATTTTTTGATAGGATTCTGGATTTAAACAAAGGGTCTTGGATATTCACTATCCAAACTCGAATATATATATATATATATTCGTTAATGAATTATAAATGTAGTTGGAAGTTAGAGATTTAAAATATAATTTTTCTATCATGATGAACAATATTTTATTTTATTGTTTTAATATTATTTATAAACAATTTCATGAATTATTTTAACTTGGATGTGTTGAATTAGATTTTATATTTTATTTTGTTTGATTTTATAGTAATTTATGATAAATTGTTTATATATTTTTAATTGTGTCAATTATTTTAAATTTTTAATAATAAATGAATAATTATATAAATTCGGATATTAATCGATTTTGAGATAAATATGAATATGAATATTATAATTTTAAATAGATTTGAGACGAAGAATACATAATCGGATTTACAAACTGGTAAAACACGTTTCGCATGCATATGGTAGGAGTTTAAGCAACAAAAATTAATTTGCTCTAAAAGCATTTTTTTCAAAGTAACAGATCGGAAGGTGAGACTTGGGGTAATTGTATTTGAATTCTTTTTACTAATATATTATAAACATATTTAACAGCTCATCTTCATATTGAAAATGAAACTAAACTCTAATACTATATTAAAAAAAAATTTAAATTAATTTCAAAATTCAGATTTTGAAATTAGGACTAATGAATTATAAAGATGCCATCAACATTTAAATAGACAGAATGAAATTCATGATAAAAGATATAGTTAAAAAATATAGTTAACAGTGTAAGAAAAATGAAAAAAAAAAATCACAATCAGATTAGCATTCAAAATTCGCAGCTGACTATCAAAAAAATATTTTAATTGAGGTAATAAAGTCAAAGATTATTTTAAGTATCTAAATCATAATCATATTCACACAGAATGTAAGCATGATTCATGAACTAGGCTTTTCTTCCCTAACAATCACAATTTTCAGGTCACCATTACACATGTCACCACTGTAAATTAAATCCATGGAAGCCCTTGACTTTCTTTCTAATTTCTTTTTCTTTGAGTGTTTTATCCTTTTATTTTCTATTTTCAAATCCATAGAAAATAATAGATGACCAACAGTCCCAAGAAAATGCCAAACTGTTATTTTCTTCAAAAAGAAAAAAGAAAAAAAACTTTGAGATCTTAGAGTTGAAGATAAGAAATTATATATATATATATATATATATATAGACAGAAAGCAATTTCCCATGCATTCTGTAAAAATAAATTATGAAAAACAAATGAAAGTGAACCAATCCGTACACGATATGTGTTCATTGAGCTGGCTGATTATTTAGTATACGAGATACCCATGTGTTGACCTTCCTCGTCTTGAAACCTAGCAATTCTCTTTTGCTTTTTTCTTTTTTTTTTTGTAATGAATTTTTAAGAAAAAAAATTCATTGATTGACTGGAAGACGGAACTGACACCACAAAATGATTAGTTTATGTTGTATATATAAACTTATCATTATCAGATGCTAATATCTACAAACTATACCCCAATAGAGCTTATAATATATAGTACCCCATGTCCTCTACAATAAGTAATATATTATTTTAAATGATATCCAATCTAATGACAGAAGGAAAACTACTTCAAACTAACAATTTTGCATTTTTGATATTATTTTTTTTATATTTTTTCCCGAATATACTCCAAATAAAAATGTATCAAATTTTGGCTTTATTCGTCTTTTGATTCTTATGAGCTATTACCATGAGTAGTGTAACTCTGTGAGGGGAAAGAAAGAAAGAAAGAACGAAGAGGAAGGTATAAGAATATTGAAGAATATCCAACTCATTGCCAGCCTTCACTGTAGGTTTTGGCTATTTGTGGTAGGAGAAATGAATTTAGCTGTGCGCATAAAACAGATGCTAATTGTTCTGATAATAGAACTACTAAGAGAATATGCATGTGGCACATCTTCATTGCACAAAGTCACAATGAAAGGTGGTTACGGATATAAAGTAAAATATATGAACTATTTTAATATAATTAAAATAAATAAACACCTCATTAAGATTCTAAACTATCTAGCAATGTGGCTACTGCCGAGTAGTTAGCTCTTACCATGCCATGGATTATCATAACGTCACAACAAACAATGTCACATCAATGGCAATATATGCAACCAATTTATTGTGAATCAGGAAGCAATCAAGCAATTTAGTCGATTTATATATATTGCCGACTAATGAATTTGATGAGACAGAGTTACAGTACTTAGCCAACAGAGGGAAATTAAAATAGAAAACTTATTTAGAATTCATTTTTTTCCTGTTAATCTTGATTTCTTGAAGGTATCGATTTCTTTACCTATAAAAAAGACAAAAGAGATATTTCTTTATCTCCATCTTTTATCTCTTTCTCATAGTATAAAACAATGATATCTCAAGTGCGCAAGCGTAAAAAATGTTGAAAGTTAAACGTATAAGTTTTGAGTAGATGCTCCCCACTGATTAAAATCCTTGACCTTGGCACCAGGTTGACCCATCTACGACCTTAAACCCAAATCAATCAATACGGAGATTAAAACTGACGATGTCAAAGAAATTGCTAGGGATAAGCTTTAAAATAATTAGTGGTTATGAGTTGGTTGTTGGATGCAAGGACAAAACCAAAAGAACAATTTTAAACTTTTCAAACAATAGTTTATATGAGGAAATAGGGAGCTGGGATAACGAAACCAGAAATTGGCCGCGGTTTTTGTCAAAACCAAAAGAAAACAAGGATGAGCCGGGGTTTTTCACAAAACCACAACATAAAACTTGGAAACAGAAAAGTAAAAAGAAAAAAAAAAAAAAAAAAACCCCCTTTAGGCTATCAAGTTCAAAAATGACTAAAAATAGCATATGCCGAAATACAACAGGTCTTTTTACATAAAAAAATTTGACATATTCCCAATTGGCACGTTTCGTTACTCAAGGTTTGTGATATCACTGACAACTTGCTAAACCCGTTCAATGAATCTCCCCAATTAATATATCAAATACAACTAGTTATTACACCTATCTATTCTAATAAAATTTTGGCCAAACGTCAAAATTCTGAATTTTTAAATTGGGTGGTTTTTTTTTTTTTTGTGGTTACAACAATTGGAGGAGAGAATTTTTTCCCATATCTATGCGGACAGAGGAATTTGAAACTGAGTCATTCCAAGAGCTTTACAAGCTCTTTGCTGCTGGATATCCCTTAGGGGACAAATCGAGTGATTCTTCGATTTAGTATTTTTTTTCCGACTGAAAAATGATCAAATGCCTTCAGCAAATTAGAAAATTCATTTCTGGCCTTCTACTATGATTTGATTTTATTCGGAGTTTTAAATAGAACAACGCGCTTTAATAAATACCAATGTCTGAACAATGTTTGATGAAATTACCTGAAGGCTGAATAGGTACTGGAATCTGTACCCGTGAATAGCACAGTACCTCGAGCAAGTTGGCAACATGAATTAAGTCTACTAGATTCTAATCAATTTACTTCTCACATTCATTTCAAAAATGCTCGATTTATGATAAATTATTACCTTGCGCCGAACCGATCCTCACACAAAGTGATGAGATCCAACATGTAAATCTCTCCTGAATTTCACTTCTATTAGAAAATTGAAACAAGCACCAGCCTATCTAATAATTACAACTAACCTTATCAAAATACATGTCCTGTAAAAGTAGGCAAACCTTCTGAGCACATACAAACTTAATAAACAGTGCTTTACTAAATACAACACATTTTGAGTTCATGCAGCAACATTTCGAAATAATTGACGCCGTAACTGCCCATGCATAATTTATTTTCCGTGTAACAAAATAGCAGGTAGTTACATTTACTACAACACTATAAGTAATAAAAAGCGAAGAAAGAAAATAAAAGAAAAAAAAAACTACCCATCTTGGTTTGACAGCCAGAAAATTGTGGAAGTTAATGAGAACAAGTTTTCCCGATCTTTTTCAATTGCAAATCATCATGCCATTTAAGCAACTCAAGAAACTGGTTACATTTACTAGAACACTACAAACAAATAAAAAGAGGGAAAAAAAAAAAGCATTGCCCATGAGTTTAGCGGCCAAAGAATCGTAAAAGTTAATGAGAACAAGTTTCTCCAATCTTTTTCAATTGCAATTCATCATGACATCTAAGCAACTCAAGAAACATAATACCACCATAAGAGTAGCATGTTGATAATAAAAAAAGGATGCATCAAAAAGCATGATGAATTAGTTTAAATTTCATTGCTATTGCAACATAAAGCATTTCAATTATTCTGCATATATATATAACAGAATATAGGAATGTCTAAATCAAATAATTCATAATTAGACCTCCAACAGACTCCTGTTTTCTCTGGAACATTCATTTGGTCACAGTGTTTTAGATATACCTTTGCTCTCAAAGTGTTGTAATAATACCCCAGGAAAGATATCTACTCCACACCAGTTGCATACCTTAAAGACCTTTGCTTGATGTCCAGTAATTTAAAATCATACTTCTCAACTGCAACATTTGCATGTTAGATAGCATTAGTTATGATCCTAGCCAGTCAGAAAAGAACGATGAATCATAATACTTAAATACCAACTTTCAGTCTTGGGTAAAGAAGCCGCCAGCAGATATTGTTGGTGCCAAAACCAGTACATTGAAATTATTAACATTATTTTCTTATTCAAATAAATCAAAGCTGCCACCTTTTTTCTATCATTAGTTAATTTAGCTTTTTTATGATCAAATTATCAATTCAAATATCATAGCTCTGCCCTGAAAATACGTGCAACAGCAAGATTGTCACCCTTATCCAATTTTTCTATTTCTTTGTGCACTTGAAATTAGGATAAAATGTCAAAGTATGAAATGTCACACCTTCTCAACATCTGCTGTGACAGAAACATTCTGTCTTTCTTTCTTAAGTAGTTCAATACGAGCTCGGAAGAGGCGATTCTGATCTTCAGCCTAATAAACAAGATGAAAATTTCAGTACTTTTTGACATCTTAATAATAGCTCTTCCCAACTGTAAAGATTGAATATGTTCATAATAGTTTATATATAAAGTTGGCAGTCTGCATATATGCAGGTTGATGCTACAAGCCGAAATTTTAAACTGTAAATGGTAGCTAAGCAGCTACTACTGGTTTGAGTTTACCCAAAGACCCTCCAGCTATTATCAAATCACTCTCTTACACAAGATGAAATGATGATTATGTTTTGGTTCTCCATAAATTGGTTCTTAACCTGTAGGCCTCACACTCATTTTCCTCCCTTTCCCGTATTGCTTTAAGCCCTTGACAATGCTTGGCAACATTGATTTCCTATTCCCACTAGTTATGAATTTAAATAGCAAGTTTTAGTACAAATTCAAACTCACTCTTTCCAACATGCTCATCAAACAGTGGATCTCATTCTTCTTTACTGTTGTCAGATTGCGTGCGACATCAATTACACTGGTCCTGCAGACAACGAATCATATGCAAATGAAAATTCCAATTAACTTGTAATATTAATGAAAAATCCAAACAAATTTAAACTAGGC
The DNA here is from genome assembly GCA_023653625.1 of Triadica sebifera. Taxonomy (NCBI): domain Eukaryota; kingdom Viridiplantae; phylum Streptophyta; class Magnoliopsida; order Malpighiales; family Euphorbiaceae; genus Triadica; species Triadica sebifera. The sequence goes on along the minus strand of CM042896.1, from coordinate 21,204,363 downwards.
TAAATTTTTTAATTCAGTAACTGATCTTTATTCTTTGTTATGAGAGCACCACTTTTTCATTTTTCCTTTTATGATAATTATTGCCATGCAGAAAGCATAATGACTACAACATAAGCACTAAAAGACTTTATCAAGAAAACAAGTCGAATGTTCTATGCTGGGCCTTCAGAATACAGAGATAAAGATTCATAATTTGAAGATTTTCTACTGAGTAAGATACAAGGCAAACAGTAAGCATCGCGAAGGCTAAAAATGTTTCCTCATAAAATTTTCTATTGAACATTGTAGCAGCCAATAAGAACAGTTGTGTTAGAATAATCTAAATCAGAGTACAGATACATAGTGTAAAGAGAGCCTGAATATATTGCGTCAGCATCCTAGAAAGAGAACTAAACTTCTAAAATCAGGAAAAGAAATTGAAATAGAAGTCTGCCGATTCTAAATAGAACATCACTGTTTCCCTAGAAGAAAAAAAGAGGGTGGAAAAACAGAGGTTGCAACTATTAGCCTGCCAATCTAAAATCAGCAATCTCAGCAATTTGAATCCAAATAGAACCCATATATTTCAAGCTGAACTATTAAACCATTCACAATCTCAAGTTATGATTCAGTTAATCAAACATTAACAAGCACAGATTTTGACAAACATGAACATTATTAATATCCACAATGATTTCAATAAATCATCATATCTAATAATAGATAATATGACCACACAAGGACTTAGCCATACATATCCTTTAAGAATTTCTGGCCAACCGGCCCCACCCCCTTTATATATTTAGATGCACCTGAAAGTAAAGAATGCCTACTTTTCCAAAAACAAAGGGTCTAAACGTTGTTCTTCCACAAGTTGGTCCAGAGTATCAAGAGTCTTTCCCACCTGCAAAAAATAAATACACTTGATATGAGAGGAAACCCAAAATAGTTCTGCAACCAGATTCATAAGATGAAAAAGAACATATACAATAACATTGAAATGCAGATAATTATCTTATTTACAAGGAAACAAAGCTTCAGAGCTCGACTAGTCAGCATTTAAAAGGCTTAAGATTGGCTTTATTTATCCATTAAGTTTATGAAATCCACAAGGAATCTCTAGATTTCTTACAGTTTTTTCTGAAGTTTTTAAGTCATAAGTCCATCTTTTCAGTTCTGAGATCTACATATACAAATCCCTCAAAACTGAAAGATTTTAAGGATCTAATTATTCTATATAAGGGCTCCATATATGCTTTTGTGAGTAGGAATGAACAAAAGAAAGTTTTGCTTTCTCTGAAATTTTCACCAAAACCAAAAGGCAAACTCCAGAGGATTAGATTTTCATTCAAGTTTTCAGAGAAGAAATTGTCCTCCCACAATTACTCCCACCATAAATTTGCATCTATATATCTTCAGTTTCTTATACTGCTGCTACAAAATCTAAATCTGCAAGTTAAGTGGTGTTTAGTATCAAAAAAAAAAAAAAAAATGAGGCCAAAGGTTCCTTCAGTACTTACAGAGAATCAGAATGCAGAGAGCATATAAAAGAACTTACTAATAATACACTGATAAATCTTGAGGATGTACTATTTATATTCTTATGCTAACAAAGTGGAAAAGAGATAAGTTCCCCTGAGTAAATGTCAAATCTATGCCAAAACTTCCAGAAGTTCCACATCACAGAGAACAAAATCAAATTTTCCCACTAAAAGAAAAAAGAAAAATAAAAAACAAATAATAGTAAAGCCTAAGGAGATCCTTCGACAATCAAAACAAATGTAACAGTGGAAAAATAGCAAGAGCAAAAATTCAAACAAAAGAGTACCTGTGTTTCAAGGCCTAACGACTCAAACTCATCCTGCAAATCCATAAGAGAGGATATTAGAGTTCAAACTTGTTATTGATCAAAACCAGCTATTTAAACAAGCACTAAGAAGAAAAGAGATGCAATAGCTTCAAGAAAAAATTATACACATTTACTTGCACAATCAGAGTTTTTAGCTGATATTACCTCACAAGAAAATCAGAGGCATTTGTTCCAAGCAAATAGATGCAGGCTTTATTCATGTGATGGCCATTACTATGCAAGTAAAAGCCAAATAATGTCTGCTATTGTTACTTAAAGGTCCTTACAGCCATTACCAATAAGGCAAAGAAAAACGGAACCTCATAACTTGAGGTGATAACAATAACAGGTGCCTTATATGTCCATATAGGCATGTTATTTGAAACCCTTCTCTGCAGCTATCAAATTTTTAACCATTGTCACAAAGTGGAATCAAGCCCATGGTTTAGCTGAGATAATTACAATAAATTTTGTTTGACTTGAAGAATTTGATAAAATACAGGTTTAGTTGATTGTTAAGGTTTTTGAAGAAAAGATAGATTATGATGAAAACAGGAGAGCTAATAGATTAAGCCATTTAGGAAAAGATTATTGAAGAAAATTCAAGGTGAAGGTGGAAATTTGACAGGCTTCTATTCTGAATCAATTTAGGGTTTACAGCACTGAATTCGGTGGTGAAGTCAAAATGGCATATTTCTTTTTTGACAAGGTGATCATCATTAGACAATTAAAGAAGAAATCTTAAACACTGACAGTGTGTTGCTATAAATAAATCCATATATACTGTATGGTGGAGGAATCCAAAAGGTTTTCAAGAGTAGGCCTTAGCTTGTATAGTTCTCTACAAGGAGAGAGTTCATCTAGGGGAGATTTGGAGCTCTTTAGGGGCATAAGGTTAGAAAAAATATATTCTCTCTCAAACTCTACCCCAATATCTTGTAAGTTCCCAGATGTCAACACCGAAATCACCCTATTCTTGGAACAACTATTTTAAGACCTATAAGTAAATATGGAATAGTTGGTTAAGATTTGTTTCTTTATGATTTGGATAAATTAGGAGAGTCATCCTAGGAATAAGTAACAAAATAAATCCCTCATTTTATGGAATCTAGGGTTAGCCATATTTCTTTGTTCTCTCTTCTATTTAAACATTGTTTTCTTCTGTAAGTAAACAGGAAATAAGAGAATTATTTTCTACTTTCTTCCTTCGTAAATTTCTATATGGTATCAGAGCCTAGGGCTCGATCATGAATTTTAAAGCTGCCATGTTAGCTCTAGGTCATCCTCTTCATATGCCACTAGTGGTGTAACGTCAATGGAGGCTATATCTCAACCACTTTCGATTGTTTCTCTTTTTGAAAATAATATCCAAAATACAATTCACAAATTGAATGGAAAGAATTACCTTGAGTGGTCTCAATCCGTACATTTGGTGATCAATGGCAAAAGGAAATCTTGGGTATTTGAATGGTGAGGTGAATCAATCAGCCATCGATGATCCAAAATACAAGTAGTGGTGTTCAAAAAATTCAATGGCGATTACTTGGCTAATTAACTCCATGGAACAAGTTGTTGGGAAACCTTTAATGTTGATGATGGCTCGCAAATGTTTGGAAAGCAGTCCATGAAACATATTCAGATTTGGACAATCATTCCCAATTATTTGAATGGAACACTCAGATGTGGAAAATGCAACAAGGCGATCGAGAGGGAACAACCAATGCTACTATAATGATATAATGGAGGTGTGATAGAAATTGGATATGTTTGAGGATGAAAAATGGAAAAATTCAAATTACAGTGCTCAGTACAAAAAAGAAAATTGAGAGAGGATGGGTATTTGTATTCTTGGCCAATTTGAATAAAGAACTTGACGAGGTTTGAGGATGTATATTAGGGAGAAGACCCTTGCCAACAATGAGAGAAGTGTTTGCAAAAGTGTGTTGAGAAAAAACATCGCCACAAGTGATGTTGAGAAACAGTGATGAACTAAAAATAACTAGTGAAAGATTTACTCTTGTGGCACGTGGTACAAATTCAAAAGGAGATAGGCGAGGAGGAAAGTAGCAGCCTTAGTGTGATCATTGTAAAAAGCCACGGCATACTCGAGATAATTGTTGAAAGTTGTACAGAAAACAGCAAATTTGATGAAAAAACCAGAAAATGAGATAATCCATCTTGTTTCCTAGCACAATAAGGTAATTCTTTCACTGTAGTCATTGTTTATACCAAGTCTAACGACTCCTAGATATTAGAGTCAGGGATTACTGATCATATGACTTGAACTTTGCAATTCCTTTCTTCATATCCACCTCATGCAGATAATCAAAACGTTAAAATTGCAGATGGCTCCTTCGCTACTGTTGTCGAAAAAAGGGACAGTTTCCATTTCTCCTTTAATTCTGAAAAACATTCTTCACATTTCCAATTTGTCATATTATCTCTTGTTTGTCAATAAGCTAATTTGATCATATTTGTCAAGTTTAATTTTTGGTCTTCTCATTGTAAATTTCAGAATTTAACATCAAGGAAGATAATTGGGGGTGCCAAATTGGATAGTGGCCCCTATGTTTTTAATAACAGATCAACCTTAGAAAAGCAAAATAAGGAGGCATGTTTCAATTTTATCTCTATGTCTAGTGACAATAAGATTATGTTATGGCATTACTGATTAGGACATCCAAATTTTCAACACTTAAAACATTTGTTACCCAAGTTATTCATGAATAAAAATTCTTCTGTTTTTCAGTGTGAATCTTGTTAATTAGCAGAACATCATCATGTTGTTTTTCCATCCCCACCATATAAAAAATCAAAACCTTTTACCATGATTCACAGTGATATTTGGGAACCTAGAGTGCCAACTTTTTCTAGAAAACATAGATTTATTACTTTCATTGATGATCACTAGAGTTACTTGGGTTTTTCCACTAAAAGAAAATTTGATGTTTGAAACAGTGTTCAAAATTTTTTACAACATGGCTCAAACACAATTTCAGACTCAGATTAAAATCTTCCGGAGCAATAATGGAAAATAATTTTTTAACAATATGTTAAGGAGTCTTTTGCTGGAAAAAGGGTGGTACAACAAGTTCTTGTAATAACACACCTCAACAGAACAAGGTGGCTGAAAGAAAATATTGACATCTCAAAGGAGTTAAGAGCTATAAGTTTTAAAACTAAAGTTCTTAAATATTTGCGGGGAGAAGCTATTTTAAAAGCCACGTATTTGATTAATAGGCAACCTAAAAGAATTTTGAACTTTAAAATACCAATTCAGGTTTTTACTGGATTTTTTCCTACCACTTGGCTAATAATGGATATTCCCTTAAAAATATTTGAAAGTGTGGTTTTTGTTCATAATCATAATCCTAAATGTTCTAAGCTTGATCCAAAGGCACATAAATGTATTTTTTTAGGCTATCCAACAAATCAGAAAGGCAATAAATATTTTGAACTTGTTTCAAAAAAACTGTTTGTCTATGGATGTTACTTTTTTTGCAGGACAATCCTACTATATAATTCCCATCTTCAGGAGAAGAACACTAGTGAAGATGTTTTTCTAGATAGTTCAACCTTTGAATTTGTTTACGGTAATGATTCTCACAAACAGATTTCCAAAGAGAACAATATGGAAAATACAAAGTCTGTGGAAACAAATATTAAATATTGAAAATATGGAATCCAGCAATGAATGACAGGTGATAATGCCAGATATTGAGTTGTTTATAATTTCATTCACAGACAAATGTTTGATTAAACATGTAGTGCTCTCCATAGTACTGAAATTGCTTGATTTATGTGAACTAACCAATCACGGAGGAAAAAATAAGAAAACAAAAACCAATAATTCAACCAAAAATAGTAGACATTGAGATATTTGCAGTCTAACAAAAAGAAACCATGATATTGAAAAATCCACAAGAAATAAGCATCATGAGTAATGAATGGTTTATGGTGTAACTCAAGGAAACGGTAACAAGAGATGCATACCTCTATCATTTTATGCAGAGAAGTAATAACCTGAAAATGTTATGACGAACAATTTATAACTCAAATATACACATAGTATGAAATTTCTGGATGCACAACATGGGGTCAAGGCAGCAGTTACCTGAATAAATAGGTAATGAAGAGTTTCCTGCTCAGCATCGTTGAACTTTGAAAATGCTCTGGAAAACTCCTTCGTGATATACCAAAAAGTAAAAATCAATTCCAAACACAAGACAAAATCCAGAACCATTTTAAAAAGGGGGAAAAGGAAAATAAATATAGAAAATGCTAGCTCATGCTAAGCATCTCACTGTTTCATGATAATGACCAATTCCACCTTGAATTTAAGCATTAATTTAGCAACTGAAATTATAAAGGTAATTCAGTCTGCCATCCTTGACACTTACTATAATATTAACTCTTTAACTGCTTATCTCAAACCACCACAGGCACAAACACAACAAACATCCAGGCAATGCAAAACACAGTACTCGATCAGTTCCAAATGACATGAAATGGAGTTGAACTAAGTATTATTTAATAACAATCAGCCATACAGTAGCTTATATGTCTACAAAGAATAATCCCTAAACCCCAAACCTTTAGACTTACTATAATGTCAACTCCTCCCTCCACTGCTTGCCTCAAACCATCAAAAACACACACAACAAACATCCCGACAATGCAAAATGCAGCATTCAATGAGTTCCAAATTACAAGAAATGGAGTTGAACAAAGTAAAATCTCAATAACAATCAGCCATGCAGTATCCTCAACTGTCTAAACAGAATAACCCCTAAACCCTAAACCATCACACTTACTACAATACTCAATTACTAACTCCTTCCCTCTATTGCTTATCTCAAACCATCACAAACACACAAACAAACATCTAGGCTTTGCAAAATGCACTACTCGATGAGTTTCAAATGACATGAAATGAAGTTGAACAAGGTATTATCTGAACAACAATCAGCCATTCGAATTATCAATTGTCTACACAGAATAATCAAAAACTTATGCATCAAAATAAAGAGAAGCGCACCACAAACTTGATCAAATTTCAATACCTCTTTGGAGCAAGAAGTGAGAAGGGAGCGGATTGCGAGCTTGAAGGACTTAGAGAAATCGGAATGCCTTGATCCCATTGAAGGACTTCTGTTCTCTAAGTTTCTCAATCGGCACGACAAAAATCCTTAAACTGACTAAAACTGAAAAAAAAAATTATGTAAATTCTGCTAATCTGTAGAATTCCTGAATGAATAACAAATTTAGTCGCTAACAGAAACGCTTCGACTATCGGTTATTTCTGGCCACAGACGAAGGAGCGAGCGAGAGAGTTGTAACAAACCTCCGCCAATGAAGGATGAAGGAAGTATGTGCCTACCGTGGGTTGTTATCCGATCGCGCACAAACGGAGAGGGGAAGTAACTCAAAATCAAAATGAGTAGCAGCGAGAGAAAAAGAGAGAATGACCGATTGGCGGGATTTGGACGGCTGCTCCTTTTTTTCGGAGGGGGATTATGAATGGGCTTTCGCAGTTTCTCTGTTAGTGGGCTTTTCTTTCAAACCAGTTAACATACAAGAATTATTCCTTTTTTGAATTTTTTTTTACATTTTCAAATAAACTTTTAGAGTTAGTATGATTTGAAGCAGTTTTTTCTGCTGTATTTTTCAATTTATAATAGTTAAAGCATTTATTTATTTATTATTTAAAAGAACGAAAGATATTTATAATTCGATAAAATTAGTAAGGGTTTAATTTATGTATAAAAACAACTAAAAAAGTAGACAGGCTGTTGATAGACAAATTCACATACATGTACATTCATGACTCATTAATTAGTGTTAAATTTAAGACTAGATTGTATGCAATCGTGTATAAACCATTAAATGCATATATTTTTTACATTTCATGAAGAAATTTAATAAGAAAAGGGATTCAAAATGGCAATGCTTGTTTATATCATGTTTATAATGAATCAAATAAATAACAAAATTATCACTTAGTTCATGATCAACTAATAGAAACTTTTTAAAATGAATTATTTAAATTAATTAATAGAAAGATAATGTCAAACAAATTGAATCAAACATATTAGGGTTATTTTTGAATTTATGATCAGATTTTTTTGGATATGCTATCGAATTAAATCAAATTTATAAGTCAAATCAAGAATTGATAAGTCTTATTTATTTATATTACTTTTTGTTTTAATTTCATTATTGAAGACAATACTTACCTCCACAAAAAGCTAAAACATCGCCCTTTTTCTTTAGTCCATTGAACAATAAACTATATCATTAAAAAAAGAAGTGGACATACTAATGGCTTCCGTCTCTGATAAAGAACAACTCCCCCTTAGGAGGGCGGCAATCGTGCGACCAAGAAAGTGAAAAAATGAGATCGCATGGAGCTAAGCATGAACTACAGGGATTCCTTGTTACAAAGTGATGGAATGGAAAATGAGATGGAAGATGTCTTGATTGCTCAAGAGATCCCAGTGAATAAAGGGGATATCACAATAGATAGACTATTGCATGGATTTGCCTACCTGAACTGCCTTTGCATGATTATCCAAAAGCGGTGCTGAGTGCCATTACTAAATCTATTGGGCCAGTTATTAAGGTTGATTATAATACTGCTGATTTTCAGCGTGCTAAATATGCAAGGGTAGATGTGTGTTGATCTGAAGAAATTACCTCTAATTTCGAATTTCGAAATTGATGGAAAATTTTAACTTGTTACGTATGAAAATAATCAACGTGTATGATTTTCATGTGGCAGGTATGACTATACAGATTCACGATGTCCTTATAAATTTTAGACACATGAGGAGGTATGAACTTGTGAAAATTCCTATAGTGTTCTAATTCAGTAGATAAATCGTAAATGGTGAAGGCAAAATCATCTACTAACTCAATGAAAAAGAGTACAGCCTTATATTCTAATTACCCCTACAAAATAGCAAAAATAACCGTCACTGCTAACTGAATACAAAACAAAGAAATTTCTCTCCAACAACTAAAACCAGCTACACTACACAAAAACGTTGTCGTCTAACATCTAAAGACTTGGAATAAATAAGAAGAAGTTAAACGCTGTCGTATGAATGAATATACCCATCATATAGGACTATTTCCGGTGAGAAAAACTCCAATTTTGGGCCATGGATGGTGGTGGACAAATGTAGGAGGAACAACCAGAAAGCCAAGGAGAATCAAGATCCAAATTGTGGCTCACAGCATGAGATCTTAGAAGATATGGAAGACAAAAATCTTGGAATTGTGGGTGATCAAACTGTTTAGAATTCTAATCAAAATGAACCATCATTTTTAACGTTGGACAAAACTCAGTTAATTATAATATACCATATGGTGGTCATGGAAATTCTTCACGCCGAATGGGGGCAGTGGAAGAAGAACTCTTGATACGCATGGGGATTCCAATGAGAAAGATTTTGTCCATGCATATGTTATCTCAACAGACAAATCTCGAAAAACAACCTGGGGGACTTTTTTGAATTGAAGTAAAAAAAAACTCAGCCAATGATACTGTAATCCCCATTCCAACGATTTTAGACAATAATTTTGATACAGTCACAGGAAAGGCGCCAGATTCTAATAAACATTCTTCTCCTCCGAATGATAAATCCATAGATACGACGGATGTTGTTCTAGAGACAACTCCCTCTAATGAACGCCTCCTGGCTCAACCTCGAGATGGGATTGATTTGGAAATTGTCAATCCCTAACGGGCGTCAGATGTAAATATGCAGGCAAAATATTATGCAAATGCAGATGATATTGAGAATATTTCTTCGGGAGATGATTGAAGTTACAAAATCTTTATTTTATGTTTTTACTCATGTCTATCAAAACTTGGAATTGTCAAGGAGCCAACAATGCTCATTTTCTTCGCACTCTTTAACTTTTGTTACGACAATATAAGCCTCATCTTATTATGTTAATTGAGCCACAAATAAGTGGTGTATGAGTAAACAATTGCATTCGTAGGGTTGGGTATCAGTTTTCATATAGAGTTGATTCAAATGGTTTCTTAGGTGGAATCTTTGTACTTTGGGACAATTTCTGGGCGGTTCATGTGATTATTGAGAGCAATATGCAACTTGTTCATATGAAGCTCACAAGTCTAAATAATTTTTTGAGTTATTTTACAGTAGTTTATGGTCTTCCTGTTCGTTCAAGGTGTAACTTTCAGAGGCCCAACTTGCAAAGGATTAATCTTCAAACTCATGACCGTAAGTTTTTTATGGGGGATTTCAATGTTATTCTTGCTAGTAGTGTAAGAATTGGAGGATCTTCTAATGGATTAGGTGTTTGCTTTAAATTTACTTATTGGTTTACGCACTCTGGGCTGACTGACATGAGATATGAAGGGCCTAATTTTACTTGGCACAGAGGCAGCCTTAATGAAAAACTTGGTACGGGTTTTTGTAACCCAGCTTAGAGAATTATTTCGCTGAAGCCCGCATTCTTCATCTCTCTCGTGTTCAATAGGATCATCGCCTGCTTCACTTGGATTTCTGCAGGTTATCTCCAGATAAAGGAAATAAACCTCTCTGTTTTCTTCAGGCTTGGCATACCCATTCTAATTTTCATTATTTTATGGCCAATAATTGGGATAGTCATTTTAATTTTATAGTCTGTCGATATCTTTACTGTTAAACTAAAGCAATGGAATAGAGACGTGTTTGGCAATGTTTTTGATACAAAAGAAACAGTTGTTAGCTTGTATTCCAGGAGTGCAGAATATCCTTGAGATGCACTTATACCCGCATCTTATTAATTTGGAAAATAAGTTGAAAAGAAAATTTGATGCCATCCTTGTCAGATTAAATTGGTTTCAGAAATCCCAGAGCTATTAGATTACATGAGGATAAAAACACGTCTTTTTTTTTTCACCCCAGAACTATAAAAAAATAAGAAAAATGCTCATGAGAATTGGTTTTATATATAATCAAAATGATCTCAAATGCATGGCCATTGCGTAGTTTAAAAGCATTTATCAGAAGGATACTCGGCCTCATCCTGGTTACACAATCCGTGGAACCTTTCCTCATTGTGATAGGACTTCGATAAACAGTCTTAATGTTCAATTTTCTGACCTAGAAATTAAAGAGGCTCTCTTTCAAATGAAGCCTTGGAAATCTTTTAGTATTGATGGCTTGCAGGGTGGTTTTTTTTTCAGACCCAATGGAATGTGGTAGGTAGTAGGGATCTTTGTACAGAGGTTTCGAAGAGTTCTTGAAGGTGTTACATACTTTAGATCCATCTTTGAAAAAGACCATTATTTGTCTTGTTCTTAAGGTAGAAAGACCTTATTTTATTACTCATCTATCTTTAGACTTTAACAAAGTATTTGAAATTGTTGTTGGACGTTCAAAAAACAGTTTTAAAATTTTTTAGATTAAATTGACTGATTTTTTTAATTTTTTATAAACTATTTTTTTTCCGAATATACTAAAAATATCTATTTATATGTTTCTTTCCAAAAACAGTTTTTAAAATTCAAAAAATTTAAAAATAAAAAAATTTATCTAAAAGCGTTTTTGTCAAACGCAATACTAAACAAACACGTACAAAGTTATATTGAAATATATTGTCAATAAACTAAAAAATATTATGCCTCATATTGTGGATCTTACTCAGTCTAGCTTTGTGTCTAGGAGACACATCACTAAAAATATAGTTATTGCCGAGGACTATGTGTACAAAAAAATGGATCAAGATTTTTGGCAATTAGGATTAACCTAGAGAAGGTCTATAACCACATCCGGTGGGATTTTCTCTTTGACACACTCTTCATGAAGTTGGCATTCCAGATGATCTTATCTTTATTATAATGGAGTGTCACTGGCACTCAAATGCATATTCTTTGGAACGAGGAATTGACTAAGCATTGTAATCCTTTCAGAGGTTTTGAGACAGGGTCGTCCTCTCTCACCCTATCTTTTTGTTTTATGTATGGAGTATCTGACTTATAGTATACAAAAAAGCAGTTGATGAGGGATCCTAACATCTAATTTCTCTTTCCAGAGATGGGCCTCCTATTTCTCAATTATTCTTTATTGATGATTTGATCCTCTTCGAGAAAGCTGATAGTTCTCATGCTAAAATTATTGAAGGGGCACTTGATGATTTTTATGAATGCTATGGTCAAAAGATGAATCATGAGAAAATAAAAAAGTTCTTTTAGCTCAATATATTTTGCTCGCTATGTCGGCTTATCTTATGCGAACAACCAAGAATCATATATTATACATGTCATTATATGAAAAAAAAAATTACAAGACAATTTGTCAGAGTGGATCTAAAGAGTTGAAGAAAATTCCTCTTGTTGCTTGGAATAAAATGCAACGATTTAAGATGGAATGAGGATTGGGTCTACGATATATCACTCTATTATAACTAATTTAAATAATATCTATTAACCTCTTATATATAACTTTGTATTACCTTTAGGATATAAAATTCACTTGTCAAATAGTTATTTTTTGTGTTAAACTTTCAACGGGACGGTGGCACAAAACACGTCCTCAATACAAAAGTAGTCTTCAAAGTTACAGTAAACAAACATAATGTGGTGTCCTTGAAGATTTACTTATACATTGGTACATGAAAATATATATCCTTATAAATTATAAACAAATTATATTTTTTTTTTAAATTTTTTTCCAAAGGTACAAACTCAATGCATTAGTTGAAGATTCAACTAGTACAACTACTTTCATTATATTTGGTTAACAACCAGCAAAATTATTTGGTTTGTCAACTAATAATTTGGCTTAAGATTCTAAAGATAGATGCACTATTCCACTACTAATTATCAAAATTTATAGAATGAAACAAGTTTTCCAAATTGTTGTAAGCAATTATGTTGAAGATCCTTACGACTTAGTTTTCAAAGTCATACATATTTTTAAGGATCAAAATCTATCAAATTTTAGATGCAAACAAGCTATAAAGATATCATATTCAGGTCCTATTTTGCTAAGAAATCTCTTTTCAATATTATCAAAATCAACATCCTCTAATTATACATCCATTTCAAAATCATTTGACCTTCAAGATTATAATAAAGGAGAACAAATAACAGATAAATTTGGCCATTAAAAGAATATGTATCTAGTAATAAGATATATATCATGTCTAATCTCATATATTATTAAATGAAGTAATAAAATTATATAAAAGATAAAATTCAAATGTTTTTTCTTTTTTTTTTTTTACATTTGTTTCAGGTCGGAGCATACTTATCGGAAAAAGAAAAAGTATTGATTTCAAGTTTATGATCTTACCGATTTCAAAAATAAATTACACATATCTTTTTAATTATTTAAACATGTAAAAAAGTAGCAACTAATCATTTAATTATGATATTTTAGAATTGGTGATACTTAATTATAGCTCATAAGCTTCCCCAACTAAGACTTTGTTTGACTTTTATTTGGATTTCCTACATTATGTAAAACTTCTTCATACTACTTTGTTATTAAATAAGCTAATGTTAATAATCATATTATTAATCTTTGATCTACTATGACAAAATTTTGCATGTGTCCACTCCGACAGCGCGAGAGTTACAATCTAGTATAATATAAATGCAAATTGTCACTCTCTAGTGTGCAATATCAAAAACTTAATAGCTCACTTTTTTTTAGGTCTCGTTTGAATTGAGAGATTTTAAAATTTATGAATTTCATAAAATTTATGGGTTTTATGTAACATCATTGACTTTTCCCATATGCATTTCTACAGCATCTCATTTGCATATATATATTTTGCATATATATCACTCGAACACATCCATAATATGCATTTTTATTTAAATATATTCATGATATACAATTAGTTTATTTTCAAATATTTTACAATTGTATAAAAATGCATATGTCTATTTTATAATATAGATAAAAATGACATGAAATTAATATTTAAGTGAATAAAGAGATTAGATTAAATTAATAAAAATTTGACATGATTAATTTAATTAAATTAAAATAAGTGATTAAATTATATATTTATTTATTATTAGTTAGTAAAATTGGGTAAATGTATATATGTATACATGAATGTATGTATATGTATGTATGATGATAATAAAAATAAAAATAATAATAAAAATTAAAAAAAAAAAAAGAAAGCATACAGCAAAAAGAAAAAAAAAACAAGAAGAGTGGACGGCAAAGAAAGAAAGGAAATAAATGGGGTAAGTGGTTTTTAACCTATTAGGCTCCATTATCTTAATTTTCTTTTCTTATCTTCTTCTTCTTCTTTGCTTCATTTCTTCAACCTATTCTCTCAAGTTCCAGCCACAAATTCTTCCTTGTTTCACTTATTTTTTGAGGCAAATTGATCCCTTGAAAGTTTGTTCTTGGTAAGTAATCAATTTTTATTGCTATAAGGTTGATTTGAGTTGCTAAGATTCATTAATAGACACTGATTTGAACTCCGATTTTGATATCCATAGAAATTGATTCTGGAAACTCTTAAAACATAAACGTTGTTCCTTTATGTCTTAGATTTATGGATGTGTAAATATTGTTGCAAGATGTGGTGTATAGAATGAGATATTCTCTTAGTACTAAAACTGGTCCGGATGTGAACCTTAAGTAAGTTAGCTACTGTATTTATTATTTTTGGGTATGTTAAAACCAATATTGGAAGTACCTCAAAACATAAAAGTTGTATATATATGTTTATGGATATGTATACCAAATTTCAGGTTCATAGGTCTTGTAATTTTTGAGTTATGGTGAATGGAATCATGACTGTTCTATGATTTGAACTGTCTACTGAGTACCCTGTACAGGTTCCGAAAATTGTTTAATTATTTTGAGCTTCTTAAAGATCGATGATGTAAATTATCAAAACAGTAAAGTTATAGATATATGTCGTAGCTAAATTTTGGTACTAATTGCAGCTTAATATGTTATGTAAATAATAAGTTATGACCTTTGGAAGTCATACTAGTCCGGAAGCCAATTCTATTCTGGACCAGTAAAATATTTGTTATAATATGAAAACTTTAGAGACATAATTGATAAAAGTTGTAAACATGAACAATGTTACATATGAACCCATATAAGTGTCTGTAAATTTTCATTAAAATATGACGTATATATTATAAGTTATGATGAACCCAAATGAGTACCATGAAACTGCCTAAGAGCAGAAAATATAGTAGAAATCAGAACACGATTAGAAATTCCATCTAAAATTGTACAGTGATCCAATTGGTCTGAAATTTTAATATGTTATATATAAATATGTTAATTTTATTAGGAACAAGAATCAGATTAATTGGTCAAGTACAAAAAAATTTATAGTCAAAACAGTCTCATAAGGTCACACTGTCTCATAGGAAAAATTTTAATTATTGATATGAATAATGTATATGAATTTGTTTAAGCCGTATTAAGTTTCTCTAGTCATAAATTAACCAATTATATTTCAATATTAGGTTCAAGACAAATTGAAGATATACAAGAAGGGGGTAGACAATAAGTTAAGGGTTAGAATCAAAGAAAAAATGTGAGTATAATTATCAATTGAATTCTTTAGTGCATATGAATGTTGTTTGCTATATGATTGTGAGTCTAATTATCAATTGAATTTTTTAGTGCATATGAATATTGCTTGCTATATGATTGTGATGATTTTTCTTTGGAAATATGATGGTGAATAATTTGTGACATTTGTGGTACATATAAGTTTGTATACTTGTAGTATATTTGAGGTATATGTTTGACATATGATATATATATATACATAGTATATGTATAATATATGCAAGGTATATGTGTTGACATATGAGTTATATATTTGGTATATGTGTTGCATATGAAGTATATATGTGGTATATATATTGCATATGAAGTATATATGTGGTATATGTGTTAACATATGAGGTATATATGTGTTATATATTTGGTATATGTGATAAGATACAATGGTTGATGAATATGTAAGTACAAATACATATGCATAATGACTTAAAAGGCGTTGTGACTAGTTAATCGACATTGCAAAGCAAAACAAGAGACATTTGGCCCAACAAATGTGCAAATCAAAAGAAGAGGCTTATGACCCAACAAATGTGCAAAGGAAAATAAGAGGCCTATGACCCAACAAATATGCAAATGAAACAAATGATCAAGCTAGCTAGCAAATGTCAATGTTCACATGAAAATCCGAGACAATGTTCGTTTAACCTGGTTACAACAAAATAAAATGTATAAGCATAAGAATAAGTAAAGAGCAATTATTGAATACTTGATTTTATCTATATTTATATGTTATTGACTGATGAAATGGAGTATAAAGTATGTATTAATTATACTTGTTATTTGCTATTATGAAATGCTTGGTACTTTAGAACTCATTTGATGGTTATTATCACTAAGTCGCAACTCACCAAATTGCATCATTTTTCAGGTAGAGAAGATTAGTAGTTCATATTGAGGTGCATATAAAAATCATGGATCAAATGTCATCGGCCGAGCCTCATCACTCTCTCTCTCCTTGCATTCCACATAAGCATAAGAACATATCATTTATATTTGTGGATTGAATACTTGCAAATTTACTAACTCTTTAAACGTAATCTATAAGTTATTAATATATGTGATTTTATAGGCTATAATTAAAACTTTCGCGTTGATTGTGAAATTATTGTTGATAATATGAGATGAGTGAAAAAAAAATTACTCTCGCCATAAACATGAATTTTATTTAATTTTGTTTCATACGAGATAACAATATAAAATCAGTATATGTGGTATATAGATGTATAAGATTTTAGGTGTTACATTTTAAATCAATGAATTGTGACATCAATAAATTATAAGAATTATATTGTTTGATTTGAATATAAAATGCATGGATTGATGAAGTAATTTTCTTTATATTCATGTTTAATTCAATGACTACAATCAATTGATTTAACAATTAATTTTTAATTTTACCTTTTACGTAATTTATCATTAATAAAGTGTTTTCTAGTCCTTTTTATAATGTTTATATTTAATTATGAAATAATATAATTTAGAGTAAATTTTATAAAAAATGGAATTGATGAAATTATCATTATTGTCAAATTTAAAATAGTTACAATTTTTTTGCTCAAAATTCTATATAAACTCATTATCTATATTATGTTTATGAATAATTTAATCATTAATATTTTTTTTCTTTTTTAAATGAACTCGTTAATATTTTTTTAATTAATATTCAAACCAATAAAATAAAATAAGTTAAAATAAAACAAAAAAAATTGCTATATTTTTAGGTTTAAAGATAATTTTAGAATACTATTAATTTATTAGGGACAATTTTGAAATAAAAAAATCTAATAACAATTGCTCATAGAATTAAAAAAAAATAGATTTTGAAATTTTCCGTCTAAAAAATCAAATCATTCAAAAATAAAAGATTTTGGCGAGAAAAATTTTCCAAAATCGATGGATATTGACTTTTTTAAATAGTCAAATAATAAATTTAATATAAATTTATATATTGTTTTAATTCACTTTTTAAAATATTTCAATCTGAAAACATCCCTTATTTTTTAGGTCATACCCACCAAAAGACTAGTTTCACGACAAATTATCCCTTTCATCTTGACTATGGATTTCCTCCAGGATTTCATGTGCTTAATCCCCCCTCCCTCCTCCGACATTAATTATTGACTTTTACATGTTGTAATAGGTGTTTCCTATATTTCTTAGTTGTTTGTTGTGAATTTTATCCACCTTCTTCTACCAAAGAAAAAAATTTATCATGAACAAATTCAATTACTAATTAAATGATATTTTGAAGAAGAGAAAATGAATTTCTTTATTTTTTCTTTTTTAAAAAAGGGAAAATTGACCTGACTATTAGAAAGGCACAACATTAAAATAATAAATTTATTCACGCCCTTACTACATATTGAAAGTTCAGTATCTGAATTAAATTATAAAACTATTTTTCATTTGGGTTGAAAAACATAAAGTAAAACCTACCATTCAAGAAGCCTACATTAGTGTAAGCTGTAAGCATCCACCAAACAGTCAAACTTAGCTATCAGATTTAAACCTGCATTCTCCATGGTTATCAGACGTTAGAACGGTGCACCCACTCTCATCTCATCAACAAGGCTTCTAGTTACCACATCTGCCCGGACATCAGGGAGCTTTCCACCACGTCAAAACTGCAAGAGCAATTTTAGCCATTCTATTTTGCCAGGTATGTTTCCTTAGAACTTAATGCTTCAGTATCCGCTGTTGAAAAACCTATTTGCCCCAAATTTGTTTCTTACATCTGGTGTAAGTAATGTTTAGGGAACGAAGGATAGCTAAAACACTTTAAAATTTAAATCAAATGAGTGATTTGACAATGTATCCATTCATACAGGAACATCTCCCTATTCTCATGTATGCAAAAGCTGAAAACCACCACCAATTATAAGATGCAAGACATACAACACAAAAACTACAACATTAATTGTCAGACATATTTAACAATCCTCAGGCAGCCGAGTCCTTTAAAACCCATTTACAACCCCCAAAAGAAGGGGGGGGGGGGTGAGGGGGAAGTTGGTCAATTTTTGCTCTCCCCTGCTGTTCTCTTCACAGGCTAGAATTTTGCATCCCCCATGTGGAATTAAGCTCTACATCCATCCTCAAGATTTGAAATTCCAGTATATGCCATCCCCAATCCATTTAACGAATAGGATGATATTGTGTAATTCCCCGTTTTGGAGGCAATTTCCTCAAAATAAAGAGAACCAATGAAGAAGGTAAAATCTCCACCAACTGCAACAAAAAAGGGTTGAAATTGAAAATAAAACACTAAAGGAATATAAGATAATTAGAGAGAAAGAGAAGCACTTCAATAGGCAGAAATTGCATATCTAGGGAGTTTATTCTTGCTAGCTATGATGACCCAATTTCACAAAGCAAGAGTAGAAAAAGCCATCCATCAGAGCATCAAAACAGAGAAATCTCTACTTCCATAATAGGGCTGGTAAATATCTAGGGTTACCATTTGGCAACACTTTGCACCACGTATGAATTAAATTCTGTTTAAAAGACTATGGAATCATAAGTTTTACCAACCAATTTCAACAACAGGAATATGCACTTCATTCATTAAACCCAAATATCTCAGAAAAAAATTGCAGCATGGGAAGCCACCTGAAAAT
Source organism: Triadica sebifera (assembly GCA_023653625.1). Lineage (NCBI taxonomy): Eukaryota > Viridiplantae > Streptophyta > Magnoliopsida > Malpighiales > Euphorbiaceae > Triadica > Triadica sebifera. Next base: position 21,185,332 of record CM042896.1, on the reverse strand, counting down.
GTTATTTTGCTAAAACAACAGTCAAGCTGATATAGCAATGCTGCTATTTTGATACTTTATTCCAATCAGTCAGGTGGAAAAAACTTGCACATGTATTAAATTCATAAATAAGCATACAGCAATGAATTTTAAAGAATTGCACAAATCAATTTTTTTTTTGACAGAAAGAGTATCACACTTGGAGAACACAAGCTTCCAGTTGTGTACTTCATCAAAGTTCCATTTGTTCTCAACTACTATCCTTTAAACATATCGGTCAAAATGTTCATAAAAACTATTCTTGTAACTTTTGCAGCAAAACTCTGTTTCAATGAAAAAACTGGTGGAGAAATGCATAGGCAATCAACATATAGCTGCTAAAAGGCAACAAAAAGATTAGCAAAGCACTTTCCCAAATCCCAGTCAACCTTCATAGTGAAACATGCCATCACATTAGAACATAAATTTTTTCGTATGTCAGCATCAAGTACACTAATGCAACAAAAGTTACCAGGTAATATATGAAGTTTAGAACAGGATGGTCCAAAACATCAAGGTCTGCAGCTTTATCAAATGCATTAAAGCACATCTGGAACAAAGAAGCCAGTATTAGAGGAACTTCATGACAATAAAATCGCAAATATCTCACCAACATAAATGTGATTCATATCCAATGTCAAACAATAAGCTTCGACAAATCAACAATCCAAGAAAATAATAATAATGTAATGTGATGATAGTTGTGCACAATACAAACTCTCAAGTAAGCACTATCCTCTTGCTTTCACATTTCTCAAGAGGCGCAAGGCATCACCATTACATGAGTTTTGAAAAGACAGAGACTGGAAAATAATGACAATAAACTCACCATAATGCATCTGACTAGGAAGCAAGAGAAACATATGGTCGTTACATAACCAACCTGTTGAAACAAAAACGGAAACAGCACTTATTAAATGACAAATGCAAACAGATAATACAAAAACTCAATCACTCTAAAATAACTGCTTACCTCTTGCAGCTTCTTACGCCTCCCTTTGGATTCTACAGGGAAGCGCTGTAACATTAAAAAGAGCCTACCAGAACATGAGTTCAAAGACAGTACATAAGATTGCTGCATAAAAGATTCCTAACAGAAGAAGCTTAAATTAAAGGGGTGAGGGTGACTAAGGAAGAATTGGAAAATTAAGGATATGAGCTCAAAGACATTTCTATACCACATCTATCATATTGCATCACCATGTGACCATCAAAAACAAGTGAAGTTGCCAAATTTTTAATGCACATAGATTAAAGAAAGAATACAGCAAAGGAAGGTGTCACTGTTTTCTTCTAAAATTTGACGAAACTGCTCCCAGGTACCCAGCACTTGATCTCACCCTACCCCAAAATACAATACAATTATGAGGACAGCCTTGAGAAACACATTTATTAGACAAACCATGATCCTAATAGTATAAAATTATGAAATGCACTCAGTCTTGCAAGTATCCTAATCACACGATATTATTTTACTAGTCATGTTTCCAGGTTAAACGTTCTGCTCTTTTGAAAGTTCCTAATTTTTACATTTTTTTTTTCTCTTTTTCTTTATTGCTGTTGGGAGAGATTGCAATGGGGTATGTATGAAGAATCTAATTTCCAAAAGTCAGTTTACTAGTGCGCCCACGGTACATATGAAGAGTCTAGTTTTCCAGATGAATAGTGTACCCAAAAACTTCAACAATTTTAGCAACTAGAAGGCCTAAAAACTCCTTCCAAAATTGCTCTTCTAGGCTTAAAAAAAAAAAAACAAAAGATCAAACAAAATTGCACTTCCCATATAAAGATGTCACTCAAGAATCTCACTTGTAAGCAAGGGATAAATCCAAATGCCACTTAGTAAGCCAGCACCCATCAGCACTGAACCATAATCATATCGTAACAGATTTGGCAGGCAACCTTGACATGATTTTATTGTGTTACCCACAGGGGCTAATGTCATAAGGTGATCATATTCACAAGAAGAATTAGGTGATGACAATTTGACCAGCAATAGGCTAAAGAGGCCCAAAGCTACACCAATGAGATGAGACTATAAATTTGGTATAAGGGAAAAGGCAATACTAAAGACCCGGAAAAGTTCAGTATTTTGTTTGTGGAGATAGTGATATAATTTTTGGAGGCTAAAAACATGATAAGCCATTGAGACTTTTGACAAGCAATTAGGTTCTCAAAAGCATATGGTTGTGAATTAGGCTGGGCAAAAGCACCACCACCTGCTAATGATTCAAGCCCATTATTATTATTATTATTATTATTATGAAAATAGCTACATTGACTTAATAACTAAGTGCATTTTGATTTAGTACCAAATAAACATTGTGTAGGCTGTGTAGTAAAAACGAAAAAAAAAATTACCTTCCACCATAAAGTAGAAAACCAAGAGCTGCAAACAAAGACACACCTGTCCAATAGATACATGTCAAAAACAAGCTATATGGTCACGAGGATGATAAATTACCAAAGGGTACACTAGTTCTTTTAGTGTCTAGCATTTAAAAGTACACCTGCAAAGAACATCTTAGAAATGATGACCACCAGTCGGTAATGTTTCCACCATAAAACCAACCACATTGCAATCTGAAATTAATTAAACCACAGAAAATGAGGTTGAAAGCACATTGTCATGTAGCAATATATTAACAGACCCTTAAAGAATAACACTGAGTATGCACACCTTTGACAGATATACAAGAAACAATATACAAATTGCAAGGACATAACCACAGAGAGAATCAATAGTCCATGAGAGACAATTCTCAAACCTTCAACTACTCCTATGAATACTACCGTAAATAAGTGAGCAGTGTCCAAATCTCAAAAACTTCTAAAAGTAAAACTACAGCTTTCATTTTTTTGCATTTCATTGGGCTCCATTTCAATCTACCAACTTTAGTTGGAAAGATAATGAAGCATTATTCATATGATAGCTAATCCACTAACAAAAAATTCTAACTAGATTTAACAGATGACAAAGCTTAAAGAGAAAATAAATTTGTGTATCCATCACATAATTCATATCCTAGAAAGGAATTGTAATGACAGGAACACACAATATAGAATAGCACACAGATAGAGAAAAGCAAAGAGTAGAACACAAGGTATGGTTCGGTTTTGTAACCTACATCCATGGGCAAGACAAAGAAAATTCCACTATGAAAGAGAAACGATTACAATCTTTAATAAAAACCCTAGCCGCCCTTGTATTTTCCCAAAGATATACTCTCAACGCGAAAATAGGAAACAAACAGAATTTATACTGCTCCATACCGAGGGGCAGTTTATATCCAATTCAAGTTGCATCGCGGGCTTTTGGTGTCAGGTCATAATTCAGATACCCAAATTCAAGCCACAAACTCAATAGAAATTTTGTATTCTTGTGCATTCTTGAGGCCACGCTAAGCTGATAAACCAATCACATGTCGGTGTGCTAATCATTTATTTTCTAGGTCAAACAATAGTTCCAACATGCATAAGGAATAAATGAGCTATGCTGGAAAGAACTTAACAAGAGGTTTTTGTTAGAAACAACCTACCCATAAATGGAATGCCTGCTCTCTTGACACCTCTAATAAAGATTGGTCGAGTATGTGTGCTTGTTGATTGACTATGAAAGATGAGTTGCCCCTCCCTTGGCCTAAAGAATTTAGACGCTTCTATAGATCTTTGTGAACAAGAATAATACATATGCATCTATTTTTTTGTTAAAGGGTTTGATGCAGCTATTATGGTATAAGACGTCTAAATAGGTAATAGTTTATTTCCAATTGATTTCGCATACTAGAAGAGTTTATTTTGATAAGTCTCTTATTTCTACTTTAAATTATAGCTTTCTTAAAGTTCCTTGTAAAGAAGACCTTTATAAAAAGAGATGGGCAATAAAACAAAATAAACAAAATTTCTATCAAAATATAGAGGTTTAACAATCTCTCTACTCAATGAGTCTAAGGTAAGGAACTCCCTTTGAAGAGTTTCATTCATCAACAGGTTCTCCAAGAGGCAAAAACCATAATAAGGGGAAGAACAAGATTGAAGAAGAAGATTTCTCTATACATCGCCCTATGACTCAATCCCTAAACCGAGGACTTAAAAAAAACTTGGTATCAAAGCCAATCGCTATGGGCAACTCCAATGCAAAAGAAGACTTGAGAGTCCTTCAAGAATTCTAGTCCATCAACGGAGCAAAGGTTGTAGAAGTTGAATCCCAAACAGAAGAAAGAATAGCACATACTAGGTCCAAATTGGGAAATCAGTTGCAGCAACTATTGCTGCAACTGTGGGAAATCTTTAATGAGATCAACTGAAACCACGAGAGAGAGAGTCAGATGGGGAAACAAATAGCAATAACAACTACAGGAATCACCAGAACAGAGCTCCCAAACAATTGGAACCTCTGGCAGGGACAGGAATGGTGATGTGGTATACAAAGTTGGATGTTCCAACTTTTGATGGGTCAAAAATCAATTGATATGGCTGCATCTGTGTGAAAAATTCTTTGCTAACCAACAAATGGTGGAAACAGACAATGTTGGGTTGGTGGCACACATGCTAGGAGAAGCACAATTGTGGTACCATCAAGTAAAGCAAGAAACACCCACTTTCAAATGGACAACTTCCAAAGAATCTTGCAATCTCAGATTTGGACCACTGGCTTGTAACAACCCGTTTGGAGAGCTGGTTAACCTGTAACAGACCAGATGAATTGAAGAATATTAGCGTTCAGGAACCTTTGGCAAAAGCAAACATAGTTCGAATGGACTAGAAAGTTGATCTGTTTACTGCTGGTTTGATCGATGCAACCAGACATGATGTGGAGATGCAAAATCCTCCTAGTTTGGGCCAACCCATGGATTTAGCTCGAGCATTTGCATGCGATAAAGGCTGGTACCTGTTAGGGGTCGTGACAAGAAGCTAATAACAATTTCCATTTAGTGGCAAGTGCTGCTTCTCAAACTTCTAAAAGCACCATGGAACAAGGTGGGAGTTACAAGGATGAATTCAGCAGGTGTGACCGCTCCCTTTATTAACAAGCCAACAGGGGCTGAGATAAAAAAAATGGAGGGCAAAGAGCTCTGTTACAATTGCAATGAAACATATATGGCAGGACACCAAAGCAAAAAGCTATTTTGGCTAGAAATAGCAAATTATGATGATGGCATGACAACTCAAGACGATTTGGTTAGGTTTTGTGCTGCTTATCCTCATTTCGAGCTTGAGGACAAGCTCTTTCTACAGGGGGAGAGTAATTGTACAAATCTCTGTGGGCAAGAATAATGCTCATTGCTTCTATTTTAGTTAAGGGGTTTAATGCAACAATTATGGTATAAAATGTCTAAATAGGCATTAGTTTATAAGACATCTGAATAGGCAATAGTTTATTTCCAATAAATTTCCTATACTATAAAAGTTAATTTTTGATGTGTCTAATTCTCCCCTTGTAGTTAAGATCTCTCTACATATAGACGTAGGCAATAAAATAAAACAAGCAGAATTACTATCAAAATATAGAGGTTTAAGTCTCTCTCCTCTCAGCAAGTATAAGGTAAGGAGCTCCTTTTGACAAGTTCCATTCATCATTCATTGTAGGGTCCTCAAGAGGCAGACCCAATTCTATTTGGAGGTTTGAACTAACTCTTATGTTTATAATTTTTTTCATATGCAGCATTCAATTCATTTAAGGGGGGGAGCAAATCATGTAGCTATTGACTCATTTGGAGGAGGACAAGCTTTGACACAAGGGTAAGGTTACTCTATTGTGACAATAAGGTCATGAATTCAAGTCATGGAAGCAATTCACTACAAAAAAAGTAGATGGAGGGTTGCACAAAATATAAAATTGTCATTAGATCCCGATTGCGCCCCCTAAATATTAGATATATCATACAAAAAACTGAATTTCCAAGAACTATATTAAATTGGAAAGTATAAGATTAAGGAAGCCACCATTATAAACCAAAAGTCACTCCTCAAAACACAATTATCCCCTTAACCTTGATTTATTGAAATATTATGCATGGAATTAAATAGTGACCAATATGTTACATAATAACAATTAGTTGACAGATTTCACTATGAAATACACTTGACTAATATATCTAAACATTAATTTGATAATACATCTCAAACTTCATAGCTAATTACATAGATCTCCAAGAAAATGAAAAGTGCAAAATTAAGACAAAAGGTATAAATGATATATGAAAAGGAACATTTGCAATAATTAGTATAACACATATGAGCAATCAAAATAGTTCAGGGCTAATTATAAAGAACATATACAATTTGACTTTAAAAACACTTGAATTTCTATGATTTCAAAATTGGAATTTAAAAGTAAGCATAAAGTTTTTTATAATTTAAAATACCAACAGGACCAAAAATACTATTTTCATAATAAAAAACGTGGAGACTATAAGCAAATAAAAAACAAAATAAGGGTTAATTATTAGAAAAAAAAATTCTCCTACTATTTGCCTTCAAAAACACCTGAATTCCTATAGTTTCAAAATCGCAAACAGCTTTACTCTACACTAGTTTTTAATTATGAAATACAAATTTTAGTTTCTGATATTTTAAATCAAAAGAAACTTTACACTCTCATAATTGTACAATTTTCATCCGCAATAGTGTAAAGACTAAACAAAAAGAGCACAAGTATTTTTGAGTTTAAATCTTAAGGGGTTTTTGTTGACTAATTATAAATTGAAAATGTGTGTTTGGATTTGGAATCCGATTTTTATGTTTCACATTATTATGATTAGGAAAACAAACCCACTTGCACATGTTTTCCAATAATAGAATTAGTTATAATTTTTCAAATTTTCCAATAGGGGAAAAAGACTAAATGTATATAAGAAAATTTAAAAAAAATACAAAATTATTACATTAACTAAAAATAAGGTTCAAATAAACTTAAACTGTTAAATCTTTGATAAAGAAAATATTTTCCATAAAATAATTTAGAAAAATGCTTTCTTGGAAAACATTTTCAACCAAACAAATGAGGTTTAACATTATCTATTAAGCATAAGTGCTATAATGTTAACTTTCTTATTCACTATAATTACTTGCTTTGACTAGTCTTATTTATTCATTTATTAATAAAACTTGCTTTGACTATATAAGTCATGGATTTTTTTACTCTCCTTAGAAATATTCTAGCAGTGCGAGAACCAAGTACAAGAAGTAGATATTCATTCAACCAAGTACAAGATGTAGATATTCATTCTCATATAGTTTAAATTGTTGTTAAAATATTTTCCATAAAATAATTTAGAAAAATGCTTTCTTGGAAAACATTTTCAACCAAACAAATGAGGTTTAACATTATCTATTAAGGATAAGTGCTATAATGTTAACTTTCTTATTCACTATAATTACTTGCTTTGATTAGTCTTATTTATTCATTTATTAATAAAACTTGTTTTGACCTAGATAAGTCATGGATTTTTTTACTCTTCTTAGAAATATTCTAGCAGTGTGGGAACCAAGTACAAGAAGTAGATATTCATTCAACCAAGTACAAGATGTAGATATTCATTTTCATATAGTTTAAATTGTTGTTACAATTGAGATTTTCTTTTAAGCGCTTCCTAAAATTCTATGTCAAGTTTACTCTTTTGAGATAATCACTAAGAAAATGAAATGTCTTGCATGCCTCTCTTCCTATTTACAAATGCCTAGGGAAAATGTGAGCTTAATTCCCATTATTTGCTTGCCTAAAACAAGTTGTAACCGTGGTTCATATTTAAGTACAAAATAGATTGTCTAAGGTAGCATATTATTGCATGCTCATAGTAGAATACTAGATGGTTCACATCCATTAAGATTGCTGTGAGGAGACTAACTTCTAATTGCCTCATAAGGTCTTGTTCTCTTACAATCAAATCCCATCAAGTTCATTATACAAAAAAAAGGCACTTAAAAATACTAATGAACAAACTAAAAGGCATTAAGCATAAATATGTTTTTTTTTTTTAAAAAAAAGGAGTATATCAAACATTCTATCTTCCTACTATCGAGTTTGCTAAATAAAATTGGTATCCACCTGAAGTGAAGGCCTTTTAATAGCACTCATGGTTTTTCACCCTAAACCCCTTAACATCCTTAACTTCCCATGAAATCCAAACATCCAAGCTCACTATATGTTTTGCCTTGCTTCTAAATCATTGACCTCAAGCTAAAGTCAAGAATGAGCAAAAACACCACTTTCATCCAAGATGGAATTTGAACATGCAAATTACCTTGCCTAAGAAACAAGCCATCTCGCTCTACGATTAGTCCACTAATGATTGAGAAATTAAGAACATGAGTGAATAGATTGTCAAGGGAAGTATGATGGAAGCTCAAACAAAGGGATAGAATGATTCCATGCAAAAGTTGAAATAAAATTCATTCCATTGTAGCCATTTCTCTCACTTAGCTACAAATTTCTCGTTAGCCATTTAAATATTGGCCTTTTAAAAATTCTTGGTTGGAGCTGGACTTTGACCTGACCTTCAGCTTTCATCATTATAAAATGAACCAGCATTGCAATGTCTTGTACACTCATAAGCAAGATTCAATGTAAGCAGGCTCATGGTTGATTTTGTGAGACACACGCCTAATTCTATAACTGCAGTAAGCACTCAATCACTAATCTAAGGCATAACCCTATCCACCCAACATTGTCTCAATACAATAGGAGTGCAAGTATCTTCTTTCTAGAAGGAAATTTCACCTGAACAGCATAAACCACTGCATTAATTGTGAAGAAACTTGGTCTAAGTCCATCAGTGGATACAGCACGTGCCTGCTCAACACACGAACCAAAGTCATAATGCAGCCAATTTAATCAAAATAGACCATAAAACAAACTAAGTAACCACAACCTGATAGTAAATCTCTGCCCAGAAAAGAACCAGGAGTGCATATGTGGTGAAGAACGCAAGAGTCGGCAGATCAAGTAGGACATGTTGAATAATCTAACAAAGCATTCTACAAATTATAAATTATCAAGATAAGAAAATTAAAAAACATAAACTCGACACTAACTGGTGGATTTATGCTCTCTATGTCCCTGCGAAAGACGAATACAAGACACCTGACTACAAGAAAGAAGAAAGCAAAGTCAATATGGAAACAGTAAAACTGAAATGTCATACTCGAAACTGTTTACAATATCAGCTATACACCTCCATTCACCAGGAAATTGAGAAAGTGGAAAACCTTCTGCGTAGTCCAACCATACTCTGGAACTCTCAATTGTATCCGTACCAGTTGAACCTAATACCCCATAAATAATCATCAAAATGTTTGTGAAACGCTACAATCCAATCAACCCATAGCAGATATAGTTGATCGAAAAATTAAAGCAATATTTGTTCATATATACAGAAAAAGAAAAATAAAGTATCAGAGAGGGCGTACTAAAGCAACGGCGGCGACAAGGCCGTAAAGAGCAGCGAGAACGTGAAAAATACGATCCTGCCAAACTAACGATTCGTTTATCTCGTCCCACCAGCTGGATGCGTCTCTCAATTTGTAGGCTGTTACCGCCGCTGGAAATTCTACACCGTTCGTCTCCATCTTCCGTTCACCGTTGCCTCGCCGGAGATTAATAAAACTCTCCGATTGCTATTTCCACAAGGAAAGGGGATCCGATCACGTTTCTTTCATATATTTGATTCTGGAAATTAGTTATAATAATTGTTATTTTTATTTTTTATTGCCAGAAAGAAATATAATTGGAGGTTGTTATGTTAAAACTTATTAAATAAAAATATTTATTAAAATTAGTGAAAAAATATAAAATAATATATTTATATTATTTAAAAATATTATATAAAATTTATTTAAATATATTATATAAAAAAAATTAATTTGTAAGCTAATTTGATCAGTTGGTGTTATTGTTTTTTAGGGCAATTACTATTTATTTTCTATAATTTGACATAATAAATTTTAAAATTATATTATTAGTTTCATCTATTATATTATATTATATTAATAAGTTATTCTATTAGATTTTCTATTATAAGAAAAATTAATTTTTTAACAAATAATAAAAATATTATTTTAAAAAAAATATTATTTACTTCTTGATATTTTAAAATTATACTATATATCTATTTTATTTTATTTTCTTCAGAATATATAACTTTTTTATTAATTATTAATAGTTTTGTCGTTAGTGTCATAGTTAGATAATTAATAAATATGAGAACTACCTCTTAATTTGCTTTATTTATAATATTAAAGTGAAAATTTGTTAAGTATCTTACTTTTTCTAATTTTTTCTATCTTTTATTTTTTTCATGATCTAAGTTAAAATCAAAACAAAAAATATAAATTTGAACTATAAAATGTCATTATTTAATTTTTAAAATTAATTTCAAAAGTATGAGATATTTATTTAATTATTTCATTCACGACATTAAAATTATAAGTTGATTGCATTCTATACATATTTAATAAAGTTCTACTATAAATTATTAATTGTTAGTATAAGAATATTCAATTAATTTATAAGTTTATTCTAATTTTTAGGAAGATAAAAAAAATATTTTTTACTATTTTCTACTTTAATAGTATATGGTAAGTGGTAGTTCTAACATTGATATTAATAATAAAATTATTAAAAATTGACAAAATTGTTAAATATTATAATTTTAAAATATCAATGATACTAATGTAATATAGGTAATTTTTTTTAAAAGGGAATTTTTGTCATTTGTGACAATTTTAATAATTTTTTTTTCTAACAGAATAACACATTAATATAATATGATAAAATAGATAAGATAAATTGTATAATTTTAAAATATCAAAGAAATAAATAGTAATTCTCCCTTATTTTTAATGATTTTTGTGCCAATGTGTGTGTTTTCTTTCCAAGTTTTTCGGTTACACGCTAATCCATGATAACTTGTGTCAAAATCTTAACCGTTTAGCTATTCTGAACCAATAATATTTTTTTTTCTTAAGTATATATGAACTTTATTTTGAATGAAAGATATCGAGTAAAGAACTATGAAGACTAAACCGATAAAAGGAAAAAATGATGGATTAAACTATTTGAACATTCAATGAGATAAAATATATTAATTTCTCACTTAGATTTGAATTACTAAACTTAAAATTATTAATTATAATGTGTAAATCTATTGTTCATAGTCTTATAATAAAATTTAAATATTCAAAAATTAACTATTTGATGTTATATATGGGAAGCAATATCTTAAATTATTTAGCATATAAATGAACCAATAATTTTTATATATATATTTGCATAATTGGTGATATAATCTATCAACTCATTGTTTATTTTTTCTATAATAAAATTTTATAATTTTTACGAAGAGACTTTCATATGTATTATATTTAAACGAGTAGGCAACTTCAGTTTTGTGTAGATAAGAATGACATACAATGGGTTGTTTTCCTAATCAAAAGAGATACTAAAACCGTCAAATTTCGCCCCACGCCACACCCCAATAAGAGCATTATTAATAGGCATGCAGGGCAAGCAAAATTGAAAATTTAATGCTTCAGACAGACACCATCAAACCAAATTTTCATGACTATTAGTAACCAGCAAATGATGAGAGTAGCTACAACGGCAAACGATCTTACACCAGTATGCAGCACCAGCGCACGAGTTGCATCCTATGAAGGCAGGCGGGAAACTAAAAAAATTGGGTTCATAAGCATGTCTATTGGAGAAAAAAAAAATCATTCTTGGCATTCACAACACTAATATTGAATTCCTGGCAGCAGCCCTCCACATGAAGAGTAAACACTAAATATCCAGGAAGGCTATAAAGAATTAAAGATGCTGCGTCTGCTTATAAAGGACTTCCTCTGCAGTGCTAATACACCTCATCAAGCAGCTCTATGATCTTTCCTAAGGAATTATCAGCTTGCAATAAAAAAGAACAATATAACAATTGAGTTTGATACTATATATCTGGGAAGGAACCTGTCTGAGTCAATTTTTATGCTTGTTCATAGGCACGCACATGGACATCTTCCATGTAGGCAAAACACAACCACGGGTAATCAACAAGATTCTAATATAATCAATAATAATCAAATCAAAAGCATATATTGATTCTTTCCTTCTTCTCAGGTTCATATATCTCTTGTTGCTTTAGGTGGAGGGCCAAGACATCACAATATAATAGGACCTTTTACATAAAATGCTTTGACACATCAAGCAAACTTAGCTTGCAGAATGACATTGTTGCAGGCAATGACTTTCATATTTCAATTAGAGTCATCAGCATCACAACATCAAAATTGGAAAGTGAAAATTAGACAATGGCCAAAGGAAATAAATAAAATTATTCATATAATTAACGAAGATAATAGATTGTGAGAGTTCTTTATTTTCTCATTTTGAAGTTCATGAATATCATGTTAAATCGATGTAACTGTCAAGTGTAAACAATAACTTTTACTACATCAATTATTACCTGTGCTCATCTTTGAGTCACTGTACAACCTCCTCTCGATTATCATTTAGAGGATTCAATGTAGGTGTTTATTGTTCATTCTACTTTGAGAACAATCTTCATAAACTTGTGGACGAATCAACTTATTGCTGCTGAAGGAAGTACCTAAAGGGCAAAATATCCAGCTGTCAGAAAAGTGAACTGAACCTGACTGCCAAAATTGTGGGAGGAAAATATACAACTTTGTAAAGCTCAAATTAAGTTCCACAAAATGGGGATATTAATTCCTGTATCAAAGGTGCCAAGACTTGTGACTCCAGAGGGAAACCTAAACATGGAGCAGGAGCTTGATGCAGAGATCATAGAGTATTTGAACAATAATATTGTTTCTGATATGGCACAGAAGTGAAGTTAAATATGAAGAACATTTCAACCCATATCTATACAATCCAATGAATAAAGAAGGCCATATCCTTGTTGAGTCAGCAGATCATGCTGAAGCATATAAGTGTGAATTATTCTACGACTTATACAGAAAAGCATGTTCAAGAGCAAAGAAAACAATAAAGGGCACAAAATCTCAAGTTCATGTACAGAGTAAGGTCGCAGTAACAGCTGAGCACCAGCAATAAACCCCTACAAATTTGTAGTTTCGTCATTCCCTGATAATCTGAGCAATAGCTTCCTATATGCATCGTATGCACAAAAATTGACCTGCTTTGAAGGGAGTTGTACAGGGAATATTGACGAGGTTCGGCTTCCAAAAGCTTTTCAATCCCTGAGCATTCGTGATTGTCTTAATGAGCTCAAATATACGCTTTTTCTCACCGCAAACCATATATTCCAGCTTTAATCTATTTAAGGAAGCAACAAAAGCTCTGATACAACATCTTTGGCTAAGAAACAAAAGAAACATTCAAAACAGCAACTAAATCAATATCTTCCACGCCGTGGTGATAAAATTAAAAAAAAAAGAATTTTTTTTTTTCACATCAGATGCCTAAGACAGAAAGCATCTTAAATAATTTACGGACTATATCAATGTTGGAAGGGAAAATATTAAGAAAAGAAGCACTATATCTACATATTCCTTTGTACTTAACGCTGCAGTCTCACAGGACTCAATCTAAATCAATAAATAATCCAGTTTTGCACCCAGAAATAGAAGTATACAGCAATTCTCAAAATAGCAAAAAAACTTGAGCTTCCTCTAAATAGCAGAAACACCGATTCCCCTCTAAAAATGAAAACCCTAACCATCTCAAACCTCATCTTCGCGGAGAAGCATATTGGGGATTCCCTTATTAACAGGAAACTTGCGACCCGTCTCAGGACAAACCAAAGCCCCCTCCTCGAGGCTTTCGCGGGGCTCGTTCAAGACTTACTCGAACAATTATTCAACAAAAAATAAGAGATTTGGTTTCGGCCCATCGGGATAGGAACCACCACCCCCCACAGCATGTTGCCGTCAGAAGCAAAATCCCGCATTTCTTTTAGAAAATCTCCTAATTGTTTCAGAGCAACTATTCTTTATTCTAGATAAAAGAAAAATTTTAAGGATCCCATGATCTTGAACTGATCTTACCTGGGATCGCAAATCCCAAATTTATCTATCAGGACCAAATTCAAAAAAAAAAACATAAAAAAGAGGATAAAATAAAGTAAAATAGTCTTATTATCACTATACATATTATGACTAAAAATACGGTATAAATAATTCCCCCAATCTCGTTAGATTGGTCTTTCATAAGTGGAGATAGAATAAAGCGTCTGTAATAAATACGCTTATTGTCGTTTCTTGATTCAGCACACTCAATTCGATCGTTGTGGTCGGACTCTATTATAGATTTCTGACCACATTCTCCATCGGGCTCTCTTATCTCTTCCTTCTTCGAACTCGGGTTATAGAAGAATGAGAAGAAGGAACTGAAAAGAAGATATCAGCAACAACAGATTTTATTACGGGACAATCCCAATTCTTGATTGGAGGGGACACCAAAGGCTTCTGCCATTCCATAAATTTTTGTTAAGCGTTTTTTTATCTTTTTTTACCCTATAAAGATATTAAATAAAATAAATTGTTTTTTTTACCACTGTAATTTTTTAACTGCTGTAAGTTTTCGATGAGATCGTTAATATTGTCTTAGAATAATTCATGATTTATTCGAGAAAAAATTATAGCAATTAATAAGATCAGATAAGTCTTATACTATAAATTTTTAATTTAAACATTAAACATTAAAGTTATTGTATTTTATAAATGCGAGAATTCTGGATCATCCCACTTTTCTCATTCTGAACTTTTTTTCCATTTCAGATTCTATTAGAGTCCTAATTGTAATTATAAAAAAAATTGATAATTTTAGGTATGAAATAAAATTTTTGACAATAATAAAAGGGTCGACTCTTATTACAAATGAATTTAGATAGAAAAATTATTCTTTTCTATTTCTAGAAATAACTTGAGCTCGAGGAGAGCATGGTGAAATTTCCTGAGGAACTCGTCGGAGTCGAGCATTGAGGGTTGGGCCTCCTCCGGAAGCTCAGCGTAGCCCATGGTTCTCGCGGCGGCAGTGAGGGCTTCCCACTCGATCTTGGGAAAAATGTTTTTGAGGAAATCAGGATAAATATCAACTTCCTTTACAATCACTTTCTCCACCTCCACGCGCAGAGGGAAGCCATTGGCCACTCCTTTGATGTTGGAGGATAGCATGTTGTGAGTAAGCAGTCTCATAGTGACAGAGGCAGCAACAACAGCCTGTCGTTATTTTGCTCTCGTTTCGGCAGCTTAAGTGAAGGTAAGTGCGCTGTCCTTGATTTTCAGCTTAAATCAGCCCTAGGCCTTGCACTAGGCTGAATTGGGCTTTTCAGGCTTTGTAGGTGTAAGAAGGATGGTTTCCTTCAATTTTATCTCTTTTGTTTAGACGGCCAGTCAATCCCGTAAGCTAGCAATAGCGTATCATTAGATTCATTACATCACTCAGTAGCAGCTATTACCGTAGTTACTACAGTGCGATTCCACTTTTGCCCCTGCTCTACCAAAATTAAAATGTCATCATTCAAGAAACATTACTAAACTGAGCCAGAGCCATTATTACAAACGACGTTGCTTAAAGGTCGAAGGTTTCCTGCAGATCACGCTTTTCCTTCTCCACCCTGCTCTCTGCTAATAACAAAATGAAATCATACACTTAATAAGGTCACAGCTGCACAAATTAAGAAATCTTTTTAGTGGATTAACTCATATTTATCATCATCCTTTGAACCTGACGCTTCAACACATTCTTCCCTTCAATTAGTTGCCATTTTCTCCCTCAAATCCACTGATTTCTCACTGGTTTCCCATGAATCTCATCAGTTTCAACACCTCGCATAAGCAAATTATTCCTTCCTCCTCACTTATCACTTTTGGTTGAAGCTAATACTCTACCAGCTTTGACTTCTTTAGCTCAATTAACCACATCTTTCCCCAATTTCCTAATCTTTCTCTCATCACACAAGATTTTCCTTTTGATTTCTCTAAGTTAACCGAAGCAAATGTGGTGGTAGTGTTTCTTTTCTACAGGTGAAGAAATGAAGAATGGTGGATAAGCATCTGGAAGTTTTGAGAAGATGAAAGAGAAATGAGAGATGTGGACCCACTTCGACCTTTTATACAAGAATTAAAATTAATTTAGCTAAATTTAATAATAACCTTAACATGCATTGATTTGTACGGGCAGCGATGTGTGCCCACATCTCCCTTTTATACACGTTATTTTAATTTAATAATAACCTTAACATGCATTGGTTTGTATGGGCAGTAATTAAGATTAATTGTGATTAATTTGGTAATTTTCTCATTTAACCAAAAGCAAAGCAAAGTTAACTTTTTCAATTTATATAGAGAGCTAATTTTTCATAAAAAAATTCAAATGAGTCAAATATTTTGCTTTATAACAAATAAATAAAAAGCTTTTGGCCACTTAATACTTCAGATATTACCTTTTTTTAGTTATTATTTACATTTATCAATATATAATAATTAAAATGATAAAACGTAGAAATTTGAATATTTGGATATTATTAATTGTTTGCTCTTTTTGTTGGTTTTCCTATTTATTTTTTAATTTTTTTTCCTAAATTGTCGGCCGCCTACTTCCTTTTTTGTTTTTTTATATTATTTTTGCTTTTTTCATATCTTTATAGTCTATATTTTTTTTTCATACATCCACCAAATTCATAGTGTTTATAGGTTTTTATTATATTCTGAATGAACTAAATAAACTGATATAAACTTTTTTACCTTTATAATTGTATCCTTTATAACATGCTATTACCATGCAAAATATTTTCATTCTGATTTCAGCTTGTGATTACTTGAACTACTAACTTAAGGTTTTATAATCAGTTTTTTTCTCTTTCTTTTAAAAGTAAAATGGTGTATTTGTATTTTTTTAACTATATATTTTTTTTGAGATTATATTATTTATACTCATTTAGTTATATTTTCATATTATTTGTTGCATTTACAGACTAAGTTTTTTCTTTCAATGCAATACGAGAATTAACTACTAGTTTTAAATTAAATTTATAATTCTAAAGGTGTAAGAATAGTTTAAAATTTATCACATTTTACATTTGTCTACCCGGATCATCCATATCAATTAAACCTTATTAATTTGCATGCATATAGTTAATTTATTTTTGGGAAATAAAAACTGTCAGTATGGAACAATATTATGTAAATTTTATTACAGGCGAAATTTAAAAAATATTTTTTATATATAGTTTATCAGACTTTGGATTTGATGGTTAGTAGTTGTTAAATGTTAAGAGCTAACAAAGCTCTCAGATTTCCGGTTTTTCTAATTGTATAAAAAAAAAAAAACTTTTTCCATATATACCATGATTTGGTCAAATCATTAACCGGTCTGCAAAATTGTGACTACTGATTCCATATGACTTTATTTAAACTGGCATTGATATATGACTAAAAATAATGGTTTTGACCACTGACCAGAGTCTAAGAAGACACTGTGAACTGCGAAGGCTGAGGAGGATGGACTGAACAGCCAAAGCTGAGAGATAGAGATGTGAGAAGTGCGAAGCAGAGGAAGTGAATGAACATTCATCTCTGAAATAGCAATTTACTTGCTAGCAAATGGATTACGAAAGGATCGAAAAGCCTCTGGTACTTCAAAGTTTCACACTTTTACTGTTTTGTTTGATTTTTTTTCTTTTTTTACTTTCACTTACTCTGATATTTTTTTTTTCTGGAGAACTTAGGGAAGGGGAGGGGGACAATGCCCCTAATTAAGAAACAAACAATATTCATGGAACCCGATACTCAATATTCACGCATTTTTTTAGTTTTACACTTTTACTCTTTTTGCTTTTTTTTTTTTTCTACTGATCTGTCAAATTAATGAAAATATGTGACTGTGTATTTCTGGGTTTCCACAGTGTGGGGATTTTTCCCGAGGTAAACTCAGAAGTAGGCTGCTTGGGATGGAAAAGAAGAGAATGCCAGAGGAGGAGGTCGAATCTGCTTATGCTTTCGGATCTCAACCGTCTCACCTTGAAGATGAAACTGGTAAATATGCTACTTCTTATGTGTACATATATTTTTTAAAGAGAATGCAGAACTGCATATTTCTGCTAATAAAAAAGAAGAGATTTTAGGCATGTGGTAAGTAGCTTTTTCCATCATTGAGCATATTTTTCCCCTTTGTTGAAATCAGTGTTTAATGTAAGGTTATATGTAATTCTGAACTGATTATATAATGCTGTGATGCTGGAAGAGTAAACTTGAATCATTTTGTTACGACTTGTTTTTATTGATTAATAAGAAAAAAAGGATCTCCTGCAGGTGCTAGTAGTTCTGATAATTGCAAAGATGTAGACGTTGTTAGTGTACTGCCTGAGTGCTCCACTTCAACAACAGCTGATTGCATGGGTGCAGTGAATGCCGCTGATCGTAGATCTAAAGATCACTCATTTGTCAATTCAAGAGTTAGGTCTCAGGAAGATTCATCTTCAGATCATGAAAGTGGACATGAAGCTACTAGTACATCTTCTGCCTCATTTGAGTTTCAGAAGGCAGAGCGTGGGCCACGAAGAGTGCCCCATGCACCATTTTCAAAACCATTACCATCCAAGTGGGATGATGCGCAGAAATGGATAGCAAGCCCCACTTCAACTCGAGAAAAGATTGGGCATGCGCAGGTGCAGGGTGGACAAGGAGTTGGTTCACGAAAGATGGGTAATGTTGCTTATCTAAGCAGGCAACCTTCCACAAAGTTGGTTGTAGAAGTTCCAGAACAAAAGGTGGTTGCATTTGAAGAACCAGATACAAAATGGATGGACAGCAATCAAGCTAAAACTGGCATGCAGAAAACTGTTAGCTGGGAGGCTGATCCATACCCAACTGCAGATGCTTATGGCAAGCCTGTTCTCATGATTGAGCATTCTGTTGGAGAGTCAGCAAGTAAGAAAAAAATTGATCCTGCTTTTGATTCATGTGCATAATTGCCTTTGGCACTTATCTTAGTTGTTAACAGGAAGCCCTAGAATTTGTTTCTGATCATCATTACTAAGCATTGATTGATGGTGGAAGAAATGGCCATGACCTATCCAAACAACATTTGAAAAAATGAAAGTGGAAAAAGATGTGTTATGGCATTGCCTCTCCATTTTAATCCCAAAATTTGCACTTGTCAGGTTACTGATCAAGTTATATTAAATTAGGAGTTATTTGGGTTCTGTTATTGGAGGGAGACTGCTGTAAACACTGTTTCCCTCCCATTTGATGGGGTCTTCATGAGCTTCTAACTTATGACCATCTTGAATTGTGAAGTATTAAGAATTTACTCTCAGGATTGATAGGAATAGTCAGTCCACTTTTCTTGATGCAGTTGAGCCTTCTCTCTGGTGCTGCTTAAACAGTTTCTGCACGAGTATTTCAGTGCTTAGATTTTGGGGCCTCTTTAGCTGCCTAAAATAATATTTTATGGATGGCCCGTTGTTCTATATCAAAAAGTTGGTGGAGTGAGATATGTTTTTTCTTAATTAGATTGCAATTATGGTTGGGAAGAACCTTTTTTTCTTTTTTTAGCCTTTTACCAAGTTTCATTGTCAGTTATTTGAATTCTGTGTGATTGTATAATGTGGCTGAGTAGCGGTGCTACTGCAGATTACAGGTCTAAAGTTTTCAGAACAATGGTATGAAAAGATTCGAGTATTTCACAGACCTATAAAGCTCTAATTGTTGGCTGCTGTATTGGAATTTGTGCTACATGTCTTCTTTGCCCATTTCCTGCCACCTGTCAGGACTCTTACCTGGGAACCAAAGACCTATACTTTGGCAACTTCGCGAAAATGAAAACATTCATGAGAAGACAGAGTTGCGTGAAATCTGGTGTGGTCAATCCTATTTTTGTATTTTGTGGTACCATATATGAATATGATATTTGAAGATAATTATGATGACTACATAAATCTAATAACAGCAATTTCTTTCCTGAAAATAGAATTCCTGATGCATATCTTTATATATAGCAACTTCAATAATAATTAATTTGTTAGAACAAGGCAGTCATTTGCATTTTTTATTTCTGGCAATTAGCCTTAGCCGACATGATTCATCTTTGGCCATACACAAGTGCAACTACATTTATTCCACCTCCTTCAACAGCTAGGTCTGTGTCAATGAGAGATATGGGTACAGAAATGACTCCGATTGCTAGCCAAGAGCCTTCTAGGAATGGAACTCCAGTGAGGACAACAACTCCAATGCGTAGTCCAAATTCTTCAAGGCCATCAACCCCTGGTAGAGCTGCGCCAGCTTCATCTCCAGCAAATCCTCCCATTGACCATCTCAGCCCAAACAAGCAGTTGTCGGAAAAGGAACTGCAAATGAAAACTAGGAAGGAAATATTGGCTTTGGGAACACAGCTAGGTAAAATGAACATTGCTGCTTGGGCTAGTAAGGTGGAGGAGGATAAGGATGCATCCACTTCACTAAAAATTATAACAGCAGAACAACCAATGAAAAGTGTGATTGAAACCCGTGCTGCAGCATGGGAGGAGGCAGAAAAAGCCAAGTATATGGCCAGGTATAAAACTTTAAGCCAATAATTTAGTTTTTTTTATCTTCTTTGGTTTCTTTCGTAGTGTAAAATTATTTTTCTTAGTATTAGAAAATTAAGTATTGGTCTTTGACATCCAAGTGAATGTGGTCATATTAGATTTCAGTTATGAAAAGGTGATGTGATTATGGGCTATGTGAGATGACAATTCTAGCACCCACAAGCTTTGAAAAGAGAGATTTCAATGAGTTACGGAGTCACCAGAAGGGTAATTAGGATCTGCTGCTGAAGGAAAGAAGGATAACTACACTGAAGTTTACACTTTTAGTAGTGCATGAGCACAAGTAAAGTTTACCTGAGACTTCATAAGTAATCTCATTTCTATTAAAAGGCACAGCAGAAAATGATTTTTAAGAAACATGTTATGAACTAATTTCAGGTGATTTAAAACAGGGTAGCACAATGATTTCCAATACATGGCTTTGCCAGGCAAAACAAAATTGTGGTATAATTTGTTATTTGTTGTCTTAAGAGAGGTAGTAATGTTGTGACTTGCACTTTGAATTTCCAATTAGGTACATAGCATCTCCTTAAATGAGAGAAAAAATAGAATGGTTGAAGCAAAACTAAAAATATATAATCTTCTATATATTCAGGTTATAGCTATTATTTCTCAGATGTTTAATCCGTATAGAGACTGTGGTGGTCACTAATTTGCAATATCTGGCTTTTCTTTTTATTTTTTGAGAATAAATGTTTCCTTTGTTCAATTATTACTAGTCGCACTTTGAAAAAAATAGCATTTGTAAATATATATATAAATAAAACCTTATTATGAATTTTTTCTGCTTGATTACAGGAAGGGTGTTGAGAAATGCTCTAAAGTTTTAAGTATCTTTTATTAAGCAAAAATGTTAATCCCTAACAAGACAAACGATCTGCCTTCCTTGTTTTTTTTTTCTTTTTTTCCTTATTGATTTTAAACATCATGAATTAATTGATAGTTTCTCTCTCTCTCTCTCTCTCTCTCTCTCTCTCTCTCTCTCTTATAATCTTGAATTCCCAAGCAATAAATGACAAACCAAATTGTGATCTACTATGTGAATAAGTTTCACTTAAGACCTTCATAAATTCAACTTGTTCTATGATATGATTGTTCCCAATGAATCTGTCTCCGTCTTGCATGTATGCACATGAGGATAATAGTATGCTTGTTAGATTTCAATTCAACCTATTGAGCAATAGAACGTGATATTTGTACAAACTGGAAGGTTTATAAGCCTTAAAGCCCTAAATTATTTGAGAATATTTGGGGCTTTTTGAAATAGACTTTCATATATTCTATAGTTGTGAGCTTCTTTTAGAACAAGCTAGGCTGTAATATTTTGGGTTTAAGTCGAGTCTTCCTGTATTGAAACTTAAGTGATGTCAGAGTCCCACAACACAAGGATAAAGAATTCTAATATCAGTTTGAGCCTTGTATATGTGCTCGTAATATTGTATTCTTCCAACATAATTGATTAAAAAAATTAGAGAAAAAATTTCTAGTATGTGTACAATACAAGGTACATGTTGTTCATTGTTGAACTTTTCCCAATTTTCTTATCAAGTAATGGATTTTTTATTTGCATGATAAGATGGCAATAAGCCTAGCTCAGTTGCTAGATGAAACATGCATAGAAAATTGTGTGTCTGGTGGTCTGGTTGTCCGTGACTGTATGGGTGATTCTTCGTGCAAAATTTTCTGTTTGTGGACCTTAAAATTCCATGGTACATGCACTGAACTTTTCTTGACATCACACCACATGGCTTGTTGTGCATTTGATGTTGGAACATATCAAAATGTCGTTGAGGTAGAGGTGGGAAAAGAAATATTTAGATGGGGCTTGATGGTCTGTCCTCCATTTTGTGATAAACCGTGTTCTCTATCCCATTAAATGACTGTTTTGCTTGTCAGGAAGAGGTAGAAAGGATGAGGGGACGAGCCCAAGATAGGCTTATGAACAAACTAGCAGCGGCAAGATGCAAGGCCGAAGAGAAGCGAGCAGCAGCAGAAAACAAGAGAAATAGGCAAGCTGCAAAAACTGAGCAGCAAGCGGAATATATTCGCAGAACTGGTCGCATCCCGTCCTCATTTTCCTTTTGCAGTTGGTTTTCTTGAATTTTGAAACAATCGGATAATGAGCAGGCTTATCAGGTTGTTTTGTGGCATATATTCTAAGCTCACTTTGTCCGTGTAAAAGCTTTTGATTTTTATTTGTATACATGATGTTTATTTGTACTAACTTTTTTTTTCCTTTTGTCTTGAAAGACCACTCAAAATAAAAAAATTTCAAACTTATATACAGAAGAGAAGGCATGAGTTTTAAGTAGTTTATATTTATTTAAATGCAGACTGCTCTCGAAGTTTATGGAAACAGCATATAATAGGTATGTAATATATGGCTATTGCTTGATGGATGTTACTTCGCTTCATTGCTCTCAAGAAATTTTGACAGAGTATCATAATTAATGGCAACTGCACAAGGAAATGTGTTATTTCGATGTATAAATGAAAAACATAAATATGATCTAAATAAAAACTTTTCAGCAGCCAATAATCACATTTCATATTGTCGCAAATTTTGGGGAAAAAATTTAATTACTTTGTTCATTAACAATTCAATTGCTTAAATTTAAGATTTTTCCTTTTTCTCTAAATGCAAGAGAAATTGAATTTACTTTTATAAGAGATTATTTACTCCATTTTATTCTAATTTACTTTTTATTATTTGTTTGAATGACTGAGGGTAAAAGATAGAAAGCAAATTAGAGATAATTTTCCTTTGATAAAATAAATCAAAATTTTCAAGTATTCAAATAATAATAAAAGAAGTTATATTTTATGAGTTGTAGAAACAATTCTAAAATTTTTATGAGTTATACAATGTTAAAAAAGAATTGACTGAAATATTGAAATGATATTTCGATAAATTGTTGAAAAAAAATCACATTAAGTTAGAAAATTATGTTTCAGAACATTATTCTAAAAACAAGTCTCCACATAATTCCAATATTATTACTATTAAAAAGGAAAAGACTGGTAAAATGAATTCCCAAAGAGTCGAGAGGGTGAGAGAATCGGTCTTTGTTTGTTTGGGTAGGCGGGGTTGTGGGGAATGAAATCGGTCCATACTGTATCAGATTTAGATTTGACTTAATTTGAACTTAATCTATTTTTTTAATTATTTAAAATTTGATTTAAAAAATATTCGAATTCAATTTAATAAAACTCGAATCTAACTAAAAAGATTAATAAATAATATATTCAATTCGAGTTAACTTAAATATATTTAAATTTAATAAATAATAAAAAAATAACAACTTAATTAAATTTGTGAATCTTACGAGTTGAGTGTGATACTCAAATTCGACTCAACAAAATACTCAAACTATTTAAGTTTAAATTCGACTCAATTAACTTTAAATTGAATTTAAATATTTTACGAGTCAAATCCGAATAACTCGCAATTAATTTTAATTTTTTCCACCCATCGGGTTAGATAGTTTGTTGGATAAGGACATCTTTTTCTTAATTTCTAGATTTAGATGAATTTCAAAAATATTAACTGTTTATCTTATTTTGCCTAATCTATTAATAACATTAAGGTTATATTTGTTTCCGAAAAATATTCTTCTTTATTTTTTAAATTTGGTTTATTTCTGAAAAATAAATTAAAATAAAATATTTTTTTAAGTCAAATAAAAATATCTAAAAAACAAAAGAAAACAACTTCTCATTTTAAAAATGAAAAGTCATTTTCCAAAATTTATCAGATATAAAGAAAATATCACTTCATTTTTTTATTTTTTTAGTGTTGCAATGAAATATAGAAAAATATTTTTTTTAGAAAATGTTTTTCAAAGACAAATTATTTTTTGAAAACAAAATGATTTTTTTTAATTATTTAAAATTCGATTTGAAAAATATTCAAAGTCGACTTGATAAAATTCGAATTAACTAAAAAATTTGATAAATAGTGTGTTTAACTCAACTCGAATTAACTTAGCTCAATTAAGTTTAAATATATTTAAACTTGATAAATAATAAAAAAATAACTACTCGATTAAACTCGTGAATCTTATAAATTGGATATAATATTCAAACTTGACTCTATAAAATACTCGAATTATTTAAGTTCAAACTTGACTCAATTAATTTCAAATTGAGTTTGAATATTTTACGAGTTGAATCCAAATAACTTGTGAGTAGTTTTACTTTTTTCCAACTATAGAGTTGGATAGTTTGTTGGATAAAATCACCATTTTTTCCGTTTTCTAGATTTAGATAGAATTTGAAAGACATTAATTGTTTATCTTATTCTGCCTACTCTATTAATAGCATTAACGTTCTGTTTGTTTTCGAAAAATATATTTTTTTAATATTTAGTTTATTTCTGAAAAATAAATTAAAATAAAAAAATAACTTCTCATTTTAAGAATGGAAAGTCATTTTCCGAAATTTATTAGATATAAAAAAATATCACTTCATTTTTTTATTTTTTTATTTTTCTAGTATTATAACCAAATATAGAAAAATATTATTTTTAGGAAATATTTTCTAAAGATAAATTATTTTTCGAATAGTGAATGGGCTGATCAACCCCTCCACGAAAACGGCATCGTATCTCAACTATTGTTTTTGCCTAGTCCCAAGTGAAAACGACACCGTATCATGTTTTATAGACAGCGGCACTGTATCATATTTCAGAACCCTTCACTGTGCTTCCCACAATATTACGTTTTTGCCTCGTTGTCCTTCCCGCCCATTTCGTCCCATCTAATAAAAAGGAATGATAATTTTGACTTTCTACTACCACTCTCGTTTCCTCTCAAACGTCACATTCTCATCACTGCGCTCCTCTCAAGCGTCACTTTCCTCATGGCAGCTCTTCCTTTCCAAACTTCACCGCCTAAGAAAGAAACTTAAGTATAATCAATTCATTCCTTCAAAAATAAATAAATAATAATAATCAATTCATAGGGGATATAAACAAAAATATAGTGACTCTAAGCTTATTTTAGAAAGAAATATATTTTACAAATATAAAGGCAAATTATATATATACAAACTATTTTTTCTAATAATTTCCATCATGAAGAAAAAAAAACCAAAAAAAAAAGAAACTAATGAAATAAAATTTTGGAAATTATTATTAATTACATTTATAACACTGGCATCTAAAATCTTCAAACTCTAACAGAAATTGCATGGGGTGAGATGGCTCTTTGGATTTATTTTTTTAAAGAAAATGTTGATAGAGCCTTGACTTTTATATTCAAATTTATTTTTCTAACCTATGAAGTATGAAATATTGAAATCTCACAGAAGATTAACCGGACCATCAATAAGCAAACAGAAAAAAATAATATAATGCAGAAAAATGGAAAGGATAAAAAAAAAAAAAAGAGAGATAATATGGTAACAAGATTCATGGCATACACTTGCCAGAGTTGACCAGGCACTGAATAGTTAAATTTATTAAACCCAACCTCAAAGAGTTGTATGCAAAAATGGATAGTTGTCTTACAAATTCGCACTAATTTATAAAATACAATACAAGCTGGTGATTAATCTGCAATTAAAAGTTTAAAAACATATTTGACGAATTTGGGGGTAAAGCGCCAATTTATTCTTTAGTTTTTTTTACCAAAAAACTGATTTTATAGGCAATTGTGTATTCGCGGTTGTCCAAACTTGATTTCATAAGCCACAGTCACATGTAAATTTCTAGAGATGAAGTCTTAGTTTGGTGTCAGAATTATTTTTATAGTGATCAATTTTCTTCAAAATCAATAAAAATGGTGTAATTATAAAAAAAAGCATTTTTTAAAATAAAATGGCCTTAAAAATAAATTGAATATTAATTTGATACAAAAATTAACTTTGAGGCAATCCAATCATAATGTATATATTGTCAATAAATTCAATTCTATTGCCAAAAGAGCAAAACAGTGGTATTCATAAGCTACTACAGTATCTTCTGAATCAAATCGAAAAATCGATAAAATACTACCACAATTCTTACTCTGAAAATTTTTATTCAAAGAAAAAGTTGAATTATCGAACTGTGAAATCATGGTTTTTTTAATATATTTTAGAGACTAAATATTGAATTCATAACTTCTCAGTGGAGGTACAAATTGAAGCAGCAAAACCATGATATATGAATGATCAATAAATGAAGAAAAAAAAATTTATTTTTATAAAAAATAAATTTGAAAACAAATTAAAATTATTATTATTATTATTATTATTATTATTATTATTATTATTATTATTATTATTATTAAGCATAAAATTTAAGAGCAAAGATTAACCCATAAAAAGGTTAACAAACGCATAGGGCGGCAAAGATAAATAATAACAGTCAAAAGAATTGATGATGGATTTTTACCTACCTAAATTATCATTTCTCTCCTACAACTTTCAGGCTAGAAAATTATACCCTATGTTGGATAGAAAGAAAATATTAACAGAGAAAATAAAAATGTAAAATAAGGAAAAATTTTAATGAAAATAATGATAGAAGGTAAAGTAATTTTTATTTTTTACTCTTTACTTTCATTCCAAAATGATGGATAGAAAGAAAATATGAGGCAAGAAAAATAAGGGTATAAAATAAGAAAAAAATAACATTTTACTCTGTTTGGAAATGAAAGAAAAATGAAGAAGGAAGTAAAATAACTTTTATTTTTTGCTTTTTATTTTCTCTCCAAAATAGAGAGAAAATATGGAGAATTGGAAGAAAAATGTCATTATTGTTATAGGAATGCCAATAAAGCAAATTCGGGATGGAGTTCCCCATCTCTAAAGCCCCAACCAATTCCCCATCATAGAAAATTCTTTGATTTCCAACCTCACATCACACGGGGACGGGAGTCTCCGATTCGATTTCCGATTTTTATTAATTTTTTTAATTAATTAGTTAATTATATAATTGTTTAAATAAAAAATATTTTTTACTTTAAATGAGTGTTATATTTTATTTTATTATATTTTAAAAATATTAATTATATTAAAATATAAATATTTATAAATTATATATATATATATATATATATATATATATATATAATATTCGGGTTGGTAGATGTATGTCCCACTCCCGACACAAAAAATTTCGGAATTAGAACGGGAGATAAATATTATAAAAAAAACAGTCTCATTCGGGACAGGGCACCGTGGAGGTAGATCCAAATGCTATCTTTTTATTTTTTATCCTTAGTCATTATATTTAAGTATTTATCATTTTATAAAATGATGAATGAAATAGTAAATATGTAATATTACAATTTTTTTTCTTTCACAATAAATTACCCAAACAAGGAAAAATAAGTTTTATTTTCTTTCATCTCTTTTATTATTTTACTTTAATCCAAAATATAATGAAGAAAAATAAAATTTATTTTTCCTTCTTATTTTTCCTCCCTGTGAAAAATTTCCTAAACATGGTGATGAGGAAGGAAAACAATATTCTTCCTCCTCTCATGTAAAAATTGACCAACAGTGTAAAAGTTCATACAATGCTGATACGGTAGTGATTGCTTACGCTTCAAGACAACTTAAGCCTAATGAGCTTAACTATCCGACATATGATTTGGAGTTAGCTGCGATAGTTTTTGCTCTTAAGATTTGAAGATATTATCTGTATGGGGAAATATGTTATATCTATACAGATCACAAAAGTCTTAAGTATCTTCCCTCACATAAATAGTTGAATATGAGACAACGAAAATGGTTGAAGTTGATTAAAGATTATGACTGTGTGATTGACTACCAGTCAGGAAAAACTAATGTGGGTGCAGATGCACTAAGTAGAAAGATTTTAGCTGAGATGCGAATACAATTACTTTGATGTAGAGGATCAAAGATGCTCAGAAGCAAGATAAAAAGTTAGTAGAGATAGTCGAGGCAGTGAAAAATGGAGAAAAGCCTGAGTTTTCATTGATAAAAGATGGCACAATATACTTCAAGAATAGGATTTATGTGTCTGGTGTAGAAGAGCTGAAGTTCGATATTTTAAAAGAAGCACATGAAACGGTATATACCATGCATCCAGGCGGGAACAAGATGTATCAAGATTTGAAAACTCAATATTGGTGGTCAGGGATGAAGAAGGATATCACTAAATATGTTGCTAAATGTCTAACTTGTCAACAAGTGAAAGCAGAACACCAGTTGCCCACAGGATTGCTGTAACCAATACCGATTCCAGAGTGAAAATGGGAAAGAATCATGATGAATTTTGTGTCCGGTTTACCGATGACTTAGAGAAAGCATGATGCAGTGTGGGTGATAGTAGATCGATTGGCGAAGTTGACACACTTATTACCAGTTAGAATGAACTACTCATTGAACAAGCTAGCTGAAATTTATGTAAGTGAGATAGTGAGATTGCATGGAGTGCCAATGTCCATCATATCTGATAGAGATCCCAGATTTACTTCACAATTCTGGAAGAGTCTACAACAAGCTTTGGGAACTCGACTCAATTTCAGCACGACCTTTCATCCGCAGACGGATAGACAATCAGAGCGAGTTATTCAGTTGCTAGAGGATATGATGAGAAGTTATGTGCTTAAATTTGAGGGAAGTTGGGATAGATATATACCTCTTATGGAATTTTCCTACGACAATAGTTATCAAACAAGCATAGGCATGGCTCCGTATGAGGCATTGTATGGAAGAAAATGCAGGACACCAATCTGTTGGACTGAATTGAGTGAAAAGAAGTTGATAGGGCCAGAGTTAGTGCAACAAACAGAAGAAAAGGTTAGAATTATCCAAGAAAGGTTGAAAGCAGCTCAAGATCGACAGAAATCATATGTTGATCTTAAGAGGCGAGATATAGAGTATGTTGTGGGAGATAAAGTATTTCTCAAGATTTCACCTTGGAAGAAAGTATTGAGATTCGGTAAAAAATGAAAGTTAATTCCGAGATTCATTAGTCCTTATGAGATTTTAGAAAGAATCGGACCAGTGACATATCGGTTAGCACTTCCACCAGAGTTAGATAAAATCTATAATATTTTTCATGTGTCGATGCTAAGGAGATATAGGTATGATCCGACTCATGTCATACCAATTGAAGAGATAGAAGTGTAGACTGACATGACTTATGACGAGAAACCGGTGGCTATATTAGCACGTGAAGAAAAAGTTTTACAAAACAAGAAAGTTTCATTAGTTAAAGTGTTATGGCAGAATCATGCTACTGAAGAAGCCACATGGGAGAACGAAGAAGTCATGAAGAGGCAATATCCTCAGTTGCTCACATAATTAACAGGTAAATTTCGAGGACAAAATTTATTTTAAGGGGGAGAGAATGTCATATCCGCTAATTTAGACCTTAGTCACGTGAGTTGCTAAATCGACTCGTCGGTTTGACCGAAGTCTAAATTTGGAATTTTATCAAAAAATAATGAAAATAATGGTAATTAAATATGGAAAATATCTAATAAAGTGTTCAAAATATTTAAGATGTTAAATTTTGGTAAATGACTAAATTACAAATTTTGAAAAGTTTAGAGGTCAATTTGTAATTTACTGAAAATTTGAGGATTTATTGGGATAATCATAAATTAAATGCATGAATTGGGACATAAAATGAGTATGGAGGCTAGCCACACCAAGTGGCAACCCTTAATTGGCCATATAACATGCATGAATGAGACATTTAATGTATATAAGCTTAGGTGTCTCATAATTAATTAAGTTTGTCATCTTTCTTTTAATTGTATTTCCTTCTTCATTATCACTTTTGATCTAGAATCCTCCATCAGTAAGTGTCTCCCACGTTTCTTGAAGCACCACACCCCAAATGACATACAACAATTAGCCAAGTGAGGTGCATGAATTAAACATTAATGAGAGTTTCTAGATGAAGCTTAGGTGTCCCCCCATCATAATGACTTTTGTCATTTTGTTCTTGATTGTTTCTTCTTATTCCTTATCCATTTTCATTGAGGAAAATTCTGCCTCTCAAACCAGCCCACATTTTTCCCTTGGACAACCATAACTAAAGATTGATTCTAGTGAAAGAAAATGAGAAAAGAGAGAGAAAGACATGGAAAATTCCATTTTCATGCTTAAGAAAGCTTAAAAGAGTAAGAAAAAAGAGAGATATTAGGCTTATAAAGTTTTAATAATCTGTTTATGAACTTTAGAAACTCAGAGTGACAAGGATTTAGCTCAAAGGAGCAAAGGAAAGGAGAAAGAGAAGTAAAGAGAAAGAAAATGAGAGGAAAAAAAAGGTTTGTGCATAACCTAAGGCAATAGCCTATTTTATTTTTTTATTTGCATGATTTAATTATTTGACATGTTGATGATTCTAAATTGATATTATTTTGTGATGAAAATCTTGGGGATGCATGTTTGCTAGACTTAGGATTTAATTTGGTAAAAATTGAATGTGATTATCTTGTATGTTCCTTGCTGGAAATTGATGAGCAATGTTCACTTAAACTGTTATAACTTAATTTTTGGAACTCGGTTTTGCATGTTCTTTGTTGGGTTTGAAAGATAAGACATAGGGATATAACTTTCATTTAGACCATAAAACCTGAATATGTCTGTAATTGTCTAGAAAAAATTCATAACATTGGGACATAGAATATGTCCAGAAATTCTGGGCAGAATTATTAGTAATGAGCAGTAAGTACTTAAACTGTTATAAATTGAGTTATGGAGCTTGGATTTGTGTATTATTTGTTCGGTTTTAAAGCTAAGACATAGGGCTACAATTTTTATTTAGACCATAATATTTGAATATATTTGTAATTATCCAAAAAAATTCATAAAGTTCAGACTTAGAATATGTCCAGAAAATTTTGGGCAGAATTATCAGTGACCAGTTAGTATTAATATTATCATATTTTTTGATACCGAACTCAGAATTAAGTGATTCAAGTTGCATATTAAAGTTAATATCCATATCTAAAACTTGTATGAAGATCATGTAACTAAATTCAGAACGTAGCAGAAACAAAATTAAGATCCAAAATAGAGAAAAGAATCTGTCAGTGACAGGGCAACATATTAATTGAGAAATGAAATGAGTAAAATAATGAGAACCTTGTTATATTATGTAATTGTTATTTTAATTGAGTGATTATGTGATTATTTTGAGATATTACATGGATGAAAAGTATGAAATTAATTGTTATGAATTTTAATGAAATTGTATAAGCCCTATAACACCTAAGTAGAACCAACTTAGTATAGTTTGACATGCCAAATAGGGGAGAGTATGATGAAAATGATTAATTCCATTAATGGTATGATTATCTACGCCGGATTTGGCAATGTTATCTACACCGGATTTGGCACTGTTATTTATGCCGGGTATGACATTATTATCTACGCCGAATTTGGCACGGTTATCTACGCAGGGTTTGACACTTATATGCGCACATCATATTGTCTGGGTGACACTCCTAAGTGTCTGGATGACAACTCCGTTATCCTATTCAGTGGTTCATATGTGTCATGGGCATAAATGAAAACATAAATAAAGAAGTTATGGAACATAAAAGAATTATTGAAATTTAAACTAGAATTATGATTTGTGACATGGATAATAAAAAAATAGAATTATGAATTGTGTCATGGATAAAAAGAAGGTTTGGTATTATACAATAAGGTGATAATAAAATAAATAAGTATGAGATAATATAATATAATTTGATGTTTATACATGCTAGAATACCATGATTTACATGAGCATATGATTAAGCATGAGTTGATATATGATAATGCATGATTGCATAAAATAGTTTATTGTCTTATCTATATGCACCACTAAGCCAATAGCTTAGCGTGAGAGTTTTTCTCACGCAGATTTAGGAAAGAATAAATAGAAGATAGTAGACAGTCAACGGTGACCTAATCCAGTAAAGCAGTCTGTTGCACATATCGTGGGTTACACAACTTTTGTATATTATCTTGTAAATTTTATTTTGTAATATTTGTAAAATAAACAGTATGTTTTGTAAAGAATATGTTACTATATAAAAATGTAGTTTAACTTTTATATTATATTTCTTTTATAAATGCAAAGTAAATAAATAGTGAATATTGGAAATGAAAAAAAATGTACGAGTGATTTTGCTTTATATATAACTTATATAATGATATTTTAATCGATGAAGTCAGTGTAGCACACCCTCATTCGGGCACGAGCTACTGAGGTGAGGGAGTGTTACAGTTTTTGGTATCAGAGCACCAAGTTGGTGTTTCTGGATTTTGGTATTAAAGCCCGGTTTGGGCAGTTTTGGAATTTTAAAATGGTTTTCAAAAATAATTATAACATGTATGTACCTACAATTAAGTATTAAAGTTACTGCTTACTGATTGGGGCCGTTATTTTATGATATAGGTATAGTATGACTTCAGAGTCACGACATATTGTGGCTGAATGAGACGAAAGTAATGAGCCTACTGAAACACAGGCTTCATCGCGACCCAGTCGTCGCCAAGCTACTGTATCTAGATCCAGTGCTAGCCTATCAAGAGGGCAGTCTATTGTTGGCACAGGACAAACATAGCTTATGAGGAACATGATAGATTTGCTACAAAAAGCATCACAACCAGCCTCATCAGGATTACAATTTGAGAGACTGAGGAAGTTAGAGGCACCCGATTTTTACGGTAAACGAGAAAATGACCCCTCAGTGGCAGAGTTTTGGCTAGAACAGGCAGAGAGAGTTTTTGATCAACTGCATTGCACAAACGAGCATAAATATGAGTATGCAGTATCTTTACTACAGGAGCATGCATATGACTGGTGGCGATCTGAATCACAGAGCACAGAGGCTCCTTGTCCTATGACATGGGAGTTCTTTCTAGAGAAGTTTAAGAAGTAGTATATTCCTCCTATCTACACAGACGACAAGAAAAGAGAATTTTTTATGCTGAAACAAGGAAACTTATCGGTAACAGATTATGAAAGAGAATTCACACATCTTTGCAAGTATGCTGAAGGCATTGTATCCACCGAGGCAGATAAGTGTCGACGATTTGAAAATGGATTGAGAGACTCAATCAAGCTACAAGTCTCAGCTCTACGTTTGATGAGTCTTCCTAGTTTGCTAGCATTTGCCAAAACAGTTGAGAGAGATCTAGCCACACAACAGTCAACACAAGATAGAGGGTTCAAGAGGCCCATATCACAACTGAGTAGAGTACAGTCAAGTGGCAAAAGAGCTAAATCTTTCAGTGGTCAATTTCAGGCTGGTGGTTCCAACAGGTCTTCTTCCTTCATGCGGGGACAACCCGCGAGATTTGTTTCTTCGGCAGCCAGTGAACCAACATATACACCAGATAGATCTCTACCCCTACCAGAATGCCAGCATTGTGGTCGTTCTCATCCCGGAGAGTGTTGGTGGATGACAGGAGCGTATTTTAGATGTGGCTCTAAAGACCATATGAGGAGAGATTGTCCCTTGTTACAGTATGGCAGAGGTTCGGAGAGCACTGAACTGATGCAGACACAGGCTTCTAGGCAAGGCAGAGGCCAAGGTCGAGGGCAAAGCAGAGGGTGTCGATCAGGGTCTAGTCAGTTCAGATCAGAGACAGTTGAGAGGCCAAAAGGTAGTAGAGTTGCCCCAGCCAGGGCATATGTCATGCGAGGCCGAAAGGAGCAGGATGCACCAAATGTCTTAATTGGTAAATTCCTTTTCTTTGGCTTTGACATACATGCATTGATAAATCCGGGATCGACACATTCATACATATGCACACCACCACCGGGTCAAGAAGGTTTAGAACCACAGTCTCTAAAATTTAGGATTCTTGTGACTAACCCATTAGGACACAGTGTGAGAGTTAGTAGGGTGTTTAGGGGTTGCCCAGTTGAAATTCAAGGAAGGCAATTCCCAGCATACTTGATAGAGTTACCATTCCATGAGTTCGATGTGATCTTGGGAATGGATTGGTTAGCTCGTTATGGAGTGGTAGTGGATTGTGGAAGAAGACAAATGATCATTATAATTCCAGAACAAGATGAGATAATGGTGATGGGTGAGAATAGAAGATACCCAAACAATGTGATATCAGTGTTGAAAGCTCAGAAACTCATCAGTAAGGGATGCGAAACATATTTAGCGTGTGTAGTTGATATGGAAAAAGTAAGTCCGAAGTTGGTGGATATTTCTATTGTTAGTGAGTTTCCCTATGTATTTCCAGAGGAGTTGTCAGGGTTACCGCCGGATAGAGAAATTGAATTTGCTATCTATTTGGTACCCGACACCACCCCTATTTCCATTACATCATATAGGATGGCACCAGCAGAGTTGAAAGAGCTGAAGGTACAGTTGCAGGAGTTGTTAGATAAGAGTTTTATACGACCCAGTGTATCACTATGGGGTGCTCTAGTATTATTTGTTAAGAAGAAAGATGGCACTCTTCGTATTTGCATCGATTACAGACAGCTTAATAAGGTGGCTATTAAAAATAAATACCCACTGCCTAGGATTGATGACTTATTTGACCAATTGAAAGGTGCAACCATATTTTCGAAGATAAATCTTCGATCGGGGTATCATCAAATGAAGATAAAAGAGTCAGATGTACCTAAGACGACATTTAGGACTCGTTATGGTCATTATGATTTCCTAGTTATGCCCTTTGGATTGACGAATGCACCAGCAGCTTTTATGGACTTGATGAACCAAGTGTTCAGGCCATACCTTGATCAATTTGTAGTAGTATTTATTGATGACATCCTTGTCTACTCTAGAGACCGAGTAGAACATGATCAACATCTCAGCAGTTGATCTT
The DNA here is from genome assembly GCA_023653625.1 of Triadica sebifera. Lineage (NCBI taxonomy): Eukaryota > Viridiplantae > Streptophyta > Magnoliopsida > Malpighiales > Euphorbiaceae > Triadica > Triadica sebifera. The sequence continues at coordinate 21,149,987 of CM042896.1, read as the reverse complement.
GAAACAATTCACACATAGCCCAAACAACTGCAGGAAAATAAATTATTCTTTTTAGTATAGTAACAAATGTATCATAGAATGGTATGCTATCATATTGGTCAAATCTGAATTTGCATCAAACTGGGGGCAGCTTTCACCCAATTTTCTCAGAGAGAAAAAATGAAATAATTATCAGATTGGGTAGCAGCAGCCAAAATTTTCTAAGTATACTCTTCAAACGTCAAAAACATAAAAAGGCAGAGAAAGATGGGGACTTTGGATTCATGAGACTATTGCAAGAATAAAAAATGAACATATAGAGTTTCAATCTTTCACAATTAAGGAAATGAAATTTCCTATCATTTTAGAACAAGATTCGTCTTTAAGGTGCCATTATGTCTCAAAATTCACAATGTTAAAAAATTCATCTGGAAGATACTAAAACATCAGGCTCAGGCCTGATCTTATCACATCTAATAAGAGAAAAACAAAATAGCATGAAAATTTGCACACATAATCGTTCTATATCAGAGATGAACCACTGTAGCATATGGGGAAAAAATCAGAACTTTTATTTTGTATAGGACTAGGTTTCTCTTCAATGAAAGTAAGAACTAAATTTGCTATTAAAAAAAACGCAACTAAGAACCTAAAAACATTTGAGATAACCTTCCTTGCCTTGGTTAGATCCGTCACTCCCCTCCAGCGTTAAGTATGGAAGTAATATTTACAACAGAATCACCATAAACAACAATGATAAACGAATTGTATGTTTTGTACTCTAGGAATGTCTCTAGCTGTACAACCAGAGTCTCCCATACTGGGTGGTGATGTCTATGTTGTCAAGCCAAGAAACCAGCTGCATTGTTGAAGGCCTCACTTTTGGTGATTCACTTGAGCAAAGGCAAGCAATATCAAGAACCTGTAGTAATTGCTTATCATGCTGCTTGTCATAAATCAACGGATCAAAGACCTCGCTTTCTCTGTTCTCCTTCTTCATCTGAATCACCCAAGAGATCAAATCCCGTGATCCTTTTGGTTTGTACATATCCATCGGCCTTTTCCCAGTGAGAAGCTCCAACAGAACAACCCCAAAACTATACACATCTCCTTTGTAGGTGGCAACTGAAGCTTGACCATACTCGGGAGGAATATAGCCTAATGTCCCTACAAGATCAGTTGTCACATGGGTATCACAAGGTAATATGAGCCTTGCAAGACCAAAATCTGCTAAATGAGCTTCAAACTTCTCATTTAAAAGGATGTTACTTGACTTAATATCCCGGTGAAGGATGTGGGGATCACAAGACTGGTGCAAATATGCAAGCCCTCTTGCAGCCCCCCGAGCAATTTGAAGCCTGGTATTCCAATCCAGCAAAGATAGCCCATCAACTTTTTCATGTAACCAATAATCCAAGCTGCTGTTTTCCATGTAAGAGTATAATAGGAGCCGATCATTTTTGAACATGCAATACCCTTGAAGATGGACCAGGTTTGGGTGTTGAGCTCTTGACAGAGTTTCAACTTCAGCACGAAACTCCCTCTCCATCTGACCACAATCACCAGAAAGCCTTTTAATTGCAACCTTCTGACCATCAGGAAGTGTGGCTCTGTAAACTAGACCAAAACCCCCACAACCAATGATATTTGCTTGGTCAAAGTTGTTTGTAGATTTCAGAAGGTCCTCCAGGGAGAGCTCTTTATAGTTCTCCTTATTTTGGAACAAAACCACTAACCTTGATCCAAGTTCTTCCAATTCTTTATCGTCTGCGTCAGCCCCTTCTTTTTCAGGATCAACTTCTCCTCGTTTTTGCGCTCGCAACACAATCATGGACATGAGGATAAGAAGAAAAGCTGTACCAAATGCAACACCGACAGCCATTCCAATGATAATATCTTTGTTTCTTCCTGATTTCATGGGTGCTTCTCCTGGAACTTCGTCATTTGCACAAGGGGGAGTACCATGGTCACCACAAAGATCATTACCTTCAAAGCTTGAGTTAGGAAAGGTCAGAAACTGGCCTCCAACAGGAATTTTCCCACTGAGATTATTGTAGGCAACATTAAACTCAGACAGAAAACTGAGACGTACTAAGGACGAAGGTACTGATCCTGAGAGATTATTATGGGACAGATCAAGCATCTCCAAGCTAGTCATCCCTGATAACTCATTTGGAATTGTTCCAGACAAATTGTTATACTTCAAGTAAAAAATATGGAGCTTTTTCAGATTTCCAAACTCCTGCCAGATTGATCCATTAAGAAAGTTATGACTGAGGTCCAGCTTCGGTGGGAAACTCATAACCTGATTGTACTGCAATGCCCTTGCACGTTCATTCCTTTTCATGAAAAATGGAAAATCTGGGGAAGGCTCCACCAATGAGATATTCCTGCTGACAAGGCTTGGCAATTGAGTGAAGCTTTTTGGTATTTCTCCAACAAATGAGTTATTCGCCAAGTCCAAATAAAAGAGATTTACAAACTCACCAAACCAGACTGGAATAGTTCCCCCCAAACGGTTCCATGACAAATCTAACAACTGCAATTTGGTGCTATTCCTTAACCACAGGGGTATTGATCCTGTGAGTTGACAATTAGCAATAACAAGCACCTTCAAGTTGTCAAATTGGAGAGTAGGATCAGCAGGCAATTGTTCCTCGTGGAAATTCAGTGTGAGGACTAAAGTATTCAAGTTCTTACATTGCTTTAGGATTTGAAGGGCAGATGAAAGATTATGGAGGCTGGAATTTGAGAGGGAAAGATAAGAGAGGCTCTGAAAATTCTTGAAGCTTTCTGGAATTTGGCCACTGAAATTGTTCCGGGCAAGGTTGATATTCTTCAAATTCTTACAAGAAGGAAGATTATCAGGCAAAAGCCCTTTAAACTTATTAGAACCTAAATCAAGAGAGGCCAAACTAGACATGGCAGAACAATTAAGTTGAATACCACCATCCAAAGAATTATTCCTCAGATTAAGTAATACAAGGGAAGAAGAATTAGCTAAAGAAAGGGGTATTATACCAAAAAATTCATTGGAATGGCCTACCAAATATTGAAACTTGGCCAACCTATAGAAAACATCTGGTATGATACCTGAAAATTTGTTGGTGGAAATATCCAATCTTTCAAGGCTGAGTAATTGGCCAATTCCATTGCTTAGCTGCCCAGAAAACTGGTTATCTTGAAGACCCAACAACTTGAGTTTTTGAAGCTGAAAAATGTCCTCACTTATACCTCCAGTGAGATTGTTCATGCCAAGACACAGATGCTCCAAGGAAGTGCAGTTCCTAAGCCCTGGTAAAAAGATGCCAGAGAAGTAGTTAACTGCCAAACGAATGACACGAATTCTAGTGGAGTTGTGGCAGATGTGAGTAGGAAGAGAGCCATTTAGATAATTTGAGGAAATGTCAAGGATGGTGATGGAGGGTAGATTGATTCTCTGTGGAATTGTGCCTGTGAAATCATTGAAGCTCAGGTCCAGGACCTCAAGTTTTGGCAACTGAAACAAGGAGGAAGAAAGAGATTCTTTGAGGAAATTACGAGACAGATTAAGGGTTCTTAGCTGATCCAAGTTGCCTAAAGAATCCACAAGTTTGCCAGTGAGTCTCTGCTTTGGAAGCTCCACCATAGTTACTCTAGCAGAAGAATCATCAATCAGACCAAGAGAAGAAGAAGAGCTGCAAGTGATGCCTGTCCAATCACAGCAATTGGACGAGAAATTTGTGCCCCAGCCCTGAATCTCGGATTGCAAACCATTGGTAAAATCCTGCAATGCCGTCAGATCATTTCCATTGCAGGTCAAGTTCTGGCTCTGAGATTGAACTGCATAAGCTTCAAAGCACAACCCAACAACCACCACCACCACCACCATAACCCACAAATCTTGGACACCCATTTATCTGAGCTGAGCCAACGAAAGCAATAAACAAGAAAGGAGGAGAGAGAAGGGGGGTATGAAATTAAGAACCAACAGAAAGCTTGACCAAAATGAGGATATCTGAATTGGGTTCCGGGGTGATAGCCATTCTTGCGAACAGAAGCAAAAGGAGACTCAAGGCTGAAATAAAGGGTAAAACGAATGATGCTGGGAACCAAAAGAAAGGAGAAGAAAAATGTAGAAGAAATAAGAGAGAGAAAAGAGATATGGTGGGGTTTTGACTTCTAACAGTCAAAGACGCCCTACTTTCCTTTTTCTCTTCCTCCGTTAACATTTAGCCTTAGGAGAAGTAAAATGTGGGAAAAGAAAAATAAAAGAAGATATTTTCGCTTTATTCCATTTGTGAATGAAAGAAATTAAGGTGAGGAGAAAAAATATTTTTTATTTTTTATTTTCAAATGATTAAATGGAAGAAAAGTATAGAAAAAAGAAAAATAAATAGATATTTTTAAATTTATCATGTTTGAAAAAAAAAGAAAAATAAAGAGAATAAATAAAATAATATTTATTTTTTATTATTCACTTTCTCTCATTTTGGAGAAAAAATATGAGAGATTTGATAAAAAAATATCAATTATTTTTTTGATCATTGAATATTATAGTAAAAAAAAAATTATTTTATAAAATGATATGCAACTTTTTTCTTTTTACAGCAAAATTATTTAAATAAAGAAAAATAATTTTTTTTATTTCTCTTGTTATTTTATTTATATTATTTCAATCCAAAATATGATGAAAAAGAATAAAAAGTAAAAACAAAATTTATTTTTCTTTCGTATTTTTTCTCTTCAAAAGAAAATTATCAAATATGATAGAAAAAGAAAGGAAGTAAGGGAGAATTTTATTTTCCTTCCTTAAGGAGAAAATTCCCAAACCAGGCCTTAAGTTTTAACAAAAGGTTAAATAGGTACGACGAGTTAATTATTTAACTAAAATTATAAATTTTATTTAATTATTTTTTAATATCAATTATGTGCATATTAAAAATATTGATCTGTATTTAGTTATTACAAAATGCATTAAGTAAGAATATCTTAAAAATTGAAAAATTAATAATGTTTTAGATAAGAAAGTAAATCATAATTAATGACAGAAAAAGAAAAATAAATGGAAAACGGAGATAAAATGATAGTATGACGCTGTTCTTATTGAATGAGAAAAATGACATAAGTAAATTTTTAGAAAAATTGTATATATAAAATATTATAAATGGAAAATAGAAAAATAAATGGGGCAAACAATTAATGTTGAGTTACAAGTTGGCCTACAAATTGTTAGACTGGGAAAGTAAAATTAAAAGATATGAATGGATGGATAGCTGTGCAGCCATGCAGACCGTGAATTAATAGAATCCAGAGAAGTCAAATGTTGGGTATAGACACGTGCACATCTTCGCCATTTTTTTTATATATTATAAATATTATAATATAAGATAATCATTTAAGTAATATATATTTATGGGTTAAATTAATAATGCAACTCACATAAGAAGATAAACAAAAAATAATTTTATAATTTAAATTTTTTTCATTTTATAAATTAAAATTAAGCGAATGAAATCCGTACGGCTTCATGTATATGGCTCATTTTTATCCTTTTTTACATAATAATATATTATATTTCTTTTGAGCCTTTAATTTGTAAATTAATTTATTTTATAAATAAAAATTAAACGTATAAGATCCTTATCACTTTGATATATATGCCTCTTTTTTTTCTCTTATATTCAAAAATATTATATTGTTTTAATACTTTCCTGTTATGAAATTAGATAAATATCTAAGTTCACGACTGAGGTTTTACTCTACTATATACAGATTTCTTCACAAAAACGAAAAAACTATATACAGATTATTTTTAAAATTGTATGATGATGAATTATAAGTCAAATATAAGCTATATAAAAATATAATATTAACAAATAAACAAAGTGATATGTAATAACAGTATGAAACTTGAAAACGATGACTTCAGTATAGAAATGTAATAAAATTATTTGTAAATAATAACATACGGCAATGAATATTTAATAAAGAGCTGAGCCGAAAAGCTTGAGATTGAGAAATTGGTGGCAGACTGGAAGTAGTTTCCGCCACAATTCTGAATCGGCCGGTTCTACAGTCTCAAGAAATAGGGATTGGAACCAGAGAGGTGCCTGTTTGGAACCGGCTAGTTCCGGTTCATCAACCAGGTGGTTTATGCAGATTTTTTTAATTAATAATACAATAAATAAATACAATTAAAATTATTAATTTGTGTAAATTATAAATTTGTACTACTAATATATTATAAAAAATAAAAACTTTAAGAAAAAATAACTTATTGAATATTAATTTGTAATTTTGTATAATAATTTAGATTGTTATAACAAAAAAATTGATTTAGATAAATTATAAGTTGGAATTTAGAAATGATTATATTTATTTAATAAATTAATAAATTATAAAAATTATAACTATACTAAAAATTTAATTAATTTGATATTTTTATTTTAAAAAATAATTTAATTATAAAAGTTTGAATTTATAATATTAATAATTGAGCTTGACTTAATTTTTTTACTATTAATTAAGTTGATAACATATCCTTTTAGGGTTTAGAGAAATCAAAATTCACATAGTTCTCTTACTTTTTAAATTTTAATTGTTAATCATTTTTATATATTTTTTTTACTCGGAACTGTCAGTGCCACATGTGTTAAACGTTTTTATAAACTAAGTCATATTCTTCCAAAATATTTTTTATCATTTTAAAAATATTATTGGCAGAATGTCGATCATCAAATACTCTAAATGCAATTAATTTTTTTTGTAATTATCATTTACATCAATCCAATGACATGTAACACCCATGTAAGAATGTATTTGTCAATTATCACTAGAAATATCACTACAAATACAAACATGTATATCCAAAGAATAAAATATTTTAAACAATTCTTTTTTATTTTCTTTATATAAATTATATAAAGCACGTTTAAAGGTATTTTTAGGTACACATTTAGCATATAGATTTAATTTATTTTGATAATAATTAATAAAATCTATTTTTTCACAAAAACTAAAAGATAAATGTTTCATACTTATCATTTTTGTTAAATTTTTTTATTGTTTTCATCATTATATTGAAATAATTGAGAAAAATAATAAGATGATGCGTATCCAAAAATTTGATTTTGCCTTTTATCTATTCCAAATTGAGCAACATGTTTATTTTGCAAGTAATTTTCGAAATGTGTCATAACCACCTCAAACTTTAAATTTATATGTTTTATGCACAATAATTGCATACAATATCAAATGACCCATCATTTTTTTGAATTTTCTTAAAATGAATTTGAAAAATGTGGGATTTAAATGATGTCGTCACCGGACTCGGACCCGGTTGTTCATCACCCATATTTATTTGACTTTCTTCAGTTAAAATTTTGAACTTCCCTTCTTCATACAAACTTTCAATAAAATTTTCCGAATCAACAATGTTTTCATCAAAAAAATTGCCCCTTCCACTATGGTTTGTCATTATTTATAAATAATTTTTGTGAAAAAAATTGGAGAATATTAAAACAAGTATAAAAAAAATAATGAAAAAAGATTTATGAGATTAAGAAAAATTTGAGAATTAGAGAGAATTAAAGAATTGAAGAAAAATTTGAGATTATATAGAAGTATAATTAGAAAGAAATTAGAGAGAAACAATAATTGAAAGTGTAATTAGAGAGAAATTAAAATATATGTAGAGAGAATTGAGATTGAATTGTAGAGAAATTGAGAATGAAATCGTGTAGGAAAATATAAAATAAATAATATTAAAATAAATTTGGTATTTATAAAAACAAATTAAAATTTTAAATTATAATAATATTCCTAAAATATATAGTTATTATTTTTATTTTTGTATTTTTATTAAAAAACGGTAATATTACCGTTGTAACCGAAGCCGGAACTGCCGATTCTGGTTCATGAGAAAAAGTCCGAACCAGACTCTTTTCCAGTTGAACCACAATCCAGACTGAGCCCGGAATCGGCCTAACCCTGTCCGTAGCCAGGCCTAGACTGAAGGTATATTTCTAGAATTTCAGCTCAGAATTATTTTAGTCATATAATTTAGCCAGTTGGACCAACTAGGGGCGTACTGTGTGGGCCTTTCCAATGACACATGTGGGCTGCTTTAGGCTATTTATATCCAACAAAACCAGGACCTTCAGTTTGATAACAGTAACTTTAACCCAAAAGAAAAATGTTAGTTTCAGTTCGTATATATACAGAATGGATCTACCTACCATTTTCATTTTCACTTTCACTTTCACGTGAACTAAATTTAGAGTAATCCATGATACTCCACTCAACTACTGTATCTCATTTTTGACTCCCAAATAACTTCAAAACTACCTATTCATTGCTCCTCATAAAAGAGAGAATCAAAACCCACTTAGATGATTTATATACTATCAAAATTATATTTGAACTGATTTAGTCACATGAATCTCTTAGCATGTTCCAACTATTTCTTATCAAATAATAATCAACTTACTTTCTCATTCAAACGTTAATACATATGTTCATCCAACGTACCAAGCCAAACCAATATCCAAATAAGCAACACTCTATATACTTGATTACATTCCAACAATTATAAATATTTTTATTTTTGATAAATATATGTAATCGTTAACATGTTATGTAATTTTGTTAACTTTTCGCATTATTCTTTAAAATGTATTCATCCATTTATTTTACATCTTGATTATGATTTGATATGAGCTAATACTGTGATAGGTGAACAATTAATAATATAACTTAGGTGTGCTAATGGAATCTTGTGACCGAAGAAAATTTTAAAAGAAAAAAATGACCTAATTAAATATATTCAGTGTGATTACTCCGATAATCAAGTTTAATCAGTGAAGTCTATAAGATTTTTTAGGGAGAAAACAAGTTTTTGGTTGAGTTTTGATGTACCTAAAATGAGTTTTTCTTATTTTTGTTAGCCCAATATGCATGGAGAAGGATTGAATTGATGGTTAAATAAAAATTTAAGGCTTTAAAACAACAATAATTTTGAAGGCAGTAGATAATTAGGAAAGGCAAATAATGAGAGAAAAAATACATTACAAGAAAAATGCATTTTAGAGACGAACAAATCCGTCATTAAATTTAAAAATTTCGTCGCTAATCTAATTTAGCGACAGCATTGCGACGGATTTAATATGTTTCAGAAATACTCCTCGCAAATCCAATAGCGATGGATTGTTATTTTGTTGCTAAAGTTAGCGACAAAATTAGTGACAAAATATCTATCACTGAAGTGTGTTCGCAATAATTGTAATGGCGACAAAATCAATGAGAGATTTTTGCGACGAAAAATCCGTCGCTATGTAGCTACGGATATTATTTGTAACTAAAGTTTGTAAGACATTTACCCCATACAATTAGTGACTAATTTTCAATCGTTGCTAATTGTGACGAGCATTTAGTGACGGCGACATTTTGTTGCAGATCCATTTTTTATATATTATATTTTTTAATTTAATTATTTTTGTAATTTTAAAATTCAATTAAATGAAAAACAAATATTTTTTTAACAAGATTCATAAAATAAATATTAAAATTTTTTAGTCCAACATGAAAAATATTCAATAATTGAAAATACTATAATTTTGTTAATATATAGTCATACATCATGTCAGAGTGAGGTGGATCGCTATGTGGAGTTGATGAAATATGGGTAGAATTAGTCATTTTTGTTATTAGCTGTCGCATCTCTGCACGTATCCCGTCTCGAAACTTAAGTCAAATTTCTTCGTGCATCTGTTCTCGCATTTGCTGCTTCTGTGACTCCAACATAATCTGAACCTCTTGCTGCATATATTGCATAATACTAGCACGCAGTTGCTCTGTACTAATATCTTGTGATATGGCAGTGGAATGAAGAAGAGGTACCAGTGTAGAAATGCACTGTCTTTGTACCCATTCCATATACGCACCTTTTTTTCTGGCTTCTAACAGCCTCTAAAAATAACTGCCTCAAATCTGGCTCACATGACTCGTTGGATCACTCAATTGGTTGAGAAGTAGTCACTTTAAAGGTTTGTACTTGATCATTCAATACAAATTTTAAGAAGAAAAAATATAAATTCCATGAGATTAATCAAAAAATGAACAAATAAAATTTTGAATATGTACAATTATTGAGTTTGGTAAATACATACAACAACAACTTTAGATCGCTGATCTACATACTCAATTCCTAATGAAGTTTTTCTAATGTGTATTGCCTCAAAGAGTTCTATAGGATTTGGTTTACGTCATAACTCTTTTGTCTGATCATAAGAATAAAATAAAAATAAAAACACATTAATTACAAAATTACAAGCATGATACATAAGCAAATAAAAACAAAGACATTAACATACATTTTACAACCTAAATATATAAATAAATAACAAATTCATATTAAGTTATCATTATCAATATATCATCCGCATGCTACGCTCAACCATGGATATAAAACCCCTAGTATGTTGTGAGGGACCTGAACCTAAGCCGCCCATCTCAGTAAGTATGTTCTTAGAGGCAATGGAAGATTTTTGCTTGAACTCAGAAGTGGACTATTCTTTCTGCCAATTATTCCAAACTTGCTCTGGAACACATGGTAGTTTACTGCCAGAAGATCTCCACTTGCTCAAGTGTATCACTATAACATGTAACAACTTGTTGTAACCATCTACGCTTGATTATCATCTCAAGTTTTGGATCCCAAGTAAATTCCTTCTAAAATAGAAATAAAAAACAACATATAAAACAAAATTTTATCTTGCAACATTCAATTAAGATTAATATTTAATATCAAAATAAAATTTTGACAGAGTTTCGTCTATAACATAAGTAAACTGACTTGAAGTATAATGTCTCTGGCAACCAATTAAGCACAAAAGATATTAAATATTCAATTTCAAATGAAATTTTAAGCACAAAAGAGATTAAATATTCAATTTCAAACTGAGACCTGAAGTAACTTGACCTGAAGTACAAGGTCTCTAACAACCAATCAATCACAAAAAATACATTTTTAACAAAGTCATATTCACTTTATCACATTTTTGACTTAAATAATTGAATTTTACCTAAAACTCAAGCCAATAGAAGTCTTTGACATCGTCCGATATAGTCTTCCATGCATGTCCTCTATCACTCAAATAAAGTAAAAAACTATGGGTGATAGCCGCAGAAACTACATGAGACTGAAGAAAACTCTAACTGTGCATAAAGCACAAACAAACAATACATAAAAAACAAACTAAATGCATGAATAAAAAGATTTCAAGAAATAATAATAGTAATATTACCTTATAGGATCGAGATTGAGTTGTCGTTTACCAGTGGTTGACTCAGTAATTGATGCTTTATATTGTAAATATAAGGCTGAAGCAGTTAGAAGAGATGATGTAGTAGGTTGTGATATGGGAGATGCTGATGTAGAACCTCCTAAGATCGACATAATTGCTGATAGAAGAGTTGATGATAATGGTTGTCATGGTGGTGTCGATTATTATGGTTGTGCCAATGACCGTAGTAATGACAATGATGGTGTCGATGAATGTGGCGATGGTTGTGATGGTGTAGATGATTGTGGTGATGGTGCTACACGAAGTGGTAAAATTAGTGGTCGATTTGAGAAATTACTTTTCTTTGTTGATCTCTCTCCTCGTTTTGTAGGCCCTCTGACTCTACCATGTAATATATCTTCACATGATGTGCGATCCATCTGCATATTAGTCACTCGATAACAGTAAACAATATCAAAAGCAACAGTGAATACAAATATCAATTGCTACTTAAAAAATAATAATAATAAAAGCAATACAGATGCAATCTCTTTCATTAATTGAACATTGTCATCAAAATTATATTCAGACATATGGTGTTCTGACTTTATGTGCATTAATTGAGCAACAAATGATAACTGTGAATGACTTTTATATCTAGGGTACAAGTCCTCATCTGCAGCCCTAAGCATATCATAAAACTTTTGAGCATTCGGATTCGGTATTTCTTCCATGTAAGTTTTATTGATTGCTTGACCAACAACAGTCATAACCATGAAATGGTACCGACTAGATGATTCTACATGATCAAATGCAGCAAAACCTTCACTCATATAATTGATATTGTTATTCAAGTTACTTCTAACTGTTTGTTCCCCGTACAAAGTCTAATAATAATAATCTGGTACAAAACTGTTTCTATACAAATATAACTTAAACTGTATCCACATGATGAAATATGCGATTCTGACACTTGCAATAAAAATATGGACACCTTACCCTATCATTGTCCATCATTTCTGGGTGACTGCATGCAAATTCTATGAATTGTCTTATACCAGTCATGAACTCCGGGTTCAAAAGTCCATATTTCAACCTTTTATATATCCATTGACGATCTTTTCTCATTTTTTATTACCTCTATTAAATCAAGAAAAGCATTAAAATCAATTTGAAGTTTGAATTGTAATTGATAAATCATAATGAAATCAAACTAGGTTTTTGTTTAATATTTTAACTATTGTTATTAATTTTTATAGAAATTTCAAGTTATACTAATCTAGCTTTAAATCAACTTAGCTATTCTTTCAAGTGAACGATAATTTCATGAATGTATTAATATTATGTAAGTATATATTAGTTCGTAACACATACGAAACTATTATTTAACATTATAAGCTTCTAATTATAATTTATATAATTGGTATTGATCGCAAACTAGTCAATCTAAAATTCCATATATACTGTCAGTTATCACTTATCAGAATTAAATATATAATTTTAATAATTGGTCAGTGTATTGTATAATAAAACCATAATTTCATAAAATATGCATGTGATCAATGAAAATAAAATTATATTAATAAATTTTAACTATAAGTTTTTTTTTGAATTTCAATTGAAATTATTCTTAAACTTAGCTATTTTATTAAACTTAATAATAATGCAATCATGTTATCTTAACATAACATAAACATATTACTACTACACATATAAAATTGACAAATGTCATGTCTCATAAACTATCATATCTTTTAAAAAAAATCAAATTAGCAACATAAAATATGATTTTTTTTTCAATTACAGAACAAGAAGCATAACTACCACTGATATAATTTTTTACCTAAATTATCTATAATATGTTCTAGCTTTATATTAAACTATTTTATTCAACTTATTTTATTCAACTTAATAATTAAACTTAGCTATTTTATAATTTTAATTAAACTTAATAGCAAAATAACTATTTTATTAAACTTAGTAATTAAATTTAGCTATTTTATAATTTTTTGCCTAAATTATCTATAATATGTTCTAGTTTTATATTCTTTATATAATTATGTATGTAATTTATTCATATAATTAATTAATAATAAGTTATATAATATGTTCCAACATATCAAAATTAAATTAATAAAAAAATACAAAGAAGTAAAATAAAAAATTCTGCAAAAAAAAAATAGTAGCTACCTTCTACATTGGAAGGCGACCAACACTGGAAGAGAGGTACGACAGAATGACCGGAGCTGGGAGGCAACTGCAGCTAGGAGGCGACCAGAGCTGGGAGACAGGAGCAGAAGACCAGAGCAGAGGAGGGTGATGACCGGAGTAGGGGAAGGAGAAGACTGGAAGAGCAAGTGGGAGATGAAAATTTAGGCACCAAACAAGGGAGAGGGAAAAACGACAGCTGGGGAAAAAAATTGAGCCAAAAATTTTGAGTTTAGGGTTATAATAAACCCAGTAAAAATGATATTGTTTCATGGGAAAGAAACGACGTCGTTTCTTTCATTTTTAGCGACAACACATGCTGTCACTACTAGTCATCTCCAAACTTAGCGACATCATACACCGTAGCTAAATCACAGTGACAAACTGATCTGTCGCTAATGTTTTGGGATGGTGAATTTCATCTTTTTGGCCTTCAACGACGACACATTTCCGTCACTAATATAGCGATGGCAATAACGTCGCGAAATTAGCGACGACTACTTTTATTGTTAAATATGGAGATAAATTGACCTTATGATTTAGCGATAATATTGTCCGTAGTAACTTTTGCAACAAACATAATTTCATCGCTATTCTATCGAATTTGCAATGGTTTATATCTGTCATTAATCGACTCTCGTAAATTCGTCTCTAAACCGTCGCAATTTTCTCGCGCCATATTTTCCCGCTATATTAGCTACAACATATAGCTACGGTTATAATCTATAGCAATTTTTCCTCGCTAATCTGTTATTATATGTTAGTTTTCTCAATTTTTTTTGTTAATTTCACTCATTGATTCGTCACTTATTCGAAGCTAAATAATTCGCTATTCTATTCTTTTCTTGTAGTGATAAATAAAAAATCAATTGATATAAGGATTTTTATAATGGTTCAGATGTTAACTAATCCTACATTCATTTCTCAACTTCAAATAATACAAAGTGGAGTTTTTCTAGCACACTCTCAATTAGATGTTTCTCTATGCTCATGTCAAATCTCACTAGAGTCTTACAAAACTCACTCAATAACATCCGCGTAAAATATACTATTTCTTCATGCTCTTTTAGCTACATGTAATTCACGGTGACTAAGGTCCAGGTGCAGTTGTGAAATCCAGTTTGTGGGCAACACTTTGCATCTAGATGCAATTTTGAAGACATTTGAAGCACCTTGAAATGTCACAAAGTGTTTGTTTCCAAATTAAAAGAAATTTTATTTCCTATAAAATAGCATGCAACAACCATATTAGTAACTTTTAATTTGATTGTTAATATAAAAATAAAAATATATCCAACTTAGATCTTTTTTTTTCTGGGATAACAAGCTAGATAGTTATGAGTTGCTCTTTAAAATGGATGGCTAACTTGATAGTCAATAGCGATGAAGTAGCCATTTCTAAATATAATTTTTAAGAATAATCCATCATGCACATTGCATAATTTGTTGTTCTGCTTAATGATCAAGACTAATTGTAGATAATGGAAGTCCTTTCAAATTAATTTTTAAAAGTGAATTAAATTTCAAATTCATTATTATAATATTAAAGTTGTCAATGTTGTGATATTAGTATACCGCAAATGTCATAGTATAGTGCAACACTGTTGCTTTTAATGGTTCAGATAGATCACATACGATTCTCTTGGCTAAATCATTTTTACCATATTCCAATTGTAGAGTAAATAATATAATGCTGCCTAATTTTCAATTTATAATAGAAAAATATTTATTTTTTTACTTTGTAATTGAAAAATGCATTCCTCTATTTCCTTTAACATGCTTAACAAAATGTTGATATGACATTGACATGTCAGCAATAAAATAACAATAATATAACAATAATTAGTTGACATGTCATTCAAGTAAATCCTAGTCACAATTTTCAGAAATATTTCCACCTTCAATTATTTTTTTAATAATTAGTTCACTCTCCTCACCAAAATCCATTTTAAAATAGAAAGAACAAATTCAAAACCATATCTCTCAACATCCATTTCTTTATTTCGCTTGCTATGCTTCCTTTCTTTTTCTTCTTATTTGATCTTCTTCCTTTCTTCATTCTCATATATGTCTTCTCTGTAGTTTTCACTCAGAATAACCACTATCCTTGCAGAATGGAACTCCTTGTGCGGCGGTGAATAAGGGAGCATACACAGGGAAGAGAGAGCAGAGACTTTTTCTCAAATTTGATTATACACAGTCATTCTTCGTATGCCCCACGCCATCGGCTAAGGATTGAGTATGAGTATTCAGTATAGATAGATACCCTGGTAACTGGTGGACAGAAATAGCGACAACTCTTATTTTGCTTGCAAAGACATCTGGTTGGTTTAGTTTGATAATGGCTAGAGAGTCGCTCGTTGTGATCTCTTCAATGTTTCCAATAACCCAAAAAGCATGTTCTTTTTTCTCTTGGATTTGCTGTAAAAATCACTTTTTTAACTGTTGTAAAGAGGAACTCTTCATGTGTCAAACGACATTCTAACAGAATTCATCACTGCATTCAAACTTCGATCTGTTGTCGAAGGAATGTAATCCATGATGTCATATTTTGATTTTTTGTCCGACTTTTGATCAATAAGTTCACATTTATGGACATCAAATTGTCTTGAAGAGAAAAAAAAAACTTTGGTTTATGTTAGGGATTTCATTAGGGTTTTGTCTCGGGAAATTTGAGATTTTTAAACGCCATTTCATAAAGGCCATTTAGGTCTTTCCATTTAATTTAAATTATATTTTAGTTAGGAAAATTCCAAAAAACCACATCGGCTTCTATAATTTATTTTTTTCCATGTCAATTAATTATTATTATTTTATTACTGAAGTGTCTAAGTTAGCATTTCATTAAGTATATTGATAAAAGTTGATGGAGGTAATTTTCAATTATAAAATCAAAAAATAAATATTTTTCTATTACAAATTGAAGTTTATAGACTATTTTGTTATAACCATTCAATATGGAATATCTATAATTACCATGATTATAGCTAGACTTGAATTATTTATTATTATTATTATTATTATAGTTAACTAATGACTTTGTGTTTCTGTATTTGTATTTGTAATTGCAACTTTGAATCAATCCATTCTTGTTGAATGTTTATATGCTAATTAAGCAAAACCAGGTATACCTTATACTTGCAGGCCAACTTTGCTTCCAAATTAGAATACCAGAATTTGTTATGCAAGATTCTTCCCAAAAAAAAAAAAAAAGGAAGAAGAAGAGATATCTAGAAGAATCGATTCTTCACTCGGTTGATTTTTTATTTTTTTTAGGTAAACTGCCAAAGTAGGGTGTCCAAATTTTGGCCAAACCAATGAAAATGTTCTTTTTACCCTTCTTACAATTTGGCTCTAAGATTTCCCTATAATTTCTTTTCTCTCCATATATTTCTCATTAAATATTTTTATTAATTTCTTTATCGTTAATGACACTTATCAGGGCAAAGGCATTATGGAATTCTAAATTTATTGAATTTCTTACAATATAAGTCTTCAAACTATTTTTTTTATTAAGTTCTTAAAATATCAATTTTAATTATTATCAAGTCCTTTTTCAACAATTTTAAAAGAAATATTTTACAAGGCCATCAAGTCACATAGAAACTTAAAATATTGTTTGACTAAGAGAGAGAAAATATTAAAAGAATAATATTTTATGGTCAAATCAGTGACAATCCGAAAAGTGATCCGAATAGATCTGATAATGTCAACCTAATTGATCCGATTTTTAAGATATAAATATATAACTTTTTTCTTTTAACTTTTAAGTTGTCAAATTAAATAGTAATTAGTCCAAAAATATTTTAAAATTAATTCAAAATTATTTTTTATAAAAAATTAATAAAACCAAAATTAATATTTAAAAATTCATTATAAATAATTATTAATTTGGGTTCAATTGATTAAATTGAGACTCAATTATTTAATTCAACTTAAATTAAATTTTAATTGACTAAATTAAAATTGATTAATTGAATATTGGGATTCAATTGATTAAATAAAAGTTGATTATCTGAACTCAATTAGATTAAATTGAAGTTCAACGGATTAATTAAATTTAAATTGAACTTTAATTGTCTAAATTGGGGTTTAATTCATTAATTGAATTTATATATATTTAATTAAAATTAACTAGATTAAATTGAGTTTAAATTGAACTTCAATTGTTAATTGGGGCTCAATTGATAAATTGAATTTAAATTGAACAAATTGAAATTGATTAATTGAAGGTAAATTTGATTAACTTGCTCAGATGTCACTAGCAGAATCTGTCAGCCATCTCGCCTCTACATGTTGTTGGATTCTTTTTAGGTATGCTTCCATAATCCTCTTCACTGGATTCTCCCATTTTTGTCATTGGTCTATCTCTCTCTCTCTCTCTTTTTAAATTCTAATTTCACATTTGTTCTCTTCTATCAGATAACTTGCGCTGAAATTAGCAATTAGGTTTGAATGTGTCTAGTGTTTAGAATTCCCTTGAGGCTCATGTCTAAATTTTTTTTTTAAATTACAGTGATAATTTTTGCCTATTGCGAAATTCATGGATATATACTTTAGTTTCTTAGCCTAATTAATGAACTTCAAGATTGTTAATTATTGCCTTCTAATAAGCTACTCTTTTATTAATTTGACTTGAGGTCGACTAACTTTGATTATTTTCGTAAATTCGCTTGTAGAATCACTATGTAGTGGAGATTTTTCCTTTTCGGATTTGAGTGGCTTCGGATTTTTTTGCTTTATTTATTTTTCTCTATTATTAGTTCTTTTAGACAAGTAGAACCAATTTAATATACGCTTCCTTAAAATTTATCCTTTGTACAATTAAAATCCTATCGAATAAATTTATTCTCCCCTGTAACACCCCTTATCCTCCATATATATCATCGTATATGGTTAGATAATAAATGCTACAGGATATATTAATAAATATTACATTCATAACTTATATATATGTATTAGCATGAAAAGAATACAATCAAAATAAGTTATTACATTAACAAAAATAAATTTAGTTTCTCTCACTATTTTTACCCCATATATTTAATTTATGCTCATGCATCATAGTTTGTATACATTAAAATACAACAAGTAAAATATATATAAAATACATGTAACAAAATTTATTATTTTCGGATGACTGTCATTATTGTTTGACTCTATTGATAGGGTCTACTAATTCCAGTGACAGCTTCTATATACACATTTTTCACCGTTTAATACTACTAAAACCTATGCGAAAGAAAATAAATTTTCATGCTGAATATAAAACTCATTAGAACAAATTTATAATGAATGTCAATTTAAATGCAAAAATATATTAAAAATTCATAAAGTTCCAGAGAAAATTCTATAAATCAAAATCACCAATAAATTTTGTTGTCTTTTATACTAAAATAAATATAAAAATTATTTACAGTAAATGGATGTATCAGCCATACATACAACATACATATATATATATATATATATATATATATACACCTAAAACTATTATTGTATATGAAACCAACATATAATCCAAAGTAGAAAAATCACATCAATTTACTAAATAAAAATTGTGTCTAAGTCTAACCCATATATTAAGATGTCACATATTTATTTTTAGGTAAACAGTAGGTACCATAAGTAAAGAATTAATCTCGATCCAAGATAACTATATGATTGGTAAATAAATAATATGTATGGCCTAAGATAAGCATATGAATAATACAATATGTCTCATGATTAAGATAACTATAAATCATAGAGTTCTTATCTTATTGGCATGCCAAAAATTCTCTAATTCATTATTTAGGCTAATATATGGTTTTAAAATCATACATACGGTGTTAGAACATTTATTTCATCAATGCAATTTTTATACCAAAAAAATTTATTTCTTTCAAATTTAATTTATTTCTTCAAAATCCAACCTCCAGACAATTTAATTCTGTGAAATTAAATATACCAAAAATTATAAAATAATTTTTATTCGAAACGGTCTTTTTGATTTAACAAATTGATATCTAGTGCAAAAATCACATTTTTTTACAGTGTAGTTATTTCTCCTAACTCGGCTCATAAAAATTTTTTTACCATCCGATTTCTAATTTATCAATTTTTAAAATTTTAAAATTCAATTGCAATCATGAACTCATTTTTCTAACTCCCAATCATAAGATTATGTTGTAAATTTGCACTAGATACTGTATTTCCGTAATTCAAGTACGTAAGCTTAAAATCTCATTTTATAACTCTACTTATAGCCTTAAAATAATATTTTATATATTTTGATATGTTTAAATCATATTTTTACTGTCGAATGAAAAACTTCTATTTCTGACCCGGTCATTGCCTCAATTTGTGTGCATGACACGAAGTAGAAACGATTATCAATTCAATTCAATATTTATATTAAATATCTTATTATAATATGAAAGCAAATTTCTTACACTTATTTTTTCGTATTTAGACTCTGATTTGCACGTCTCTGTACTGTAACATAGATGATTGCATTAGGGTCTAAATTGATGATATGACACATTCCCACATTCTAGAAGATATCATGCACAGTCCATAAGAGCTAGAGCAAACCAACTATTCTAGAAAGTCGATCCAGGAAAGTGTCCCTCTAGACACACTACATTATTCATTTCTATCAAATAGCATAAAGTCGGCGGATAGGTTGACGCTTGTTCGCAACACATTGGGGTAAGAATTTCAATTAATTATAAAGTTATATAATATTTGTATGTTATTTCATAACCACTTGTTTATTAACTACAAGAACGTGTTTAATAGATTGTTACTCAATCGACACAATCAATTGCAGAAGGATTAAAGCCTCTAATAAATCTGACCAAGCTTTTCCCTGTAAAGAATCAATGTGTCTTCATAAAAGCTGTAGGCAATCAGTCTAACGATCGTCGTGTTTATGGATTGGACATCAATGCTTCATTATTATTTCCAACGCAATGTAGCTTTTCCTAATCCACTGTAAACTCCACTCTAAATAAAAAAATACTCACACTCAGATCATGAAAGACATGGAGAGGACGATCAATGAATGGATAAAAGAACTAGTTGTAGAGCACCTTTAGGAGTGGGATCACAGGTTGAACAATTAGTTAACCAATGCATTCTAGAGAGGGAGCTGCAAATTGAGCATTGGATACAGGCTATGGTGGAGGAGCGGATGCGTGCTTTGGTATATGATTTGGCACAGAGCACACAGTCCCAATTTACATATACTGCTTATCAGTCTTTCTTGCCTAAATATCCTCCATCTATTTTTTGATGTATTTTTCTTACTTAAGTTAAAAAAAAACTCTTGTATTGACATTTTTAAATATATTATTGAATAAAACTTTGGATTAGTATTGTAATTTAATTGAATATTACAATTTATTGAAATATTGTGTGATGTATTGTAAGTTTTGTTTATTGTTTTGTTTTATAAGCAGAGTAATTTTTTATCCAAAATATTTTAAAAAAAATTAAAGCTTTAGGTGATGCCAAGCTGTGTCACTAATATAATTTATAATTAAAAATTAAATACCACCACTTTAACGACGCTACAATTGTGTTACTAAATTCATCGCTAAAGAAGTTGCCTGATCATTCCTATCCCTAATTTAGCAAAGCAGAAAGTGTGTCGCTAATTAGCAATGTCGCAGTAATACCCTTTTTTGGGTATCGCTAAGCCAGCTTGGCAAAGAATTTTTTAACAACATTGTCTTGGCGTCGCTAATCTATCTTAGTGATGCTTTTTTCTTTTGGTGATGTCTTGTTTGCGTCGCTAAATTATTAAATTATTGTAGTGACGAACTCAAACATAACATAACACTGAAAAAAAAAAAAAGATTAAAATAACCAAAGTTTAAAACGATTCGATGAACCAATTATTGAATGTAACAATAATTAAGTCTAGTCCAAATAATGTTTAGATGCCATCCATGAACTCAGCTCATACACGTACAAAAATGATAAAGAGGATTTATAATTGTGTTCATATATTTTGATGTGTTCATATATATGACTTTAATAACATGGAAGACTAAATCCTGCCAAATTAATGGTTAGGTCCTTAGTTTAAAAATGACATATTTTCAAGGGTAAATTACTATGGCCCTTTTTATATTTAATTTAATACACTAGTTAGTCTTTTTATTTTTAGAAATATATTATAAAAGTCTCTTAGATTTATTTTAATACATTATCTAATCATTCCTTTTATTTTTACTGTTACAGATAAACAAAATATTAAATTTATTATTCTTTGTTGTCTTAAAAAGTACCAAAAAAGATATAAAAAATTTGATGTCATCATCTTGATACCAAAATATCAAAATTTTCCTTTTTATTTAATGTATTTTTGAAGTTAAAAAATGTCAAATTTGTCAAAATAAATAAATAAGGGTATTTTAAAGTTAATTTTAACTATCTTAATAAAGTTCTAGTTAACTAACATAATATTTTGTTTAAAAGTAACGAAATGTCATTTTAGTTAACAAAATAAATCTGAGAGATTTTATAATATATTTTTAAAAATAGAAAAACTAATTAGTGTATTTAACCAAACTTAAAGGGTTATAGTAATTTATCCTATTTTCAATTAGCTATTCTTGCTTGACCAATTTAAAATCTATATGCCTGCATTTGTACAAATCACTATTAACACTGCTGCACACACTATTATATTTATATATATATATATATATATATATATATATAAGAAAAATTACGAAAATATTTAAGATTAATTTCGCCTATTTACTTGAAAATTTAAGTTTGCCTTTGTGGGTTGACTAGTTAAGAACTTTAGTATAAATTGGTAATGACGTATTCAATTAAACCATTTCAAACGTATATCCAGCATTTGGTAGACCCTGGCTTCGGTTAGGAAAAGTTACTTTGCGCAACTGCAAAGCCATTGTTTTGTTTCTAGGAGGGTAGCTTAGTAATTGAAGCCATGATGCAAATTTTCTCCGTTATGTACGCTTAGGCGGGACCAGCTCATATAGTCAATTCTTATATCATACAATCACAGTTATATTATACCATCTAATTTCTTTTATAAGTAGAAAATTGTCTTTATTATATATATATATATATATATATATTAAATAAAATTTTTATTATTTAAATAAATAACACATAATATATAATAAACACAAATTTATAACCCCGGCGGCCCTAGTTGTGCTAAAATCACAAGGCCCATCCATCAAAGAATTAAAAATGTTGGTTTTTTTTTTTGAAATAAAAATGTTGGTTAATTTCATTATTTGTTTTCGAATTTTATATAATAATAAAAATAATATCTTGCTGCAGCCAACGAAAATGCATTGAACTTTAAATTATGATGAAAATAGTTTACTTTAATTCATATGATAATATTTTTTTAAATCCACTTTGTAATATATATATACATATTATTTAGATGATGTGTCTAAATTCTTTGTATTTTCTCAATCGAAATTTGAAAATATGATTTGCAAATTAAGATCACTTTGTTTCATGTCATTATGAATAGAAACTTTTATGCTTTTTTCTTTAGACTTAACAAAATTCGTACAAGTTGTAACAGAAATTTATAATTGATAAAAGTTTGTGAAAAATAGAATAAAACTATTTTTGAGATTAAATGTTGAGAGGGAAATTTGTCTGATTATTGGTTTTTTCTTTTTAGAAAAAAAAAAAAAAAAGAGGAACCTTGTGTGGATTTGAGCCATTTGGCTGATTAACTTAGAAGCGGCAATAAATAATAATAAATAAAGAATAGATACTCAAAAGATAGTGTCTCTGAATACTTGACCTCTTCTTCTTAGTTTGTTGCCTTTTTTTTTTTCTTTAATAGCTGAAAATAATTATATATATAGAATGGAATTTTAAAATAATAATTTAAATTCAAAATTTCTAATTAAATGGAAAAAATTTCATTAGATTTTTTTTAACTTATTTCTAATTTATTTGTCTTAAACCTCCCAAGTCCCCACCCATACATAATCGATATAAATACACAGCTCCATATTCCCCTACCTATTTCCTCGCTCTCTCCTCCATCTCCTCTTTCTCTCCGTCTCTGTATTGAGAAATGGAATTATCTAACGGAGACCACAAGGCTGCAGTGGCAGATAATCCGCCGGAGACTGGCGGTGCTGATCATCATCTCCTTGAGGGGGACAATCCACAAAGATTGAATTCCAAGTGTAAACAAGATTGCGAGGATTCGGCGCCTAAAATATGCAACCCTATTCAAACTATCTCGCTCGATATTCACGTGCCTGATATATCAGACGATTCTGAAATGATAGAGGGAAAATTTTCTGTTACTGATGACCACGGTCATCTGCAGATGGTTCAACCGCTCGCTCAACTTCTGAAGCCAGAGGCACCACCGGGGCTTTCAGTTTCACCTTCTCCACTGAAGCAGCACGGTGATGATTTTAGTTTTAGCCGATCGAAATCTTTATCGGATAGTTTGGCAGTCGACGTGCCGGCTATCGGGAAATTCTTTAGAGAGAGAAGCAATAATCTATCTGCTTCAATTGCGAATCGGTTGTCGTCTCTAAAAAGAAGCAACGATCGCCCTGCCGATGATAATCGAACGAAGATGAAGTCTCTGAGCATGGATGTGACGGAGTTTAACATATCGGGGATCAAAGTCGTAGTGCGGGTCAAAAAAGAGGAGCAGCTTAAGGGACAGATAAGCTACTTCTCAAGGTCGAATTGCAGAGATTGCACTGCGGTTCGATCATTCTTTAGAGAGAGAGGATTGAAATTCGTGGAGATTAATATCGATGTGTTTCCGCAAAGAGAACAGGAGCTGATAGAGAGAACAGGGACTTCGCAGGTGCCGCAGATTTTCTTCAATGATAAACTATTTGGAGGTTTAGTGGCATTGAATTCGCTGAGAAACACTGGAGGCTTCGACCAAAGGCTGAAGGAGATGCTTGGAAGTAAATGTTCGGATGATGCGCCGGCAGCTCCAGTATACGGTTTTGATGATCCGGAGGAGGAGATGACGGACGAAATGGTGGAGATTGTAAGGGTATTGAGACAGAGACTACCGATTCAGGACCGTCTGATGAAGATGAAGATCGTGAAGAACTGTTTTGCTGGGTCTCAGATGGTGGAGGTGCTGATTCACCACTTGGATTGCGGGAGAAAGAAGGTTAGTACGTGGCTCCCTCTCGTTAAGTCTTTTGTTTTTTACTTAATTTGTGCATGCTAATATATTGTGTTAAATATACTCCTGCTCTTATGACCGTTTGATTAGTTCTCACAACTTTCCAGAGTTTTGTTGACTTTTTCATTCTCAATTTTGAAACTTAACAAGTCGCTGGCAGGTATTGTCCAGGTCAAATGGTAATATTTACGGGTCGATTATACAACAATCCAATTATACTTTATTACGCTATAATTAAGATTTATAAAACTCAATTTAAGGAAGAAAATGTGTTAAATAACTAGATATAATTCGAATTAACATTATTTTAGGGTACAATCATTTTATACAAATTGACTGTGGATGTTTGAGATTGTTATTGGAATATATTTATAATTTTTTTATTTAATTGATTAATTTTTTTAACTTTTATTTATCTATTTTTCTTGAGAAATAATTTTTAAAATTTTAAAAAATAAAAAATGAATTTTTTTCTGCAATTTTTTTTCTAAATATAATGTCAAACATTACCTATATTTTCACTTGATAAGTTCTGCCCTGAATATTGAATCTTGATTAGATAATTTACTCTTCAATTGTATTTTAGAAAATGATAATTATAATACAAAAAATGGGAATGTAGAGAAAATTTTAAATGACGTGTTTTTTTATACATTTAAAAAATATGTTTAATAATAAAAGGAATCGGGAAAGATGGGATGACGGAATTGCCTAATTTAGATTGGTAGTAATTTGGTTTCCAGAGGATTAGATGACATTAATGATTAAGAACACGAGGGTGGCATGATAACGACTCTGCTTTAAAAAGAAAGAAAAAAAAAAAAAAAGAAACCACCTCGCTTGTTAAATGATTACTTTAGCCGGAAAAAGGGGGTTGCCAATACTTGCCATTTCTGCCTTACTTGCCATATTTCTTTAATTGTATGCTTAATATAATTTTTAATCTAATTTAATTAATAATTATTGGTTGGTAAAAAATTTATTCAGAAAAAAATTAGATTATAGTCTATTCCAAAACAAGCTATAAGAATTAGTGTTCAAACTTATTAGCTAGTATATTATAATTTTTATTTTTCATTATACTCTTAATTTTTTGCCAAAAACATGTTATGTCTCTCCACCCAAAATTTTTTGGTAATTATATATAATATAATTATTTAATTATTTAATATATATATATATATATGTATATATAATAATTAAATATTAGATGATAAGGATAAATGTATTTATTATATTAGATTGAGATATTTAATATAATGTTAATATTATTTAATATGCATATATATTATATATTTTGTTTGCATTATGTATTTAAATAAATTTTATATTGAGTTTTTAATTAATCTAAATATGTCTTTTTATATATTTTTTAATATTTTTAATTCAATCAGCTATCATATTTTTAAATACTAGATTATCTGTTAATTTTATCTTTATTACAACAAATTTAGAACAAAAAAATTAGATTGATTTATAAAGTGAAGGATTTTGTTGGATAAAATATTTTTATAATTATTTTTAATTTTAAATATTATTTTAAGAATTCTTATAATTATTTTCTTAAAAAACTTACATAAAATTAATTGTCGTATAGTTAAAATTTAATTAGAGCAATCAATTAGCCAACCAGACATATAAAGTGTGTGGAATGGCTTTCTTTCAAAAATATAGTTTTTTTCTTATCACTACACATATGAATATACATTGAATGAATGAATATATATATATATATATATATATATATTGCAATAAAAAATTGTATTTTCACTTTTATTTTAAAATAATTCTATTCATTTTTTATTTTTAAATATA
This sequence comes from Triadica sebifera, assembly GCA_023653625.1. Lineage (NCBI taxonomy): Eukaryota > Viridiplantae > Streptophyta > Magnoliopsida > Malpighiales > Euphorbiaceae > Triadica > Triadica sebifera. The sequence goes on along the minus strand of CM042896.1, from coordinate 21,123,548 downwards.
TATACTTACAATTTCATATCAAATGAGTCTCGAGAAAAATTTAATTTTGTTTGATAGTGACGTAATACTACGAATCTAATTTTTTTATTTAACAATACTGACATATATTAATATGTACAAATGACATTTTCTTAAAAAAGAATATAAAAAAATCAAAATGATGCGTTTTGACCCAAAAAAAATAAAATTAAAGTCAGGGAAAATGACGGTCATTTTGAAACATTAAGTAAATGACTACCATATTCAACCCTAATTTCTATTTGTTGTGTTCTTTAGAAGACTGTAAACAAAGGATTTCATTTTCAAATTACGAATTTTTAGAAAGCTCCCACTATGAAAGATAAGTATTGAATTAGATGTGAGGTGTGACTTCATCGATTTTGTGTATCCAATCGGAATGTTGTGTGATTGTGGAAGACCAATGAAGTTGTGTACTGCTTGAACTGATCGCCAGCCAGGAAGAAGATTTTGGGACCTAGATTATGTATACGTAGACCTAAAATATTTTTTTTATATCTGCCCTAATGTAAATGACTTTCATGCTAAAATTAATCTTGTGTTGATCTAGTTATACCTATGCAGACCTAGATTATTCTAATCCATTTGTAGTTGGACTTCTTAGGCTAAGAGCTCACATACAACTAATTATGAGCATATATATTTATATTTACACAGATTTAGCTTGATTTTGGTCTTTAGAGTTAAACCTTTCAACGGCTAGTTTTGCATAAATCTAGATATATCCACGAAGATCTAGTTCATTCTAAGTCTTGAGTCCACATAACACTAGTTCTATGTAGATATAGGTCATTTTGAAGATACTCAAAACTTAGTTGTACATCAACATTATATAAAGAGTAATATTACAAATTATGTTAAGATTTTTTTTAAAGTACTACCAAAATATACCAAAGACACCAAAATATACCAAAAATATTTTCAAAGTAGTGCCAAAATACACCAACTCAAAATTGTTCAAAATATTCATAAACCAAACAGTTTATATAAATCATATTGATTCCTAACTTTCATGGCCTATCTCCTAAACCTCCATCTTTAACAACTCTCATGGCTTAGTTCAAAATTGACTTGATTCTCATCTAGCTGTTTTTTGTGCTTTTAATCCATCTGATATTGTAATAATTTATAATATCATTCTTCTTCATAGCTAATTTAAACTAAACAACATCAGCAAATCTTGGCCAACTCTAAATTTTAATATGCTATTGCTGTAGTTTTTATCATACACATTATGAGACTTCCTTCTTTTCCTCACATCACTGAAGTCATTTTTAGAACTGCTCAATGGTGTCACAACCCCTTCATCTATGTCATTATAAACTGTTTGGAAGCTATCTTCATCTACTCAATTTTCACAAAGTTCACCAATGTTGTTTTCATCATCAGAACTTTGTGCTATATTTCTTGTATTCTCTACATTAATCTCATTTTGCCTAGTTTTTTTTACTTATATTCATTATATTCACAAAGTTGTCATCATTACTACTCAATACAATATCATAATCATTGTTGTTATAAGATGTTTTTGTTGGCTCATAATCAACATCAATTGTGTCATCATTTAAACCCAAATGCTTTAACAAAGGATCTTCAAAAACCAGCAAAAGTCGTATTGTTTTCATCTTCAAAATTATTGAACTCGCCTCTAATATCATTATTCTCTTCCCCAAGATCATTTATCCTGCTTCTTCTGTTAAACACACAACATAAACATCTTACACCATCAACAAAATTCATACTTAGCTTAAGAAATGCAATTTTACTAATACCAGCATACTTCTATTTCTTAATTTTATCCACAAACCCATAATATCCAAAGTTCATCAACAGTATAAATATCAAGATAGTCTAATTCTCCTCTAGTTCAAGAGAACCATCCATTTTTCTCGTGAAACCTTTCGCCATGGAGCAAATAAATAGTAAAAGAGTCCATTGTAGATCAACAAATATTATTAACCTTAGAATACAAGGAAACCAACAGTTGGAGTGTGTCCAGGCCTAAATATGTTAATAGACACTTCTTATTTATACTAGTCTATTGTTGTCTATTTGTCGATTATTTACAACAACCCATAAACCATTAATAAATAGTAGAAAAATATTTAACAAGACAACAAGATATTTTCTACAATAGATCGAGGGATCTCAAGCATTGATTTATAATTCAACACCATGAAAAAGGAGTATGAAAAGCACAAGAATACTCAATAAATGACCTTTGAAAACTAATGCTACTCATATTGAAGACATAAAAGCTATAAATTAAGTCTTATCTCAACAGAGACTGTATGGTCAAAATGAAACTCAACCATCGAAGATACCTACAATTTGACAAAGTACAAAAGAATCTAGATTTTACTATTTATTGCATCGTTACAATTTGAAGAAGTAAATATTTCCTCAATTTTACTATTTGCCCTAGTTTACTAGAATGAGGTTTTACACCTTAAAATTTGAATATTGTTAGAATATGAATGAAAAGACTTTGATTTCATTAAAATGACAAAGCAAAAGATGCCTATAACATTACATCGATTGCTCTCCTCCCTCAAGAGCTACAAACTTTTTTTTCTCCCTTTTCACCTCTCTCGTCTCCTCAAATAACTAATTTTTCACTTTCCTCCGCCTCATCTGCATTTCACCCTCCACTCTGTCCACTAATGATGACACTGATCCTCCTATTCCTCCAATCTGAAGAACTCGAATCCGAACTCCTCTCGAGATTCAATTCAAAATCTGGACCCAAAATCTCAAATCCAGGTTCGTTCCCGTCATTGTCGACGTCACACTCCCTGCACAATCTGACTCAGATCTAGCCTTCGATATCTTCCGCTGGACCACCCAACAACACAAATGCAAGCACAATCATGCCACCTATTTCACCATGATCAAAACCTTCGTCGGTAGTAGACAATACCGCCACGCTGAAAATGGTCGGCGCTTGCGATACGAGCATGTCCCTCTCTACAATTCCCTGATTATATTCTGTTGCAAACATACGCTTCTGTTTAACCGTGCTTTTGATGTAAATAAGAGGCTTTTGAGTTCACACTTCATAGCCAGAGAGGAATTTTAGGAGTTCCAGAGGATAGAATCCGGATTTTAGGTTAGAATAAATTGTGTTCTTAAAATATAAAAATATAAAATGTGTATTTTGAAAGATAAATTTATATATATAAAAATGTATGTATATATTGAAAAGAGAAAGTGTAAAAATAAAATTTTTAAAATTAGAAGAATATTGTGGATAAAATAGTTTAAAAGAAGAGAGAGATGGTGTAATTTTGTCTAAAGATAAATTTGTAGGCGCCGCTCCGCTCTCGTGCTCGTGAAATGACAGATCACGTGCAATCCCTTTGACTTGCCAAATTTTGATTTATTATGGCCGTTTAGCATTACTTATCCTAAAAGCCGTTTAGAAAATATTAATTGTAAATTTTTTGAGTTATAAAAATTATTTTTGGAAATAACTATGTAAATAAACGTTTTTTATATAATCATATTTGAGAAAAATAGTTTATAGATAATTAAAAAAATCAATTAATTAAATTAAAAAAATTATAAACTTATTTTTTGTAAATCTAACAGTAATATCAAACATTCTCTTACTAAATTCCACTTTTGCTTCTTATATTTTTTCCTTTCAATTCTCTTGAAGGAGATTCTAGGTTGATTTTGTTTTTGACAAAGCAATTTTATTTTGCTATTAACATTCTTCCAATTAATTAGACAAACCGACTAAAAAAATAGATATTGCTTTTTGAGGATAAAAGAATTTTAAAAAATATATCTTTTGCTGGCTTATTTATATTTGACTTTAAAACCATTTGTAGTAGTTAATGTTTTTTTATACAAGAAGTCCAACTAAAAATTTGAATATTTCTGTTCACGGATCAGTATCATAATGCTAAAATTTTTTGGTGTAGGAGTTAAATTTTTATTAATATTCTGAGTAGACGGTAATATTATCTTAGATTATACAAATTTTTTGGTTCGAACATGTCCTCGTAAGTCACAAAGTTTACTTCTTTTGAACTTTTTTTCAGTGCCAATTCTTCTACCTTTAATGAGGTTAAGTAATGCGTTGAAAAAGCAACGTTTAAAGATTAAAATTGTCGAGTTTCTAATTGCATTGGCATTTCGGTGCACCAGGTATTAGTACTTACCAAGTTACCTTAATTTAGATACTAACATATTCTTATTATAAAATCTTATCTTGTAAAATTATTCCATTGATCCCTTTTCCCTTCAATTCATACATAAATATAATATAAAATTGAGTTCCTTTCTTTTCAAAAGTTTTTATATCCTAAATTGCTAATGGATTTGCTTATGCAATGCCAATTAGGCAGTTGAGATTGGTAAGCAACTGGCACGGAAGCACTTCATTCATCACGTCTTTGGGTATGTAAATATGTCCAATCATGAAAACATTAATTCATAAATAGAAACGGAAGTTGATTTGATATTGTGCAGGGAAAATGACTTTGAAGATGGAAACCACTTTTATCGTTTCCTTGAACACCAAGCCTTCATACCTAAATGCTACAATTTTCGAGGATCTACAAATGATAGTGAACCCAAGTCCGCAGTTAAGGTTGGCCATAGGCTCAGCAAGTTAATGTCCGCTATACTAGAGTGCTATGCCTCTGATGACAGGTGCCATGTTGATTATGATGCTATTCGCAAAAGTGAGGAATTTCGAAGGTACCATTGCTTCTTTCTTCCTAATGAATTTACTTCTGCATTGTTTGTGTTGATTCCAATCTGATGTTAAACCTTCTGCGAAGGAATTTTTCACCTCCCTTCAATCCTAGTTTGAAATGTGAGATTGAGATGCCTCGAACTCTACTAATCAAGAGTCTAGCCCCTCATTACCAACGCATGCATTCATATAACGGGTTTATATAGTGGTTGCCTTAAAAAATCAAGACATTTCTGTTCAAATAATCTTTAAAGGAAACAGTCGGCAATATTATCAGCTTCGATGATATGCTATATACTGAGAAATATCAAGGCTTAAAGCACATCCAAATACATGTCTATAAAGTCCAAAAATATTTCAGAAGCCAAACTGGCATACTTTAGGCGGATAGTATGTTTCTTAGCTCTCATCATAATTTTTCAAGTAGGTTGACTTCTCTTTGACGTTCATTCTATCTATCCACGAATAAATGCAGATATGTAAATCTGGCTGAAGATCTTCACAGGGTGAATCTGCAAGAACTCTCAACAAACGAGAAATTGGCCTTCTTTCTGAACTTGCACAATGCCATGGTCATACATGCAGTAATTAGCATAGGGTGCCCAGAAGGGGTAATCGACAGGAGATCATTCTTTTCAGACTTTTTATACATTGTAGGAGGGTCTCCTTACGCGCTGAATACAATTAAGAACGGAATTCTCAGGAACAATCGAAGATCTCCCTACTCATTGGTCAAGCCCTTTGGTGTTGGAGACAAACGTTTGGAGGTAAAACAATTTCCATTCATATTGTTATTTTGTAAGTTCCAAGTCCAATTCTACTCTTTTTCCATGTGTCTGATATTTAACTCTATTAGCGTGCAGACTATTTTTCCCTTCCCTCAAACGTTGCAATTTATAGCATAAATATAGGAAGATGATATAGTCGTAAGAAAAAATGAAACGATTACATAGTTAAGTAGTTCAGATTTATGGAACTTTTATAGTGCCTGAAAATGCTATTTCTATGTTCACACAACCAAAACAACTTTATTAATGTAGTTGGAACTATAAAATTGTAGTTATGTTTTTCCTAATATACCCATTTATTAATTAGGGTCATTCGAAAATTAGGAAATGGTAGTTCATATTTTCTTGTATAACAAGAAACATTAAAAAAAAATAAACTATACCCTTGGACTATAGTTGTGCATAGATGAAAAAGGAAATTAGCTTATCTTTGTAGGACAAGATGGACTACCCATTAAAATAGGAAGTTTGCATACACTTGTATGAGGAAAAAAATGAATGTGGTAGTCGGAGCAGGGAAAATTGTAACTTATAAATGTATCTATTGCGAAATGAAAGGTGGCTAGGACCTTGAAATATTGACTGTTGTTTAACAAATTGGCAGATCGCTCTTCCTAGAGTGAATCCATTAATTCATTTTGGAATGTGCAACGGGACAAGGTCAAGTCCCACGGTGAGGTTTTTCACAGCCCAAGGGGTTGAAACTGAATTAAAATATGGTGCGAGGGAGTTCTTCCAAAGAAGCGGTATGGAGGTGGACTTGGAAAAGAGGACTGTTTATCTAACACGGATCATCAAGTGGTGAGTAGTGGACCTCAATAATTAAAAAATTAAAATTAAAAAAATAATAATAAAGGAGGCTATGGCAATATCTGAATATCTGTTTCATGAATATTCTATAAAATATTATTCCACAGGTTTGATGCTGATTTTGGGATTGAAAAAGAAATTCTTAGGTGGATCATTAATTACTTGAATTCAACCAAAGCAGGTCTTCTCACGCATCTTTTGGGAGATGGCGGCCCTGTTCGTATTGTCTACCAAAACTATGATTGGTCTGTCAATTCCTGACTCATCATGTGTTACGTACAATCGTGGATCAAATTAATTTACATAAAGAGCAATATGATCGGAATGGCCTAAAAAGACCCCGTCTAAGAGGAAGAAAAATAAACTGTTATTTAGAGAGGAGAATTGGATTAGCTAGGGGCATTGTGTACATAATTTGGAAGCAGACACCTGGTGTTGGGGAGTTATTGTATTGTTTTACGAGTAATATGAAGTTCTCCTTTTCTTTATCTGTTTGTTCATATATCCAAATGCAAACAATGATTCTAGTAATTCAGAACAAATAGTTTATGATAATGCTAATGAAATACACAATTGAAGTTCTTTGTCTATGTTTCTTTTCTTTTTTTTAAAATCACCTTTTTAGTTGCATCGCATAACAGTAAACTCATTCGTAAAGGATCCAGGCAGTACCAGTTGGTACTTGGACTAGTGTGATATGCCTGTAGCATAATTCATGAAGAAATACTTCATTTCATTTGTCATATTCGCAAATAAACCTCTTTATGCTACATTGTCTGCACAACGGAATAGTTTAAAAGGTTTAAATGCACAAAATAAAAATAAAAAACAAAAGTGAGCTTCACTGCAATGAGCGAGCCCGGGCTGCAGCTCTTTCTAGTGCCTTTAGCCTGCTAGCTTCCATTCTAGCTCTTTGTTTATCTGTCATCGCTTCATTTGACAAGCTAGGAGCTGCAGCCCTTTCTAGTGTATTCAGCCTGTTAGCCTCAATGCGAGATCTTTGTTCATCTAGCAGCACAACTTTATAGGACAAGCTATCGTTATTAATTTGGGTTAGTTGAGTTGGTTCGTCCATGCCATTGTGCAAGGTTTGAGATGGTTCCTGCGATTAAAATGGCCAGAAAACTCCACTGAATATAGGCAAATTTTCAATCTTAACATTGTTTTAAGAATTTTTTTCAGCGAATAAACATTGGCAATACATCAAACCAAAAATCTTCCCCTACATCTATAGATCTATCAATATAAGCTGAATTATTTGACTTCCATATTTCTTGCACTAGTTCATTCTAGGGTACTTGAGTTCAAGAAAATGAAAATGCCCTGAAAGCATGGCCACAAATAGCTAAAATATAAATAGATGATGCAAAAAGTGATTATTAGGAGATTGATTGAATGTAAGAAAATTCAGCACATTGATCTTTCTAATTTAACTGTCATTGTATGCTGAAGCTCGTAAGGACATTTCTTGCAAGAACTTAAAACAAAAATCAATTACCAAGCAAGACTAAGTCGCATGCAATCATGATAAAAGCATAGACCTATTTCATGCATTTTCATGTATGTGCTACGGAGTGAAGAAACAAGAATAGTTTGTCTTTCAAGGACATTAACCCTATATAAATGAGCCTCTAAAAGCCATTTTTAATGATACTGTTTGAAGAGAAGAATATCCACAACATGGTTGATGTTGGTGTACCAAATGAACACTGAAATACAAAAAACGGAGACATCTGCTTGAAAATTCTTTGCTAGGACACAAGCCTACTTGTTTTTCATCTAAGCCTGGCAACCAGTATTAATTTATTTTATAAGTCATAAAAAAAACATCAAAAGCCATGTAACAAGGACAGAGCCCTTTCTGTTATTTAATAACCATATCAGTAAGATGGCAGCGATCCTCTTTAGTAAAATGCAAAATCAGCAACGTAAAGTCCCCGTTTTTTGACAAATAAATAGCACAAAAGAATCGTATAAGGAGAGAATAAAGAAAGAAAGAAGTTAAACTAAAAGAAATAACACGTAGTATAAAATAAAACTTACTTCAGTAGCTCTATCTAGAATATCATGAAGCATATCTTCCAGTAAAGCATCCGCATCATTACTCCTCAAAGATAGACTTCCCTCATCATGCAATCCAGCAGCTTCACCAAGAGTTAAATGGTCTAGGAGCATTTGACAAGTATCACTAAGAATGAAATGGCAAAAAATAATGGCAGTTCCAATGTCTTTAATTAATGTGCAAGAAATGTCATAAGAACGTATTTAATGATGCTACCTCTAATCAAATTGATATATATAAGTTATCGTTGGAGATTATGATGTGTGTATTTTTGGAGCATTTTAAGTTAGTAATTTTGGTGATTAATTGAGTAAATATTGGTTTTTGGTTTAGTTTCAGTATTTAGTTGTTTATTATGGCGTTTTCAGGTGATGAAGGTGAATGGTGATGATTTTGTTGGAATGGTAGGGCATTAAAGGAGCTTATAGTGGCTATGGAGCATTGAAGAGTGAAAGCTGTTTGAAAATGATTTTTTTGGATGAAGGAGAAGGGGCTATCCCGCAAGTGACGAATCGGAGCTTGCAAGTGACAAGGCAGAATCAGCAACTTTCTGTCACGCACGTGACAATCCTCACGTGCGCATGACACACCGTATGCCAATATGGGAGGTGGAAGCACAACTTCTTGTCATGCACGTGACAATCCTCGTGCACGCATGACACAATGAAGAGCAAGAGCAAGGCTTGGCAGCAACTTTCTGTCACGCACACATGTCGCGATCCTTTTCAGCAAAAGGCTCGATGATGCTCTGTTTTGGAAATTTTGAGTCTGATGGGAAAATTAAGATATTTTTTGGACATTTTTATTATTTTGAAGGGGAATATTGTACTTTGGAGAGTTAGAAACTAATTAGGACTTTAGAATAGTATTCATTTAGAATTTTATTGGATTTAGGGTCACACTCTTTCTCTACAACTTTGGCTTTTATTTTCACGCTTCAAGAGAGCTCTTGAGCGTGTTTTTCAACTCTTCAACAGATTGAGACTTTGCCTTTGATTAGACCATTTGAATTCTTGAAGATTGATTTAACTTGGAACTTTGGAATTGGGGATCAACCATTCAAGAAGATTCAAGTTATCAAATTTCAAGGAAGCTTATATTTTTACTTTTCTTTTCCTTTTTGATATAATATGTTTAAATTTGACATTATTATGAACATGATCATTGTCTTAGCAATGTTAGACAAAACATTTATTGGATATTTAGTTAACTACCCCGTTTTGTATGAACCTTTCATCTTTTAATGAATGAATTTGATTATCTTTCTTTTTCAATTGTGCTTCATTAATTTCGAATTGAATAATTGATTGATCACAAGTTGTTTGATTTGAAAATATAAGGGTTAAATTATTAAAAACATAATCTGTAATTTAACCTAAAAATTGAATTGGACACTAATTAATACATTGGTTTATTTAATTAGTGAATTTAGGTGATTGCCTTGAGAACTATAACTCATGTGCTTAATTGGTTAAAAAAAAAGTGAATTCAGAATTGGGGAAGCAAAACTAAATACATGGCTCGTCTCATTGATTTCACTAATATTCTTAGTTTGCAAATTCATATTTTCAACTTTTAGTTTAATTTAGTTAATCTCACAATTAATGTCATCATTGGTTTAAAGTGTTTAGGTTTAATTTATGTGTTAATTTGGCAACTAGTTGGATTAATTAGGAATTTAAATTGAATAGGTCCTTATGAGAATGATTCCAAGAGTGTCTTGCCGATATTACAATTAACTCGTACACTTACACGAGTTTAATTTGAGAAAACATCATATTATTGACAAAATAAATAGATTCTCCTTTTTTTATATATTTTGCAGAGACTGAGTACTAAACTTATGACCACTCACCTTGTTATGACCATTTCATGATAGGTGTACCAATAGAACCTCAATTTGTGATATTCGTTATTCTAAGAAAGAACAATAATACCAAAAAATAAAAAATCCAAGCCCATTTTTTGACCAAATAGTAAACCAAAAATGGTGCATGGTCTCCACCCAAAAACTAATATTTGAAACTAATTGCAATTGAACATATCAAATGACTTGTTAAGAAAATATATTATGTCTAGGTAATAAAAAGCTTGAAAATGCCCAACATGAAGATATATGTGACTGTTAATGGCAATATATGCAGCATACCTTCTCCAAGGATTGGATCAACATATTCGGTTGGTGATGCCTGCAACTTTGTTGGATCCCCTCCACCGGCTACTCTTTCTCTTAAATCTCTGAGACATGTCTGCTCAAGAATGAGCAGAATAAAAAATAAGATGGATTCAAGCAATTGTGGCCATGGACACTGTACTAGTGAGCACTGAGAATGCAGATGAACTAGGTACAACGCCAATCAGGGATGCATCAAAATGAGGCTTTTGCAATACATACACACTTTAATCAAGGAAAAAACTATACACTAGACTGCAAAAATCTTATATTCAATTATCTTATTAAAGTGTGAATTTGGGCTCTCACAAACCCATTAAATGATTACATTATAGTGTAATTAAAAATAACTCTATTTCTCAAGAACATATATACCATTCTTCAAATCCATGGTATTAAAACCCCATCCTATCTTCAAATTAATGAAGATAAAAGTGAAAAAGTGAAAAAGCTCAACTGAAATTCAACAATAAGTAAATTATATATCATACTAAATTATTATTATATATTATACAAAACATATTAGAATTACCATAATGCATAAAAAATTACAAGTAAATTATAATAAGCTACGATTATTTACAGCCGTGAATAAATTATTAACATCAGTAAAGTAAAATCTCAATATAAAAAAAATTCTCCAGATGAAGAATTTGACATTTTGAAATTATAATATTATTTGACAGAAAAAATAGTTAAAATAAATTTAAGAGACAACAAATATATTAATTTATGTAAATAAAAAGTTATATTCCTCCATAGATATAAATACAATATAGGCCATTATTTTTAGTTACGGGGACTTTTATATGCTTTGTTAATGAAAGTTCTAATATTATAAACTTTATAAAGATTTAATCTGAATGAGAAAACCTCATGGAGCCTGAACAAGGTGCAGGCTGATAGAAAAGGCCCGGAAATGAAGTGGTGAGCCTTATTCTAGAAGGAAGAAGGGCACACGTGGAAACAAAGGAGAGGGAACAGCTTGAAAGTGAGGTAACAAAGTTAGTTATAAAAGTGTATAGGAGAGAATCACGCAGAAATGAAAAAATTTTGTTAAAGTTTTAGGACTCCTAGCTGTTTGGCTGAGAATAGGAAGAATTTTCCCTGACTATGCTGTTTGCCATGGTTTTAGCTTCTTTTCTTTAGCTTGTCCTATGTTATTTTCCCTTTGTATTGCTCTATCGCTGATTGGTACAAGAGAAATCTTCAATAAAATCAGAGTTTAATCCAAATTTGAGTGTGTTGCTATTAAGTATTCTTGTAGGTTTTCCTTTCACAGGCTTTGATTCTTATCTCAACATGACTCATTATTTAACCTTTTCAGTAAGGGCTATGTGAACTGCTCAACCTCTTTTAACTGTGATGGGTTAGCCAATTCACTAAACACCTTATTTCAAGTGGATTTAAGCTGATTCAAAAAAAAAAGGCTTCAAGCATGGATCAAAACGTTAAACTTCTATAATTTTCCAGTCAAATCAATCAGTTAATTTCAAGTTCGAAAACCATGTTGAAATCTAAAACAATAAAAAATAAATAACATTAGGAAGTGGAACTTTTTAGATGATATGTAAAAGGAAAAAGGTAAATGGTGCTTCATAATTCTGGAAGAACATGGTGTTCTCAATTAGGACCAATAAATATGCAAAAAAGGACCAAATGAATTGCAAAGATCAAAAGCGGCTAACTACAACATTCGTCAATATAATTACCAAAATTCCATTGAACTGTCAGAGAAGAGGGAATGACAATTTTAAGAACAAACATTGGCTCCTCCCCTTGGTCATAGGCTCATAGCCTCAAAGGGATTCATGATCAACAATTATGATATGCAATCAATAAACATTAAGAAATAAAGTGAACATTATTGCAATGACAAGCTGCATGTTCATAGGATTGTGCTATTGCTGTGAAGAGTTATGACAATTTTCTAGTGACGCCTACTATTTCAAAGATATTGCACTGTGCCATTTCATACAGAAATGCTAAGTAGTAAACCTTTCTCTAGTATTGCATATCCAAGACCACATGAGATGGCATTTCTAGGAGGCAATAATGTGCATAAGAAAAAGGGGGATAGACTAGGCTGAAACCTATGTTCCTGGAATGAAGAAGTCGGTTTTGCTAGATGTAAAGTTCTTAGACTCTCACTTCCACAAACTCCATTGGTAGTGAATAACTTTGTTATAAATTAAAGTTAGAACATTTGCAACAGTTCCCATATTTATATCCATCTTCAGTCTTCCTTCTCATATATTACATATTTTTTGTTTATTAATCCAACCCGTTAACTATTTTCCTCAACACAAGTGTGTAGGCATGCACTACATATTCTTCAAATGCAAAAGTTATTCAAAAAATGACCCATAGAAGGGATATAATTTTTATATGTTACTCATTTAATCACATGTGAAAATCATAATGTATAATAAAGCTAATAATTAACTCTACTACAAAGAAGGTCATTACACTTAAATTTATAATCTTTGATTTTTTTTTTAATGCCATGAATATTATATATACCATTCATAATAACACAACCTTTTCACAGTGCATACACCATATCCATTAGCTTTAGGTTACAGTCCTCTAATTTAACAATCGCCATTAAATAGCCTCTGTGATGATTGATCCATATCTCTAAATCATAGTCTTATATTCACAATAAAACGTAAATATAAAAATACAAAAGGCAGTTGTATCCCAAGCTAACAATACAACCATCCAGCAGGCATAAAACAAATAAAAATAACAAGTCGCAAGTTATCTTACCTTTACTCTTTTACTCGCAGCTACCTGTTCCACCTTATGTACAAATTGATCAAATGAGTAATAAGGGAGCAAGCGAGAGTGCCATTCATAGTATAAACGAAGCAAATTCCCTAAATCAGCTACCTACAAATGTAATTGACTATTAAATTTGAAATATGGGGCAAATGATGAAGTTAAAATAAGCTGTAAAGCATCTAAACTAAACATCAGACTATAACAAGCAAAAGATGGATCTTCCTCATTTCTTGTAGTGGAAAACTAGAAATAAACTGGAAGGGATAAGTGTTATTTTTGGAACACAAATGACTAGAGATTTGTAGCTAAGGTGAGACTTGTCAATCCCAACTAAATAGGCAAAAGTATTATACTTATCCATAATTAAAACATCAGACTGTAACAACAAAGAGTGGAGAACCATCTTTTGCTTGTTATAAAATCTAAAACATTTGCCAAAATCATATTCAAGTTGTTGATACTAAAATTTCAGGAATCTAGAATCAAATTGAATGATATGATCAGTACAAAATTTTAAAAATGCAGCAAATGACTGGAATAGACATTAAAGTGTAAATAGAAAATAAAAATGTATCCAGATCTTAAATGACGTTATATCCAACTCAAAAAACATTAGCCAACGCAAGTGATGTGGATAAAAGCTCTACAGGCAAACTGTCCTTTAACAGAAGATACAACTAGCATCAAACTCATATTTTCAAGATAATAAGATTTGATGTAAATCAAATTTTGCTGTTAAAATTTCAATTGCGAAGTTAAGATCCTATTCCCAAGTTTTTCAATTAGAAATTTCGAAGGCATATCGAAAAAAGAAATCAAAGTGAAAATGAATACCTCGTGTCCGCTGCCGCGGTACTTGAAATTGCGAGGAAAGTGGCGAAGAACGTAGCCGAGACCATCATCTCCCAGAAGCATCTCAGCAGTGAGTTTCGGCCTGGTTCTTGGCAGCTTCTTTGGCCTCTCTGCTGCAGCCTTTAAATTGCTATTATTGAAAGATCTAGAAGAACCCGAATTGCTGAGATTGTTAGATTGATGATTAGGTTTAGGATTTGAATCAGGACAGTCACGAGACCAGTGGCCTGGGCGGCCGCACTTGTAACAACCAGTCGGCGCTGCTTTTGCCTTCTCCATTCGTTTTTACCTTCGAGTTGGAGAATTTGTCCGATCGACTTTGAGCAATACTGCATCTTTGTTGACCCGTTGGTTCGAAGTTCCATATCTATTTTCTACTTCTTTTGGCGGGAACAGAAGGAGGGAAAGGGATTTAGCTTTGGGCCCGCAATTTTCTCCATACTGACAGGATTCCGAATTATCTCACAAATTTCCTGTTTTATCTCAAATTTACAGAATTCCACAAATTGTTTTTATCTCTTTCCTTTTGGACTTTTAAACGCCCAATAAAACAATTTCCAAATAAGTGTCCAAAAAAATTAGCACCAAACTCTATATCTCCCGATCTTAATCAAAATCTTCCCAAAATAGTGTAATTTAAACAAAACAAAATCTTCCTTTTGCCAAACTCTGAATATCCCAATTTTAATTAAAAACTTTCCCAAAATAGTGTAATTGATAAAAATGAAATTGAAACAAAACAAAATTTATTCAAAAAACAAATTTACAATACAGTTCTAGCATATAGTAGAAGAAATCACCAAAAAACCTTTCTGCGAGCTCCACCAATCAACAACTAATTTCAAGCAATATGATATGTATTCTCAATTTTTTTATAAAAATTATGAAAGATTGAAACCAAAATGCAATGAATAATAAATGTATAATCGAATTCAAAATAAAACATACTAAAATGAATATAATAAGATGTCGAAAATTCAATACAAAAATATGAAAGCAATGCATTGCAATGAATATTGTTCAAAATAGCAATCTAGATGTTTATAAATAGAAAGCAATGAATTGCATTCATTCATCCAAAAATGCAAAAATAAAATGAAAAATATACAATTGCATTATATGTGTCTTATTCGCATATATTACATTGCATTATATATATTAATGATTTATGTAATATATAAATGCATAATTTATTGTTTAAGAAATGTGTATATCTATCAATTGAATTTTGTGCAAATATAATCTGTAAGTATATGAAAACATTACATCTAAATTATGTGAATGATATATGTATAATATATGTATAACTAAATATTGTATGACAAAAACAAACTCAATTTTGATACATATCATATTATTTACAAGATAAATTATATTTGTTATAGTATATGTTGATTATATATTTCACACTATGTGATATGTCTAACAAATATAATAAATGATAAATGTATGTCATATGACGAATATATTTGAAATTATGAAAAACTCATATTTGTTACAAATTTTTAACTTCTCATATATGGCAAATATACTAGTATTCGTACAATACAAAGGATATTGGAAAGACAATATACAATATGTTTATTGGGTTTTAAACATGCATCTCATACATATGACAATAAAATTATAAAATTTAATCAGAACCAAAATTTATAGAATGTCCTATATAATTGGATAGAACAATTTAATAAGATAAGTTGATTACCTTTATTAACAACTCTTGATCTTTCAAATTGTGAGTTTTTCCTTTTTTATTAGGTTGTAGCAATTCACAATAATCCAAAATTAGGATTGCTTCTAAGAGTATTCACAAGAAAGAAGAAGAAAAAGAAACCCTAAAAGGATATGAGATGACAAATGTTCAAAGTGTTAGCTATAAAAATTTGTCTTTATGAAAGATAAAATGTAGAGAAAAAAACAAATCTTATTTTTCTTTAGAGTGCAGCTACGAAATTGACTTCTTAAAAATATTATTTATGCTATTTCTAATTTCTTTTAGGATTAGAAAATAAAAAGTCTTAATAGATTATTTTCCTTAAAATATATGGCCCAATGTTGATTGAGTCAACAATTCTGAACCATATTAGATTTGACCCATTTTTATAACTTTTATAAAATGTCAAATTATTTTTCTATTTCACTTAAATTTTATCCAAAATCGATTTTATATTTTTTTTATTCCCTCTATGCACGTGACCTAATAGATTTTCAGGTCATGTCAGTAACTCAAGTCTCGGGAGAAATCCTAATCCAATTAGGATTATATGAGTCAAACTTTTTTGACTCATATTTGATTTGTAATTAATTTTTTTGACTCAACAAATCATAAACGGTATATAACAATACATCATAACCACCAAATTAACTAGAAAATTTGTGGATCGACTTTTAATCCTTCTATAGACAATTATCATCCAATTTATTTTTTTACCAAATTATATCTCATTTGGTTCAAAACATGGACTGTGTGTCAACTCCCACTAGACTGACTACATCACATATAGTCCAAATGACGCTATTTCTTGTCTATGAGACTCATTATTCTATTTGACATGTCCTTAAAGATTTTATTCAAGAATTGTCCACCTCGACCAATGATTTCTAAGTAATGATCTCTACAAGCAGTCAAGATATATTATTTTCCTCTCATAAGTGGTGAATTCGTCATTGATTACTTAACTACATTTGAATATCTCATGTTATATCCCAATCACCACTTTATAAAAAATCTCTGAGAGGCAACAAAAAATGGAGTCAAAGTATAGGATTCAGTATCTAAGATAACATTAAGCATCTCAAGTCTAAGGATATTAGTATCATTGCTATGATGAGATAATCACTGATATTGAATAGATATTCATGTGATTGTCTTATAACAGGTTATCTAATATATTTGGATACTCTAGCAAACATTCATATGTTAACTATAAACATTTCATGTAACATCCTTGACCTTACCCACATGCATATCCACATGCATTTCATTTGAACATATGCATCTTTCATATAATCCAATTGAACACGTGCATTTCATACATATTTTCTTAGAAACAAGTTCATGGCACGCACTAGCTACGTGTCCTAGTATTTAACAATTGTATCGAGTCACACATGTATCCTTATAACTTAAATGATGATAACAAAGTATTAGAAATATATTGAATAAGGTAATTAAATTAAAACAAATAAAATGATTAGATTAAGATTAGTAAACATTTTCATTGTTAATTTAGTTAAATCAGGCCAAATGATTAAGCTGTATTATTGTGTGAATTAGTGGAATTATAAATATATGTAAAGAATAATAATAATAATAATAATAATAATAATAATAATAATAATAATAATAATATAGACAAAATAAAATGAAAATGAAACAAAAGGAAAATAAAAGAAAAGAGAAAAGAAAAGAAAAGAGAAAAGAGAAAAGATGAAGAGAAAAGGATAAAAAGCCAAAAAAATAAAAAGGTTGGTTTTATCTTCCTTCCCCATTTATGCCTCATCACTTCAGCCCTGTTTTCTTCTTCATATTTCTCCATTCCAGAACTCAATTCTTCCTTGTTTCACTTAATTTTTGAGGCAAATTGATTTCTTGCAAGTTTGTTCTTGGTAAGTAATAAATTCTTATTGTTATAAGGTTAAGTTGAGTTGCTAAGGTTCATTAATAGGCACTGAATTGCACCCCAATTTTGATATCAATAAAAATTGATTCTGGAAAAATTTAAAACAAAAAAGTTATTCCTTTATGTCTTAGATTTATGGATATGTAAATATTTTTACAAGATGTGATGTATATAATGATATATACTTTTTGTACTGAAACTGGTCTAGATGTGAACCCTAAGTAAGTTAGCTACTGTGTTTGGTAATTTTGAATATGATAAAACCAATATTTGAAGTACCTCAAAAAATAAAAGTTGTAGATATATGTGTTATGTATCTTTATACCAAATTTTAGGTTCATAGGTCTTGTAAATTTGGAGTTATGGTGAATGGAACTATGACTGTTCCATGACTTGAACTGTCAACTGAGTGCCCTGGGCAGATCCAGCAACTTGTTTGGCCCATTTGAGCTCGTTAGAGCTAGATTATGTAAATTATCAAAACATAAAATTTATAGGTATATGTCGTAGATAAATATGGGTACTAATTTCAGATTAATTGGTTATGTATAGACTAAGTTATGACCTTTGGAACTCATACTGGTCCGGAAGCCAATTCTATTTTGGACCAGTAAAATGTTGGTTATAATTTAAAGACCTTAGAGACATAATTGATGCAAGTTGTAAACACTAAAAATATTCCATATGAACCCGTATAAATTTCTGTAAAGTTTCATTAAAATAGAACTTATATATTATAAGTTATGATGAACCAAAATGGATACCCTGAAACTGCTTAAAGGCATAAAATAGAACACACTTAGAAATTCCACCAAATATTGTACAATGATCAATTTGGTCTGAAATTTAATATGTTATATATTTATATGTTAGTTATAAGTAGGAATAAGAATCAGATTAATTGGTCAAGTATAGAAAAAGTTATAGGCTAAACAATCTCATACAGTCACACTGCCTCATAGGAAAAATTTTAACTATTGATATGAACAATGTATATTAATTTGTTTAAGCCACATTAAGTCTCCCTAATCATGAGTTAATCGATTATTTTTTCATATTAGGCTCGCAACATATTGGAAACCCACAAGGAGCGGATAGACAATAAGTTAGGGGTCGGAATCAAAAGATAAATGTGAGTCTAATTATCAATTGAATTCTTTAGTGCAAATGAATGTTGTTTGCTATATGATTCATATGATTGTCATGATTGGTCTTTGATAATATGAGGATGGATAATTTATAACATTATGGTACAAATAAATGGTATACTTGTGGTATATTTGAGGTATATGTTTGATATATGTAATATATATACATGGTATATGTATAGTATATGCAAGGTATATGCGTGACATATGAGGTATATATAGAATATATGTGTGTTGTATATGATAAAGATGCAATGGTTGATGAATTCTTAAATACAAGTGCATATGCATATGGACTAAAAAGGCGTTGTGACTAGTTAATCGATATTGTAAAGCAAAAGAAGAGGCATATGGCCCAACAAATGTACAAATGAAACAAATGATCAAGCTAGCTAGCAAATGCAAATGTTCACATGGAAATCCGGGGCAATGTCAGTTTAACTTGGTCACAATAAAATGAAATAAGCAAAGCATTTGCATACATAAAGAGTAATGATTATATGTTTCAACTTTATTGATACTTATATGATACTGATAAATGGAATGGAATACATGGTATATATTGGATTTGTGATTTATTACTATGAGTTGTTTGGTACTTTAGAGCTCTTTGGATGATTATTCTCACTGAGCTGCAACTCATCAATTTGCATCATTTTTCAGATAAAGAAAAGTGATAGCTCATTTTGAGTAGTGTATATAAGACATAGAGCACAGGTCACTGGCCGAGCCTCATCACTCTCTCTCATTACATTCCACACAAACATGAAAATATGTCATATGTGTTTTGTATTTACGTGCTTGAATATGTATAGTCATTTTGGAATGAGTTTAAAATGTATAAATGAAAGCAACTCGTAAATACTATGTGTGTAAAGTTTATATTTTGATACATGTGATATATTATATTGTGGTGAAAACTTCAGTGTTAACTTTACAAAATCATTGAATAATATTACAGGATATGAGACTTGCAAGTCATTGAATGAAATTACAGGATATGAGACTTGCAAAGTCATTGAATGATATTACAAGATATAAAAAAAAAATTTACTATCACTATTAACAGGATATTTTATTTTTCCAGCATATTATGTGTGATTATTTGATACAGAGATAGGTTATACTTAAATGCATAAGATGTGATGTTACATTTCATATCTTCAACTTATGAGATTAACTATTTAACTTAGTCAAGAAATATAACATATATTAATCTATCTGGATCAACAATGTCCTATTTTGTTAATCATATGACTAAAAATAATTTAGGTATAAACATAATTATACATTATAAGAATCTCATTATCATGATTTATTGTATATTGTGTTACATACTAAAGACTTCATTAAATGATCTAAGACTTATATCACTTCATATGCAACGAATACCATATAATGAAAAATATTTTTTTAATAATAATAAATTAGTACATTAAGTGTCTAACGTGATTGTTTTTAGGACATATCTATGACAATGTCAACTTTTAAGTAAATGGTGTGTTGATTCCAAAAAATTGCAACTACTTCAAATTGTTAGAAACAAATCGGAATGAGCTCGAAATAATAAATGAAGTATAAAAATTAGAGATAATATACCAAGTTAAAGACAACTACCCATCCTTAGTGATACAAAATGACAACATTCAATTATATCTATAATTAAAAAAATGAAAACGACTGCACAAAGTATCCACTATGCATTACTGTTGTGAATTTGAAAAATGTTTTGACATTAACACCAAATTTCTAAAACTCAATACCAGAAGGAGCAGCATTGGATATGAGATCTCATGTGGTCTCAATTGTCTGGATGCATAAGCTATCAACTTGTCTGGATGCATAAGCTGTCAACTTGTCTGGATGCATAAGCTATCACCTTGTCATGCTGCATCAATATACATTCAAGCCTAGGTGAGAAGCATTACTATATATTGTAAATCCGCCTATACTTGTAGGAATAACTAACACTGGTGCTAAAGTTAACATTTATTTTAATTTCTCAAAACTCCTTTGGTATTTTGGAGCCCATTTAAAAGACACATTCTTTCTAAATAATCTAGTCAAAGGGCTGACAATTAAGGAGAATCCATCAACAAATATGCAATAGTATCCAGCTAAACCCAGAAAACTACATACTTTTGAAATATTTTTAAGAGCTTCCCAATTTACCATAGCCTATATTTTCTTTTGGTCTACCTTTGTAATTGTTTATCCTTCAAAGTTTGCAACGTAATTCTTAAATATTGTTCATATTCTTCCCTATTCTTTGAGTACATCAACATGTCATCAATAAATACTACCATAAACTTATCCAGATATGGTTCTTTATTCATTGATGCCATAAATGCAGCTAGAGTGTTAGTCAATCCAAATGACATTACTGAAAATTCATAATGTCCATACGTGGTTTGAAAATGAGTCTTTGGAACATTTGTTTCTGCTACCTTCAACTGGTAGTAGCTTGATTTCAAATCAATCTTAAAGAATATTTGAGTTCATTTGCAACTGTCAAACAAATCATTTATTATGAGCAACAAATGTTTATTCTTGACTATCATTTTATTCAATTGTCTATAATCAATGCACAATCTTATTGTTTCATCTTTTTTTTTTAACAAATAATATTGGAACTCCTCAAGGTGATACATTAGATATGATATACCATTTATCAAGCAACTATTGCAATTGGGCCTTCAGTTCTTTCAACTCAACCGTGGCCATTTTGTAAGGTGACATTGATATTGATGTTGTTCTCGGTCCAGTTCAATAGTGAATTATATATCTCTATCTGGTGGTAAATTTGGTAGATCATCTGAGAATACATTAGAAAATTTTCTCACCACTAGTATATTTTCAAGCAATCTATGAGTGGTTTTAGTATAAGCCGCATATGTCAAATATGTTTTACATCCTCCTCTGATCATCCATAATGTTTTTACAACTGAGATTAGACATGTAGATACAAGTTTTATTTCACCAAAAAATACAATTATTGGTTGGCTTGATGATTCTAAAATTACTTCATTAGTAAAACAATTCACTTTTAGATGATGTCTAGTTAATTAATTTATTCCTAGTATCACATCAAATTCATATAATGACAATAAGATTAGATCAACTATCAATTCAACTTTATCAATGTATATTAAGCAATCACGACATACATATATAAACACAACTTCAATCAACAATAAAATACCAAAACTACAATAAGATTAATAAATACCTTAACCTCGTTGGTTTTAAAGACGATTCATCGATTGTAATCTTGAAATGCTTGACTGACCTACTTAAGGCATATTCTTTTCTCGCATATGGAGAGACTTCATTGGATCTCTTATTTGAAACTTTAACTTTACTATCTGAAATAAAAGTTGAATGATCAGTTATACCTACTTTCGTCGGTGACTTAACAATAATTTTTTTTCTTATCTATCACATGAAAAAAACTTATCATACCATACAGAATAATGCAATGTCTAACAAAACATCACCGAAAATAGTAATTTTAACGAGAAAACAATTACGAAATTATAAACACTGAAATTCCAAATCACAATAATATGAAAACAAATACAATATCACAAAAAACACAAAAGCAATCATAATAATGATTTAACATAGATTGCACCATAACCAATACTAAAAAAACTATAACAAAACAATACAAAAAAAAAAACTAAAACACAATATAATACAAAAAAAATCCACAAATATAATTCTTACATTGTCAATTAAAATCAACATATATATTAATCGTTTAAAAACAATATTTTAAAACAAACATATATATTAAACAAACGAGATTAAAAACCACAAACTTCATTATCTTAAAAATATTAAAAAAACACAATCAAAACAGAAAAAACAATATCTGATACCACTAATATTATATCCAAAAAAATCATACACCAACTAAAATGAGCAAATATTGATGTAGACTGTGAACACAAATGGAAGAATTCGACAATAGCACCACCAGTGATTACAAAAAAAAAAAAAAAAGCAAATAGAAAAAGGTTTTTATCAAAAATATAATATATACAAGCACAATGAAAGTTATTTGAAAAAAGTCAGACAACAAGAAAATAGGAAAATGAACCGCAAAAAAAAAGGTAAAAAGTGGAAAAAAAATGGAAATGGCATTTCGATAAAAGATAGAAAAAAGATATTTTGGGAATTTTTCTTAAAAAAATATACAGTGTCCTTTTTTCTTAACACTAATAATATCTGGATTTTATTTGCGCTACGATAATTAGAGTTCTAATAGCTAACGCAGAATTACCAATCCAATAAAATGTAGCTATCAAATTTGCTACTCTATTTTTTAGTAATAATAATAATAATAATAATAATAATAATAATAACAATGTTGCATCTTGAGATTAATATTTTCCACAGCAAAGCAAACAAAATCATTTAATGGAAATTAATAATAATAATAATAATAACAATGTTGCATCTTGAGATTAATATTTTCCACAGCAAAGCAAACAAAATCATTTAATGGAAATTAAAAAAAAAATGCGGTCTCCTTTAGTAGCTAAGTAAGATAATGGGTGAAACAACTTACTACCTCTTTCCATCTGAATCTCTGTATGGTCAACAAGCTTGATTAACATCAATTGTCAATAAAAAAAATTTTCCATTAATTTTTCTTTTTTTTCCCTGTTTAAATTGTTTTAATTTGTTCGAATATTATAAAAAAACAATTATGGATTTAGCCAGACGTATCTGTAACTTTTCCATCTCTTTATTGTAAATATTCATAACAATAAAATTTAAAATTGCAGAATAAGTATATCCTATTTTATTTTTCATTGAATCCATTAATTTTCAGTCAATTTTCAAGGAAAAAAGGCAAATTTATTAGTATTTTCTTCCCATCTATTTTAAATCATATTCTTTCTAGCTATTACAAATTATAATTTTGTTTCACTTTTTTTTGAACAAAATGAATCTGTTTAACACACTTCCATTGATTTTTTTTATTACTAATAAATAAAAATTATTATTATTCTAATTTTTTAACATGTTCCTGAATAATGTAGATAAATTTTACAAATACAGTTAAAATTCTTATTTTGGTAATATCAGAAACGTCTATAACTTTTCTCTCTATCATAAATATTCATAATAATAAAATAAAAAATAGAAATCAATATGTATTTGGGAAATAAAAATTAGAATATATTTTATTTTCTATAAATTTATTTTTCGTAGTCAAGGAAAAAGACAAATTTTTTAGTATATTTTGGAAATCAAATTTAAAAAGTATCTCATTAACAAAAAGATTAAAAACTTGAAAAAATTACAATATTGTGTAAAATTATGATAAAATAATAAGTAGAAAATTAGTATAAAAATAAATATAAAAATTGATATTAGCTTGTAATTATTAGGAAAAATACCTTTAAAAATTAGTTATTAGATTAACAAATGAAAACCGATGCAAATTGGAACATAAAATGATCTAATTATAATGAACCTTTCGGATGAAAACAGTTTCCAACAAATAATTTATTCCTTAATTTAACTTAATGAATTGGACTAGTTTTATAATAAAATTTTGACTGAATAGACATATGAACACCTCTTAATTAAACTAATGAATGACTCGGTAAATATGTTTTTAAATTTATAATTTCTAAATATGATAATTTATAATATATTTTCATCATGAGTTAATCCACAATGTATTGCCCTTTATAGGGTTGAATAATGTTTAATTATATAATTTAAGTTATAAATTTACTTTAAAAAGTTGTACCCGTAATTGTAGCCCACAAATGTCTTCCTAATAATATTTTCAAATATATAATTTAAGATAATTTATAATATAATTTGATGATAAGTTAACCTACTGAGTCTTAACCTAATCCTCCAGGTCGTATAATAATAATAATAATATAAACACTAATTTTGTAAATATATTTAAAAAATTGTGATTTTGAAATACAACACTTAATCAGAACATTGATTTTGAAATACAACACTTAATCAGAAAAAAAATTTGACTTAATCTATGACGACAATCTTATAGATTTAAAAAATAAGATAATCCAAATATTAACTAATCATTCAATTATAACGTTGCAGGATGCTAACACTTGATCATTGCTGACAAACAATCCAAATCTATTATTCTCTTGTTTTCTTTCTTGATAAAACTTAGCTAACATTGACATAAAATGTAAAATTTTTTAATAAGAATGTGTGCAATTTTTATTATTACGAAATAAATTCTAATAGTCATATTACTAATCTTTAATTTATTCCTGAAAAAATAAACGATTTTTTTATTCCTAAGGCAACGCAAAAATTATATTCTAGTGTATATATATATAGTTAATTTTTGACATAAAAACATACAACCTTACTTTTTAGTAATATAGTTAATTTCTTAATAAATTTATTTAATTAAGATTATTTGCTAGAATTATTATATTATTGTTGTTAATATATTTTTAATGAAGGTAACCATATAGGATATATTATTATATATTAATGTATATTTTTTTAAATTTGTACGAAAAATAATTGAGACCTAGAGAACTAAATTAATGCTGTTAAAGGAAAAGGAGAATCCGTCATAGTTATGATCACACATACATGGTCATCTCCAATTTTTGCCTACGCCATTGACCTAAAAAAAATAAAGACCCAATACAAATACATCCATGATTTCATAATTTGTGTTAGTGTTTAGGCCTAGATTTCCGGTTGTGACCTAGATTTCCGGTTGTGACGACAACCTAAGACCAACGGCAAATCAAGTCGTGAAGAGCAAATTTCTTGGCCAAAATCTTATACCTTGTCCAAGAAATCAACTTGACAGCTTGCACACGTGACCTTAACGTGAACTCAACTACATGTTTACCCATAAGTACCCACCTGGTTTCTCATTTAATGCTGCCACGTTTCACGTTCGCTCCACCTCTTACCCAGCGGATTACTGGATTTAACTCCATTATAAGATAAACCCATTTATTACAGCTTTCAATTTCTTCACCAATTTCCTGAGGTACTGTGCATTCATGTGTTTCTTTCTCTTCTCTCTCTCGAATTATTGCCATTCATTCACTGATGCCTACATACAATAGACCCATGGCATCCTTGGATCTTGAGTTTCAGGAAGACGTTTCTTAGCTGGAAATTGCATGGAAATTCATGGGATTTTTTATCTTTTAGCAGACACCCCAAACTTCTCTTCTATCTGTGGGACTGGAAGGGAAGGGAATTTATGATTGGCTTTAAAAATAGCTTTAAAAAAAAAAGTGGTGTTGAGCAGCCCAAGAAGTTCAACCCATAAAAAAATAAAACAAATATACAAAATTGTAATTTACTTCGTGTCAATAGTGGCTGCAGTTTGAGAATATAGAAATCATTGAGAGTAGAAAAGAAAGATTATTTTTCTGGTCTGCAAGCTCTGAGGTGAATTCACGTGAATGCTAAGCTGGGATGTCCGTGAGTTTTGAAAGCAAAAAGTTGGAGATACGATGTCGTTGCCAGTGTCACTCCGCTTCCATACTTCACTACTCTCGATGGAGACTCTGCAAACTTCTAGGGTTTTCAGTGAGTTGATGAACTTTCATCGCTGTCTATATTCTTGAGCTGCTCTGTTTTGCTTTAAGCTCTGAAGATGACCGAGAATGGCCGCTGCTTTAGTTTTCAAAATTCATTGAAACAAAGTGAAGTGGTAGATCTGATGATTTTAATGTCGTTCTTTGTGGATTGGAGACTAGAATCAATATCTAGTCCATGATCTGAGAGATTCACTCTCGGTAGAAACTGGAGATTGGTTTCCTAAATCATGAAGCCTCTACTTTCAAGGTACAGTTCTCTTTATCTATTGTTATTTTCTGTCATTTCGATTATTTCTCCGGTTAAATCAGGCGATATGGAGGCGCTCTTGACACTCAAATCATCGGTTGATCCTTTAAAATCGCTTCCATGGCCACAAGGAAGTGATGCCTGCAAATGGCAGGGGATCAAAGAGTGCATGAACGGAAGAGTGAGTAAGCTTGTTCTGGAGTATCTAAACCTGACCGGTACTCTAGAGGGCAAAGCCCTAAATCAATTAGATCAACTTCGCGTTTTAAGTTTCAAAGGGAATTCAATTTCCGGCCAAATCCCCAATCTCTCCGGCCTAGTCAATCTCAAATCCCTCTTCCTCAATGACAATAACTTCTCCGGCGACTTCCCCGATTCCATTACAAGCCTACATCGTTTGAAAGTCATAAATTTAGCTGAAAATCAAATCTCTGGTCTAATCCCAGACTCGCTCCTCGGACTCACCCGATTGTACGTTCTTCATTTGCAAGACAATAAGTTCATCGGAGCAATCCCTCCTTTGAACCAAACCAGTCTCAGGTTCTTCAACGTATCTAACAATCAACTCTCAGGTCAGCTTCCGGTCACCCCCGCCTTGATTCGGTTCAATACTTCGTCGTTTTCCGGTAATGTTGATCTCTGCGGTGAACAGATTCAAAATCCTTGTAAGAATTCAGAGCATGGACCATCAGCTAGCCCTTCTCCGACGGTGCCGAGTTCAAAACCGTCGTCCAAGCGTAGTAAGTTGATCAAGATTATCCCGGCGATTGTAGGAGGGTTTTTGCTGCTTTGTATAGCTTGTTTACTTCTGCTATTTTTGGTTCGGAAAAGAAAAAGCAAAGAGCGCTCAGTAGGGGAGGGAAGACGCAAAGGCAAAGCGGTGGTTGACGGTGGTGATAGTGGCGGTGGCACGGGCGGTAATAACGGTGGAACACAAAATGGATTTTCGTGGGAGGGAGAGGGGTTGGGGACTCTAGTGTTCTTGGGCGCAGGGGATCAGCAAATGAGTTACAGTTTGGAGGATTTGTTGAAGGCATCAGCGGAGACATTAGGGAGAGGTACTATGGGGAGCACCTATAAAGCTGTGATGGAGTCTGGGTTCATCGTGACCGTTAAGAGGCTAAAGGATGCGAGATATCCAAGGGTCGAGGAATTTCGGAGACACATGGACCTTCTTGGTAGGCTAAGGCATCCTAATCTGGTCCCACTCAGGGCTTATTTCCAGGCTAAGGAGGAACGCCTACTTGTATACGATTATTTTCCCAACGGCAGCCTATTCTCTCTCCTTCACGGTATGTCGGTGAATCTCTGCTAACTAACTGCTTCCTTTTTCTTTATGTTAATTTTGCTGGAATTTTTATAATTTTGCCTTTTGATTTGCATTATAATCTATTCTTTTTCACTTATATACTATTAATATTATAAATTATAGATTGTTGATAATTAGGTCATAAATTTCTTATTTTGCTGTAAGCTTTTAACTTTTTAAACAGATTAACTATTGAATTCATAATATTAGACTCAAGTGTGCTTTTTTTTTTTTGAAAAAAACGTTTTTTTTTTTATTATTGGAGTTCTTCAAAAAGCCCAACAATTCATCTTTTATGAATTCCATTCATGAATTTGACAATTAGGGGCTACTTTATATAAAATAAAATTAACGCTCAAGTGTCAAAATTTTGAGTCAATCTAGATTATTAATGTTCTGCATTGCTCCCTAATTTTTTAGCCTTGCTCTTTTATTAATATTTGGTTTAGTTCTCATCATAGTTGACTTGTATATGTGAAAGAAAACTCATTTTTAATTTAATGCACTTAACTTCTCCAAGTAAAATTTTTTAATTTCGCTTCAATGGACCGGATTTAGGCAGATAAAATCTCCATCACGTACCTCAGGGCTCAAGACGATTGGAAAATTCAATTAGATGGCTATCCTTGCAATTGCTTCTGTTGTTATTTGTTAGACAGTTGTCACTTGTCAGTTTAGAAGGTATAAGGAGCAACTATATCGAAGCAAATATGAAAAAAGCAGCAAATGGGTAGCCAGTGCAACTTTCACCCACTACGAAAATTGTCAATTAAATGTTTCGTTTTTTGCATATACATTATTATAAACAGAACGGCCCATGATATTTCCACCTCCCCATTAAGGTGTATCAAAAAATGTGGGTCTAGTTTAAGGAATTAATACTGCAGCATTATAATTAATATGGCTGGTTTTCCATGGAATGCTATTTTTTCTTTTTCCCATATTTGTTGCTCATCTTGGTGTTTTACAGGAACAAGAACTTCCGGTGGTGGAAAGCCTCTTCACTGGACTTCCTGCCTCAAAATAGCCGAGGACTTGGCAACTGGACTGCTATATATCCACCAGAACCCTGGCTTAACTCATGGAAACTTGAAATCCTCCAATGTGCTGTTAGGGCCTGATTTTGAATCCTGCCTTACGGATTATGGTCTGACAATATTCAGAGACCCAGACTTGCCGGAGGAACCCAGTGCCACTTCTCTTTTCTATAGAGCACCTGAAAGCCGGGACATGCGAAAACCATCCACTCAACAAGCTGATGTCTACAGCTTTGGTGTCCTCCTCTTGGAACTCCTGACGGGCAAAACTCCCTTCCAGGATCTTGTTCAGGAACATGGCTCAGACATTCCCAGGTGGGTTCGATCAGTACGTGAGGAAGAGACAGAATCTGGGGATGAACCTGCCTCAGGTAATGAGGCAGCCGAGGAGAAACTTCTGGCTCTTGTAAATGTTGCAATGGCATGTGTCTCACTTGCACCTGAGAACCGGCCTTCAATGAGGGATGTCTTGAAGATGATTAGAGATGCAAGGGCAGAGGCTCAAGTTTCATCCAATAGCAGTGACCATTCACCAGGAAGATGGTCAGACACTGTTCAGAGCTTGCCTAGAGAAGAACATTTGAGCATCTGAATGCGGTTATTTAGTTAGCGATTTGGCTTCTGATTTGATTTCGTTATTCAAATTGAATCTTGATTCTTCAACTAGGCAATGTAGAGTCTACTGATGTAAAGTTTCCACGTTCGGCGTTTTATTATTGATTTCTTTCTTTTTTTTTGATGCATTTATTATTGATATCTTTAGTTAGGTGGTGGCGCAGCGTTGCTTAAATTTGAAATTTTACGGTTCTTGTTTTTGGTGTTTGGATGCAATTCTTGTATTCAACTCAACAGATTGAGTGAGGCTATCATTTTCTATGATCATAAAAATCCAAGCATAACCTTTTTCTTTGCTTCTCTCTTGAAATTTATACTATCGATTGGCCCCTTTTTGGCACACAAAAGAGAAATAAAAAGGAAAATTTCTTTACCTAATCATAATCATAGCTCAAGCTATGTTATGTATGTGAAACCAATTAAGGATAATTCAATTGGTAAACCTAACATGAAATAATTATGATTTGACATTCAGTCTCTACAATTTCATATATAAAAGAAAATGTTATATGTGTGGAATAATATATTGGCAACAAAAAGAATGACATAAAACCCTGCTCTTCCCTCTTTTTTCTTCCTATCCAATCCCAATAACAAGCTAAATGCATGCAAGTGAATAAAATACTTAATAAACCAAATGAATTTTCTTATCTAATTTGTATAACTTCAAGAATCTATAAGTTCATTTACGACAATATTGTGATAAACTTTCATATAAAAACATAGTAGTTTCTCTCTACAAAACTTACGGAAAAAAGAAGAAAAGTTTCTACTAGCAATCGAACGATTGGAATTGGAAACACTACTTTTCTTACCTAATAAATTCTCATTAGTTTTTTCAAAAAAAATTATTATTAGTTTTTTATCAGAAAAAATATTATTAGTTTAATTTATTGATAGAAATAAAAACTAGAAATTAAAAAAGCCAAGACCCAGAAATTAAAAAAGCAACTCTATGGAGCAGATAATGTAAGAGTAAGAGTCCACAATTGTTTGATTTGCATCAAATGCTTATGTTATGTGCAGATAATGTAATGGGAAAAATGAGCACAGATAAAAAAACTCCCTAAAAGAATAAAAAAATTGGGTAGAAAAAGGAAAGGTGGAGAGTCCACAATAACTGGCATCAAATGCTTATGGGGATTCGCACTGTTGCTGAATTCCAAGATCTGAAAACATCAATTATTAAATCATTTTCTTTCTTTATTTTTTCTTCTATGTATTTTTGTTTTTTCGTTCTTCCAAAATCTTCTCCTTTTCTCTTCTCTTCTTCGTCTCTACAGAGAGTGTGTGAAAGAGAAAGAAAGGCAAAAAAACTCAATATCTCTCTCTCTAGAGGAGGAGTAGTAGTAGTGACACTGTAATATGTATGTATATTTGCACTTGCAGGCGTAAGTGTGTCAGTGAGTGATTGAAAAAAGGCAAGGCCAATTAGCCCAACTAGTCAATTAGGGCTCCGTCGGAAAGTGGCCCTCTAAAGGTAACCCCTTTTTCTCCCTCCTTTTCTCTGTACCACACGTTCACTTCTCTATTGTTCTGGGTTTTCGTCCTCTGCCATTTTGAATTTCTTTGCTTATTGTATCTCCCCAATTCCCTTTCTCCAGTTTCAAGCCGTTGCTTTAGTTAGGTATTTGAGTGTCTGATTTATTGGATTTTAGTTGTCCTTTCTTTTTTAAAATAAGTAATTGCGGTTTTCTTTTTGGAATTCTAGGGTTCAACTGAGTTTAATCTTCTTCTTTTCTTGTTAGTGAATTCGATTGTTAGTTGAAGATTTTTTTTGATGATTCTTAAATTGTTGTGTGCTCTATAACATCTAATTGCGTACGAGTTTTTGACAGAGAAAATGGTGTGAATTTTAAATTCCAGTGGTCCACTTCGATAATGGTTTGGTAGAGAATTTTACAAGGGGGAAAATGGCTGCGGAGTCGAACTCAGGGTTTCACCGAGAAGAAACCTTGGCTTCTGCGCTCAATCGGCATGCTATATCCTTCCAATCAGACTCTATTAGTAGCTCCTCAGAGATGATTCCGATCGGTGGGAGTTACTTTGGGATGAATACTGGTACTAGTACTTTAATGTTGCCAGGCAATTCTAGTATGATCAACAGCGGTCCTCCTGGAATAGTTCATGTTCAAGCTGTCAATTCTTCTGCTTCTTCTCTTCTTCTTGATTCTGCACCTAACCTCAAGCACGATACGGGCTTGGCTGTGGAGTGGTCTTATGAGGAACAGTGCAAATTGGAAGAAGGGCTTGTCAAGTAGGTAGTTTTTTTCTTTTCAGTTGCTATTTTTTTTCTTACCTCTTTCTTTTCCTTACTACATAATTGTTATCTGCATTTTATTTTTTTTCTTAAGCTCTGTATGATTTTGGGCTTGTGCTGCTGTAATGCTTCAACCTAATCTGTGAAAGGCTGGAGTTCAGTTCTCTTGTTTCTGATAAGAATTAAGAATAAAATTTTAAAGAATTAAACAGAGTAATAAAAACAATCATCTCACAGAGCTATTGTCACCGGTTTTCTGTTTTTCTAATACTTGGGGTTACTTGCTCAAATTTTTCGAAGAGAATAGCGTTTTCGACTTGATAGTGTGTGATATTTATGCAATATTCTGTTGAAACCAAGTGATGATATATGTTACTATCAACTTATTATGTAGAAAGGAGATATTTTTGGCTTCTGGTTTTTCACATATGACTAAAGATAATGCAATAATTTCACTCTTGTTGATACTGACAATTGACCTTCTGCTTTGGCCTTTCAACCAAATAAATTTAAGTTTTTGCATTTATGTTACAAGTACTGCTTATCATGTTTTGTAACATGGTTTCTAAATGTTCCATATTTTGATTTCACATTGTGTGTTTGTTTTCCTATTAGGGAAATTTTATTTTATATATAAATTTCTTTTCATATGCTTGATTTCACTTGCTGAATGTTTTATTTAATTTATAGATTTGCTGATGAGCCAAGTATTATGAGATACATAAAGATTGCCGCCACCCTGCGTGATAAAACTGTACGTGATGTTGCATTGAGGTGTAGATGGTTGACGGTATGCTTTTTCTCCTTGTAACAAATAAAGATGTTTTTCTTACTTATCATGTTGGTACTTTTGAAATATGCTGTAGGTTTTGTTTTCTGGACTTTGTTTTTAATGCTAAATTTTGTTTTCCTTGTTTATGTTCATTTTTCAAATAGTTTAAAATTTTTATAAGCATCGTCTTTTGTTGTGTTTTAGCTTTGCACCAAAAATTGCAGCTTGAGAAAAATGGCTATTATGGAAAAGGTTTGATGTGGGGGGGCTTGAGGTAGCCATTATTTTAAATTTTTCATACATAAAAAAGAAAATTGAGGTAGAGGAGCAACCATATCTCTGAGTTTTTTTTAATGACAGAATGCACCTTAGTGCTTTGGTCTATCAATTGATCTTCAATTGTTTGCTTTTTTCTGCTGGAAAATGCATTTTCTAATTGGTCAAATATTGTGCATTGCATATCGGATTTGAATGCCTAAATTTGTTTAATTGAGGCAAAGTTTCTGATGAAACCTTTACAGAGAAAGCGAAGGAAAGCAGAAGATTTTAATTTGGGAAAGAAGGTCAATAATAGGAAGGTATGAGAGATCTATGCAGAAAGTTAACTTGACTTTTCCTTTACTTTATTGTTTGATTTAATACCTTGGGAGAATGTTATGGTTGAGCTTGTGGATGAAAAAGAAAAATTTTATTCTCCCTGTTTGTATTGAACTTCTACTTACTTTGATTGCTTAACAAAATAAAAAGGCAGAATATCTGCATAACTTCTGGCTCAAAAGGAAGCTCTTTCCTTCCATGGAAAATATATAATTTAAGGGCTTCAGGGGTTGTCAAGCCATAAAACAAATAGGTATAACAGGGAGGATGTAGCCCAGAGCAGTGAAGGAGGAAGAACTGCCCTCCAACACCATCTTTCAAAACCACCTCCAATTTGTGTTGAATCATGATGTCTTAATTCCCCATATTCTCAATATGGAGCCCCCAAAATATTAACATTGACAATATGAGTACTTATTAATTTTCAACTTTGATTATTATCAAGTAAATTTCTTCATTCTAGAAGTATAGGCTATTTTTCTGTTTTAGTGTAAGTAGAAAATGAGTAAACGATGTATAATTTTTTTATTTGATTATTTGTCCTGGCTTAATAACATTACACTCAAGGTAAATAAATGTTATTAAAAAATTGCATTATATTTGGTGATATATGTATAGGTTTTCAAGAAAAAGTTACACTTAGAGAAGAATGAAGATTGTCATTAATGAGTTGAGAAAATATGCACTATTTTAATTTATAGGAAAAGCTAATTACATGTTATTTAACAATCATATTAGTACTTAATTTTTCTATATATTTTGAAAGTTGATTATCTGACTACTTCAATTTTCATCCATTTCAGATATAATAATCTTAAACTGTAATGTTATTAAGCCAGGACAAATAATAATAATAAAAAAATCTTACATCGTTTACTCATTTTCTAATTACACTAAAAAAGAAAAATAGCATATGCTTCTAGAATGAAGAACTTTACTTGATAATAATCAAAGTTGAAAATTAATATGTACTCATATTGTCAAAGTCAATATTTTGGGGGCTCCGTATTGAGAATATGGGGAATTAAAACATCGTGATTCAACACAAATTGGAGGAGGTTTTAGAAGATGGTATTGGGGGGGCAGTCCTTCCTCCTTCACTGCTCTGGGTTACATCCTTCCTGTTATACCTATTTGTTTTATGGCTTGACAACCCTTGAAGCCCTTAAATTATATATTTTCCTTGGAAGGAAATAGCTGAGATTTGTTTATGTTTTGAATGCTATCCTCTAATTTGAAGCATGTAGCAGCTGCAATGTCTTTTTATGCTATGGCACATCAGCATGATGTATGTGACGTAGGAGTTCGGACATAGCTGAGGAGTCTGTATCAAATGCTTTTATGAGTTAAAAATTTGTTGATTTTAATAAGGTAAGGAAAGTCCTTCGTATTACATTCCTTTAAGAGAGAGACAGAAAGGGAGGAGTATATGTGCGTCTTATTCCTGCGGTCCTACTAGGCAATTCCTTTTACATGCTGCATCTGGTTAGTTTACGGTAAAGTTGAGGTTATGAGACGTGCAAACATTCATATTGCTAATAATGAGATTAGTCTACAACAGGTTTATATTCTTTTGCTACCCAATCCCAACTTGTTTTGGACTGTGACTTTTTGGTTGTCAAAAGTTATGAAACCTTATGTTTATGAAGTATGTTGCTGTCATTACATATATTAGCTAAGTTTTCACTCTTTTGCTGCTGAAATACTGGTCATAAGACTTTTATTTCTGGAAAAGTATAAGAACTCACCTGAAGTAAACATGATCAATTTTTGCTGGTATTGTAGCACCAAGGGTCTAAGTTATACTTTGATGTATTGAATCAATTAATGTCTTTAGGATATAATGTTGATTGAAGAACCAATATTCTAAAGATCATGCTTCTTCAGGATAAGCTGGTGGACTCATCATCAAAGATGAAGTTACCTTCAGCTACACCTCAGAATTTGGCTGTATATCCTCTAATGATGCACCATACAGACCAGGGTGAACCATTATCTTTTGAAGGTCAGTGTTTTGATATCCATTAGGAGAATCTTAAATGTTCTTCGTCTTCCTCTATGACATTTGGTAATAGTCTGTTTTCTGTTTGTTCCAAGTCTCTGTCTGGGTGTCTGTGTATCACTTAAATTTGTCTTATGGTATAGTTCTTGAAACCAGATACTTTTCTTGTTCCTTCTTTATCTGAATAACATTTAAAGAAAGTCAGTGAAATCAAAATTGTAAATCTCATTGAGGTGCATTAGTGGAACCTAACGGCTTGATGATGGTATTATGCGTCATTGTTTTATTTGTTTTTGTATTTTTAATAGTATACATTGATTTTTGAAATTAGTCCTGTGGATTCAGACTTTTTTCACTCATTTTTGGTACCCAACAAGTTGGTTGATTTTATTAACATACATCAGGCATTGAACAAGTTGGACTCTAAGTTGAACTTCTTTGAGGTTCAAGTTTTCAGGATTAATGAGCTTTTTGTTGCTAGGATGGCAGCTAGGTTTGCCAAGGCTTAATATGAAGAAGTTTAGATCATGTAGTAGTGAAGAAATAATTTATGGAGTCTGAGTGGAGAAATGAACTTGTTTGTTAAAATGAGATTTGAATGCAGAGGAGTGCAGAGAATTTTAGTGACATTTAAGGCATGGAGTTTTTTTTTCCACGAGGAAGAAGCTACACATATAAAAGAGAGGGTGGGGATGCTATGACTCTTTCAGAATGGTTCAACTTCCAGTTCTGACATGCAAAACAGCATAAACTTCCAAGAGCAGAGTTGAGATCTCATATTCAAATGGAAGAACTTTTTTCATGGTGAAGAACTTTGAGACAACTTAAAAGGTAGCAACAAAGGATCAGAAGAACTTGCTAAGGCTAATTCATCATCAGGAAAAAGGGCAATCGCCACTAAATATTGCTCAACGAGGACAACATGGAAAATTCCAAGTTCTTCCTCAAGCTTTGAAGAAGAAAATCAATAAAATTCGTTGAACATAGCTTGTGTAATATAAGAGTCTTTGAAGAGTGTATGTAAATGGACATGGTTAGACCAGAACCTCCTGTTCTTTCCTTCTCACGACATCCATTTTGGATCCATCAAAATATTAGTCACGCTAATCCAGAAATTGAGATTGGATGAGTGCTTCTCAGGTCAATTTAATGCTAAAAACGAGCTCTTTGTCCAAAAATGCAGTTCTTATGTAGTCTTTTTTTCCTTTTGAAAGCTCTGCCCAAATGTGCCTTTGAATCTGGTGTAGACATCTGTATCAATGGATCTGAGCTTTGAATTAAATCTGTGACTCTAGGTTGTGGCCAAGACCATGTTCTGAAGTGGACGGTTGTTTATTGGGAAAACGATAAGCATCCTATACGAAAAGAGAGGGCAGAGTTAGAGTGAGGTTTGCTGTACGTAGATGGTTGTGAGGGTTGATTCTAGATGTTTCCAGGCTGAGTTTGTTGAAGGGCATTATAGTGATTTTGTTAGAGAGTTTGTTACATGGGAAGAGAGATGTATATATATAGTGGAGGTTGTTTTAGTGGGGTCCATGCTTAGTATTTTGTAGTCCTAGTGACTGTGGAGAGAGCAATCCTCTCAAATTGCATGTAATTTCATTTCCTTTTGTTCAATCCAGAACTGAATCATATTTCCTTCTCTGCCTAGTTTCCAGTTCTTATTAGAAAACTACGTTGTCTTAGTCTTTTTTGTTGGGAGGTTAGAAACTATGATACACTGTGAAGAGTGCTAGTTAACTGATGTGTGCTGGTGGAGGGGAATAGTGAGCTTATTAATAGTTTTCTTTTTGATTTTTTATTAATGGTGGTCCACTGCATAACTCATTGCCTTCTCGAATTGCTTTTTGTTTTTCAAGTTGTTAGGTGTCTAGATGGTTTTTATTGATGCATTTGTTACTTTGGTGGTCTCAGGAATAACTGGTACAGCCAGGCATCTCTTGGAACAGAATGTTCAAGCTTTTAGCAAAATTACAGCTAACCTTTCTACCTTCAAGGTGAATTCCTCGTTATCTTCTTTGTTTATTTTTTGTTTTTTTTAATGTTGATTCAATCAATGATAGTTACTTTATGAAAAAAAAAGTGAAAACAGCATAAGTGTAAGGAGATATGAACATTGCTTCATCCCTGGAAGTATTTAATCTACCTTCAATGATATGTTGAATTGATAGAGTTGCATGACCTGTCTTTGTTTGTCTAGAGGTTCCCTTTCTCCCCTCCCCTCACCCCACCAAAAGTTATTCTGAATATAGTGGATGTATTTTGGTTTTCAACTCCCTCCCTTGCCATTTTTTCAGTTTAACCTTTTATGCTTTTCATATTTTGCATCCCTTAAAAATTTGAATTTCTCATAAATTTGTTATAAAATTTGTTTCAGTATTAGGTTGATTTAATGGATTTGAGTGAATTTTTTTGGTACATCTATGCATTTAGTAAAACAGGAAAGAAGCTAAGACCTTATTGGCATCTATTCCATGAGTGCAGCTGTGATTACCACCGGGACTGCTAATTAAAATGATATTAAGAACTTGACAACAATTTTTGGTTTTCAGCTAGTATTACTAGCATGAATATAAAACCTATTCTAGAGCAAGGCTCACGTTTATTCATTATATGTCTGCTGAACATCTTAAAGTGAGTCCTTTTTGTTTACTTGTTCAAATTGCAGGATATTCATTATCTGTCTACTGAACATCTCAAAGTGATTCCATTTTGTTTTAGGGCTGAATTTCCTTTTTGTCTCCCAGCAATTTCACTTTGCTCATCCAAAAGTTTTATTTTGTCAAGAACATCAGCTTCAGGGAACCTGTCAATTCCAAAGCGATTCAAGTACCCATGTTATTTTTCCCTTAGTCTGTAATTCAGGAACCCTTATGCTGCGTAGTGCTGTCTATTAACCTTAAGCCTTGGTAAATTGTTGTTGGCTTTAGATACATAATTACTCATCAATTTGTGTTGATTACTTAATATTTAGGTAGAAACTCAATGTAGTGCTAGTTTAATTTCTCACAACCATTGCAATTTTTGAGTGGGTAAGCTTTGCAATTGGGAAAAGAATCAAACTAAGAAAAGTAGACTTATTAATGTTGGCTGAAGACTTGCTAGCGTTGAATTTTCCTTTTTATATTGTACCTTCTCAGTGAGAAATTACTCTATAAATTATGTTGGAGAATTTGCTGTAGGATTCATAGGATTGGTTATTATGGGTGGATCTTCCAAAGGTTTACGTTTAATTGTTTGATAAAATCTTATATATTACAAAACAAAATGCACAAAAATAAAATTAAAAGATATAATTATATTCCTGAATATTCCATATTTTTGTAAAAAGCCATTAGAAAAGGTGATAGCTGATATGCAACTATTTGTAAAATGGGCATGATGATTATGCTTGTTTCAATTGACTTATATATATATGTCTGGCACTGTTGAGCTATTGAAGTCTTTTCAGTGTAGTGAAAAAGCGCTCGCTTCAACACTTAAAGTGATGAGACGAAGCACAGTATAGGTTTATTGCTTTTTCATAGTTCAAAGTGCACTTTTTTAATGAAGCGCATGCTTTTTGTGCTCAAGCTAGCGCTCCGTGAATCCGAAAGTGCTCCCTTCTATTTTCAAAATTTTTAATTGGTATTTATAGTAAGAACAAATTTGCTTGACATGGGGTGTTGTTGGAAAACCAATTAGGATCACCAGAAATCAAACCAAGTTACCAAATTCAAGTGCTAGTGCAAAAGGCTCTACTTCACAACTTCAACTCAAAGATCTTGAGGTTGACTTGGATGGTTATGAAATAGATGTTGAAGGATATGAATCCAAACTTAATAATCAAACTGTTGAGGATTTAAGCAAGGAGTCTCATGATGGATTTTAGTTCTTAGCTATTTGCTTTATTAGTTATAGAATTAACCCATTTTCCCAGGTAATTTTATATATTAAACTTTAAAGTCATAGTCTTTTTTGACATGTGAAGTGATGTTTCATAATGTTTCTAGTTTATTTATTTATTTTATTTATTTTTGTTTGCTAAGGATTTCTGTTTTCTTTTTTGGTATATTATATTATTGTTTAATTGTTTTAAATAAATCAGGGTTTGCTTCAATGAAGTGAGCACTTTTTTTTTGCTCTTTGTGCTTTAGGTGATAGAAAAGTATACTTTTCACTTTTAACTACACTCTTTTGGGTTTCTTTGGAATGCTTTTGTGATTCTTATTTCATGGTTACTTTCAGTTACATCGTCTTTTTTTGGATTTTCTTAATATGGCTAAGAGGACTTTCTGCTCTCTCCCCCTTCTCTGTCTCTTTAGGATCTCATTCTATAGTACCTTGGGTACTTGTTGATGGCCTTTCCTTTTCTATCTATTTTGTAGTTAAAAATGGAAATTTGGTATACAACTTGAAATGATTGACAAACGTAAGGTTAGCATTGCTATACTTAGAGATTAAGGGCCAGACGAACATAAAGTTAGCATTGCTATGTTGTCAAAGAATTCATAATGATATAAGGGTAGGTGGAAGCTCTTGATGCGCAAGCCAATAGAAAACCAACTTGTATAGTAGCATACTTCATCCAAACATTTAACAGGCAGTGATTTCTTGAAATGTACTTTATTTTTACTTCCTTCAAGTGCTCCATGAATCTGCAAAGAACGAAGAGTTTTAAAGTTCCTTTAATGTATTTGTACAAGTTTAGTTCTTCCTATATACCAAACCACATCACAATGTATAAAAAGATGAGTAAAAGGCCCTTTATGCTTGTTATAGGTCCCAATGAAGCTCAAAGAGAGAGAGAGGGAGAAGGGGGGGGGGGGGTTAATAGAGCTTCCTAAAACTTCTTATGGCTCAAATCTGTACTCCTAACTTACTGTGCTTACATTTGATCCCTAACTTATATTCTTCATTTTGCTTGAAATTGTCTTTTAATTTTCATCCTGCATGGAAAGATTCTTTGTTTTGAATGCTTTGCAATTTTAATCTGAAAAATGAACAAGTGACAGATTCTAGAACAAGAAACATGGTTTAGTTATGATCAAAATTTGAGGATTTATAGATTATAGCCACTTGACACTTGAGCCAACACTTGTTGCTCTTGATACATCAATGGAAAGATAAATCTTCATAGTCATTATCTTTACCAAATCATTAGAATTCACCTGATGAAGTTCAAACCAAACAAAATGTTGTAATATTGGTTGAACAACTGCCCTATAGATGCTTTGTGGTGGGCAAATTTCAAGCAGTTGAAATGGAAAAGAATTTTAATTTGGCTTTTGTAAGGATGTAAACTAAAAGGGTGCTGTGACCGATACCATTATAATGTGGCAGAAAATTGAAAAAAAAAAAAGATTATGGAGAAAAGAGAGAGCAATGAGAAACACACCACACTCCCAAACTGAGAAATAACTAGTTTCATCGGTGGTTGTAGAGGCACAATAACTAATAGATTTATGAATTCCAAACTTGGAAGATTCTTACCCATTAGTAATAGGAATAAAAAACTACCCTAAACTACAACCCTGTGTTTCCTAGATAGTAAGATCATACTACTACCTAGGAAATCACATCATAATCCTAGATATGAAAGCTTTTGAAGATTCTAGTTTTTATAATCTAAAAATTAAACAGAATATTTTTCCTTTACATTGCAAAAACCCTTACCTTAAATGGCAGCTTGACTTTTCTTCAAAAGCAAAGTTGAGTATTGTATTGATCTTTTGACGTAGTTATGTTTGCTTTTAATTTTCCTTTTAGGTTGTATGATGCATCTGAAGCATCTTCCTCGTTCATGTTGATCAAATATTG